>CM062244.1:25061023-25661023 GCA_031216285.1 Syzygium syzygioides | reverse complement strand
GGGGAGTCGGAGGAGACATCCCAGCTGCTCAGCTCGGTGGCGTTGGAGAGGGAGCCCCTGAACTCGATCAGGCTCCGGGTCTCGCCGGCACTACAGGTGACGACGTTGTGGGCGGCCAGGACAAGGAGCGCGACCACGAGCCGGTGGGTTTTCTTACGCTCCATGGTCGTGAAAGGAGACAGAAAGAGAGAGGGAAGGGATGAGGGATGGAGTAGAGGGAGAGGGCTAAAGACGTGAAGAGAAGATGGAAGGGGACAAATGGAGGGGTGAGACTGACGACGTGTTTGCTAACAATGAGCCGGCCGAGTCTTGATAATTCAAATTTTCTTCATTTTTTTATCTCTTTTGAATATGGTTATATTGCTTCTTTCTTTACTGGGTTGTGCGAGGAACTTTGTAGTTGTTACTGTTGCAAAAACAAGAAATCAAACAATAAAATACACAGAACAAGAAAACAAATCGGATACATAAATTACGTGGTCCGGTCAGCATAATATACGTCCATGAAGAGAGCGGCAAAGAATTGCACTATAAATCAAGCGATACGACGGGATTACAACCACACTCAAATACTATTGGTGTTTCCTAGCCCCCAACCATTAACTAATAAGTCTTTAGCCCCACAATTTATTATAAAATAATCTCTCAATCTTATAAGAAATTACACACAAATCTTACTACAAGATTTTGGCTTAAACACAAATTCTTCTTGGACGTAATTCAAGAGAGAAGCCTGCTTGGGATTGCATGCTGACCAATATTGAGCCCACACACAAATGGCCGTGACTATCACAAGGGTCTGCATGTACTCCGCAAGTACTTGCTCCCTTAAAAGATTCTAGTTACAACTCCAGCTTGAGCTGAACACCGTCCAAAAGTACTGGGGACTCGTCTAATTTAACTTCTCTACTAATAACAAGTAAATTTAATTCCAGGCATGATAACCGATAGCCTCACTCACTTTGTGTACTTTCTTGCCCTACTATTGAGCTTATAATCACTCACTCAAACATAACAGGACAACCAAATATTAGAAGAATAGAATAATCAGCAACATTACCTGATCATACTTTTTTGAGAGTCCAACATCCAATCACACTCGATAGGAATTTGATTACCAGGTAGCTCGTCGTATTAAGCGCATTCGCCAAGAATTTCCTAGACATACCAACACTAGAGAGTATTTTATGAATCGTCTCTAGTAATGTTCTTCTCACACTAGCAATTTTCCTTCCTCTCTCGCGTTGATGGGAAAATTATACTAGGGCTCCGTTTGTTTCACCAGAAAATGAATGATTTGAATTACATTTTCCTAAAAATAATTGATTGTATTCATTGAAATAATTAGCCAATGAAATTTTTTTTTTATTTTCAGCAATAATTTATGTGTAAAGATTTTTTTGTGGGCAATTAAAAATATTTTTCATTCCTTCATTTTTGTAAGCGATAAAAGAAATCATCTTTAGGAAAATATTCTCTAAATTATTCATTTTTCACAAAACAAGCGGAGTCTAATAGTACTATAATTTTCGCACAACGCTCGTTTTAATATCATAAATATACAATCGATTACTTTAATGTCATAATTTTCAACAAAAAAAAGGGTCTACTTGAGTTACCTTGATAAATTCTCTTACCAAAAAATTTGGCGTGGCATTAATATGATATATAATTGTCCAACATGACTCACCAGGGAACTAAAACCATCAAATGCGTGTAGAATGGCATTGTTTAGCCCTTTCCTTGCCCCAAATTGAAGAGTTGGGGCTAAATTAATTTACCCTAACCCCATTTTCATTTTCGACCAAGAATAAAACCCATTTTCATTTGCAAATAAAAAATTGTACTGTCGAGGAGAAGTTGCCTTTAAAACTACTAGTAAATAAACCCTCTAAAACATCCTATTCTTCCAAGTCTGTCTACTACGATCGGAAAGTCATTTGACACAATCATGTGTCAAGACAGTTTTTTCAGGTTTCCACGGTGATTCGGCGTTGTCAATGGAGAACTACTGATGATTTGTTGGAGTTGCTAACAAGATCCATTCGATTCTGTTCCTAACAAGATCGTTGTTCTTCTTCTTCTCTGTGTTGTTTGTTACCAGGTAATCGCAGCTCGTGTTTCAAAAAATTGCAGGTCAATGAATACGCCAAGTACAGAGAATACTTCAATTGTGACATTTTTCCCGCTTGAGAGACAGGATTAGTTATTTCCCGTCGTCAATTCTTCTACGATGGGTCGTTTTAGGGTCGGAAAACCACGTCATTTGGGCGATTTTCCACTATGGACTTAATTCTATTTTTTTTTTAAAAGGCCATGTCAAATGTGTTTTTCTTAAAATAAATCCTCATAGGATTTGTTGGTGACAATCGCGAAAAACAAATACAGAACACAATAATTTACGTGATTCGATCACAAGGTGATCTATGTCCACAGGCGAAGCAAAACAAGATTCCACTATAATCATAGAGTACAGTTTTCAAAAGTCGCAAAAAACGACTTAACAAAACTTCACAGCTCACAAATCTTTCACAAAATGAAAATGTCTCTGTCAATGAAAAAACCTAACCTCAGTATAAATGGTGCTCCCCAAAAAATTTCACTATAATCAAAGAGAATACAGTTTTCATAAGTCGAAAAAACGACTTAACAAAACCTCACGGCTCACAAATCCCTCACAAAACGAAAATCTCTCTGTCAATGACAAAACCTAGCTACAGTTTTGCATCACGAACTAAATCTCAATTTTTTCTCCACTTTTGGGTCGCACAAAAAATATGTCGATTCGGGTGATGAACCGGATCGAGTACATAAAATTCAAGATATATTTGACAGGATTCATTACCTGAAATATGTTGATGTTGCCGGAGTCACTCAAATAACGTTTAATAAAAGTTATGATCCTGTAAGTGATCGATTAAAAAGTTGTAAAATCAAAGTAAGCGTTGCACAAATTAGGGTCATTTTCCCCGTATTAGTCGCAACTCCACCTCAACCACTGCCAACCTCACCGCGCTGCCATAGGCCTCCTCAAGACGACACTGACCACACCACAAAGCCAACCGCCGCCAACCTCTCACCAGCTGCCACAGGCCTCCCCAAGACGCGACCGACCACACCACAAAGCCGACAATATGAAGTCGACGACCACAAATCCATCTTGGTCTATGGTCGTCATTGTTGCGCGTCCTTCCATGGGCGATCTCATTGTTGTGTGCAATCTTTCATTGAGGTTGGGATTTGGCCATGACAGAGGCAGGTCGAGCTTGCGTCCTGGTGGTGAACAATTTCCTTGTGGTAAACGAGACCCGCAATGGAGACGCTAGGGGATAGAGCGAGGCCAAGCACCGCCAGAGACGGCATAGACATTACTATAGGATAGCGTGGTGGTGGCGTGACGGCAATGATTGAACCACTGGAGAGAGAATGAGACGTCAGACGTCAAAATTCTTGCTACTGGAATAGCACTGATTTTGCTCCGCAGGAGGGAAGCCTCTGAATCATCTTCACATGTAAAGCATCCAAATGCAGAGTCCCAAACTACATTCAGCATGTAACAATTAGTCGCATTGTTTGACTTGAACTACGTCACAGAGCTGGTCAAGGGTGTATATGATGGTTCCAAGACACGCAATTAGCTTATCGCCTTGCCCTCTAATGAGCTCGGTTTTTGAGTTCTCGACACTTTTTACATCTACATATCCACACCCTGGATCTGCCGGACCGCCATTCACGATTTGTTGGATCAGCTCCGCATTTTCTCGCAACGTCAAGGCCATCATCTGCTCCCGCTCGTCTTCACTTGTTTTCCCCGTTTCTTCAAAGCAGCTTTCCTCAAGCTTCTTTCCCTCACAGTTCTCCACAGGCATGACGTCGACATCCGCAAGACACATTTGAGGCCTTTCTTGCAATATACTTTCACAGCACTTCTCCGGGACATAGATTTTTATAGTGTTATCCTTCAATGGGCTCGCAGCTGGCAGTGCCATAATGTTATCCTTCAGTGGGCTCGTCGTGGGCAGTCCTTGCACAACGATTTTAGGAGACATAGATTTCTTGCTTTTCTTGCTTCTCTTGCTTTTCTTGCGTCTCTTGCTTTTGCTTTTGGAACCTGATGATACCAAATTAAAGAAATGAACTACCATAGCACGACACAACATGACATAAAAGGAAACAAACAAAACAGCACAGAGGCTTTGACATGGTACAGGCTTCTTAAATTTACAGACTACATGCACACACCTGAGGGATTTTCACTGCGCTTCTTCAGGACACCGAAGTTTGTACTTTGATCCTTTAATGGGCTTGTTGTGGGGAGTCCTTGCACAATGATGTGCCCAGGCTTCTTTCTTTTCCTTTTAGAACCTGTTGGCACCAAATCAAAGAAATGAATGGTCACTATCACAGCTCAACAGAATAGGAACATAGATGCTCTGACACTCTACAAACATTAACTTTCAGACTCCATGCACATACCAGTGACCAGAAGAATGAAAGAAAGATGACTAAACAATTTCTGGAACATGAGTATCATACACAATCTTTTTGAATCGAGTTAAGGCATGTTATAGGCAATATAACAGACAATAACAATGGCAAAATTAATATAAAGAGCAGCAGAATGGCCAAACCTGTTGTAACACATAAACTGGAAATTCATCAATGACCTTAACTTCACAAACAAGCGTGACAGTAGCTTCACTTAAAATGTGTAGCTTGACTTCTTTGTCTGGTGGCAATAGTGTGGTGAGTATTTTTCAGGTCGCAGAAAAGAAATTTTCATGAGCAATTTCATGAATGATAATTTAACTGGCATTTTTCTGACCACAGCAACATGTCTTTCACCCAGCTTGATCCATCATCTTGACAGAATCTGCCATCATACTTGACAGGTAAGGCAATAATTTCTTAAACGTCAGTGAAGTTTTAAGTCGGTACATAGTCCAGGAGAAATTTGAGCTGTGTAAGGTAATATTTCTCTCTTCAACATTATGGAACAAGCTCTGGCCAAAAACGAAACAATTATGGAACCATCTTCATACAAAACCAGAAATGGAAAAGGAAGACCACATTCTATGGCAGGATATGACGATATTCAGCACAGAGAAGTATATAAGACTTCAAGAACACTAATGTGTCCAGTATCCTTGGATTTTACTAAGCAGTGGGATAATCATAACTTGTCCCCTTGAAACAACACCTGTCAGAGCTCATGAGTCCATGTAGCCTGTACAAGGACGAGTATATATATTTATCAAACAAAGCATAATCACTTTGTTTCTTCTAACTTTACTTTACGGTGTATCTCTAATTTGCATTTTTCTAAATTACAGTTGATAACGATACCCAAGCTCTACTGCTAACTATGGCACAGCCATCCACCACTGGATTCCAACACAGTGCTAAAACTAGAGTCAGGTATTTCCAGATCTACCATTTCAGAAATTAGGGTCATCATATTTCAGTTTTGTTTGGCTCAAGTAGAAGTTAAGCCTGCATAAGGTACTGCTATTGTCTCTATCCAACCCACACAACCATATTCCAGATACAATTTGCTTCCAGCTACGTTGTCATTTTACCGAAATCAATTATTCTTATTAAATTTTATTCATATGAACCCGTCCCCACAACTTTGTATGACTAACTTGACTTTCTATATTCAGTCAAGCCATTTCATACCATCTAAACAGCTCCATCAGATAGATGTGCTAGATAAAACAAACATAAGAGAAAGCTCTGACTTAAAAAGAACCATAACTTACCCTCTTACAATCTTAAAATCTTATAATAGTAGTAAAGGTAATGTAATCATCCCATGCGTTGACGCACAGCTCCCATGCTCAACTGCCCTTGTTTACTTACTCAACATGTTTTAACCTACATTTTTTAAAATAATACATAAACTCATCTGAGAGTTATCTTTCCATGTATATTGCGGTTTCGCACTCTACCTATCAACGTCAACTTTATAACAAAAACAGAATAACAATAAGTTCATAAAAGGCTAACACACATGTGCTCTTGCTTATATCCCAAAGACAGTTTGTCCACCACAAGTTTTGGTCAGTTATATTGGACCCATTGTAAAAACCAAATTAATTCATAAAAAAATATATACAAATACAACTAGGTTTCTTAAATCATCCATATAACACGTGGACTTGCTATAAATGTAGATAGATCAAAGTGGCTGCATCATAAAAACTTACATAAGCTCATAAATTGACTGGTGGACATACAGTTATTCATCTTACCACATCCATTGAGTAAACAAAACCAGTTATACATAAATCTAGATATATTACATTAAATCCATTGTGTTACTTAGGTTGACTGATAAATTTAGCAGTCTAGATACACGAGGTCTCTTGTGCTCGTCCATAGAGTTCACAAGACCATGAACTTAGACAAATTACTCTCCATGCGTCATCAAAACTACATGAGCTCATAAAAGTAGGAACATGAAACAGAAAAAAAAAAAACATGGGTCCATTGATATTTGTTTAACTAATAATCCAGTAGTGCAAATTCACTAAGCCTGTTAAGCTTACCTAAAAAGTAAATCAAACCACCATAAATTGCAATTAGTTTCATTGGACTCATCAAAATGTAGAAAAGCTCACAAATTCTAATGTGTGTACATTTGGCTTTCTAAGCTAACTCATGGAGTACATTAAATGTTCTATTGATACAATTGAATCTTAAATCACTCAATCTCAGCTAGTGTAGATGCGATACACCACTCAATCTCATCCATGGATTGCATGTGAAACATCATATGTTCAGATAGACTGTGTTAGAGCTCATCAACATACTTTAGTTATCGAGATGAGAGGCACTTAGACCTAACATAAAAGTTCGACTGAATACATTAGTAAAGATGCACGAAATCTCTTGAGCCCATCGATATAATAAATGAGACCTTGTAACTTTCATATGTAGCTGACACATCATAAAACTCGTATAAGGTCACACATCGAATTATAAAATCTAACGGTGTGACACTTAGGCGTACATCTAGCAAAGCAAATACACAAGACCACTCACGCACATCCATGGAGCAAATGGGATACACCATAAATTTGGACATATCATATTATATCCATCGAAATACTTAGTTTGACTAATAAATTCATCAGTGCAGCCATATGAGGTCGCTTGGGCTTATTTTACGAGTACTCTCTGTCTACTATGAACATTGCACCCATCAAATTAATTATAATAACTCATAGATGTAATGTTGTACAGATACGCTGAGAAGTCTCAAATCCATCTACCAACCATATTAAATGGTTCATGAACGATCATGTAGAGTGCAAACAAAACTTAAGTTGGCTCATAAGTTTGATGATTCATATAAAACAGTCTCACGAATACTATCAACATAATTTATCACCTATGAATTGAACATAGATAAGCACTAGTTAGTAGACAAAAAGGTAATATGATATCACATGCACATCTGCTCAATTGTATCACTTAAACTCCCTAAATATATATCTGTCACAATGAACCAGCAAAAGAACTGTCAAGATAAATTGTTGTTGTGTTACATGTTCTATAAATGAAATTCCAGAACATCTAGTTAAATTAAAATAATAACATACTTCGAAAATGGCAGTTTCATTTCACCCCAAACTGCAATTACTGATGCTTGATGTGTGGTATAGAATCATTCAGGTTAGACGAGGGATAACAAGTTAGACCAAACTCGAAGAAAGGAAGCTTAAGTTAGCAACGGATTATTAACCAATTAATGTAGATAAAGTTGGTATAATTCATTCTTTAGCTAATGCTATTTCTAAATTTTAGGCTGAATGTGGTGTATGGCCCTACAACCTGTACATGCAAAATATTCTTTCACACTGCTATTTCCATAATATTAAGCTGAATAAGGTAAGTGGACCAACCACCTGGAAACTCCACCAATTTCACCGCGAAGTTAGTTAGGATCATGCATATATGAAATATCCCAAGCAAGTGGGTTTGAAAATAGTCAGCCCCCTTCACAACCCATTTAAAGCCTTTTAAATATGTTTCTTAAGGAAAACATTTCAAAATGTGTTTCTTAAGGAAACATTTCATTCTAATTTTTATAAACTATTAATACCTAACTGTGACAAAATCAACTCAATTTCATTACTTTGGTAAGACCATACAGATAAAAAATATGATCGATTGACCAAGATTAAAAGCCGTGCATATAGAGGACCTTATATGTGCATAGGCACTGAGTCCTCTCGCAAGTTTTTGGAATGTGGAGCGCTGCATCTCCAGAGGTACAACTTAGTAAATTGACCTTCATGGTGAATGTCCATTATTGATCAACATCTTGAACAGAAAAATTCTACTCCGACCAAAATAATGCCCATCAACTGTCTTCTGGATTAAAAATAAAGAGATTCTCGATTGACTTCTAAACTATGCAATTATCAATATTAAGGAATGTTTAAAAGTTTGGAAATCACTTTATACCTTTCTGACAAGTATGAGATACAGTATAAACCAAAAGAAAGAAACAACAAAGGACGAACGGAAGAAAGGCAACTGCACCATGGCCCACGTGCATCAAACGATCAAGCTTATTTATACAGACATTCGGGAGAACTGCGTGTGGGAGGAAACCGTTATAGCTCCAAGAGTGAAGTAACAAAAGAGGTAATCAGATTGAAGACTTGCATGAGATTTGTATGGAACGAAATCGTTACTAGAATATGAACCTCAAGCAATTATGCCAACTTTTCCAAAAGCATAATGTATGACTGGCAAATCTTAATGTTACTTCTTAAAGTTACATAAAAAGCAAAGACAAGAATACCAGATTCGGAAGCAGCAGCGTCACAGGTGTCACCTTCTGCTTCTGAATCGCTGTCTGGCTCTGTATCTGCTCTATCTTCCCGCACCATAAGAAGATTATTGATGGCCTCAAACAATTCTCTATCAAAAGTCTCAGGAAGGCCAAAACCCTTTCTTCTATCATGTCCCAGAGACCAATATGAATTCACACCGGACCATGAATCGTGCTGCTTAATCCTTCTGTAGTCAGCAAGTAAGGATTCCCATTTCCTGCGGCACTGATTCGCAGTCCTGTCTACATCCAGCGCAGTGCAGTTTTCTGAGATAATTTCCCATTTCTGGTAAGAAGAGAGTGCGTTCAAGCAATCCCCTTCGACAGCCGCAATCTCATTCACGAGTATTAGCAAATCGCCAGTGCTCCAGTCCGGAGCCGCCTGAGATCGCGTGCACCGGGATCCCGAACCCATTTCCTGCTTCATCACATGCTCGGCTTCTTCCCTTCCAAGGACTCCACAGATCAACAACAAACTCTATCGGGCTAATAGACAAAATAATATCGAATCATTAATCAGACATGTACATACACCACATAGTCTTGCAGGAAGGGCAATTAGAAACGACACAACATCAAAAGATCATATGCAAGCAGCAATTAACCAAACTAGGTAAGCCCCAGACACAATCAAACACAGATTCCATGAACTAAAGCAAGGGAAAAAATCAGTGAAAACAGCGACCCACCACTAGAATCTTTCGCAGCTCAATCCGATAATCTAAAAGCTAATAATGGGCTCATCCAAAAAAGAACCAGAGGCGTGAAAACAAATGTACATTTCCAATTTCATGTCCAGGGCTTCTCACGGCCGATCAGAGCCATCGTCGTTCAAGAAAAGAACCAAACTAAGTAAACTAAATAAACTAACCACATTAAGTAAGCCTCAGACACAATCAAACACAGGCTTCCATGAACTAAGCAAGGGAAAAAATCAGTGAAAACAGCGACCCACCACTCACATCTTTCACAGCTCACTCCGATAATCTAAAAGCTAATAATGGGCTCATCCAAAAAAGAACCAGAGGCATGAAAACAAATGTACATTTCCAATTTCATGTCCAGGGCTTCTCGCGGCCGATCAGAGCCATCGTCATTCAAGAAAAGAACCAAACTAAGTAAACTAAATAAACTAACCACACTAAGTGAGCCTCGGACACAATCAAACACAGGCTTCCATGAACTAAGCAAGGAAAAAAATCAGTGAAAAACAGCGACCCACTCACATCTTTCGCAGCTCACTCCAATAATCTAAAAGCTAATAATGGGCTCATCAAAAAAAGAACCAGAGGCGTGAAAACAAATGTACAATTCCAATTTCATGTCCAGAGCTTCTCGGCGCCAATCAGAGCCATCGTCGTTCAAGAAAAGAACCAAACTAAGTAAGCCTCGTACACAATCAAACACAGGCTTCCATGAACTAAGCAAGGAAAAAAACAGTGAAGAACAGCGACCCACTTGCAGTTTTCGCAGCTCACTCCGACAATCTAGAAGTTTATGATGGGTTCATCAAAAAAAGAACAAGAGACGAGAAAACAAATGTACATCTCCAATTTCAGCGACCCACTCCCATCTTTCGCAGCTCACTCCGATAATATAAAAGCTAGTGATGGGTTCATCAATAAAAAGAACAAGAGACGTGAAAACAAGTGTACATCTCCAATTTCAGCGACCCACTCGCATCTTTCGCGGCTCACTCCGATAATCTAGAAGCTAGTGATGGGTTCATCAAGAAAAAGAACAAGAGACGTGAAAACATATGTACATCTCCAATTTCAGCGTCCCACTCGCACCTTTCGCAGCTCACTCCGATACTCTAAAAGCCAACGATGGGTTCATCAGAAAAGGAACAAGAGGCGCGAAAACAAATCAGCATTTCCAATTTCACGTCCAGGGGCTTCTCGGCGCCGACCAGAGCCGTCGCCGTTCAAGAAACCAAACATGCAAGGAACCCAGCAAGAGCAAAGCGGCCAAACGGAGGTCGATCAGTAAGCAAATTGTGGGATTTCGGGGAACGGAGGTTACCCGAGTTCATGCCGACCCAGTTGAGACGCGACGGCACGAAGAACGAACACGAGCCCCTCGAAGCCTTCTTCGCTGTTCGAAAATGCCGAGGCTTGCAACGACACCACAATCCTGAACTGCGTCGAGGCGGTTTGTCTGGGCTGCTCTGGGCCTTTGTTGGGCTTCAATGCCAAATGGGCTGGGCTTCCAGTTGTTAGAAAGATGGCACAAGGCCCATTATTTTATTTTTTTCTATTTTTTTTGGGAAATTATGTTTTAGGGGATCGATAAATCACGCACAAGACGACGGAGCGATTGCTCGAGGAACAACTGAGGGGGTTTCGAGCCGTCGGAGCTCGGCCGTCAGCACGCCAAATCCAAGAGAGGGCATGATCTTTTTTAAGGATGGCGAAGGCGGGATTTACCGAGCAAGATTGGGCTCGCTGTAGCGCACAATTCAGGGCTATTGCGAGGGAATGGAGATGAACCGACACCTAGAGAATCTCTTGAGGAATGAGAAGAACGAGTAAATCAGATTGAGTCGGAGTGTTTTTTACACCCAATTCCAAAGAGCACTTACATCTCTATGTTCACGAGGTAAATCATCACGTGAATATGTTTTCTTTTTTCAGTAATTAAAAGAAAATATTTGTTTGAAGCTCAAAAAAATTTCTCACATAAAATTAAGGATGAGATTGGTTATTGCGCTATAAGGACCTTTAAGTAATTTTATGGGATTTACCTTCTTGAGAGAAAAGGTGGGTAGTCAATTTCTTTGTTTTATCTTTTTATCCATTTTCTTGGGTCAATTTTGCTTTTTTTTTGTCCTCATTGCTTTATATAAGAATAATTAATTTATATAAGAGCTAAATGGAAAATGAAGATAAATGATATACAGATAGATTTGTTTCTTTATTTGGGATTTACATGCCATATATGCTAACTTTCCTCCATTCATTCATCGGAATATTTAATTAAAAACAAAACAAAAGCCAACTCAATATTACAAAAATTTTCTTACCCAAGTATATAATAGTTCAATTGATATAATAACTAATAAAGAAATAAGATAAGTAATTCAAACATTTTGCTTCCGTTTGTTTCGTTGGAAATGAATGATTTGGAAAATATTTTCCTAAAAATGATTTCTTATATCGTTTACAAAAATAAATAAATGAAAGTATTTTTGTTGTCTACGCAAATGTTTAGATAAAAATTATTGTCGATAATGAAAATATTTTTTATTGACTAATTATTTTAAGTGATATAAGTAGTCATTTTTAGTAAAATGTTTTCCATAGACTCAGTTTCTATGAAAAAAATGAAGCCTAAAAAAATTCATTTTCGCAACCTATATGCACGATTAGAATATCGTAATGGAGGGGCAGCAAATTTGCACAATTTAGGACCTATCGGGGAAAAAACCAGTAAAAATGCCTCCTATTATTGGCATAATTGTTTTTTTTTTTTGGTAAGGATTATTGGCATAATTGTTAAAATTCACAAATTTCACTAATTAAATCACATTACATTTTTATCCTATCTTGTGTTTGATAGTTGTTCAAAATAAGATAAAGTCAGATATAGAAGGGATATAGCTCGGATAAAAAAAAAAACCTAAAGGGAGAGGTGAAATAGACCCGGATAGGATTTCTCTTGTCCAACTAATTTTCACAAACATGACTCCTCTCATATCCAAGCTTCACGAAACTAGTTCACAAATTCTTCTCCATAGCTCTAATCCGACAAATTCAAGCTCCATCTCCAGCGAGTTCGAGCTTCAATCCATGAAATCTTTATCGTTGAACTTTGCTCTTCATTTTCTAAAATTTCAACATTCTTGTTGCAATTTTTTTCCTTCAGCCACCATTTGTAGTCTCAGATTCGCTCATTAACTAGGTAAGATCGAATCTCATATACAACTCTATTTTGAGTAAAATAGCTGAGTTACTGTATGTTTTGCTAGGATCGAATTCTGCTTCGTCTGAGTTTATTGCTTCAATTGCAAACCTCGTGTATTGATCTAGATAGAGTCGGGTCGCGAATCCAAGTTTGAGTTACCCAGGTCTTGTTCTCTAGCCAGTTGCATGTTATCTATTTGATGAAATGTCCATGAGAGTTTTCTTTCCCTTGATGCTTCAGTTTACTTTCTCCAACCGAATTAAATATTGATTGTGGCCTGTGGATATATTGTTGAGCTTGAGGTGTTCAAAGTGTACATATCACAATCGTTTTGGTGTAAGGGCATCTTGCAGGGGAAAGGATACGTAGAAATATGATCATAACGGCTAAAATGCTGACAATGAATTTCTTGTTCTACTATGGAAGGTGATGGTGAAAAGTTTTCGGGATTGTGAATTTGTGACTGCATCAGAGTAGCAAACCTTATTAATCCATTGCTTCAAGACTACCAATTGTTATTTCGGCTCTTTAATTAATTTCTGACACGAGTTTGAAAATAAAAAAATACTTACTACTCTCGTCAACATATCGACAAAAGGAAGTGCGGTATTTTGTTATTTATGATGATAAGATCGATATTATTTCATGGAGACTTCGCAGGGGCTTATATGTCCTTTACATTGATATCCAATTTCTACCAAATAATAAATAAGATATGATTAAAAAGTATCGGACTTCAAATTTGTAATTTATCAAAATAATAGATAAGATATGATAAAATTCCGGAGATTTCTTATCTTATCTTGTACAATTTTATTCCTACTAAAAATCCGGACTGTCAATGCTTTGAACCGCTTGGAATTGCGCAAATTATGGTGAAAATGACGTCTGGTCGTCCATTCTTTTATTTTTCGAAGGCACGCGTGCCTGACTCAGCACCACATTGTGCTTCATTGAACGCCACACGTTGAACTGACTACCTCAAAAAAAAAAACATAAATAACTTTTAGATTCACTGAACATTAAATATATATATATGTGTGTAGTGAATCGATGACAAATATGATGAACTGACCACCTCAATTTCTTCAACGGCACACCGCACGTTGCTGCCCGTGGAAATAACGTTAAAAAAACGAACGATTTAATTGAAAATCGCGAATTAAGAATAAATTACTAGAATTCTGTGTTATCTTGAGTCGGAGTCAAAGAAATGAGGCGCCAATGAACATGTACATTGAACATGTACCAAAAGTTTATGGATCACATTGAATAAATTAAAAGTTTATGAACCAAATTACACATTGAGCAAAAGCCAGGGACTATTTGTGCCATTATCCCTAAGATGGATTGCCCAAACTAGGACCAGACTAATCGGTTTGATCCGATTCCTGGTTCCCACAAGTGGAATCAGTTTCTAGGCGGTCCGATTCCCTGTTCTAAGGTGGGAACCAAACAGGACTGGATCGATAAATATTTATATTTTTCTAATTTTTTCATATATATATTTATTTACTTTTTAAAATTTTGAAAAAAATAAAAAAAACCTAATCTAATTTTCCGAATTCCCTCTTGCCTTTACCAATAAGTAATTTGTCCTATTGGAACCGGTCCTCGGTCCCAAGACTAGCCGGTCCTCCTGGTCCTGTTTTTATTTTTGGGTTGGATCGGACCAGACTGAAAACCGCTCACCCCTGATAAAAACGAATAAAGACAAAGCCCCACTAAAGGAAAAAGGGGAGGGGGAGTTCGATTTCCCGTCCACGTCCATTGAACCTCGATTCCCTTCCCAAAGAACGGGTTTACTACTTGCCGTCACGCTTTCGAGCCTGAAAACTGCTGGTTGTGAACTGACCTTCGCAAGTTGATGCAACGCGGAAAACAACGTCACTACCCAACAACTCGGTCCACGTGTTTTTTCCTTCTTGTTTTTTTCGGTTTTTCTAGAATGGCAAGACTTGTCCACGTTCAATGTACCTTCCTTAGGCCAAGTCGCATGCCAGGCATGACACGACAAGCATACCATGACATCCATAGCATGTCCATAAGTTTTATTTGCGAAAATGCAATTGAGTCTCGGAGCTTTCAAATGAGTGCAGTCGAATCCTAAAACCTGTTAAGAAAGTGCGATCGAGTGCTGAAACTTTCGGAAGGTGCAATCGAATCCCGAAACTAATTGAGTCGGTGTAATGATGTCCTTCCATTAACTCCGTCCGACTTGATAGATCAAAATACCCTATTGCACCGACTTGACAAGTATTCATGATTTAATTGCATTTTTTGAAAGTTTCGAGACTCGATTGCACTTTCGTGACAAGTTTTAGGATTTTCGGTGCACTTGTCCCTTTCTTATTTAGATTGGTGTTTAGCAATGAGGATTGAGAATTTGAACGTGAGAGAGGAGCGAGGCAATAATTTTAGTCGAAATATCATGTACGTAATGTAAAGAGGAGTTAATACCGTTAAAAATTTCAAATCAGTACCATACGGCACATTTACCCCAAATTAATGTTTGTCCCGATAAAAATTCTCAAATTGTTACTCCCGACCTAGACCCACCATCCTTTGATACTCCATCAACGTACATACGTGTCGACGCGTGTGGATTTTTTCACGGTTGCATCTGCCGTTCTCTAAGGTCAAAAGTTTGGTGAGGAAAGCTTTTTGTCGACTAGAACTTTAACCAATAGTGGACAAACTAACACCCGTAGCTAACGCCAAAACAGGATCCAGTTCCGTTCGGATTGGAATAGAACCGGCTCATCCCTTTAAGAATTTGGTCCAGCCCTAACTAAGAAAAATTAGGTGAGATTACAGAAGCATTTTCAATACTGGACCACATCAATGAATGTGTGTCTACTGTCTAGCACACGTAATGAAGCAAAGGAGGACCACTTTTACTTGGTCACCGCTTGGCTACCTTCTTACCTTTAACTCAAGGACATGGATTACTCTTCATCTTCATGAACTAAGTCAACCTGCAAATTCCAACTATATCTGGTATGTGTGTGGGAGGGGATGAAAACTTGGGTAGAAAATGCCTGAGGTTTCCAAAGTTTCTTCCTCTCCTTTCTCGTAAAAAACCTATAATCTTCTCTTCATTTTTTTTTATCCAAACGTTCATTGCCTTCCCTTTCCCTCTATTCCCAAAGCCAATGCATGCCTACGACAACTTTGATACAGTTTCTTTTCAAACACAAGGGAAAGCTAAGTGAAGAAAGTGTATGCTGAAATTTGCCTTTTATCTATTGTGCGGTCCTTTTCACTTTCTCGTAAAAAAAAAATCATTTTCAAAAGTAGTGCTAAGAAATTGAGATGCCTGGCTAAAAGGGTATTCAGGAGAAATAATGGTCGATCTTTTTAAATTTTGGATGTGCGCATCTTAATCAATCATTCGTGATCACTGACGTGACAAATAAAAGTTCTGAAAAACGATTGATCCAAAAGTAGCGAAATGTGAGTCCAATTTTTTTCATTTTAGAAATTTTTGTATAGGAGTAAAAAGAAAGAAAATAATGTCTAAGCTCTTTTTTCATGTGACTATAGTTATGAGTTTTATCAAGACTTTGTTAAAAAGTAACCATTGAACCTTAATAAATAATTAAATAAGGAGATATTGCAATCTCCCAATGCATCGATCGCCATCGTGATATTAACAAGCGATGCTTTAAAAATCGTGTATTTTTCCATTAAGCGTGCTTAACAGGTGCCTTAAAACACTCGCTAAAAGAAGACGGGTCATATAATTATACAAATGATCCATGAACTTTGGATCGATATGCAACATGGCTCTTGAATTTTTACTTCGTTTAATATGATCCTTGAACTTTAGCCTAATCTATTATGTCGTCCTTGAACTTTTAATTTATACAATATGATTTTTGAATTTTTGGTAAATGTTCAATCTAGTTCCTAAAAAATTATATCCCTAGATTCAATCTTGTCCCTAGATTTTCTAATCCACGGATTAAATTGAACATGTACTAAAAGTTCGGGGACCATATTGAACAAATTAAAAGTTCAAGGATCACATTATCCAGAACTTTTTAATCTGCTCAATGTAGTCCATGAACTTTAATCCAATGTATAATGTCATCCCCGGACTCTTTTATTTGTTCATTTAATCCCTAGACTCTATGAAAATGTCCTGTGTTGTCCTTAATCTTAAATTAATGGAAGGATTACATTGAACATTTTCATACAATTAAGAGACTATTTTAAACATGTTCCAAAAGTTAATGGACCACATTGAACATTAAATTAAAGTTTAGGAATTGCATTGAATAAAATTAGATATTTATATGGACCACGTTATATATTAGGTCAAAATTCGAGAATTATTTATGTCATTATCTACTGTTCATGTTATTAGCTTAAAAAGAACTTTATGACTCCATGGATCATGACAACGACACGATGCATATGGCCATGATGGCATGCAAAGTGCACCCACCCACGCCCTTTTCCTCGCGTATAAATGGCCTTCCTCCTCCTCCTCCTCCGCGTCGCCAGCCCCTCTCTCTCCTCAACGCCCCTGCAACGAGGACGCACGCACATTTAGAGAGAGAAACTAGAGAGAGAGAGGAGGAGGGAGGGAGGAGCGCCGACCAAAAGTTTCCTGAGTTTTGCGAAGCTTCGGCGCGGTCTCCTGTTCAGCTTCTTCCCGAATCCCTCTCCACCATCATCATCACCACCATCTTCATCCTCTGCTTCTTCCTCTCCTCCTCCTCCTCCTCCTGCTTTCGTCGGATCAGAGGGGAGAAGAGAAGAGATCGCCTGTGATTTCCCGAACCCGTAAGAACTCGCTCTCCTTTCGCTTCCTCTTGCTGCATTTCCCTTTGGTTTCCGCGGCTCGGGTCGGCCTTTCGGGCTATTGGGTCGTTCGGTCTGGTGTCGATCGGCCAGCGATTTCTGTGAAGTTGTTGCCGCCGTTCTGGGTCGCTGTGATTTCGCTGGCTAGGTTAGACATTGCCGTGCTCGAAGGGAAATGTTGGGCCTGTACTGATGATGAGCTGATGGCTGCCCATTCCAGCTCCATCTGAGGCAGAACACGTTGTTTCTCTTTAAGCCGTGTTTTCCTTAGGATCCTGGCCTTTTGTGGTGGAGCTTTGTCCGTATGAAGTGAAGGCAGTTTGAGATTGTACCGTGCATTGATGCTTGATACATCCAATTTTTTTGTGATTGCTTTGTGTGAGCCTGTGACCCTTTCCCTTCCTTAGTTCCATGTGTTGGTCGATTATGTGCGTCCTCAGAGCATGTGTCGATTGACGGGTATGTTTAACTTTTCGAACTTACAAGTCTGATGATTTAGGCAATTAATCTCGTGGCAGAGTTTCTTGTTTCTGTTCATGGAGTACACTGCAGACGATGACATAAGTTATGACCTCCCGAGAAATTAATCTCGAAGGCCTTTTTACGAGGAACCAGTGGAATGTTCGAAATTGGAGGTTGATGGTATATGTTTTGAACTTTGGATGAATTCTCTTGGTTCTCAGTGACAGAAACCTTTCATTAGGTAATCATTGCCATAGTAGGCGTAGCTCCATTAGTTTTTACAGGAACCTGATGTTGATTCTTTCGCGGAGTTGAAGAGACTTAAGGGCGCAGTTAAATTTACCATATCTTAGTTTTGGGTTTCTTCTATGGTTTTCCTTGTTGTCATTTGAATATTTTTTTTGCGTACCCATTTGTCGTTGGAAGTTTACCTTGAGTGCAATGACCATGAGATTATTTAGAGAATGGTCACCTACCCTTTTGTTCCGCCAAAACAGGCATTAATGCTTGATAGTTCTAGCATCCTGTCTTGAGTGTTGTTTGTGGAGGGATTAATCGCTGGAGTTTACTTGCAGGGTCTACAAGTATGGTGTTCTGGGTTTTTGGTTATGGTTCACTGGTGTGGAACCCCGGATTTGAGTTCGATGAGAAAATTATGGGCTTTATCAAGAATTATAAGCGTGTGTTTGATCTTGGTAAGCCTTTTTTGATTACAAAAGAATCATTGCATCCTTTTCAGAACAGCTTTAACTTGTATACCTGCTCACATACCACCTTGCTTTATTAGTATTTTTACTCTTGATGTTTTGTTGCGACAGCGTGCATTGATCATAGAGGTACACCTGACCATCCTGCTAGGACATGCACTTTGGAAGAAGCTGAAGGATCCATCTGCGTAAGTATAGTGTCCCTGCAAGATCCAATGCATTTTCATACGGAGTTCAAGCGACCATCAATGTAGAGCTCAACTTGAAAAACTGTGCTCATATGCCATTTTCATATGAATAAATACTGAATCCTGTTATGGAAGCAGTTGCCTTCTATGTTTTCTGATAAACTCTCCTTCCTTCTGTTTCTCCTCCTGTTCAGTGGGGTGTTGCTTATTGTGTGAGCGGTGGCCCTGAAAGGGAAAGAGCAGCAATGGAGGTTTGTCTTTGCAACTTCCATATCATTCAGTTTTTTCCCCTCACAGTGGTACCATAATTTGCAATCGAATTGGTTCATAGTGGTGATTGCTGTGACCTTAAAAATTGTTGACCGACAACGAAGTGCTCCATGGAAGACCACCCTTACACTTCCATCTCCCCACTTGTGTTGTCGTTTTTATTCTGTGTGTGTGTGCGTGCGTTGGGCAGGGTGAAATAGACGAAGTTGAATGTTAGTAGGTTAGGTTATATCTGGAAGCACCTTAAGAATAGCTTTTTTTTTTTGCCTTTTTGTCCTCACAGTATCTGGAACGGCGAGAATGCGAGTATGACAAGAAGACTCTGGTTGATTTTTACAATGTAAGGGTGTTTTTCTTCTACTGTTATCATGTTTCTTTTCTGAAGTCACACAATCTCTGCTCTCTGCATCTGGATTCTCTTAATATCAATCTCACTGGGGCATGATTCTTGAACCAGAAAGAGGATATGTCACAACCGACCTTGCAAGGAGTTATAGTGTAAGTATCTCTATTATGTCTCTATCTTTATCTCAATTAATCCTTTGTTGAATCCTTTCTTTTTAGATTGTTGTATTCATACTTGAGGAAGATGCAATTTTTGGTGCATTATATGTCTTGTTTTAACTTATATGCTACAATTCTTCGAAGCAAAACGCATTAAGTATGTCACAATTATATGACGGTAGAATCATCTGCTCTTGCAGCTTCACGTCCACTCCAGACAAAATATCAAACAAATATTATTTGGGTCCTGCTCCTTTGGAGGACATGGCAAGGTAAGTAAAACAGCAAACTTTTACATGTCACTTTCTGGTAGGGTTCCAACATTTTTCTTAATCCCTTTCTGATTGGATTGTTTAGGCAAATTGCAACTGCTTTTGGACCTTGTGGAAACAATAGAGACTATCTGTTCCTAATGGAGAAGGCCTTGTTTGATATTGGTGAGCATTCACGCACATCCTTGAGCTCAAATAGCTATGCATTGTCACTGTTCCTAGCAGGATCGAACTTACTGATGTTGGGTGACTGCTGGACAGGGCATGAAGATGACCATATTATCGAACTCGCAAACGAAGTAAGGAAAGTCCTCGGAACTGCAGGGAAGATTGATAAGAAGCTGGTTGGGCCATCCCGCATCCCATTGAAGGACAACGTACCGTCCCTGAAACTGCGTCCGCTTCAGGAAGCCATAGCCACGGACTCCTTGTGAACGAAAGCCGACAATTGGAGCTGAGTGTCGCTCGGAGGCTTTCTCAACCTGATTGCTAATGTCTTCATCAACTCTTCTTTACTTGAAACTTTTTTTTGTATTTTTTTCACCACTCAAACCAGACTTTTAATCTTACCCACTATGTTAACATGCCTAGATTAGGTCTAACTTCTGAGGACCAAGGTTTTAGGAATCAATAAACTCAAATTGTAGGCCACGGAGAGAAATGGTGGTCTAAAAGAGGACGCATTAGAATGTTTCAATCTGTTGTAATGCTGCCAGAGAATATGTCATGTTTCTGTTCAAGCGAATTGCGTGTATCTTCATTTTCATTTCAATCCTGGTGTCTGTTCACGGAATTGGCAACGATAGACAGTCTTGCATACTATCACATTAGGAGTAAAGAAATCGAGATGTTGCCTACTACATGAAATAGATACCGAACTCCATTGAGCACATCAAATGACGAGGGCTGACTGTATATTGCACTGAACTTTACAGACTCAATCGTTCATTATGTCTAATCTCCTCTGTACTGTCATATTACTAGAACTCTAGTGCAGAGTCGTGCGCATTATCACATTGTGTAAAGCCAACGGGTCAAAGTGAATGATATCTCGCCACACAACATGCAAATCTCATTGACCCCACAACATGCAAATCATAACGGGTCAAAGCGAACGATATCTCGTGACACAACGTGCAAATTCCGATGTCAGTGGGAGATACACCCACATTGACGGTTGTGGCTTATAGGCAGGGGGCTCTTCCCTTCCCTCATGATGGCCCCTTTATGGATAAAATCGTTTGTTCCATGGACCGAAGAGTTAATACCTCGTAAAGGGACACAAAAATCCTTAGATCAACTAAGTGTCCTTCCATTTCTACTAGGGGGGACACAAAAATCCTTAGATCAACTAAGTGTCCTTCCATTTCTACTAGGGGTTGAAATAGATCCGATTCCAGATTCCGCTGGAAACAAGTTCGGGTAGGTTCGAGGCTATGGGTGTGGAATTCACCCATATCCACTTGAGAATTGGTTATAACCTGTTTTATGAAATTGGAAGAAAATGATTTTTTTTTTAAATGAGCTTAACTTTCCTATTGCTTCATATTTCTGATTGTTTTGTATTGATACTTTTTTTTTATTGTAACTGCTATTTTTCTCAGTTTTTTTTTTTAAAATAAATAAATAAACAAAATCTGATTTACAGATAGGCCTCAGATAGGCCTCGGAATTGGATCGGACAAACAGGTTTCAAGACAAATAAGATAAGTTTCAGGTTTTGAAATTTGAGAATTGGTTCTAATTGGGTGGGCTTCATGTTTTGGACATGAAATCTACCCACCTTGAAACGGGGAAAATTTCAAAACAAAAAAGTACTTGATAGGAAAATTACAAGAAAGAACAAATCAAATGAAAAAAGGCCTCATCGTGGATTGGGATGGTGTCCATATATAGAGGGGGAAAATTAAAAAAAAAATCATAAATTTATTTGTACGAATATCAATTCAGTTATAAGTTTTTCAATTTGGCCAATTTAGTACTAAACTTTTTCACGATTTTCCAGCATAGTCCTTTTGACCTATACGCTAGCTGTCGATCCTCACCCACGGCCGATGAGGGCGTGCTAGCCCTCGTCAACCAACAATGAAATTTATAAGAAATTCAAATATTTTTTTTTAAAAAAAGAAAAATTGTTCACGTTAACGTAGCTTTGCCACGTAAGATAGCCAACGTCCACGTCAATGATTTTATGTCAAAATTGGCCGGAATGATTATTTGTCAAAATGTTTAGGACTAATTTAGCCAAATTTAATTTTTTTAATTGAATTGATAACCGTGAGATAGATTAAGGACTTTTTTTATAGTAATTATCCTTCTATGGAGGTAGCCACAATTGCCACCTTGCGTTCCAATGAGGTTGCCGTGGTGGGCCGATCGCGCAACGGTTCTATCAATAACAACTTTCTTCATTTTATATTCTATTGCTGGATGGATTTACCCTCCATAGGAGAAGGAAATTAGTCACGTGACAAACAAGCGACTTGAAAGGTCACGCGTAAACTTGCAACTATGGGTTGAGCTATTATATAGTTTGGGTATGAGATTTTCAATATTGGGTTATATATAAAAGTGTTTTAGTAATATAAGTTAGGTCAGGTATATGTTAGGTATGAATTTGGTCGAGTATGGATCATTATCTCTGTACAACATAGAAATGAGTCAAAACGAGTTAAAGAGATCAATTTTGGTCGGACCTTTTTTTGACTAGTCGTAAACCTGTCCCGACACACCCGTTTGTCGGGCCTACTTGCAACATGTGCCAAAGATCTAGTGGCAAGATGTAGTTTGCCCTAGCGTGATCGTTAAAAAATTCAGGCATTCTAATCAGCAAGCTTAATCTAGAAAGAGAAGATCCTGAGGGCCTCAAGTACAATAAAGTGATAAAAAAAAATTCTGCGATTGGACGTGTACAGTTGCTTCGGGCAACTTAAATGTTTTCTTGATATTATTTTAGTTTGTTTTAATTCGCTTTTTTTTTGTTTAAATTTTCCGACTCCCACAATTTGCCTTTTAAAAACAATTAACTTTTTCAAAACAAGTTAATAGGATCAGCTGTAAATTTTTTCGTAGCTCTTTCTAAAGTAGGAATTATCTTGTTCTTTTTCAAATTTCATAGAAAAAAAGATTTTCGTTTTTTCTTTTTGAAGCTAAACCAAATGAGTAATCGATATAAGTTCTCCTTGTAAGTTGCTTTATATATTAAAATTACTATATTTTTTCCTTCAAATTTATAAAATGATTATATATTATTTTTTCAAATAAACTGAATATATTTACATGACTTTCAATCTCATCATTACACATGTTTGAAGCAGGCGTGGTGGTGGAGACTTGAGAGAACTATAAGAGGCGAATAAACACTCTGCATTTGATAATAGTACAAAGCTATTTCAATGTTCGCTCATAGCATACAAAGTAGTAGATTACTCTCGCCAAACAAAAGCTACATTGACCAATTTCTCTCACAAACACAGCCTATTATCCCATCACTATTTCACTCAATATTTCAATTTAAAACTTTCTTATGTTTTGCCCCGCAAGCTCCTCTCAACATAACTCAGCAGTCAACAAAAACAACTTCGAGCATCCCAGCACTCACGATTCCATATATAA
Organism: Syzygium syzygioides; assembly: GCA_031216285.1. NCBI lineage: Eukaryota > Viridiplantae > Streptophyta > Magnoliopsida > Myrtales > Myrtaceae > Syzygium > Syzygium syzygioides. The sequence goes on along the minus strand of CM062244.1, from coordinate 25,637,439 downwards.
TGTGAAAATTGAAAATGATAGGAGCCAAAGAATTGCCATCACATGCAAAACCAAATTTCGAAATCGCCGAAAGAAGAGGGGAAGAAATAACCAAAAACTTCTATTTTCCTGGCTTAGCTAATGTAAAGGGAAAATGACACAATTAGTCATTGAACCTTGGCTCAATGTGCAATTTGATCTTTGAATTTTTAATTTGTTTAATGTATTCCCCGAATTTTAGTCTAATGTTTAATTTGGTTCATCAACTTTTAATCTGTTCAATATGATTCCTGATCTTTTAGTATATATTCAATTTTATTTCCTAACTATTTGAAAATGTTCAACATAGTCCTTCCGTTAATTCAAATTCAGGGATTACATTGAACATTTTCATATAGTTTAGGGACTAAATTGAATATGTACCAAAAGTCCAAGGATCACATTGAACATATTAAAAGTTGAAGGATCAAATTGAACATTAAGCTAAAGTTCAAGTACTATATTGAACAAATTACAAGTTCAGGGGCCAAATTGTACATTGGACCAAAATTCAGGGACTATTTGTGCCATTATTCCTAATGTAAATTCCCCTGAAATAAAATGATCGCGATCGATGATAACCGATAATTAGATTTTTAGCGCTAAGAAGAAACAGAAAAAACATTCCTGCTTGTGTTTCTTGAAGAACTATGCTTCACATATGACTGACCACTGCCAAAATTGATGGGAGACAAAGCAAAGCATCAATGAAATATCCCCACATAAATCTCATCTAGCTTGGGAGAATTTTACCTATATCTATCAAGCATGAGGACTTAAAGCTCACTGACGACGAAATTGAAGGTCAACGGACTTGAAGCTTGCAACGACATAGCCCAAGAAAGGAGAGACGACGGTAGATGATGGATAGAAGATCGTGAGAAGCGAGAGAGGAGCGATGAGGATTGGCGTGAAGCGGCTGAGAGCAATTTACTTGAGCAGTGGCAGAGGAAGACGAAGGGAGAACCCTAATCCTAAGGCAATTTAGGGATTCTATCCAATTATTTCTACTCATTTGCAATTTTTAGACAAAATTGTCTATGTTCTAATCAGGAGTGTCAATGGGTTAGCTTGGATCGGGCTTTCATTACTCTAAGAATAGAGTCGGGTCAGGTCGGTCCGAATCGGGTTTAGGGCTTTTTTTTAAACAGGGACCAATCTTTTCCATTTTCGAGCTCCATCCTGCCCTCAGCAACAGAAGCTGAAGCTCATACAAGCTTAAAGAATCAACATCATCGTTACCCAAAGCCATTGCTCTTCCTAAAATTTCTCACAATTCACACAACAAATTGGAAGATACAGCAATAAGAGCCAGTCGCCCGCATATCGACGACGGAACCCACGATGAAACCACGAACGTAATGCTGAGAATTTGACGCGCGAGAGAGACGAGGGCGTTTACCTATCGGTCATGATGGTGATGGACTTGAAGGCCTGGATGAAGTTGCGGTCGGGGTTGGTGCCACGGCCCTGCCACTTGCCGAGGGAGGATCCGAGGAACTCGCCGGAGGAGCCGTTGGGCTTGGAGATGGCGGTGGAGAGGCCGCCGTCGATGAGGAGGGGCTTGTAGGGCCCGCCAACGCGGATGAGGTCGTTGTTGTTGGACTCGTTGGCGAAGGTCCGCCACTTGGAGGTCTCGTCGATGGAGCGCGCCTCTAGCACCAGGCCGCACTTTGAGTAGATCGTGTCCGCCGCTACTCCGGCAGAGAGGATCGACAGGGAGACGGAGCTTGCTAAGGAGGTGGGGCTCAGCGGCAGGGCCTCGACTTGGGCGGTCACGGCGAGCGCCGTGAGGGCGAGGACGAAGGCCACCACAGCCATGTTCGCGAACTTCACGGCTGCCATTGCCACGAACTTGAATTCGAGCTCTTACGTAGACAGAGAAGAGAGCATGGGGGAGAGAGAGAGAGGGAAGGGTTGTTCTGGATGAGTTGTATTTGGTGCCAGGGTTAAAAAAAGCCCAGCCTAGCTCGGTTTTGTCAGACCCTAACAAATACCCACACCTAAAACCCTTACCCATAGAAGACCAAGACTTGACCTAAAAATACCTTAAAATTTCGGGTCGAGCCGGGCCAGACTTTTTTGACATCCCTAGTTCTAATCACCGGAAAGAGTTCTCTGGCAAAGATTTAGTTATCCATTGAGTTTAGATTCTTATTTGAGACTATCTTAGTCATTTCAAGCCACTTTGAACTGTTTTTCTTTTTGAGAAAATGATCTGACTCGAGTCCTAATATGAAATTTAGGAGGGTTCATATCACGAAAAATCTTAAACTAATATATCTCCGATAAATTTACCTCAAACTAATAATCCCAAACTGGTATATTTATGACAAACTTACTCTTCGTTAGTTTTCATCAAATTGAATTAATATCATGAAAAATCGCAAATTGGTATACTTATAACAAACGGAGAGATAAAATCTCAAACTGGTACATTCGTCAGCTGCCACGTATTATCAAATTCAGCAATTTAAAGATAAGATTTAACGAAAATTAACAGAAGGTAAATTTATCATAAATGTATCAATTTTGGAGTATCTTTGGGTAAATTCATCATAAATGTACTAATTTGGGATTTTTGATGGTATTAACCTAATATAGGGATGAGGGGTTTAAAACAAGGAAATTTAATAAAATAATTGCGAAAGTCTTTTTTTTCCACCAAAAAAAAGAAAAAGCAGAAGAGAAGAATACATTTTCGCAATAAAACCATCTGACTTGCGCTCGACGCCAGCGCTAGTTGAAAAAGGGACAAAAAGCCTGCGCCTTTGCTTTCTCTCTCTCTCACGCACAGACTCTCTCCATTCCCCGAAGAACTTCCAACGCCGGCGACCGGCAAGACCACCTCGAAGCCGCCGCGCCGCGCCGCGCCTCCGCTAGGGTTTCGATCGGGACCCGACAATGGAGCCCAGCCTGAACGAGCCCCACTCGATGGGCACGACCATCATCGGAGTCACCTACAACGGCGGCGTCGTCCTCGGCGCCGACTCTCGCACCAGCACCGGTAAGGCCCGCCGATCCCCGTTCCGTACTGCGGCGGATGGGGGGGGGGGGAGTTTTGCGTGATGGGTTGTTCGCAGGCAGGATGCCTCGAATTCGCGTGGGTCTGTCTCTTTTTGATGGATCTGGATGCGAATCGGCTGCTTCGGGCTGAACTGGTGGTGCTTGTGAACGCACGTTTGATTTGTTTTGTTGGGTTTGTGTTTACTGGTAGGGATGTATGTTGCCAACCGAGCGTCGGACAAGATTACGCAGCTCACGGACAATGTGTACGTTTGCCGCTCTGGATCGGTGTGTTCTTTTTCCCCTTTTCTATGCTGCTTTTATGTTTTTTCTCCTGGACGATGTTTTTTTCTGGTTGATTCATTGTACCCTTTTGTGTTGGTTTGCTGTCGGAAGATATCTTTTGCTGTCGGAGTGTTGCAGCGTGTGTTCGTGCAATTCGTCATTCTTGAGTTGAAGTGCTTTCTTGTGGTGAAAATTGGATATTGAGACTCTTGGAATGAAAATTTACTGCAGTTGTTCCCTGTTTCCCTGAATTCTCAAATGGGTCTGAAATTCAAGCCGATAATCTCTCCAGTCTCTTTAGAAACGACGTACTATCTTTTTTGGTTGCTGTTGTCGACCACTCACGGGAAGATACTCTTAAAAGATTTAGTTTCTGTTCTTTGCAGGCGGCGGATTCTCAGATTGTCTCTGACTACGTCCGTTATTTCCTCCATCAACACACGTGAGTGATCTTTTTGTGCTTGCTCTCCTGTACATCATATTAGCCCTTAGAAGTCGTTATTGGTGCCTTTAAGACTTCGAAGGTGTGGCTTTCTGTAGAACATTTGGATATGCTTTGATGCATATATAATTAAGTATTGGAACGTGAACTGAAGGATGTATATTGTTTGTGGTGTGGAGCGTGCAACTTAGTTTTCAGCATGCCTCATAAGGGGGGCCTTTTGCTGTTCATTTTGCTTCTGTGGAACTGTAGATTACTTGGTTATGGGTACTGTCTCAGTTTACTCATCCTATGATAAGTCCCCGCATGTCTTTCCATGTTGTTAACGTTGGCTAACTTTTCTCGAATGAGTCATTCCTACGTGGCATCCACAAAATACGACCATTGTCATCAGTCAGTACTAGCATATAAGGCTAAGTTGAAAAACCCTCAGATAGTAGAAGTATGGAAGTTCTTCTCTTTGTAATAAGTCATTCTTACATTTTCATGTTGAAGTGGTTGAGATACTGATGGGCATCTTGGAATTTTTTCCTTTTTTTTTTTTAGTAATCCAGCCAGATATGGTTGTTTTATGGTGGCAAGCTGTCACTTTTTTGCAAGTTATGCTTACGTCTAGTTAATAACACTCTTCAGTTTCATCTACTGATATAGAGATATGTTTGGTGGCCAGCAGTTAATTCGCTCCATTTTTATATGTGTGTCGAGTTGATAAACATCCTTCAGTTTTGTTTGATAATGCAGACACATTGAATATCAATTTGAGTTTTCCACAAATGCATCAAAATTTGCTTTAGTTGACAGTTCAAGTTCATGTATATGATCTATGATATGGTTTTTATGTTATTTGCAGTGTAATGATATTTTTCTTTTCATGCAGTATACAGCTGGGTCAGCCTGCAACTGTCAAGGTTGCTGCAAATCTTGTGAGGCTGATATCTTACAATAACAAGGTGCATACTTTAGATCTTACTGTATCTTCTACGTTTCTGGTACTAGCATTGATTTTTGCTTATACACTGTAATTTCTAAGCTCATTGTCATGCTAAAACTTAGTGTCCATTTTCATTTTCCTTGAATGAATACCTTCGTTGGAATCAAGCATTGGTCGCAAAGTCCAGAGTTGGGAGTTAATTTTGTGCTAAGACAATAGAGGTGGCAGTTGTTGACGAAATACAGTGACAAATTTGAATTTATGAGTGCAATTGTAGCTTGTTCATTGGTGCCAAATTGATAGCGTGCATGTAGGTGCAGAAGGAGTGGCATTGGTAATTGATGAATTGTAACTCAGAAGTTTGCTAATTATTGTATCCCTCTTACTGCCCTCCTACTGCATTGTAGGGAAAATTCTTTTTGATTTTTCATTTCAAGGACAATAAAGTTGTTGGTTTTTACCACCCGTCTGAGTGGCGCTGCTGGAACGCGCACTCTTCCTCTCGCAAAAGGTTGAGTGTTCGAATCCCGGGCGCCGCAAGGTGACTTAACCGGTGGCACGTGTGTGGTGGCTAGCACGTGTCGCCCCCAGGGTTTACTCCCCGACTGTCGGCCGTGCGGGGGTTCCCTGGGTTATCAAAAAAAAAGAAAAAGTTATTGGTTTTTCTTTTAAATCATCTTTTATTGATTCATATACTGTTTCAGTCTATTAATCTATTTGGGTTTTTCATAAATTAGCATATTGGAATATGATTTGCATGGGCTGCTTTGAGAAACTCGGAATTATTGATGAATAAGCCGGGTAAGTTTGACACTGGCTCTGCCAAACTGAGCTTGAGGCATGAGTTCTTATTGAAGTCCTCAGATCTTACCATCTGCATGGGATTGCAGTCATATTTTGTTGATGGGAAGATGTTTCACAGCTTCATATAGCCATACAGGACATCATCAGCTCATGAGTGCATTCTTTGATCAGTTTTGTGCTAAGCTGCCGTGAAATATTTTATGCTTGATAACAATAAATTTTCTTCGTATTTTATGCTTGAGAATGTTAGAGTAGCACATTCTTCTGATAAATCATTCATAAAAGTTATCTAGGCTGCATTACTAGTTGGCAGTCAACTAAATGTAAACTTAAAACATGCTTCAATGCTCGAGTCTATTCTTCTTTTGAGCTACTTCAGTAACAAAGCTCATCTTTTGGTATTGCTTAACAGGAGTAGTTAAGTGAAGACGTTACATAATTTGTTTGACTAGATTCCAATGTAGTTTGGGGACTATCTTGGATGAAATCTTTAGAAGCCTAAATATAGTACATATTTAACAGAGAGTGACTTTAAGTTCTTTGATGGATACATGTGGAAGTTATTTAAACAACAGCAAAATTTGTACTAGTTTTAATTTCTTTGTGGATTTTATCATTAGACTTTAATAGTCCTGATTTGAACATGAGCATCTACACGGGCTAAGATTGAACTTTTGGGCAATTGCAGAACATGTTACAAACTGGACTTATTGTTGGCGGATGGGACAAGTACGAAGGTGGTAAAATTTACGGAATTCCTCTCGGTGGTACAATCATAGAGCAGCCTTTTGCTATTGGAGGTACTTTAATGTCTCTAATTGAATCGCTTCCTTTTTATTTAAAATCACTAATGAAAATGCGACAGGGTTCGTGGACCTAATTTCTCTGGTTTGCTAAAACTATCAGACAATCTTTTACTGAGTGTAACATGACCATTTTGGCAACTTGTATTTCTCCTTTCTGATAGAGCATAGTCAATTTGTCAGTTTTTCGTTGTTGGTCAGTCTAATGAGCTTGGAATAGGAGCAGTGTGAAATTTTTCTATGAATGTACCATCCAGTTCTCTTGCCCTGCGTTGAAGGTGGACCGTTTTCTGCTTTGTTGCAGGAGTGAAGGTTGTTTTGTGGTTTTCAAATGCAATGTTTTAGAAAAATGTCATTTCTGGAAGTCCTTTAAATTCTGCTTTGGATTTATGGCTTATCCACTAGTTTGATTCTTTTTGTTATATCCTTTGCTGCTTAGTCACAGACTCCCATCTTCCTTTTATTGGCAATTCTCAGGAAGTGAGCTTTTTACTTCTGTAATTACGCCGTTGATTCTCGCTTACATTGGTGGCAGAGACTTTTAAAAATTGTGGATGCTCTATTGTCAAATTTCAAGAGTACATTATATGGAAGTTATTATCTTTTGGCAATGTATAACTGGGATGACTTCTTCAGGTTCTGGCTCCAGCTACTTGTATGGATTCTTTGATCAAGCTTGGAAGGAAGGGATGACCAAGGATGAGGCTGAGGTATGTAGATGATGATGAACCATTTCATAGATAAGCCTTGAAGTCCGGTTACGTTTCATATGCAGAATTGTATGTTGACAAGAGTGTTGTCGCTGACATTCTCATAATGCTAATATTTAAAGAGCAAATTTGGCTACTGTTTTTTGCAAATGAATTCTGAGATTGCTATTGAGAGCTGTTCTTTTAGTTGTGTATTCGTTTTCCTAATCAATAAGGGATAAAGGAAAAGCGGGTAGCCCATAAATAAACAAGTGTCAGCAAAAGAATATGAGGCCGTTTTGATTTGTCCTCATTTTCTGCCCTCATCCTCACTTAGTTCCTTGCGCTACCCTTTTACAGCAACTGGTGGTCAAGGCTGTTTCCCTTGCCATTGCACGAGATGGTGCTAGTGGCGGTGTTGTTCGCACTGTTATTGTAAGATTTCTTCTTCGTACTTTCAACCATTCCCAACCAAACTTAACTCTTGCAACACAAATACGGCCCGTTTGCTAAAGCACCTTTCGTTTCATTGGGTGCACTTCCAGATAAATTCTGAGGGAGTGACGAGAAACTTCTACCCTGGTGACACCCTTCCGTTGTGGCATGAGGAGCTGCCGGCACAGAACTCACTGCTGGATATTCTGAGTGCTCCGAGCCCTGAGCCAATGAGCACCTAAAGCGGCGGAGAGCCGGATGCAACTTAACGTATGTCAAATCTCTTTTTCCCCTGTTGTTCCCAAAGCAGGGTCTCCGTGCAACTCTTTGCAGACTTAATACAGCAACCTGTGTCTTTAGCGAATGAAATATCTTTTCCTGTGTAGACTCATTGATGATTAAACTCAATCCAAGTTGCTTGGCTGCTGATGGCGTTGTTGATTGTGTGGGCTATGATGACTAAAGAGAGCTAAAGTGAATCAAGTAAAATGAATTACAAATGCATCGCCTAGACCGCGTTTCATTGTATCTCGACTTAGAATATGTAGAACGATAAAAATACTAAACTTACTTTTAGTTTATTCAAACCATTCTTGTCTAAGGCAATGTTTGGTTAAACATAATGATAAATTTTTATTTAACGACGTTTTCATTAAACAATGCTTCTCATGTTATTTAAAGGAAGATATCAAAAACAGAAAATTATGGGAAGCGTGTGAATTTTAATGCAGTTGATATTAGATTCTAGATCCATATTTTTTGGGTAATTTCACTAGTTGTCATTTACAAAGCGTGCTTGTAAATTCAATGGAAAAACGCAGCACGACTTGTTCTTAGCGATGTTGAAATTAGTTTTGAGAAATCTCAGTTAATTTTGTCATGAAAAGGAAGAGTTTCTAGGTGGAAATGATTTGTGATCTTCTGGCGCCAAAATATTCTTCAATTAATCAATTAATAGAGATAGACAAATCACTTTTCTGATTATGAGAAACAAAAAAATTCTGCTTTCAAGAGAGTAGTCTATGTTATTTTTTTAATTTTTGAAATTATCAAATTCTATCCATAGCCATCTAAACGGTAATTTCATGTGAAAAATTGTTCTTTTGCTTTTTAAAAACAAAAGGAATTTGTTTCTATAAACGCAGCCAATAAGCCTCTAACTATTTTTAGGTATTTTTTTTCTGCTGGTAGATTTGAAACTTGTCCTTTTTTTTTTAATCCTTTTCTCGTTGAATAAGCTTCAATTGTGGTCATTAAATTATAGTTGATTTTACAATCAGGTCACTGAAACTTAATTTCAATAATCCGATGTGCTAGAAATTTTCTTCCTAAGTGATGCACTTTTGAAAAATAATCCAACCGATTTTTTGGATGTAAATTTGAATTACAACAATTCGATTTATGATCATCTTGCAAAGATATCTCAGTTTTTTCACAGTAGATGATGCTATTTTCGCGCAAAAAATGGTTTGGATGGGATTGAGACCTACCTTACCAGCTATTGGAGTGGGCGAGCCTGTTATCGTAATCCCATCGGGCACAAGTGGGGAAGCCCAATACCAGTAATACATCTAAGTTCAGACTTGTCTTTCGCAGACTGATCAAGGTCTCTCAAGGTCGAGAATAGCCTAAGGAATTGATTCTGTCACCTTCAACTTGCAAACGCAGTCTTGGATCACTCAGCCAATCATCTGGTGGGTTCCCAATTAGATGAGTTTGCGCGAGAACATTAGCACTTGGAGAAAAGCCATTTACGATAATTCGTTGTAACCAAGAATATAAGAGCCGTAGAAATGAGGTGGTACGGTGCAATACTGCACCTCTAAAATCTCTTGCAGATATCTAGGCAACGGAAACATCGGCACCGACATCACCACTTTGGTCGATTCTTTTAGCTTAATGGTTACCATTATACCATGGATAGCGAACTCATAGTTTATGGGTATCATCGAAAGACATAATAGGAATGACATGACAGATAAAACTTTGGAAATCAATGGTGTCATGTCGATTAAAAACATGGAGGAAGAAGGCGAGGCAAACCTCAAATTTTCACTAAACAAACTATCTAAAAAGATTTGCTCACGTACACTCTAATCCAGATTCCTTTTTTTTTCTCCCTCAGATACCTTTACTGCTTATGCATAAGATATTAGATTTTATGAGACCATTACTAATTATTTTGAAAGTTTAAGTTAATTTATGAAGACGTGCTTTAATATTTAATTATTCCATCACTTCTCCTCACGCATAATCTAGTTTTTTTATTGGTACTAAGCGTGAACATATTTAATTGTACTCTATCCCTTCTCCTCACGCTTAGTCTAGTATTTTTTTTAGTACTAAGCATGAACATATTTAATTAAAAAGGTAAATGAAATCTGAAAAGATTTGAACTCAGAACTTTATATGTTAGAAAATCCAACCTAAAAATTTAAATTTATAAATGAAGGAAGATTATATAAATATCAAGAGCAATCAGAATCTATTATTAAATGGTGTGCGTCATTATTTCAACACCCCTATCACTTGCAAGCCAGATTTCAAGCTTATGTCAAGCAAGGTAGTCTTTTCATTACCTAAAGACATACCGTAAATCATTGAAACCACCTTATGTCTAGGTAAACTTGCGAATTCAACCAAGATATTCCTCCCTAACATGTTGGCTTTGAGCCCCATTGACCAAATCAATGTCAACAGAAGCGAAAGCCCATCTTCTATAATCCTTCCATGCTGTAAGCAACTTCAGAAATGACAAAATGAAACAGAGAGTTTTAACTTTTTTTCCCACGAAATGATGGAGGACGCAGCTAATTTAAAACAGAAAAAGAGATGAGAACAAAGAGACATCTCCCATCGCTCTGAGATAAGAGAGAGCGCTTCTTTCATTGAACTGGTCCGACAAATCCATCTCAATGGGACGCAATGTAAAGTTAAGTTGCGCAGCGAAGAGAAGCATCTAAGTAAAAGAGAAGAAGAAAAACAGAAACGGCACCGCAAATAGCGATCCAAATTGCCGCTCCTTTCTCAATTGTATAGTCTCCCTCTGATGCTGGTATTCTTTAAGTAAATTCCATATCCTGCTTGAAGAGCAGCTTCTGCTAAGCTATTCAATCTCTAAACCCCACCTTATTTCTTACTTACATGAAATATGATTAGGGGGGCACTAAGTTCCTATCAAATTGACTTCGTAGCAGTGACTGATTTGACTAGTGGAGATGTCCAGAGGCAGAGGACAAGTCCATGGATGCCACTTCGAGCTGACCCTTCACAGCGGAAAATCCAGCACAGCCGGGACATAACTATTTAGTAAAGGCTGTCTAAATTTTACTACAGCCATTGGCTAACAAGAATCAACCGACTTGGCAGTGCTGCGCCGGCGAATTTTCAGGTACCCAAACGTCCCAGCACCAGGCGACGAACCCTCAAAGAGAAATGGCAGATATCCCGTGGCCTTTTTGTATCTCTGTTGAATCTGGACAACCGAAATCACATTAGCATGTCGATTGAGCTTTGAGACATCATAGAATTCACGACAGATAGGGAAAGGTTTGTACTAAAATTTCCACATACGTTGTGGAAAATGCAATAGAAAAGAAAATGAAAAACACGATTGTTCAATGGAAAAAGTCCATATTATTAAACTAAAAATAGCCAACGGAGCTTGGCGCCAGTATTGCCCAGCTTAAATCTTGGGGGAGCAGAGAAAACCTTTCCCTTATTAGCTGGAGTACAAGTGCACTTGCAGCAGAAAACTTATAAAGATTAAGATGGCACAAATGAGACGGTTTCAAAGAGAACAAAATTAAGCACTAAGGGACCTAAGCTGGGATTGTTTTATGCGGAAACAGATCAGAAATCCAGTTCAGGTTGTGAAAATATAACCTTGATCTTCTTTTTCTACCAAACAGATGATCCTTTATTATAAATTTCCAGACCACGTGAAAGGTTCAGGAAAAAGGATTCCAACCATAGTCATAATTGCAAAGTCAACCGACAGATACATTGGAATGCTGCTAATTGGCACAACAAAAGAATCCATCATAATAATTGACAGTAGGAAAGGAATACTACCTCGAGAATTTGTTGACTGCTTCTCAGTGAATTTCTGCCGACCGCACAGACTGTACCGCCAGAACCACCACCAGTAATCTTTGCTCCATATAAGGTTCCATCATCATGTTTGGATCGTCTGCTATGCTGCATCTCTTGGACCAACCGCACAAGTCTATCTGTTCCATCTGAGCCAAGTCCACATGCACTATAACTATAGTGGCACTGCAAAAGAAAATTTAAGATCCAGGATTAGCCACATACTCGCTGAATCTGAAAAAAAATTACCAAGTGGAAGCATCAAGCAATTCCATGATCCAAAAATGACGTGAAGTCATTTGACGCTAGTCCCCACATAAAGAACCATACACCACATTGACAAGGGTAATGAAGCGCAACTCTAGCAAGGAGCATGCCATTGTTATCTGGGAACTCGTACCAAATTAACGGATCCATATTGATGGTGATTTATTTGCTTCTTTAGCAGCAATACTATTCAATTTCTCTAGAAATAAGTGTGAGATCATGCACCAGAAACAAAAATCAGAGTAAAGGAACCTGGCTTCATATGACATGCTTGAAGCAAAATTCCATCATAAAAGAAATAATCTAATGCCGCAGAGAAAGTGGGCTATAAACCACAATCTTCTGAAATATGCATCGTGATAGTTTTTTTTGATATATGTTCAATAAGCAAAATGCCTTATTCTACTTAGTCCCTTGACAGAAAAATTCAGACTCATCTATTCTATCATGAAGATTCATGTACGAGTGTCTTCACTTAGAGACAAACTGATTAGCCTGACAAACATCACTGCATTCTCTTTCCCTTTTCAAGTTTTGTTTTTTTATATGGAATTCAAGAGTCAAGGCCATAATCAACAAGCCATGCAATCTTGACATTCTTTATGTACCTGATATAGTAGTTCTCCAAGTGCTGTCAATTGCTCATCTGAACTTGCAGATGTAAGCAAAGCTTTGAAAGCCTACACATGAATCATCAAACATGTTTAGATCCATTCATTAGCAAAAGCTTACACAAGGGAAAAAGCAAGGAACATCTGCATTCAGTTTGTCTAGGTGCCCAGGTGTCCCTGGGGTTGGTTGGCGCTCTACATATGCTCGTAGAAATTATGGTGTCCAACAGCAATATATGAAACACAGATATCCTTTTAGGAGACGTACTAAATTATGCCATGAAGAGACACTCAGGCAATCTGTAAAGTATGGTGATGACCATCTCGGCTGGGTTCAAAGCAAGTAAAGATCAAGGAGCTCATAGAGTGAGCTTGTGTACATGGAATACCCGATCTTGGACTGACTTTTTGGAAAATACCACCTTTTTATTTCTTGTTAAGTGGGCTGATAAGCCCAATTCTTTTGGCATGAAAGTTGGTGATCAAGTCCGCTAAATTTTCAGTTTTTAGAATTTATTCTATTTTGCTAAGGGGATGCAGCTTTAAGCTCTAATTTTTCTTCTATGGAGGAACCTAGAATCCTTTCCTTGTTCCGGGACAACCAAATTATGGAGCATGCCTATTTCAATCTTGAAGTAATAACGAGTGGAGGAGGGATACAGGGGCTAGGGACAGATTTGTACATGTAAAGTGAGAGCAGAACCTCTTCAAGTGATTCGTTTAATGGCTACGGGTGATACAGAGTAGAGAAGCAGGTGACAATTTACATAAGAAATCATTCTACTTCATATTTTTGTGTAACAGATATGAATTTACATCATCTTGAAACTGGTTTTTGTGGTGCCTTATTAATGAGGGTCATAATCTGATCTCCTTTTTCTACCTTTTTCGGGCTGATAGCAAAAATCAGGAAGAAAGATAGTAGCACAATTGTTCTTCGTAAATGAGGAAAGATGCATCAGAAAAGATCAACTCCTTACCTTGACCCGGAAGTTTTCATAAATGGGGTGTCTAGCAGAGGCTCTCACTCCATAAGTACGCTTGTTATCGATAATAGTGACTGGATCATTGTGATCAGCATATTTTTCCACAAATGTCTCCCCCAGAATGGACTCAGGAAGCATACTAGCGTACAGAGCTTCATACCTGCAGTTTAGAGAGAAGATTGACAATTAGGGAACAATGGTAACATATCACATTAAGCACAAGTGGCGACCAAAGTTTCTAAGTACATATTTAAAGGACACCTGTGAGGTGACAGGTTGCATAGATAATCTAATGACGCTTCAGATTCAAGAAGTTCAAGACCATCCTCCTCCACTTCATCTTGATTTGTCCCATTTACATTCGATAGAGTCCCAGACAACATAGTGCTTGCTGTGGACTTTATCATCCTTCGACCCATAAAGGCACCAATTCTGACAGATCCATAATCTGCACCTCCAATACTGCCAATAGAAAAGACCAATTTATCCAAAGCTAAAACATAGCAAACTGGCACAAGCTATGGACAGCCATAAGCACCGATTAAGGGTGACATGGTGCTTCAAAAGAAAGGGCCGTGGACATAGTAGAAAGGTTGTGAGCCACAGGAAAAAGTGGCCAACAAATGAGGACCCAAAGTCATTCTCCAGGGAAAGCGAAGGAGCTAATCACAGTCATAGACAGGAACCCTTCAAGAAGCTATGAAATAAGGGTTCGTGCAAGAAGGGAAAAGGTACACATATTATTTAAGTTCAGCATTACATTTTTCAGGGATAAAGATTCCAAAATGAAACTGAAAATGGGATTATAGAGGTTTTTCTTTTGTTGCTTAGGGGGTGGGGGGAACTAGCTTGAGAAAGCATGATTTAAATGCAAATTTCAATCCTGTTCTAATGAGGAAAAAGTAAAAACACTTGGAGAAGAAACAAACTAGGCCTGAAATAATCTGAGCCAGTGATAAGAAAGCAGATCTTCTGTCAAAACCCACAATTATGAACAGAATTAAAAGACACAACTGGCGGCTCGGCCAAAAAACAGTACAAGCTTGCATCAAGCAAGGTGGCTGAGTGATAAACCAGAATCAAAGAATCCAAACAACCGCACAACTTATACCTGTGACGAATTCCTGAATCAATTCCCCAGAATCGGACATGACTGGGAATTTCTACAAGTCCAATTACCTCAGCAGGCTGCACAGCACAATTCTCACATCACTTTTCATTCAACAAGCACGGAAGATCTTTAGTTCAAACGTGAAAATCGTACCTGGCAGACCATGGCAAGAAGCTTGTTTGCTTCCCCACAAGCAGAAGTCATCTGGTCCATTACACCGCACGGAGCTCCAACAATGTGGTTCTCTACCTATTGCATATGGTTTTCCAAAATTACAAGCGGAACCAAAAGATATAGAAATAATGACTCAACTGAAAATCAAGAAATTGAATAACAAATTAATTAGGAGATCGTTCTGTGAGTCACACCTTCTGGCAAAGCAAAGCAAGATCCCGTGGGCTAATGTTTAACCCTGCCATGTTTTAGAAGATCATTAAATACATTCATTCATACAAAATTCAACATGAAATATGATCAACACCCCTTGTTATATGTGCACTTGTGGAAAAGCTGAACAGTGATGTCACAGATTGCGCAAACCCTTGCCTACTTTATTGATTCTCTCTCCCTCTCTCCTCAAAATCCTAGAATATTTTCAATGTAATTCTGCTCCATCACCATCAGATGTCAGTAAGATCCAATTATTCAAGTATTCTCCCAATGTTTTCTACCATGTCTCCTTGAATAGTCCCTTATCCTTTCATCCTCATATAGTTTAGTCTTCTTATTGATGCATTTAAAAACAATTGCATCTTTCCTTGTCCTTTATCCTCAAGTAACACTCCAACAGAATACATAACATACTTCTTAACTATCAACAATTGCGTGTAAGCCGGAACCTTCATGTAAATAAGAAGATATGGACATAACAACATTATACAAACAAAAGGAGGCAGGAAAACAAGCATAGTTCAACAGGTAAGTAACAGGATTCAAACATGTGACCTGTGACTCTATTACCATAAATGGCATACCATTTTTCCCAAGATTAATCAATTAAATGGAAGAGACTATGTGTGTATAGGCCTGCTATAAAGCCCTAGGTAAGAAATGTGGAACTCCTCACCAAACTGGCATGTGCAAACATGGGTACTTCAAAGAAATTTTTAAGAGTTGATTTCATCCATATTTTCATCCAAGACCCAAGAGGTTCCTCTACTCTCTTTACCTATCCTAAGGGGAAAAAAATTCCTCATCCTAATGAGATGCAGTCATAATTATCATCCATCGAGAAAACATAAAAACATTGACATTTTCATAAAAACATTGACATTTTAAGTGTAATCATAGATGACATGTTGACTAAAGAAATTTACCATGAGCAGCAGCTATAGCAGACATGCTAGCAACCTCAACAGAGGCAGATGAAGATACACCTTTGCCCTCTGGAACAGCAGAGGAAACCTGAAAGTGCAAAATTCTAATAATCGGTATCTGGATAGAGAAATCAGCATTGTGTAAGAATATCATACTTAATAGATGATAAAATTTCTAACAAAAAGCAATATCATAATCATAAATCCCCAGAAAAATCAGGGAAATAAGATAAATTTACCACAATAATGACTCTAATAACAATCTGAACAAACAGTTGACATGTGCCATGTACGCAATACTAAGTTAGTCAAGAACAGTTGAAATGTAGTAAAAGTCTACAGTAGTCTAGACCGCGTAGCAGGGGATGCATGTAAATCTGACACATTACAAATGTACAATTCTTACAGTCAAAACTATTTGCAACGATACAGTGTGTAATAGCCGATATCACAGTAGACTCTGTACTTCTGTAGTAAAAGGGAAGTATCCATGCTACACCAATGAAATGCTTTTGGGCATTGAGTATTATAAAAAAGAACTTCCAAACAAGGAAAGCTCACAAGAAAGTTGACAACAACCATAATGGACAATAAATCATGTCCAGAACCATAAGCTGATTCCAACCAACTAATACGAGAAATATAAAGGAGTTAGCTATGCCGAATTAATAAGAAAATGGACATGAACAAATAAAGAGTAGAAGAAAGAAAAATAGCTGAGAAAACACTCAAATGGTCAAACAACCATATGTGACTAAATATTATCTTGAACAGATGTGGTTCCTTACAAGCAAACTGATACTGTCCTCAAAGCATACACCCAACTCTGTCATTAGAACAAGAATAGTGCCTGCAACATAAGCTGCCCACCTGAAATGGGAATTTATGTGAGTACAATGCATATTAACACCCAAAAAGAAAGAAGATGAAAAAGAAGAGGAGATCAGATGGGACCTAAGACTTACTTTTGGGATGGATCACGGGCAAAGAACTCCTTTGCCTTCACATATGAAATTGGTTTCCCTCCATCCATAAAGTCAGACAAATCCATGTCAAAAGTTGGTCCACGATTGCTTAATTCTGATCCATATGATACCTAAGATAAACATTTTCAAAAAGAAGAAGATTAAATCAGGTACTTCCTAAATACAATAACACTTACTTAAAGAGTTGTTCGCTTAAAAATTATAGACAAATTCGTGAAAGGCTAAGACTTGTTCTGTTCAAAATTAGAGATAAAGTCCCAAAAGGCTAACAATTGTCCTATATAAGAAAAATCCAAGATAAGTCTCCTTCAGGTCCTCAAATAGAAGGTAAAGATACATGTTAAACAACAAGCAGAATTTGAAAGAACGTATTTATTGTCAACTGGAAACTTACAATCTGAAGAACAGGAGTTGGTCCTTGTCCTCGGGCTTGTTGGCGAGCCAGAGCATGTTTCCATAGTCTGTGCCTGCTTGGATGATTCCTCTGAACAGCAACATGACAGGCTTCTCGAATAGGCATCTGAATGCAGTCAGTGCTGAAGCATGTTATTAGACTAAATTACATATGGATACCTCCCACTAGTCTACTGTAGTGGTAAACCTTGCAGAAGTGTGGAAAAAGTTTCATAAAACATGACATACAGAATTTTGGAAGTTTGTGAAATTTGACCCAAGAGATATATAATTTCTAATGGAGTTGATTAATAGAGAAAAGGTTAGCAACTGAAAGTAATACTTCTCAAACTAGGAGAGACCTGTTTTAGCAAATGGCAGAATGGCTACGATTATGAGAATGCAAATGGTAGTGTCAACGAAAAAAGAAAAGGTGAGAAAAGAAAAGGATACAAATACATCCAAGTTCACTCATGCCTAGGCAAAATAAAAAAGTTCCCCACCAAGCCACAAATAGATGGCATACGATAAAAACCCATGACAAAGCAACCAACTTGGAGAACAACCAACTATTCATGCTGTGACAAGCTTTAACTGGTGAATGTGAAATTAAAAGTGAGAGTGCTTCAAGTTCTAGGCGGGAAACAGACTGGCACCGGTATGTAAACATGTCAACAGGAGATGGAGAACTTGTAACTGAACGGAAGGAAAACATATTCTGGGCATAGAGAACATAAAAGTGACAAGGCTTAAACAATTAAATGCATATGCACACGAGCTTAGAAACATAGTCACTTTCGATACAAATTACCGGTATAGTTTGACAAAACTACACTATACTGAAAGCCAGTGAAAACATAAGAAAAGAAGACAGCAGTAAAAGGATCAATGCAATTATATTTGACGCATGTCTGCTCAATTGAACATAAGAAAATGAAAGTCAAAGCATTTAAACAAAGGAACTCTGGCAAAGCGATGCCTTCCATAACTCTATCGCTATGGTGATGAAAGGGGGTATAACCTGAAAAGGCAAGGCAAAGCAGAAAACACTAGCAGTATGGAAAGCAAATGCATGGGACATCAAGATATTTACAAGGCCAAGCAGATAAGCAACACCCAAATGCTTTCTTGCATAAACTAGCACCCCACCATCTCCTTTTATCGCTGCTTCACTACACAAAATGTTATTCATCCCAATTTGATAATCTGCAATTCATTCACAATATAGCCTCTCCCTCTATAAAACAATTATGCTTCCGTTGGAAATCCTTTTAACAATTATGAAAGATCAAGAAGTCCTACCCCGATTGGAACCCTTTTAACAATTATGTATCATCAAGAAGTCTAGACCTAATTGGCATTTTCTCCAGGGGGCTGATCCACAACGTCCTTCTAAGATTGAAACAAGCAAGAGGGAAAGAAAAAGAAACGGGTAAAGTAAAATTATTAGAGCAATTCAAGTATATGCACTCACAACTGGTGAGAACTGATCATTCATGAACATCTGAGCACCAGCCACATTGAAAGCCAATTGATAGTTGTCATCTAAGCACAATTATTCTGAATAATCGGAAAAAACTTCAGCATCCATCAATTCAGATCATCTATTGTCTATCTATTATTAATGTCTAAATTGCCATGACAGATCGGAAGTAGTTTTACAATGTGGAAAGATCACATGTAATGTGAAAAAAATCACGTGAGAAATAGAATGTTACTGAAATAAAGGAAGGCAACAAAGACTAATGCTCTCTTCCCAGTAAGATTCTGCTTACATAATTGACTAAAACCATTGACGAATCATAAAAAATAGTAAAAAGAGGACATTCTAACCTGCAACACAAGGCTTCCTGAATAGTCAGCAATTCCACCCATTACATCCAACCTTCCAGGTGCTCTTGTGACAAATATTTCTTCCTGTTTAATTATTGTGAAAACAGTCAAATCAAAATTACAACATTTGCCACCAAGTCCCATATGGAAGCACCAACCCACTCCAAATATACAGTAGAAGCAAGAAAAATGTTAAAAAATGGCCACAATCAGTTTACAGCTCCACTCACTACACAAAAGTGTAACTAAACGACACTTACAAATTACTGAAACTAAAAACGGGACCCTTTGCAGAGTATCTCTCACTGACTTTTGCCAAAAATCAAAAGTCAGAAGGATTCATTACTTTTGCCCCAATTGGAACCCATTTTAAAAGAACTGATACACAAACATTTACCTCCCACATCCCACCCATGAAATTTCCAAAGAACTCCAACAAGTGTTTGATCCATCAAACAGGAAGAGGAATAAAAATGCAGAAACTAATCCAAATAAGATAATCAGACCTCCCAATTAAAGAGTCCGGCAGCTGCTTTACGCTCCCGCATCTGCCTCTTCTCAGGATCAATTCCACCTTCACTCACAATTTCTGACAAACTCTTCAAGAAACTCACTGTATCAGAGAGCCCGTGAAGATCTCCATGAAGAATTTCAAAATCATCAGTGCATCTATAAAAGGTAGAAAAATCGTGTCAACAGCTGCCAACTAAGTCCAAAATTGATTGAGTATATGGCAAATGGTGAAACCAACTCACAAAGTCATTTGGGAACTTTTCTCACTCATTCCAACTTTTGGTGATTCAGCGCTAAGGCCCAGTTCATTTTCAGCATTTGCATACCAATCTGGGATCCATAGGTCTCTTCCAGGCATTCTTTGCAGCTGATACCCAAGAACTATAGCGTCACGCAGTCTACTTGCCCCACTAAACTACATTTTGTCAGCAAGAAGAACAAGATTAATACTGTGCTAGAGAAGAATAACCTAGGGTTAAGAAATAACAGTTCAATTATGATTACTTTATCTGAAGCATAATTTCTCCCAGCGGCTGTCTCCTGCAATATGTAGGCTGCTTCCTGGAATTTTGCATCACAAAATATCGAGAATTAATTCAATTAGATGAATCTCACTGGCATGCAGCTGGAACAGATTAAAATGCTCAAAAAGCATAATTGCATTAAGCATTGTACAATATGGATGTGCTCGTTTAGCTCGACGCATGATGGAAGCCACAAAAAGTTGGAAGAAATAGAAATACTATGGTGCAGCCAACAAGTTGATATTTGTTCAAACAAATGACTGGTTTTACCAAAACTTTGGTCGACAGGGGTGTTGCATTTATCCTTAACTAAAATAAGAGCCCTAAAAATATGAGGATTCTTCTTTTGGTTCAATTAATAGTCTTATCATTTAGCATTTGAGAACTATTAGGATATTATTATATTTCCTGTTTTCATTATGAGTGGAATTTAATGTTTCTTGTATAGATATTTCAACTAGGAGAAAGGCTCTTTTAAAAGAGTCTACTGTAGACCAGTATTTTTTTCTATCAAAAGAGTTTATGAAGATCATTAGCAAGTTTTGCTTTGAATTGATGTAATCCTTCTCTTAACTGTGATGCTTGAGAAACCCTCAGTGTGAAGCTTTAAAAGGTTTAGGTATGATGCCTAAAGAGATTTACATGTTTTGAGGGGTCTTTCCTTGTGAATTCCCTTCAAGTTCCCAACAAAGACGTATTGTCCTACCTGATAGTCTCGTAAGTTCTAGAAGTATTACCTCGCCACCATTAATGCCACCTTCATAGCATGGTTTCAGACTGATTGCGTGTTCAAGGTAAGGTTTCCAATGGCCAGTGAGTAAGTCCCTCCTAATCATCTCTACTCCAGCTTGATAGTACTGCAGAAATCAATGCAAAAAGTGAAAATAAACACAGCACTCCCACTCCACATAAATATAGATATACAGAGAAGCAGTGAGAAGTACCTCCAGCATATTCCTCAAGAATGGTTCTTCATTGAAGTAATCACGCCGCACAAATACAAAAGGACGCTTGTATGCTAAAGACTCACTGACAGTACCATATCCAATTTTTCCTGATATAATGACAGAAATAAGACAACTAAGAGATGCAAAATAATGTACTTCAGATGTTACTACAAGTTCCCTACTCACCAAGCATACAATCAGAGGCCGCAATGAGATCAGGTGTGTATGCATCTTTAGCAAGCTTTACAAAGTTCGGTGGAAGGTTTTCGTTCTCAGATGCACCACAAACCTAAATCAAATATCACATCAGTCGTAAGAAGGTGAACTAGGGCCACAATGTAAGTGGCTTTTGCATATTGTGGGCTCTAAAGGACATGCAACAGAACGTACCAAACCCAACCAACCGGGAGGCAAGTACTTTTCCTCCAACTTCCAGCCTGATGGCTGCAGGCAAGGCAGATTTTGACAGAAATGAATAAGAGAGCAATAGTTCAGGAAACAAACAATGCTGCTGGTACACGTAAAAATTCCTACTTAACATAAGTGACATATCAGCATGGTCCAAAGCACAAATTGCTAATATATTCTCACTAATATTATATGAACACATAATGCAGAATATGTAAAATCATCAGTGAAAAGATAATAACAAGATCACATGAAATCTCAAGTTGGAAGTACTGTTGTCACGTGGTTGAAGAAACAGACCAGTTACAACTATCAATACTTCACCCGTTAATCTAAAGAAATTTTTTAGTTTCCAACAAATGCATCTTCGTCTTCTTAAAGGAACCCAATTATTGTATACAAAACTATCAACCCCTCAAAGTAAACTCACCTGTCCGCCAAAATTGAGGATAACTAGCTTCACATCATCCCCAATTCCAAGTTCCTTCCTCACCTACATTGAGATACCGCATTATACACTATATTGGACTACAAAGGATGTCAATTTGAGTTTTGCCGATCAAACCTCCTTACGGGATTTGTGCAACCTTCTGACAACCAACGGTACATCTATAACGTCGCGGAAAGCGGGCACTGTAAAAAGATGGCATGTCAAGAAAAATTCACAATGTGGACAATGTCCAGATCTAACTGAGATAAATAAATATAAACAACCATCACTATGACTAATCAATTTAATAACTTACTTGGGCAATATCCCGGGAGCCGGATTAAGAATTCACAATGTGAATAGTCTTCTGCTATCTGTACAAAGTCATAATTTAGTGAACATTAAAATTTCAAGTTCTGGAATTAAATTATCTCACTATCTCAAAAGTCCAAAGGGGGAAAATTAAACTTCGTGAATAAAAGTTGAGCAACCATAATTGTCACCTTCAGTTTCATATTATTAGGGCCTTCTAACTGAAGAACGGAAAACCACAAAGAACTATATAGTCCACATTGAGAACACTTTTTTTTCAACTTGGTAAGATAGAGTTATCATCGTTAGTAAAAGGTTACGGTGTATGAATTTTGTTCAGCAAGAGGAGGAGGAGGAAGAGGAATTCCCAAAAACGAAAGGGCAATCTCCCTCTCTCTTCTAAGTAATTAGAGGCTTAATGATGAAATTAACTAACTAGGGAAATTTTATTCTGCCTGAGCATGATTGAATCACTAAACAGGATTGGTTCTGCAAAGTTACAGGTCAAAATCTATCGCTGCCCACGCCTCCAATATTTACTTTCTTCTTTATAATTTATCTAATTGTCATTCAAATTAAAAAATTAATGGAACCATACCTCTCTCTCACTTGACATCGAGAGAGAGAGAGAGAGAGCGAGAGATGTGTGTGTGTGTGTGTGTGTGTGTGTGTTGGGGGGGTGGGGGGATTCCTAACACTAAGAGCTCACTAATATGAAAAGGACTGAAATGAAATTTCAGCAAGGATTTCCAGAAAAGACAAGTTTAAAGCAAAAAATCTGATTGTACAAGCATAACATTGGTAATTCCTAATAGGCAAAAAAGAGGTGTTAAGAAACATTTGTAATATCATAAATACCTGCCAAACTATCTTACGATGATGATTTCCTGCAGCCATTACGTATTCCGCATAGATGAAGTCCCAACTGCGCAGATCCCATCAGATAAAGATCAAATGACATCCAAGATAAAAAAATCCATATTTTATTTTTATAAATTAGCGTATTTAGACATGTAGAACCAAATTTCACTGGGAAACGATGTGTATTATAAAAATAAGTCAATCATCTCCGATAAATAAGCATTTAATTTTCCAGAAAGCCCTCAATAATTTGAAGTGACCTCAAACCCATTAAGATTAGCCAGTAGCTGATAGAGATGAGTATGCCCCCAAATTAGAAAGAGTAAAGAACCAAAATGTGAAAAATTCAAAACCGATTGTAGATGGATAATCGAGAAAGGAACTGATATCCAAGGTAAAGAAGGCGGCATTCGGGGATACCTGAAGTTGGTGACACAAACAGAGCGAATTCCAGCATCAGCCGCAGCACGGCATGCAACTGGAACAACATCTGAAACCTGTTCATTAGCAAAAATATCATCATTACTGTTCCATGTTACGTGGATGATCCAAACAAAATACTATCTCTAGAGAAAACAAGCAGTCCAAGAACAGTCAACAGCTCAAGCTGTAGCAATCAGTAGAGAGATCAGAGATTGAATTCACACTCAAGGATAGATGAAGACAAGTCAACAGGTTACCACTAGGTCAGCTTTGATGGAGTTCAGCCACTCTACTTCGGTTGCCAGAATAGAAGCACGAGGGACCACGGCCGTCTCAGAGTACTAGGCGGTCACATCACAATAGAAGAGTGAGCAGCGTAAATATAAAAAAAGGAAAAACGATGTATCATCGATTCTTAAATTACATGAGTATAATGGCCCCAAAAAAAAAACACTAGTATCAACTGCAAATAGATGATCATAGCTAAGAAAACATCACGCCTTAGGAAAGACTCGAGTGAGCTTTCTGTACCTTTTCCAAGGAGGCAAGGCGATCCACTGTCAATGCATCTGCTTGAACTGCCCCACAGTCCAGCAAAACCTGATAAATTCACGGATTACAAAAAAATAAGCTCAACAAGACAGCTCCTTTGAAATGAAGGTAATGCCGGACCACTAGCCTAGTCATGGAATTTGCCTATACTAAAGCTCAAAAGGATCAGGGAAACAACAGGAAAGACGCAATCCAAGTTGCACGAAGAGGAACTTGCACACTAGACTCCGAGATCCACGCGGCATCGCAACCCACGACGCAAAAAAAAAGAGAAAAAGAAAAAATCTTTCTTGCAGTGGCTGCTTAGTTAAAGAAGCCGCAACATCAAATCAACTACCCAAAAAGCAAAGCGCAATGACAATTCGTGATCTCGCATTCGTTAAGGAAAATGAGAATGCCGAGGGCCTTCTGTTGATTCAAAAAAATTCATCCTTTTGTTCCAAGAAAAACGATGCGGATCCACCAACAACAATTCACAGCAAATCGGAGATCGGACACCCAAGACTCGAGTAAAGAGCGGGAGCGGGGGCGGGGGGCCAACCTTGCGGATGAAGAGCCTGGGCGACTGAACCTCGGAAGTGAAGACGAAGTCGGGAGCGCCGGTCACCACATGCACGTCGTGGCCCGCGAGAATCAGGTGCCGAACCACCTGCCGCACGGAGCGCGAAAGAGAGAACGGGAGAGTCAAAGCCAGCACCGACCGATCCGGACGAGCTCCGACAAGAAGAGAGCGCTCCGAACACCATCTCGGGCCCAACAATCCGGGACGCTCCCGCAAACAGCGGGGCGAGATCGGGGACCGCGAGAGGCACCCGAATTCACCGGAGAACGAATTCCCCCCAAGAAAGAGGGAGAGGGAGAGGGAGAGAGGGGGAGAGGGAGAGAGAGAAGAGAGGGAACCGGACGGACCTCGACGACGCGGGTGGCGTGGCCGAAGCCGTGGCCGGTGACGTAGTAGGCGAGCACGAGTTGGGTGCGGGACGACGACACCCCGTTGGTCTCCTGCTCCTCCACCCTCATCCTCTGCTCCCTCTGCTCTCCTCTCTCTCTCTCTCTCTCTCTCTCTCTCTTCGCTCGCTCGCTTGCAAAGGCGCTTCCTTCGGTCAGCGGGGTGGGGGCGGCGCTGGGGAAGGAGATGGGGAGGTGGGCTTTTGAAGATGGGAGGGGGGAGAGAGAGAGGGGGAGAGGGAGAGGAAGGGGGATGGGAAGCGACGAGAAAGGAAGGTCGCGATCACAGAGAGAGAGAGAGAGGGGATAGGGACAAGGACGAAGAGGAAGGTGGTGGCACTCGGAGTCGAGTCAGCAGCGTGATCAGATGACGCTGCTGCTGGGCGTCGTCCGAACCGACCAGCGTGACCCTTCTCCCTCCCTCTCTTCGTCTGGCGGGGATGACGACGACGACGACGTGGATGTGGGACGTGGAATGGGGGGCCCCACCCTCCGTTTGGCTTCCCCAAGGCACTTGGCAGAGTGCCACGTGGGGTTCAAATCCCGGAAAAAAAAAGACAATTAAAATTTTCGTTCGCCCGAAAGTACGGCGGGGTCGGGCCGGATCTTCACGAGTCGTAGTTTTCGGATGTCATCGGACGGCGGAGAGGAGGGAGGGGAAGGGCTTTCGCGGGGCTCTTTGATCGGTGCGCGGATCCGGTTGCTCGGGTCGTTTCCGACGTCGCCGTCGTCGTGGGACCCTGGCCTCCGTTGCATCGGATTCCTCTTTTTCTTTTAGCCTTTAGGGAGGTTTTTGGCATGATCCCCAAATTCGGCTCGATCTGTTTCTGTTATTTATTTATTTATGCGATGCGACTTTAAATACCATATCCCGAAAGCAGACGCGAGATTAAACGCCTTTCCGTATTTAATCCAATTTATGGTAAGCCGTACTCGGCCATTTGATGTCCTTTAAGTTATTCACGTGAATATAAAATTATATATCGAGTTTTTTTTTGGGTCAAATATATCAAGTTGAAAAAGTACATTAACAATGTATGAAGATGTTACGCAAATAAAATTTAAAAAAGCAACTTGAAGATTGTAATACTTATAGGGCACTGGGGAAAAAAGATATTTTCTTGGCATCCCCATCGAACATTAAGTATCGGCATATTTAGTATTTTTATTCGTAATGATAACGAGCAATAAATTTTCAACTAAAATGTGCAACTAGTAACTCTTCATATATATTTATTGGCATATAAGTATCACTATTTTTTGTAATTCGGAAACTTCTCCGGCTAATATGTCAACTCTATGTAATCAAGTAGCTCAAACCTATGCATGAAAAGTAGAATGTCAAATGGGTACCTAAGATTGATCTTTGGATCAGATTACAAACCGTCGATTCATTTTAACCCATTTAATCCAAATGGAACTATTTATATTTGTATTTACTCTTATTTGACCTGACCAATAAAATCCATATCCAGCCATTTAACCCATCGGAACTCCTTCACTAAATTAATTGGCATGTCTTTTTATGTTAAGTTTTGAAGGCTAAATCCAATCAGATCTTTTTCGTTAATCAAATCGACATTAGCTTCATGTTTTGCAAATGACAAGATATATTGAAAAAGAAAATCTAGAAGATCTTGTCCAAATATATCACTACAAAAGCAATTTCTGGAAATTGAACAAATTGAAAATTGATATTTGAAAGAGGAAAAGAAAGGCATCGTGGTCTTCTTTCTTTGCTTTCGGTCAAAATCGTCTGGTGGCCTTCTTCCTTTCTTGAATGACATAACAAACGGACCCCAGAGGCACTCTTTTTATTGAAATGGGTTAGAAAATGGGTCTGCTTCAAACCCATTCTAGCCCAAATTCAGGTTGGCTTTATTATTATTAATATTTTTTTAAGACATTCAAACTTGCAATAACAAATTCAGGAAACCGATATACCACCTGACCCACTGAAAACGAGTTAAAAAGTGAGCCTACAACCCATATTGCCAACTCTAACCATAGATCATGTAAATTAAGTCCATCTCTTGCACTTTTATGACTCTATTATCACGTGGCTGGAGAAAACAAAACGAAGCAATAACTATTCAAAATTCTCTTGAATTTTGGTACTACTACACAATCAATCCCAGACTTTTAGAAATCACAGGATACCCAATGAACTTTGGTACAGTTGTAAATAGTCCCTTATTTACATGTTTTGAGCAATTATACCTAAAATAAAATAAAACAACACATGCAATACACATTATATAGGATTATTGAAAGTTTATATAGAAGAATCCGTCAAGTGATGTCGAATGGACGCATAAATTTTTATATAACATGATAATAGGCACATATCTTGATTTCAAGGTGCTTGTGTAAAGAAAAAGTTATGTGGTAGATGTATAGTCCAAAATTTCATCAATAAAAAAAAATATAACCACTAAATGTGGGAAAAGGGAAATTGTTTCCCCCAAATGTGGGCCTCATGCACTTTTTTTTATTGATCATCATACACCAAGCATAGATTTTTCAATCACGCAAGGAGTTTTAAAATGAAAAACATGTGTACAAGATAGTTGTTGCGTGGTACAAAGATAGAGAAGTGTTTTGATCTCAAGATAGCTTGGAGAATAAGGCTACGCATGGCAATCATTCTGTGCCTAGAATCTAATTCTGAGCAGAAATGATTTTTTTTTATTATGTAGCCTCAAACAAATTCTAAACAACACTACTTACCTTACCGAAAAAAAAAACCAAATTCTAAACAACACCTTACCAAAAAAAAATTCTAAACATTTGAAAACGTTTGGTAATTGACCAAAATTTTTGTTCTTAGAATAGAGAAAGAACAGAAATGCGTTTGATAACTGCATAAAACTTCTTTTTATTAATAATATTTTCAAAATATTTTGAATTTTTAATATTTATTTCTTTTATTTCTTTTTATTTCATTCTTTCCCCTTCCTTTCTTGGCCATGGTCGGCCGCTGGCACTGGCGACCGGCCACAAGCCAGGGCTGGTGAGGGCGTTGCGATCCTCACCACCGCCCTTGCCG
Organism: Syzygium syzygioides; assembly: GCA_031216285.1. NCBI lineage: Eukaryota > Viridiplantae > Streptophyta > Magnoliopsida > Myrtales > Myrtaceae > Syzygium > Syzygium syzygioides. The sequence goes on along the minus strand of CM062244.1, from coordinate 25,609,464 downwards.
ATGGCGATGGCGAGGTCAACCTCGCCTTGGCTGGGCGAGGCTTGACCTCGCCCAGATCTGGCGAGGCCGCAAGCCGCCCTTGCCGGCCACCGGTGAGGGCCGAGACGCCCTTGCCAGCCCCCAACGAGGGTTGCGACGCTCTCGCTGGCCCTGGCCTATGGCTGGTGGCCGGCAGGTGGCGAGGATGAAAAACAACAACAAAAAAAAAGAAAAAAACAAGAAGAATCAGTTCTGAAAAAATTGTTTCAGAATCAAGAAACTACTTTTTTTTTTATTCTTGATTCTGTTCCAAAACTGATCTTGAGTACAATTTTTTGCAAAATTGTGCCTGGACACAAAAAATTTAACAAACGAATTTCTGTTTCTAAACTGATTATGGGAATAAAAGAACAAAATCGATTACTATTTGGCAAGTTGTCAAACAGGCCTTAAGCAAGTTTCACACGTTTGTGTTACTCAAGTAGTCTTATATATGGTTCGTGAAGATTGGTTCGATATGCAATGTCGTCCATGAACTTTTAATTTATTCAATATGGCTCATAAACAATTGGTAAATTTTCAATTTAGTCTCTAGACTATGTGAAAATGACATAAATAAAGGACTACATTGAACATTTACCAATAGTTTAGGGATCACATTCAACAAATTAAAATTTCAGGAACGATATTGCAAATCGAGTCAAAGTTCAAGGACCATATTGCATAAATTAAAAATTCAATTATCGCATTGCATATTGGACCAAAGTTCATGCATTATTTATGTTATTATCCCTTTTCTAAACTAGTAGAATTTGCACGCATATTTACACGTTCATGTCGTGTGAAAAAAGAGAACAAGAGAGGGGTTCATAAGGGGGAGTGACGGATTTAAGAGTGAGTGAGGAAGAAACAGGGGTCATTGGAAAGTGCACATGTGTCGCGATTTGACCTTATTGGCTTCGGACATGGGATCGTGCGGCACCTGGTGAGCATATGCATCAGGCCAGCCTTCCATGCCTTGATGGAATGGGGAAAAGTCGGGATTGCGACGATACGCAACACCTTTTCAAATGAAAGCACTTTCACGTCTTTTTATTGTTAAGTGAGTTAAAAGATTTATAAGGGTTAAAAAATGAAAATATATTACAAATTTCGATTAATGCAATCACTTCTTTAAAAGAGAAACAACTTTATTCGATTTATGCAATTGCATCCTTCTTTGAGACTTCGATAAAATTGTCACGTGAAGCCCTATCCGAATTACATAGACATTATAGGCTCGTGATTTTGTGATGTTGTTATGTTCTATCTAAGCGAAGGCATTTAATCGGGCTTTTATATAACTTTTATAGAGGGAGAAGCCCACGATTCGCATAGATCGGCACAAGCCATGAATGATATTGGTTACGTGAGGGACTTCTATCATATCTAATAGATAGATTTTCCAATCGTAACTCATAATAATCATGTGTATTTCGTCGCAACTCTAATACAGAATATCGTGATGGCACAAAAACATTAATCTATGGCTAAGAAATATAATTTTGAGATCCGACGGTTATAAATTCCTCGCGAGGAACAATTGTAAAAGAAAATCCTCTGCTTAATTACTTAATTGTTGATGATATATAGAAAGAAATCTTTCTCAAATATTTGCAGGATTTCATACTGATAAGTATCATCATAATCGAAAGATTTAGGTATAAAGTCACATTCTCTAAGTCCCTAAAACAACACCAACAAAAGAGTACCAAATGAGGAAATGATCTGAATTGTATCTTCTGATCATGGGGCATGCACCGACCCAGATTAGAAAATTTCCATTTTGCCAATAAATTAAAAAAAAAAGATTAGACGAATTTTGAAAGAATTCATTATTTAGCTTTGGTTTTTCCTTTTCATATCATCATTTCGTCAAGGCATGGATTTGTACCATTCAAGGAATTAGGTTAGATGTCAATTGTGGCCAACTAATCTCCATGTCTTTGTGCTCATGCTACTAATGCAATCAGCGCCTTGAAAATGGGCTCGAGAAGGATTGTTTTGAATGAAAATCATGCTTGAGAGCTTGTGAAGTAACCCGTGAAATATTACGGTTCTACGTCTTACTCGACCAACATCGAATGAACCCAACAGCACCTCAGCGGGACTTGACTATGGCGAAAAGAAACTCTTAATCACACACAAGCACAGAGAGAGAGAGAGAGAGAGAGAGAGAGAGAGAGAGATTCTGTGACCTTCAGTGTAGAGACTCTTCAATCTCTTCAATTACTTTTGTATGGCTACTCTCACGTGTACGTCTACTTGAAGAACATTAAGGTTCAGTACTACCATAATCCACATCACAACCTGTGGCTTGTGCTGCTTGAAGAACCAGTATCCTCCCAGTGCCCTCTACTGCTGCTCTCATCTCTTCATGTTCCTTCGAGTTGGCTTCTTTGGTTGCAGTCATTGCATTTCATTTACTTCCACAGCTTTATAGGCTAACAGACAAAACGCCATGAACTCAAGCAGACATCAACAGAAGTCTAAACAAAAGCCAATTGTTACCAAGGAGAGATGCCAGAGAATTCATAATGAAAAGAGCAGGGCAGAGCACACTCCCCATTAACTTCGCCTTAAAAAAAAAAAAAGAAAATGGTAGGAAAGGAACGACATAGCAAGAAATCACATCACACCAATGGAATCATTTGCCTTGTCCAGAAAAGTTCCATTTGTACTTTGAGTAGGAAACAATGAGAGATGACACCATTCTCGGAGAGAAAAAAAGGAAAGAAAGCACAATATCAAGATTAAAAAACCTATAGAGCTTGCAAATGCAATGATACACAAGCATAGAGGGCCTCCATAAAACGAACGAGAAAGATCTCCAAGAATGACATTCCTGGTTTATTTGTTGCACTAACAGATTGACAAATTCATTAGTTGCAACTATACATATTGATTATAGTAATACATGTGCTCCAGAAGCAAAAAGCCATCTCTATTCACAACTTCATCATTCTGTCTATAGTTGGATGCTTCTTAAGTGACATAATCATATACCTTAGAAAGAAAAATGCAAGTTCAGATCCTCAAATATATATGATTTCAGATATTCTGTTTCCTCATCGTAATACATTAACCTATAAGCTCACCAATAGGGGTGCAATCAAGTCGAGTCAAGTCGAGCAAATACCATGCAAAGCTCGAACTCAACTTGATTAACAAACTTACAACTCTGAAGTACCAGTTTTAAGGCTTCAATTTGGCTTTGGAAAGATACCCGGCATGCTCGAAGTCAGATTCAACTGGCCTATAATACTGTCAAACTAACGTGCTCAAATCTCAGACAGGAAAAGTAAATCTGATCTCAAAATAAATATAAAATAAAAGAAGAAAAATATCCTTGTCTTCTCTTCAATACCGTGCCTATCCCACCTCCAAAGTCTTGGGCTTTGTTCATTGTGTCCCCATTCAAACAAGAAATCAAACTTTCTCTATTGATACATATAGCCAACGGTCCAATCAAAACAAATCTGAGAGTAAAACAAAAGGAAAGAAAAACGCAAGCCTGAATCTTTGAACTTAAAGAGATTCAACAGAGTAGAATTTCAAAATCTATGAAAACCGATGTGCTACTGTTAAGAAATCGTAGGAAAAGCAGAGCTATGACAACCAGAAACATAGAGCCAAAAACGAAGAAATGACTAAAAAATCTTCCCAAAACGAATTTAATTATTTCGTGTATATATTGGGGAATACTATAGCCTATGTCGCTGCATCTAACAAATGAATTGAGAGAGAATATCAGGGTTAGTGGAAGAAGATATATAAGTCCAAACAAAAGATACAAGAATTTAACTCAAGTCACAGGCAATAGAAAATCCTACTTAAAAGGAGTAAAGTTGTGAACGAAGTTAGATTTCATTATCGTGGTCCTTAATGTAACAAGACTAATTTATATTCAACGATGGAATAACCAACCAAGAACTTGAAGTTGAATATTCACCTAGCCATTGTTTTGTTTTTATAAGTACCATCCTATAAGAATGGCACATTATCTACTTTACAACAACAAAACGTGTGAGTAGTACAAAATTAGAAACCTAAAACTGTTGTATACTAGTCACTCTTCCTTCTTTGCAAGTGGTCTTATAATGTCCAGTTTGGTTACACCGACTGCAATGGACGGTATGTTTCTTGCAATTGAATTCCTCCACATATAATCTTTTCTTTTCTGAATGTCCTGGTGGTCGACGGAACTTGGGTGGTCGGACAACTTGAGTGCCATCAGCCTGCGGGGCATCCCCTGGTTTTCTCTGCTCAATTTTTCCAGGAATTGGGTACATTTCTTGTGCATATGTTTCACGGTAACTAGCAACGGTAAAACAATTTTCTGTGAAGGCATACACGTTCTTTTGACATGAAACGAGAGCTGCCACGGCATGTGAGCAGGGAATTCCATAGAGTTGCCAATCACGACAGGAGCAGGAACGCATACCAATATTCACAATGCCTCAAATTCTACTTCATCCGAACGGAGGACTTGATAAGTAGAGGATAGGGCAATTGCTTCTACTATGAGCTTTTCCGGTGAAGGGGCAAGTACAGAAAACCAAGAACTACTCCTCAATCGCCTTTCCTCAAACTCAATCATCAGTTTAGCATGAATCTGTTCGATTACCTGAATAAGAGGCAACTCCTGAGCTTCTAGAATCCACCTTTTCAGTTCCTCAATATTTGAAGAGAGTTGACCATAACGTATTCCTTCATAGCATACTGAAGCCCAGTGCTGCGGAGGGAATAGATGCAACCAATTGGCAGCATCAGAAGAGATATCTTCGATTTCAGCCATCTTTTCCTTGAAAACTATTGTAGTTGTGGCATATGCAGCTTTCCAAAGAAGATGGACGAGCCTCATATTCTTAAACTCTTTCCCAATCTTTTCACTAAGATAGTGCACACAAAATGCGTGGGTTGAAGCTGGGAATTTCTCTCGCACAGCATCCACAATGCTCTTTTGTCCATATAACAAAAATGTGACCTTAGGTATAGTCTTAGTGTTCAACTCTAGTGCTGAGTACAACTCTGACAGAAACCACATCCAACTTTCATCATTTTCTACGTCAGCGATACCAAAGGCCAGTGGAAACAAAATCCCATCAGCATCAAAAGAAGTAGCTGACAGCAAGGTCCCAAGGTACTTGCTTTTGAGCTGGATTCCTCCAAGTCCAACAATGGGCAAGCAACCGTTAAGGAATCCACATATGGATCCATAGAAAGAAACAAAGAGCCTGTGAAAGCGATTATCAGCACCAGTTGTAAATACTTTGGCGACACTTCCAGGGTTAGTCGTCTTTATTTGTTCACAATATGCAGGAAGCAAGCAATATCCTTCTTCAGAAGAGCCATAAATCGCTGCAAGCCCTCTTTCCTTTGCACGCCAAGCTTGTTTATAAGATATCTTTATCCCATACTGTTAATAGATGTCATGCAATATATCTTTTGGCTTGTAATTTATGTCACTCCTCAACCTTTCATCTATAAAGCTCACTATCCAATCTATTGAAGCTTGATGGTGACCGTCGTGAGCATTTCTTCCACAAGTGTGGGTTCCTTCAAGGCTTCTTATAGTGAAGTTTGGGGCACTGGAAAGCTTCACAGCACGTATTCGCCACGGACAACCTTCTGACGCACACTTTGCAAAGTATCGTATCAGATCACTTTTGATGATGCGAAGCTCGAAGTGTTGTGCAATTGCAGCTTCCTTAATGGCATTCCTAAATGCCTTGACATCAGTGAATTCTTGACCAACAACAAAATTATGTTCTTCCATTCAGTCGTTAGCAGATATGGATAAGTACATTCCTTGAGCAAAATGAGCAGCCATCCAACTTTCCCCTTCCTTGAATAAAAGATCCCATTATTAGACTGATGACTCTACATAATCCAGCAATCTGAACAATGATCTGAAGAATCCTGCAAATGTCCAATTAACTTGATTAAAGATACAACTTGGTAAGGAAAAGCGTTAAGTTACAGCTAGCTAAATCTTACGTCCATCTTGTGAAACAAATTCATATTTAGTTACAAGGCCAAAATATTACTAAGGAAGTTGTACTGTGTTTTAAGGAGCCAAGCACATATGATCCTGATACATAACAAAGGGCATGCAATTAGGCCAGAATTTGAACTCAGATATAAGTGATACATGGTAAACCTTGATGTACCAAAATGAAGGACTATCTACAGATAACATTAATCAAGAAGTGGGGCCAAAGGCACCTTTCTACATCAATAATCAATTGCATATCATTAATTGATGGCTCCCCAGTGCATATACAGTTCCTTATTAGATGTCATCAATACGTAATGCATTATTTCAATCCAGATCATCTTGCCAGTATCATTCCAAAATTGCAAGATAGTTCTATCCAAAAATCCTAAATGTAATAATTCTTTGGCCTCTACATACTGAAAGACACTCTCATTTTCAGAGCATCACCGCATTGGAGAGCAAAATTAGCATTGATGCACAACGAACCAAAACGACAAAATTCATTTAATTCAGACAAACATCTGTTCTTTATAAGCGTATATTTAGGAAGAAATGGCAGCTTTGATCTTGAACATTTCAAGATGGAGGAACGTAAAAAGTTTGATTATTCCCAAAGAGAAAGAAAGTAACAAGTTGAGGCATGACATTGGACATCTATTCCCCACTAGGATTGGGCAATACTTTGGGCTATGCCGTTAGATATAACAAATGAATGGAAAAAAATTATAACTGTTGGTGGAAGAACATATAAAAGACAGGGATCCAAGATTTCAACTGAGTACTTACCTTATGCATTAGATGCATAGACAAAAAAAACTTCAGATTGAGAAAGACAAAAGAAAAACAATAGGCGAAAGTGTGAAGAGAGAGAGAGAGAGAGAGAGAGAGGACTTTTTTTCATTAGGGCAAGAAACAACCTTCTTGAAAGGGGTTAAGTTTCAAAAACTCTTAGACTTCATGGTCATGGTTCTACCAAGACAAAATTAAGATGAGGAACAGATCTTTGGAAGCTCTACTATGGTACTGAGCCACTCGACTCAAGTAATTATTAGCTCGAAACTCTGCTCAAGAAGCTACTCAAGTAGCTCCAGCTCAAAAATGGTTGAGTTGAGTTCCGCATATAGGTGAGTCAAGCTTGAGTATTTGGAGAACAAAGTTCAAGTAGCCCGCAAGTAGATTAACTCATTCACACCCCCGCTCATCAACAAACTCACAAACGGGAATAGGCATTACAGCTGGCACCGATACAACGACGTTCGCTTTCAACCGACAAGAAGTCACTAGCCTCTGCAATCTAAACAGCTGAACTATGTTCAGGCTACATAGAATATGGACTTCAGGATTAGAACAGAAGAAGATCATTCAAAAGAAGCTTCAATACAAAACATCCAAAGACTTTCAATCTTTTCTTTCTACCTAGGAACTATTACAGAAAGGCCAATAGCCATCCGACGTCAACTTCAACAATATTGACGTTCAATTAATACTGCACAACCACTTTCATGTAATATCTCACAACTCAACATCATGGGAACACAGCCACAATATTGTACCACATTCACAGAGCCTACATAAAACGAAGGGTTAATACCACGAAAAATTCCAAACTAGTACACCTGTGACAATTTTATTCCGAACTATTTTTTGACCACAAAAAACCCCAAACTGGTACGCCTGTCACAAATTTACCCCGAACTATATTTTTAACTACCAAAAACCTTATACTGGTACGCTTGTGACAATTTTACCCCGAACTATTTTTTTGACCACCAAAAACCCCACATTAGTACACCTGTGATAATTTTACCCCCGAACTAATTTTTTGACCACTAAAAACCCCAAACTGGTATATTTATGACAAATTTACCCTATGTTAATGTCCGTTAAATTATATTAATATCACAAAAAATCACAAATTGATAAATTTGTGACAAATAGGGGGGTAAAATCCAAAATTGATACACATATCAATTACCACGTGTTATTAAATTTAACAATTTTATAGTAAAATTTAATGGAAACTAACGGAGGGTAAATTTGTCACAGGTATACCAGTTTGGGATTTTTTGTGGTTAAAAAATTAGTTCGGGGGTAAAATTATCACAGATATACCAGCGTTGGGTTTTTGATGGTAAAAAAAATAGTTCGGGGTAAAATTGTCACGGGTGTACCAGTTTAGGATTTTTTGTGATAAAAAAAATAATTTAGGGTAAATTTGTCACAAGTGTAAGTTTGGGGTTTTTCGTGATATTAACCCTAAAACAAATTGAACGACACAGAACACGCTAGGAATCCGAAGCATAACAAAGGCCTCCCAATTTCAATCTACTTCGCTTTCTTAACAATTACCCATGATTCAAAGGGAGAACAAAATAGCAACTCACCCATCAAACCAGCTGATCAGCTTGGAAAGAGCAAGAATTGAAGGATCCAAACAGTCCCTCTTTGCTTCCTTCCCGTTGCACAGAAAACCCGAGTCTCAATTTCCGGCGCGTTTGCTCTCGAATCTTAAAGAACCCTCGGGGTCATTTCTCGAAATCAACAGATGGGTCGCGAGCTTGACGACCCGCGCGGGAAGAGGGGATGAGGAAAACCGAGCATGCATGACAGAAGGTTTCTCTCCTTTCGGGTTTTGTTATCCTAGTACCTCAATTATTATTTTCAATTTTAACAATGAAAAAGCACCGAAACATTTGATTTTCTTGGGTTTGGTTATTATCCTTTTGCAAATAAGATAATTTTATTTTTATGATATTGGAAAAAATTCTGAAACATACTTTTTGAAAAAGACTCGTGTACAACTTGAGGATTATATTTCGAAGCTGAGATCTCAAATCTGGACAGCTGAAAAATATGATTTGAGTCTCAAGTTGAATATACTTTCTCGATAGTTTCATAATTGAGACTCTTGAGTTGGTAGTGATCGTAACTTATCATTCATTTATATCCATCCATCCGCACTCATCACACTTGATCCATAATCACTCAAAACATATTTGTCGATTCCGCATATGCATCTCCTGATTAGAAAAATTTTACAAGTTTAAAGTTCATTGCAAATCATTCTTTTTTTACGAAACGAGTGGAGCCTTTGCAAAAATTATGTTTGTGATTTGTAATTTTAAGTGTTGTCCATTAAAAACTCAGAAATTTTCTTGCTTGTTGGTTTTTTAGGTGCACTATTTTGTAATGTTCCATGGATTTACAGTATCGTCGATATAAACATTTTTACCATGTAATGCCTCGTCATTTTACGTTGGATTCATTATTAATTACAACGTCTTGCCGCATTGATTATTTGGTTTAGCCTAGTAAAAATTTCACTTAAAAACGCCTAAACAAATTTTAAAAAATAAATAAATCCAATCTCTATTTAATAAAAGGGTTAATATCACAAAAAACGCTAAATTAATACACCTATGATAAATTTAGCTAAAACTAATTTTTTGACTATCAAAAATCACAAACCGGCATACTTGTAACGAATTTACTTAAAGCTAAATTTTTTACCTCAAAAACTTTCAAACTGGTATTTTTATAACAAATTTACCCTCCGTTAAATTTGACACAAACTATTACCACCTATGACAATGGAAAGATAAAATTTCAAACTAGTACATCCATAAATTGCTCCGTGTAATTCAATACAGAAATTTGACGGTGAAATTTAACAAAAATTAATGGATGGTAAATTTATTACAAGTATACCATTTTTGGGTTTTTCTTGTTAAAAAATTAATTTAGAGTAAATTTATTATAGATATATCGGTTTGAAATTTTCCGTGATATTAACTCTTAAAAAAAAGAAAAAATTCTTTGTTTCGCATCTATCTCGATCGATTCCCCCCTCCCCCTTCTTTTTCCAACAACCGACCGGACAGGTCAAAGTTCCGGTTACGAACCGACCCGACCCGACCCGGCTCGGGCTCGGGCCCGGTCCGGATCCCCCGAGCATCTGTATAAATAGCCCTCCGTTCTCGTCTTTCTCTGTCGTGCGCCGTCGGCTCTCTCTAGCTCTAGGGTTTGCAGCGCGGCCGTGGCCGATTCTTTCATCCTTTCTTCGAGATCGGCCGCGAGCGTGAGCTCCGATGCTTTCGCTGATCCGTATGGTTTCTCTTTTCCTCTTTTCTATCTTGGGTACTTCCGCCATCGACGGTGGCCCGAAATCTTTGCTTGGGGTGGGGGTGGCGGGGAGCTGAAGTTTGCCTCTTGGGCTGAGTCAAAATTCACCAGTGCCTTCGAGATGAATACAGCTCCTAAACCGAAGATACACACAACCTTCGCGCCTCCCCCCGATCGTCGTTCGCTACGATTCGTTTGCTCTGGCGGATTTCTTGGGGGGAGGAAGGCGAAGGCTGACATGCTCGCACGCAACACGCACCCACTTCCTTCTTCTGAAATGTCGGCTTTAATTTTTCGTATTTGGTTTGGTTTGGGTTTTGGGTTTTTGTTTGTGGGAGGGAACAAACGAGCGGTGATTCAGGCAGCCTCTCTGGTACGGCGGTGCGCCGAGAGGGGTGTTTAACTGCTCGGACATCGATGCCTTTCGCTCTTCAGGCTCGCTGAGACAGCCGTGTCTCTGAAGCCGGTCTAGTAAGCCCAAGTACATCCTCGGAGATACAAACAAAAAGCTGGCCGCGAATTTCTCGGACCCGAGGCTGACGTTTTACCCGATCGAATGGGATCTGTTCTCGCGTCTTTTCCTGGGAATTCTCGACCCCCCACATGTTTGAGAAAATGCCGTTTCGTTGCTTCTTCTCCTGGCCTGAAATCTGGACGCAAAAGTTTTCCGGTCGTCTCCGATCTCGTCATGGAGGGTGATTTCCGATTTGGGATTTCGCGTTTTCTGCGAGCGATTCCTGAATTATTTGCCCTGTATTTTCTCTTCTTTTGCGTCCTAATTATTTGCTCTGCATTTTCTCTTCTCTTGCAATTCAATTAGCCTTTACTGCTATGCGAATATAATTTTCTGATGATTCTGTTGTATTTTAACTAGATTCTTACTGGTTGCATTTCAAGAAAATACATATTTTTTTTTTGAGAAAATTTCAAATAAGGGATAAGTTGAAGTGGCCAAAGAACTTCTTGCTCAGCCGGCCATTGGAGAACCTGTTCTATAATAAAAGCACATTATTCACTGCGCTTGACTTTCTGTAATTGAAAGTAGTGTGCGTCATCGTCTTCAAATGTCTATCATACTTGTTCTATTAGTAAAGCGTTGTTCTATGAGTAAAGCGCTAACGTTTTCAATAAGGACGTTTAAGCTTTACTAAGAACATAGAAAGAACTTTTTTTTTTAATCAGGGTGCGTGGGTTTGGAACCCTATACAAGGGGCCTTTCCTTTCAAATGAGAACTGCCTCTTCTTCTTATTCATTTAGGGCGCTCGGCTGGTGCCTCCATTCTCAAACCAGAACAAGTCTGAAGTTAAGGAAGATAAGGGAAGACCACCTGAGCGAATTGACCGAGGGGACTTGACTTCAAATGTGTACTTTCGTGATAAGTTTTAGAACTTGTTTGTACTTTTTAAAGTTTTAGGCCTTAATTGCACTTTTGTGATAAATTTTAGGACTTTTAGTGCACATATCTCTTTGTTTAATTTGTTGCCTCAGGGGAGGGCTATCCTTGCTGACGTCGGCGCACGGCAAATTTCTTTTGAAGTATATTTGTTTAATTTGTTGCCTCAGGTGAGGGCTATCCTTTCTGGCGTTGGGGCAAGAGCCGCGCTCAACTTTGGCGAGGGTGGGGGAGGTTGCCTTCGCCGACGTCGGGGCAAGAGCCATGCTCAGCTCAAGCAAGGGTGAGGGAGCGAGGTTGCCTTTGCCGGCGTCGGGCGAGAGCTACCCTCACCACATCCGACTACTCACCCCTTGCTGGCGTCGGGTGACCTTTGGCCTTGCTGGTTCGAGAGAGGGTCGCTCTCACCTGGGTTGGGTGGGTTCGGGGTTGGCCTTGCTTGAGTTGGGTGGGCAAGAGCCGACCACGCTGACGTTGGATGCCTCGTTGGCCCTTGTATGAGTTTGGTGACCTTTGAAAGATGGAAAAGAAAAAGAAAAATTTTTTTAAAAAATAAAAGGACGAAAATATCCTTTAACCAGCAAGGTCATGCCCTTTTTTGAGATTAATATGTGATCACTTTACTTTCGGCCTTTATTTAAGATAAAATTAATTTCAGGCCTTTATTTGAAAAATTTAGGACATTTCAAGTTTTTATTTGAAACAATGTTCATTTCATGTCCTTATTTGAGAAAATGAGAACATTTTAGGTCTTTATTTGGAAATTTCTTCATTTTTTTTATCAGGAAAAAAATTGCACATATCGAAACAATTCTATATAAGTGACTTTTAATTGAAAGGTCCTATTATGGATTTTAGGAAAAGAGAACGATGGAGAGAAATCATGAAATAAATATTAAGATGGAAGTGTATTATGCTATTTTGTCGGAATGGTAAAAAATTGTGTATATTTTTTTGTACATATTCTTTTGGTCACACATTAAAAAGTCCTATTAGTGGTAAAATATCGAGTAAATATATAATAAATTTGAAATTTCACGTTAAGTTTATAATTGAATGTTGTGCGTTTCTTTGTTATTTGGCCTACGAATCTATGGTTATGAATTATATAATAATTATTTCCATACGTAAATAGTAATTGACGTATTACGTCAAAATAGTAAACTAAGTACCTCCATGGCAAAGAAAAAAGAAGTATGCTGATTTGATTAATTTGTGATTATCTTAGGCCGAAGGGAATATAATCAGCTCAATCTCCTCACCCTTTTAGGCTTTGACTGATCCGACGTATCTTGGGCTCAATTTTTGAAGAATTCAGGACATCTGTGAAGCCCAAGGAGTTTAATTCAAAGAAATAATCAAAGTAATATGAAAAATATAAAAGAGACTCCAAAAAGAAATGTTGATGAAATTTGAACGTCAGCAACGTGTATGTAAAAAATAAAATTCTATTTAGTAACTGGTGGAGGGTTAATTAACCTTGATCACCACCAAGTAGAGGGTATCAGCAACCCGCCTTACTCAAAATATATTCCTAAAGACAATCGGCTATTGTCACCAGTGAAGATTAATAGAAAGAATATTTCCTTAATTAACGAAAATGTTTAGACAAATACTGTCGATAATAATGAAAACATCTTCTATCCGTTAATTTTCCTAAGCGATACAAATAATTATCATTTTAGGATATTGTATTCGAAGTCATTTATTTTTTGTGAAATAAGCAGTACTCTGATAGCAAACGTACCTCTTTCAGTAAAATCCAAATTTTGGTACCGGCGTTTTTATTTTCCTAAGGGTAGTCATTGATAGCCAGATGTGTATATGAGATTACAATAGTTATTAGAGTTATTTGTCAAAATGATGGGTGGGCTATCTATGACTAGACCGAAAGGTTCACGAGACATCTTTAGCGGGGCTTGGCCTTTGGATTCACTGCGAGTTGGACTTGAATAGGAGAAACGCCCGAAATCAACCATGTTTTTGTTTTTTTAACACACAAATCAACCATGTTGGTTCACAAGGTTAAGCATGTTCTTGGTAAAATGGGCAATCGAGACCAAAACATTTTAATCAATGTAAAAAGTTCAAAATCTTTCTAAAAATTTGATCATCAAGTCCTTGTACAGCTTTTGAAATTGCCTATGCGACACTTGAATAGTTTTGAGTCATACTTTTTCGTCATAGATTTAAGACTTGATCATGTATCTTTCTTTTTTGTAAAAAGTTCACACTACAAAAAAATTGTAATTTAGCTACAACATATTTGCGACGACAACAGTATCGTCGCTAATTAGCGACAACAAAAGGCAAATAGTCGCTACGTGGCGACGAAATTAGCGACCAAGTTAATTTCGTCGCCAATTACCGAAAATAGCGACGGCAACAGACAATTAGTCGCTAATTCGTCGCTAAATAGCCACGAGATAAAGATGTCGTCGCCAATTTGTGACGATCACGCTTTTCTGTCGCTAAATAGCGACTACATTCAGCGACGGCATTTTTATCATAGCTAAGTAGCTACGAAAATACTAGGTAGTCGCAAAAACACAGTTTAGCGACGCATCGTAATTACTTCGTCGCTAATGTGATCTAATGTTACATTTTACGTTTCTTGATCTCTGGACAGTTTAGCGACTAAGTTGTCGCAATCTCGTCTCAAATTAGCGACGATATTAGTACCGTCACTAAATAGCTACTATATTTACCTACGACTTGTATTTAGTCGCTGAATAGCGACTATCTTTAGCGACGATTTAATTATTAGTCGCTATTTAGCGACGAAATAAATATATTTCGTCGCTAAATATAGCTTAATTATATCAGAAACAAAACAGACGATTCATTCATTTCGCAGCACTCGATCTCTTCTTCCTCTCTGTCTGAACGAGAGCCCGACGCCTACTTGGAGTAAGTACAAGTTACCTGGAGGTGGAGATGCGTATGCTTTAGCGAAGAAATAGGAAAAGCTAAAGGGAGTGAGAAATTCGCGATTGAAGAAACCGCAAAAAATACACCATTGTCCGCAAAAAATACACCATTGTCCATGCATTCTGGACATTTTTGCGACTACAAGAAAAATATCGTCGCAAAAATTTGCGACGATCATACTCTTGTAGTCGCTAAAATATTAGCGACGCCAGGTGTAGTTCGTCGCTAAATGGCGACTAATGGTGTGTCTAGTCGCTAAGTTGCGATATCTGAGTTTTGCGACAGATGTGTTAGCGACGAGTCAGTTTGTCGCTAATTAGCGACGAATTGGCATATGTTTCGTCGCTAATTTGGCCGAGAGCTTTACAATTTGCATTCGGGGACATCATTAGCGACGGATCACATATCTTCGTCGCTAATTGGTGACGGGGAGCGCATGTCGTCGCTAAAAGTGGCCATGAGTAATCATAATATTTGAAATTGTAGCGACGATGCTGTCGCTGATTGGTCGCCAAATGTGGCCGAGTTATGGATTTGATTCAGGCGTTTTAGCGACTACTTGGTCGCTATACCGTCGCAATTAGCGACGGAGGTTTTAATTGGTAGCCAATTAGCGACGATTCGTGGCTATGCCGTCGCTGAATCACGATAACCTACGTTCGAAATCGATTTTGCCCAGTCTGTCTCTCTCTATCTCTCCTCTACTCTCGCTCTCCCTGTGACCTCCGACGCCGCTCGATCGCCCGCCGCCGCTCGTCTGGCCTCTCGCCGCCGCTCGTCCGCCCGCTCCCCGCCGCTCGTCCACCCGCTCGGCTGCCCGCTCCCCGCCGCCCGCTCCTCCGCCTGCCACCGACGACCGCTGTAAGTTCTCGGCCCGAACGATCGGTTTTTGATCGGTTCCCCTCCGCATCGCCGGTGTGCAAGTCCTCTCCCTCCGACTTCAATGGCCACCGCAGGAGCTCTGGCGTCTCGCTCTTGCTGAACAACATGGCCTCCCTCTCACGCGCGCGCTCTCTCTCTCTCTCTCTCTCTCTCTCTCTCTCTCGTGGTTGGGTTGTGCACTTTGTTCGATGGTTTTTGGCTTTTTTGCTGATCTGGGTTGCCCTTTCCTTGTGTTTCTTGAACGTTGGAGTGATAAAGCTACACGCTTGCTTTAAAAGTGATTTTCGGTTGTGAATGTTAGTGCAATCTGCCTGGGAAGTGGATCGAGAATGTTGGACTTGTTGTGAGCGAGCGAGCGAGCGATTGCTTCGTTCAGTGTTCAGTTGAATGTAGTGCGAGGGAAGTGAAAAAAAACTGTTCGCCTGATTGAATGCTTAACCACAGAAAAATATCGACAGATTCAACCCAGTTGAATCTGGGTTGCCCTTTCCATGCATTCTGGACATTTTTGCGACTACAAGAAAAATATCGTCGCAAAAATTTGCGACGATCATACTCTTGTAGTCGCTAAAATATTAGCGACGCCAGGTGTAGTTCGTCGCTAAATGGCGACTAATGGTGTGTCTAGTCGCTAAGTTGCGATATCTGATTTCAGCGACAGATGTGCTAGCGACGAGTCAGTTTGTCGCTAATTAGCGACGAATTGCCATATGTTTCGTCGCTAATTTAGCGACATGGTTTTTCGCAACGAAATTTTGTTCGTCGCAAAAGTCGTCGCTAAAAAATTATAGCGACGAAAATTTGCGGTTGTTCGTCGCTAATTGTCGTCGCTAAAATGCAGTTTTTTTGTAGTGTCATAACTTGATATAAGATTTTATGATTCGATTGTACTTTTCACGAAAGGTTTAGGACCTGTTTGTACCAATTGAAAGTCTTATGATTCAATTGCATATAATAAGATATGGGATGTCCGGTGCCATTTTCCCAAACAAATCAAGCTTGAGGATTAGAAAGGAAAGGTGGGTTTTAGCGATTCAACTTACTAAAAATTTCGTGAAAATTTTACTTTTGATAAAGTCTTTGATTAAAATTGAGTTGTCAAATATCTAATATAGAGGTTATTCTTAGGAAGGTGTAATAATTAGGATGAGAAAAATGGAGGAGTTCCATAGAATCTACACTTCAGTAAAATGAATGATGCATTTCAGTAGTAAATTGACAATATCCCCCAAATTGGAAAGAGTAGTTCAACACCAAATGCCAAGAAGATTTGCCAAGTATATCCAATAGAAACTCGCCATAAGGTGTTGAAATTATGCGTTATTCATGGCTCAACATTAGTTCACGTTCTTTAACTCTTGTGCAGCGGTTTTGGTGGACGTGTTAATGGACGCGTTAAATTGACGCATATCTTCAGCTCTGGTGCAATAGCCTTATGACGTGGTAATGGATGAATTAATGGATCTGTTAATGGACGCCTCTGTCACACTTCGGACCCCACTGAGCCCGCGACATCCCTCTGTGGTTGTATTTTGAATGCGACGTCCTAGAATTTGTCGCCGACTCAAATGAAACTTTAAGCATAAAATGCACACGGAAGCAATTATAACACCCAGACAAATTTTAAAGATCAAGGGTAGTAGGAGAATACTTGAACAAATCAACCACATACTTTATTCAACGGCACGTACTTACAAAAGCCAACCTTACATACAAAAGACCACTAGGGTTAAAACTACCATTATCAAAAAGGGACGAGTGGTTGATAGGCTAGCCTAGCTATACAAAAAGGGTTCACCAACTCCATAGGCTCCTCTTCGGGGTCTCGCTCTATCGACTCTTCCTCGAGATCCTAAAACGCTATGACGGACCATTCATGGTCTGGGTCAGGGGTCTGAAATGGTTATATAATAACCATGAGAATGAGTCTTAATAAGCTAGCACCCTAAACCCCACCTAGGCTAATGCGTACCTCCAAATAAATAGAATAACACCAAACACATTCAATCAACATGCGATAACATTCAAAGGCACTCTCTAGCTTTACCTCGATGCATATATAACCCTGCACGTTAGTTGGATCACAATAACATAGCCAACTTCTCAATGCACATGCTCTCAAGATACAACCAATTTCCTACACATGCATTCACAATAACATTCCAACCTATTCCAATCTCAATCCCTACACATGCTCACATCTTTCAACTTCCGACATGCATATGTGTCCATCCCGATCAATACGGACCCGCATAACACGTCGCAGGCCCATCTCATCATACGATTCGCGTAACACGCATCAAGTCTACAACATGACTCGCACAAAGACGCATCAAGTCGATGGTCCTCCGATTTATCCGCGCATTGTCTCGCATAGCACGCCTCAAGACAAATCCAATTCCTCGCGTAAACACGCCTCAAGGATTATAGGATCAAACGTACATCCTCATTTAATTTCATGCCTTTCCCTGCGTCAACACGCCTCAAGGCCTATCAATCATACACGATACATATCTCATTCCCCTCACACAACATCCACATGCCCTAATCACACACAAACATGCTCAATTCCAAATCAACAACTCAGCCTAACCAATCCATTCATAAGGGTAGCAATGTAGCTTAACCATATCACCCAATCATTCTAACACCTTTCAATCCACAATTCCAGCTATACACTTAATGACATAAATCCATACATCTCAACATTCAACTCAGCCACCAAGCACCACAACTTCGCCACAAGGAACAAGGGAAAATCGAATACATAGATTCGGAGCAAATTTGGGCCAGTGCACAGTTCTGGAATTACTTTTAAAATAAATAGTAAATCAACTTCAAAAATTATGAATTTTGGATATGTCCTAGAAAACATCATGATGAACATTGTTCATGAAGAACACAAAACCCAATTCTATCTAGAATCACCTCCTTTTGTCATCCAAAATCGGATATAAAATATTTCATTCGGACTTGCCATCCGGCTTTCAAAATGCATTTCAAGCAGTAACCAAATCTCCTTAAAAAGCTTTGAAATTTTTATATGTCATATTCACAAATGTCCCCAATAAGTTTTGTTAAGGAAGTATTTTGAAAATAGGTCTGGAAAAATTTATAAAAATTCTAACAGACCCGAAGGTCGGAGGAACAGTATTTCTGGCAGACTAATTTCGGTCTAAAGATGGACTTTCGAATGGCCTTAAATGACTTCCAAAATTCCCAAATTAAATTATGTTATACTTCAAGATGTTTTAAACAACTTTTATGATATTACCCCAGAATTGGCCCACATAAGTCTTGGAAAAAATAGCAAAACTTGGCGACACAGCAGTAACGAAATTCGGGAACACAACCAACAAGCAAATCTACTTGTCTAGCCCTTAAATCAACTAACCATAGCCACTAATCAACCCCTAATATGCCCATTGGTAACTCCTTAGCTTAGACAAGGTTTAGAATGCTACTTACTCAAAGCCTAAGCAAGCAAGACCAAGCAAGAAGGGTAGCACAAGGTCTAGAATAGCAGCAGCGGAGCAGAAGCTAGTGGAAGAAGCAGCAGCAGAAACCAGCGGAGGAAGCAGCAGCAAGAGCCAAGAAGCAAAAGAAGAAGAAGAAGAGAGAGAGAGAGAGAGAGAGAGAGAGAGAGAGAGAGAGAGAGAGAGAGAGAGAGAGAGAGAGAGAGAGAAGACTTCATCAAATTTTTCTTTACTAACCCCACTAAAAACCCCATCACCCACCCCAACTCACACATCCAAGGGCTCACATTCCATCCCCTTCTCCAAGTCAAGATCCAAGGGTCACATAATTCCTCACATTATTTTCCCAAAATTACAAATGGTAACCAAAATAAATAAGCAAGATGGGGAGAGGCAAACTTGTCCAAGAATTTCAGCCAAAGGAGGGAAAGTTCAAAAGTCCAAATTGCCCTTCAACCTTTCAAATGAATTCAAATAATCCCAGGGGTAAAACGGTCATTTTCCACTCCCGGTCCAAATTTCAAATTTCTGACAAATCTAATAAACCTTAAGGTTGGCCACGCTTATATGACGTTGTCCAAATAAATTAGTCGTGACATTTCGAGAAATTTGACATCTAAGTTCAGATTCAAATGACGGCTAATTTCACTGAAATACGACTTTAGTGTATCTCTGACTAATGACGGCTTTTTAGGGTTTACATGTATTGACGTGCGGTTACTCAAGTCGTGGCGACCTCGATCGTCATCGAAGGTTGACTCATGGTTGAGTTCTTAGGTCCACGTACATTTTCTTAGGTAGCCATTTCCTAAAGGTTAGTATCCTTGGAATGATCAGTTTTAGACGTGATTTAACTACAAATGCATTGAAGAATGTACACATTTCATTTATTCCAAAAGTGGGTCGAAATTCATAATGTCACATGCGAATTACAAACTTGTATATAAGTTGTCGTCAGTTGATTGTGTCTGATGACTAAGATTATGATTTGATGTTGCATGCGAAATTCAGAATGTCACAGCCTCTCTTCAAATCACATGTAGCAGTGTTGTGGATGCATTAATGGATGAATTAATGAATGAGTTAATGGACGTCGCTCTTTCCCTCCTGCAACATTTTTGTGGATGCGATACTGGACTAATTAATGGATGCATTAAAGGACGCATCTCTTCAGCTCTCGTGATATAATTTTTTTCAGAGGATTTCTTTAATTCACGATAATGAGTTTGAAGTTTTCTTCAATACCCAATGAGAGAGAGAGAGTTATTCAGGACAATAATTCTTTAGAAATTCACACCTCTCATTGTGCCTGTTTTGAAAAGTATTCGATAGAGTTCCGTTCGTATAATACTAATATAAATGGGTTTGAGGTGTTGTATCTTGGGAGACATAGTTCGTAAAACTGCTAAACATCATTGGTAGGAACTATCGCCTTAAGGAGATTCAATTAGCAGTACCTCACATCCTATTGAATTTCCTGTCAATTTTATTGAAAACAAACAATTCAGCAAATTAAAGATTATATAAACATTGACTTGGTTGTTATTATATTAAAATTGGTGTCGCTATTATCTTTTTTTTTTTTTTTATATTTTCTTATTACAACAAACAGTATCTTTTTATGAATATTACATTATTTTTAACAATCTTAAGGCGATTAACCTACTATTTTTCTTTAGAAATTCGTGATGGCTAATAACATTTAAGTACCCAATGATGTACAGAATTACTAGAGATGTTCCTATGGTCGTTTCGACCGGTGAGGTTCAGACCTCGTGGTCTGGTGTTGTGGTAATAAATGCTACATGCCTTCGGGCTAAAACCATCTATGGTGGTATGGGTACAAGTCGCTTGACTGATATACTGGGGATTGTTTTTCAAAATAGAATTGGCCAAATGGCATAAGGTTCAATTCCTGGAGGGATGGTTCAATGGATTTTGCCTAATTTGAAGTTGCTGCCTCTAGTAACATCGAATGAAAAATTGAAGAAATTCACCAGTGTGGGCTTTATGCAGTGAGGGTAGAAGATGTTCTTTTATTTGACCACACTAAATCTGGTTGAGTACTTATTGGAGGTGCACCCGATAATTAATCCAAATGAGCAAGATGTCATGATGCTTGGGGAAATGGACGCTTGGAAGCATGGGGACTTTCTATACCAAAACTATATCCTTCATTGTTTAGAGAGTTCCTTATATAATATATACTATAATATTGAATTGCTAAACAATTATGGGAGTCCTTAGAAAAGAAATACAAAACTAAGGACACAGGCACCAAGAAATTCGTGGTTGCCAAATTCCTAGACTTCAAGATGGTGGATTCTAAATTTGTCATAAATCAAGTTAAGAAATTACAAATAACGACATCTTTGCTAAGGGTATGTTACTTAGTGAATCATTCCAAGTGGCGGCCATTATTGAGAAGCTACCTCCGGGCTGGTCAAATTTAAAAAATTATTTGAAGCACAAACGAAAAGATAAGCTTTTGAAGATCTCATTTCACGCCTCAGAATCGACGAGGACAATAGGAGGAATGCTAACCCTTCTACTGAACCAAAGGCCAACATTGTTTTTTTTTTTTGGTAAGGTAAGAATTTTATATACTTTTCAAAGCACAACTTACATAGAAAGTAGTCGAAACACAAAAACCTCGCACTTGAGGCGACACAAAAAATGCCCCGATAGGTGCGAAGGTGTAGCGACTAAGACCAAGGCTACAAGCAAGAGAGCGCAACAGCAAGGCCATAGAGATGACCAAACGAACTAAAGACCTATAGACTATTTACAATGTAATAAAGAGATTACTCAAAAATGAAAGGAGAGATGCCCCATTTTTACTGAATTCTCCTGTAAAGGCCAACATTGTTGAGTCCTCCAATTCCCAGCAAAATAGGAAGAGGAAGAAATTTTTTCAAAAAAAGGCAAGCAGAAGAAACAGTCCTAGAAATTCCAAGAGACAATATTTTGTTTGTAATAAGTTTGGCTATCGGGTTAAGGATTTCAAGAAGTGCCCAAACAAAGACAAGGGTGATGATGTAGCCAAGTAGCTGAATCTGACAGAGTAGGAAGATAATGAGAGATTGATTGCTGTAGTGGTGTATGGGGTAACCTTGGTGTTGAATAATATCGATTGGTGGTTGGATACATGCGCCACAAATCACATTTGCGTGGATAAACACATGTTCTCGTTTTACGAGAAAGTTGAGGAAAAAGAGAAGCTCTACATGGCTAACTCTACATCAGCAAAGATAGCTGGGAGAGGAAATGTGATCTTGAAGTTCACCTTTGGCAAAGAGATTACCCTGTTAAATCTGCTGCATGTATTGGAGATTTGTAAGAATCTCATTTTTGGTCTCATACTTGTTAAGAGGGGTTTCAAAATTGTTTTTGAGTTTGACAAGTTTGTACTTTCTAAAGGGGGTATGTATGTGGGGAAGTGTACTTGTATAATGGCCTGTTTAAAGCCAATGGGACTGTCATTAATGTAAACTCGAAATTCTTGTACCCAAAGACTATTAATAAAGAGAAGCCTTTAGTATTTACTGATGTGTCTCCTTATCTATGGCATGGTACGTTAGGACACGTAAATTATGATATAATGAAGAAAATAGCAAACTTGAGGTTAATTCCAATGTTTGAGTCGGATGCTTGTTACAAGTGTGAGACTAGTATTGAGGTTAAGTTTACTAAAAAACCTTTCAAATCAGTTGAAAGAACAAGTGAACCTCTACAATTGATCCATAGTGATTTATGTGATTTGAAATTTAGAGAAAGTAGAGGTGGAAAGGAGTATTTCATTACCTTTGTAGATATCTGTACTTGATTTTACTATGTTTATTTGTTAACCAGCAAAGATGAGGCTATGAGCATGTTTATTAAGTATAAAAATGAGGTCGATAACCAACTTGATAGACAAATCAAAGTGCTTAGGCCTGACAGAGGAGGAAAATATAATTCTTCCAATTTAAAGGAGTTGTGTGCTAGTTTGGGGATAATTCTTTAAATAACTGCACCTTATGCTCTATAGCAAAACAGAATTGCTGAATGGAAGAGCATAACTCTAAAGGAAATGGCTAATGCTATGCTTTTAAGTTCGGATTTACCTCAGAACTTGTGGGAGGAGGCAATGCTAACTGTGAACTATATTCTTAATAAAGTGCCCCACAGGAAGATGGGTAATACCCTGCATGAGTTGTAGAATGGAAGGTTACCATCCTAAATTTTTTTGAAAGTGTTGGATGCATAGCCAAGGTGGCAATTCCTTCTCCTAAATAAGCTGTGGATTGCATTTTCATTAGTTATGCTCAAAATAGTATTTCATCTAGATTTTTGGTTCCCAAATATGAACATGCGGAAATTTATGCCAATACTATCCTAGAATCAAGGGGTGCTGAATTTCTTGAGGATATATATCCTGCAAAAAGAAATCAGGGTGAATCATCTCATAAGAGATTTAGAAAATCAGAATTTGAGAATAATGAAATTGACGCCAAATGAGCTTAACTTCAAAGGAGCAAGATGTGATATCCTCAATTTGGACCGAAATGACCAAGGGAAGATGGCCATGGATTTAGTGTGAGGACCATTTGAGGGTCGATTATGGATAGGCTAGTATGGTCGGAACGAGTATTTAGAGGATTGATCATGGCTCGATCAAAAGATCGTCCATGATGTATAGGCCAAGGGATCGACAATGAAATGACTTCCCAGTCACGTAATTGATTAGAGTGATTCGATCATGGAACGACCTTTCGACTATAAGGGTCGTTAGTGGGACGAACTGGGACGATCGTGGATTGGTGTCATGCGGACATGTGCCACTTATGGGTGATTTCGCACGGCCATGCACTAGTCGTGGGTGACCATGGATCGATCTCGTGGTACTCAATTCTACGCGACTACATGACAACTGAGGATTGACTGTGGATTGTTGATGCTTGAATATCGATCGGTCGCGAATTGGCCATGGATCATTGGGTTGAATTGGGTAGACTATGGACAGGCCATGTGTTAAGCCTTGTGTTAGATGTATGCCCTAAAGTTGTCATGTAATAGTTACATGTTAGGGATTTAAGTTGTATTTTCAAATTAATTATTTATTTAATGGCAAAGACGTATTCATTCATTTGTCCAATTATTTAGATATATGAATGATTCCATAAGATCAGTTGTGATTGGACCTACTCTTGAGACGTTAAGAATATATGTGACAAGTTCTCAGTTAGACTGAATCTTTAAATTTTTCTCGGTCGATGGATCATTGAGTGGATATCAATAATCCTGTTGAGACCGTTGTGTTCTTAGCTTCATCATTAAGTATTGGATATTTAAGGGAATGACGAGTCACGAGTCATTGGGTATTGTGCTACCCGAGCTAGAACATAGGTGTTTGTATCAGACAAGTTCACTGAACGTGACACTCATATATCGATTAGCAACATGGAAACTTTTAGCGTGGTCAATGCCTAATCGTTCATGCTTTGGTCTTGTGTAAATAATCCTTAGACCTGAGGCACAGTGTTGACTTGTGTGTTGGATGACTATGGTTCACAAGTGCACATATTGCTGGTTCGTTGATCCGTCTCTGTACTTGATGGCCATAGTTCGTTCACATACGAAGTTACACGTGTGCGCAAAATGGAATCTGTCTTCTTGTTATACGCAAGGTACAATAATGATGTCCTATGCAATCTAATCTTGACATTGCATCAAAATCCTCGGCCGGGATTGTAATCGAGAATGAACTGTTCATGTCTCATATAAAGTGCATATCAATTAGATTTGTGCATATGATCGAATTGGTGACTTGACAAATATTCCATGGTCTTTGTTCGATCGGGATATAGTAAGGCAGAGGGATTGAATTACACTGTAACCAAAGCTGACAGGTTCATTATGTTCTTAAAACATTCACACTGTCTAGGTAGTCATGACATATTGCTAGATGTCAATCATGGCTTGAAGGACCTAGAGGTTGATCTGGACAATCAATTCTCTTGAGAGTACTAACGTGTTAGTGCAAGTCCTACTACTAGATTAGTGATGAACCTAGGGATGTCACACACCATAACCAATTTAGAATGATGTTGGACAGAAGATCCAATATTGCAAATATGTTTGCAATTATAGCAATTAATTAGTGAGATTGTAATTAAATTAAATGTGATTTAATTTCATTTTTATTTTCAGTCATGAGCGTGCGTGCATATGAGGCACATGTAAACCTAAAGTGGACACATATTAATGTGCCAAATGATCTTGCACTCTTAATTTTATAAAATTAAATTAATTAAAAGTGCACACGGTCAAGAAATGTTGACCGTGTGCAGTACATGATCAGCAAGGTGCTGATCGTGTGTCTTTTATTTTTTTTTAAAAAAAATATGATGATGGTGGTGCATGCACACGGTCAGCAGTTGACCGTGTGCATCACCCACGGTCAGCAATTGTTGCTGACCGTGGGCATCATCCACGACTAGCAACCGTTGCTGGTCGTGTGCTATATGCACACACGATCAGTGACGGTTGCTGATCGTGTGGTGAGTGTCCATGCGATCAGCAACAGTTGCTGATCGCACAAAAATACAAAATTGTGATCAGCAACAGTTGCTGAAAGTGAAATAGAAAAAAAAGAAAGAGTGCAAGATGTGTTCGTGAGAATCAAGAAAAAACGTTTTCTCTCTTTTGACGCCGTGACTGAAATATCAAGAGTGCGGAAAATTGTCGCCACAAGATTGCTAGCACAGTTCTATTGGTGATTATCCGCAAGTTCTTCCTTCCGTTCGTCGTGCAATTGGTGGTGTGTCTGAACTAGAGGTCCGACACTTGTGGGGCTCGAATTGAAGAACATCCGAACCGAAATCGTCCTGGGCACTCAGCGAAAGAAAACCAACAAACATCCGAACCGAAATCGTCCTAGGCGCCAGCAAAAGGTAATTCGTTTAACCCCTATGGTTTTCTGATTTTTGATTGAAACGCACGAGCAACGCCTTTGGAGATACATGTATGGTTATATCTTTCCGCTGCGTTTATAATTTTTAACTATGCATGTTCTGTAGAAAACCAACAGTGGTATCAGAGCCAATCCTTAGGCGTTCTCGTGCGTTTAATTGATTTTGGTTCATATATATTTTTGCGATCCAATGGCCAATTTACTTTGTTGAGAGAATTGCTTGCTCTTAAGTGGCCTATAGAAGTTGATTAATTTATATGATAAATTTGATCAACTGAGCAAAAATCGGAACTAAATCAATTTTGAATCAAAAATCCGTACCTTATTTTCTTTTATTGTTGTCTTCTGCAAAATGATTCGCAACTATGAATCTAGAGGCAACAACGCTACCGTCACTTGGAATCACGCATGTGAAATTTGTTTCACCGGTTTTGATTTCTTAACGTGGCTTACGTTGATCGGCCATGAATTTGATTCAGTGCAGAATTTTATTTGTGCCTTCCAAACTTTAAATTTAGAATTTATGGCTCGCAAGGAAGGGTGGTGATCATGGAAAAACCCCTAATCAATATGATTGATGTATGGATGAATGTATGATGATTACAAGTATTTTTGGGGTTGTAATTATTAAATGGAGGCTGCGTCCTTCTTTTTATTTCCATGTAATATTTTTTTTTAGTATAGTTTAGTATTATCAATTGTTGATGTAAACATTACACGAGGAGAAGCCAGTAAGCCGGAGAGCTCTATGGGCCCGGTCCATGAAGAGTTCAAGGATCCAAGAAGAAGTGAAGAGCGGGACTCTATTATTAAAACATTAAAATGGCTAAATGGGGCTCATTGGCTCGAGACCCATTGAACCATAATTCCATGATCACCACATAGGATAGATTTTTATACATATGACATCTATTTATTTATTCATTTGTTATGCATGTTAAACCGGTTAATGTGCAAAGTGAGACCATTAATAATGACCCAAACCTCCTTATTAATTATATTAAGTCGAAACGGGTTTCGGACTCGTGGCCTTCCATTGTCGTGGTTTGGTTCAACATTAAAATAGTTGATTGACCGGCTATGGATACATAGGGGTCAATTGCCATTTATAATATTGGATCATTCCATTATGCATATGATGTTGTGGGGTTGAAGCCGAATGATTTCCAATAACTGTCAGGTGAGGGGATCGTTTGTGTTCTCAATACTTGCATGAGATGATGGGTTAGACTTAACTATGATCATGATGTCAATAACTGTCAGGTGAGACTTTCATGGTCTAGAGGCCGAAGTTATGATTGGGACTCACATATGATGCGTTGAACAAGTTGGTTCACTCACTAAGTTCATAGAACACCAATAACTGTCAGGTGAGGCGGGCTATGGGCTAGTGAGACTCCAATCCCCACTAGTAATCTTTACCCAACAAAGATTACCGTTTTCTCATTTTAAGGAGTATGAGATTCGAAAAAAATTTAGTGGGAGGCACTATTTCATTTAAAGGCCAAAATGAAATGGTTATTTTGAAAGACAACGGCTAACAATTTATTTTCTGCACAGATATATTATTACTCTAAAATGGTGACCACAAACCCACTCGCTTCTATACTTGACAAGAATTGTTTGACTGGACCCAATTTCACTGACTGGGTGAGGAATTTGAGAATTGTTCTCAATTCGGAGAAAATCGAGTATGTGCTTGATCAAAAGATGCCAAACTCCTTTCCTGAGGGTGGGACCCAAGAGGAGCACGTTACTTATGATAAGTGGCGTGATGATGACCTAAAAGTTAGGTCATACATGCTTGCTTCAATGAACAATGAATTACAAAAGAAGTATGAAACTATGGAAGATGCTAGGTTGATCATCTTGCACTTAAAAGAATATTTTGATGAGAATGGTCGAACCTCTAGATATGAGATATCTAAAGTATTGTACCGTATGAGAATGGCTAAAGGATCATCGGTTAATGATCATGCTTTGAAAATGATATGGCACATCGAAGAGTTGGCTAGGCTCAATCTTGTTATGGATAATGAGTTAGCTGTGGATTTGATCCTCCAATCTCTGCCCGATTCCTTCTCTGGCTTTGTCCAAGACTTCCACATGCATAAGATGGAGAAAACTCTTGCTGAGTTACATAGCATGCTAGTAGTTTATGAGAAGGAAATGTACAACACGAGGCCCAATGTGGTGGCTATGGCTAAAGCTTCTTCTTCAAAGAGTAAGACTGTTTTGAAGAAAAAGAAATGGAAGAGGCCTATGAAACATGCTGTGCAATCAAGGCCCAAGGTTGAAAAAGGGAATTGTCACCACTGTGGTGTCAAAGGGCACTGGAGGAGGAACTGCAGGAAGTACCTCGTGAGCTTGAAGGTCAAGCCTAAGGACCAACCTTGCGAAGGTAAGGTGTCTATGCTTATTAAAACTAATCTTATGGTTAGTGCTGAATCCAACTTATGGGTTCTAGATTCTGCTGCAACCTCACATATTTGTATGTCTTTGCAGAATTTGGAAATAAGCAGGATGCTGGGGCGAAATGAAATTGTCCTAACATTTGCAAATGGAGCAAGAGTTGCTGCGTTAGCTGTAGGGACTTTTCGTTTATGTTTGCCTTCTGGACATGTATTGGTATTAAAAAATTGCTTGCATTATGAGAATGCTATTAGGAACATCATCTCTATACCTCATTTGAGTAAAGAGAATTATGAATTTTCTTTTGCTGATGATATATGTTCTATTTATCATAATAGGAGATGTGTTGGTTCTGGCTTATTAACCAATAATCTTTATACCATTACAATGTCCGATAATGCGATTACCAATGCCAATAAGCAACAAAATAATGATATAAATGCCATAACTAATAAACGCTCTAGAGATAGTCCAAACCCAAAGTACGTTTGGCATCTTCGATTAGGTCATATTGGAAAAGATAGAATCAACAAGTTGAGTAATGATGGGTATATTGATCCATCAATGTTTGAGCCATACTCGGCTTGTGAGGCATGTCTTCTAGGAAAAATGACCAAAGTGCCCTTTGTAGGACATAGTGCTTGAGCTGCTGACATACTAGGATTGATACATACAGATGTATGTGGACCAATAAATGAAAATGCTAGAGGTGGCTATTCTTACTTCATTACATTCACCGATGATCAGTCACGATATGGTTATTTGTATTTAATGAAGTATAAATCCGAATCTTTTGAAAAGTTCAAGGAATTCAGGGCTGAAGTTGAGAAACAAACAGGAAAATGTATTAAGGCTCTTCGATCTGATCGAGGAGGTGAATACCTTAGTACTGAATTCCTGGACTATCTTAAGGATAATGGCATTGTATCACAGTGGACACCTCCTGGAACTCCAGAACTCAATGGTGTATCTGAAAGAAGAAATCGCACTTTATTAGATATGGTGCGATCTATGATGAGTTACACTGATTTGCCTATATCCCTTTGGGGATATGCCCTTGAGACAGCCACATATGTATTGAACAGAGTGCCATCCAAATCTGTTCCAACTACGCCTTATGAGATATGGCATAGTAGGAAACCAAGTCTTAATCATATTAAGATTTGGGGTTGTCCAGCTTTTGTCAAGAAGCTGAAAATGGAAAAAATGGAGGCTAGGTCTGAACAAGGTCGCTTCATTGGATATCCAAAGGAGTCTCTTGGATACTATTTCTATTTTCACTCTGACATAAGAATTTCGGTCAGCAGGCATGCTTCTTTTCTGGAGAATTAGTTCGTCCAGGAAGGTGGTGCCGGGAGGAAAATGGTCTTACAAGAAGAGAACAATGAAGTACCAAATAACCAAGTTCAAACACCGATCTCTGATTCAGTGGGAGCTTCTGATACACAACCTCTTAGGAGGAGTGCGAGAACATCTCGTCCACCTGCTCGTTATAGACACTTGGTTGAACATATTGAACCATTATTCATTATGAATGATGGTGATCAACCTGGTGATCCAAACACTTATGAGGAGGTGATGTCGGACATCGATTCTGGTAAATGGCTAGAAGCCATGAAGTCCGAAATGAATTCAATGTTTTCCAATGAAGTTTGGACCTTAGTTGACCTGCCTGATGGTATTATACCAATTGGCTGTAAATGGATCTTCAAGAGGGAGATGAATGCTGAGGGTCAAGTTGGAACTTACAAAGTACGGCACGTGGCGAAAGGATATTGTCAAAAAGAAGGAATCGATTATGACGAAACTTTCTCACCTGTAGCCATGCTAAAATCCATTCGAATTATGTTGGCTATAGCTGCACACCTAGATTATGAGATATTCCAAATGGATGTCAAAACGGCTTTTCTAAATTGTTTTCTTGAGGAGGACATCTATATGGAACAACCACGGGGTTTTGAATCCAATGGTGAACGTCAGAAGGTGTGTAAGCTTAAGAGATCCATTTATGGACTCAAACAAGCCTCCAGAAGTTGGAACATTCGTTTTGATGAAGTAGTCAAATCGTTTGGTTTCATCAAAAACCCGGATGAACCTTGTGTATACAAGAAGGTCAGTGGGAGTGCAATTGCATTTCTAGTTTTGTACGTCAATGATATACTTTTGATCGGGAACGATGTACCGATGATATCATCGATCAAACTATTCTTGTCACAGAAATTCTCCATGAAAGATTTAGGAGAGGCAACCTATATTTTAGGTATCAAGATCTATAGAGATAGATCGAGACGATTAATTGGCCTCTCACAGTCTACGTACATAGACAAAGTGTTAACACGTTTTAACATGCAATGTTCCAAAAGAGGATTATTGCCTTTTAGGCATGGAATCCATCTTTCCAAGTAGATGTGTCCCAACACTCCTGAAGAAAGAGAGCGGATGGCAAAGATACCTTACGCATCTGCTATTGGAAGCATAATGTATGCTATGCTATGTACAAGACCTGATATTGCACATGCTGTAAGCATTACTAGCAGATATCAGTTTGATCCAGGGGAAGAGCACTAGATAGCAGTCAAGAATATCCTTAAGTACTTGCGAATGACTAAGGATTTATTCTTGATATATGGAGAATGAGAGTTTAAAGTTGAAGCTTACACTGATTCCGATTTTCAATCGGATCCTAATGACTACAAGTCTACATCTGGGTTTGTCTTTACATTTAATGGCGGCGTAGTTAGTTGGAAGAGTTCCAAACAGAGATAACTGTTTATTCCACCACTGAGGCAGAGTATGTAACCGCTTCAGAAGCAGCAAAGGAAGCCGCTTGGATGAAGAAGTTCATTTTTGAACTTGGAGTCATTCCTTCCATTGAACAACCAATAACATTGTTTTGTGATAACAATGGGGCAATAGCTCAAGCGAAGGAACCAAGGTCTCACCAGAAGTCTAAGCACATTGAGAGACGCTTCCATCTCATTAGAGAAATTGTTGGGAGAGGTGTTATTGCCTTGCAGAAAATTGCCTCAGCAGAAAACATGGCAGATCCCTTCTCTAAGGCTTTACCTCAGTCTTCTTTTGAAAGACACATTGACAAGATGGGTTTGAGCTACCAAACAAATTGGCTTTAGTGCAAGTGGGAGATTGTTAGATGTATGCCCTAAAGTTGTCATGTAATAGTTACATGTTAGGAATTTAAGTTGTATTTTAAAATTAATTATTTATTTAATGGCAAAGACGTATTCATTCATTTGTCCAATTATTTAGTTGTGACTGGACCTATTCTTGAGACGTTAAGAATATATGTGACAGGTTCTCAGTTAGACTGAATCTTTAAATTGTTCTCGGTCGATGGATCATTGAGTGGATATCAATAATCCTGTTGAGACCGGTGTGTTCTTAGCTTCATCATTAAGTATTGGATATTTAAGGGAATGACGAGTCACGGGTCATTGGGTATTGTGCTACCCGAGCTAGAACACAGGTGTTTGTATCAAACAAGTTCACTGAACGTGACACGCATATATCGATTAGCAACATGGAAGCTTTTAGCGTGGTCAATTCCTAATCGTTCATGCTTTGGTCTTGTGTAAATAATCCTTAGAGCTGAGGCACAGTGTTGACTTGTGTGTTGGATGACTATGGTTCACAAGTGCACATATTGCTGGTTCGTTGATCCGTCTCTGTACTTGATGGCCATAGTTCGTTCACATACGAAGTTACACGTGTGCGCAAAATGGAATCTGTCTTCTTGTTATACGCAAGGTACAATAATGATGTCCTATGCAATCTAATCTTGACATTGCATCAAAATCCTCGACCGGGATTGTAATCGAGAATGAACTATTCATGTCTCATATAAAGTGCATATCAATTAGATTTGTGCATATGATCGAATTGGTGACTTGACAAATATTCCATGGTCTTTGTTCGATCGAGATATAATAAGGCAGAGGGATTGAATTACACTGTAACCAAAGTTGACAGGTTCATTATGTTGTTAAAACATTCACACTGTCTGGGTAGCCATGACATATTGCTAGATGTCAATCATGGCTTGTAGGACCTAGAGGTTGATCGGGACAATCAATTCTCTTGAGAGTACTAACATGTTAGTGCAAGTCCTACTACTAGATTAGTGATGAACCTAGGGATGTCACACACCATAACCAATTTAGAATGACGTTGTACGGAGGATCCAATATTGCAAATATGTTTGCAATTATAGCAATTGATTAGTGAGATTGTAATTAAATTAAATGTGATTTAATTTCATTTTTATTTTCAGTCATGAGCGTGCGTGCATATGATGCACATGCAAACCTAAAGTGGACACATATTAATGTGCCAAATGATCTTGCACTCTTAATTTTATAAAATTAAATTAATTAAAAGTGCACACGGTCAACAAATGTTGACCGTGTGCAGCACATGATCAGCAAGGTGCTGATCGTGTGTCTTTTATTTTTTTTAAAAAAATATGATGATGGTGGTGCATGCACACGGTCAGCAATTGACCGTGTGCATCACCCACGGTCAGCAATTGTTGCTGACCGTGGGCATCATCCACGACCAGCAACCGTTGCTGGTCGTGTACTATATGCACACACGATCAGCGACGGTTGCTGATCGTGTACTATATGCACACACGATCAGCGACGGTTGCTGATCGTGTGGTGAGTGTCCATGCGATCAGCAACTGTTGCTGATCGCACAAAAATACAAAATTGTGATCAACAACAGTTGCTGAAAGTGAAATAGAAAAAAAAAAGAAAGAGTGCAAGATGTGTTCGTGAGAATCAAGAAAATACGTTTTCTCTCTTCTGACGCCGTGACTGAAATATCAAGAGTGCGGGAAATTGTCGCCACAAGATTGCTAGCATAGTTTTATTGGTGATTATCCGCAAGTTCTTCCTTCCGTTCATCGTGCGATTGGTGGTGTGTCTGAACTAGAGGTCCGACACTTGTGGGGCTCGAATTGAAGAACATCCGAACCGAAATCGTCCTGGGCACTCAGCGAAAGAAAACCAACAAACATCCGAACCGAAATCGTCCTCGGCGCTCAGCAAAAGGTAATTCGTTTAACCCCTATGGTTTTCCGATTTTTGATTGAAACGCACGAACAACGCCTTTGGAGATACATGTATGGTTATATCTTTCCGCTGCGTTTATAATTTTTAACTATGCATGTTCTGTAGAAAACCAACACCTTGCGCCCGGCCATGAACCAGCAGTGTGGCCGTTAGTCAGGCCATGGGTCGGCCATGTGCCTGTCCGTGTGCCAGTCATTGTGCTAGGCCATGTGCTTGTCAGTTCCGGCCCAAACCTAGTTTCGTGTCCATTGGACTTGGCCATAGGCCGTGCATTGTGCACGTCCATGAGCCAAGGTGTGTATTTGACCTGAGAATTGGCCCCTCGCTTGTGTGGCCTAGCCTTGTGCTCGGTGCACAGTTTGTGCAGCCGATAACCTTGTTCATGCACTTGACCCTAAGCCAGTGTAGCAAGCCTAGTTTCTTATTAAGCCAAGTTTTAGTGAAAATTTGGATGTTCAAGAAATGATGTGTCATTAATACTAGTAAGGACCCCCAATGATATAGTGTCCTTGCAATTGGGCCCATGATTCACGCCTAGGAGCTTTGCATAAGGAGACAACTTGATAAGACTAAGTTGCCAATAATAGGGCCTTGGCACAAATGATGAAGACCAACCCCAATGATGGAACCTTGGTACCAATAATTATATTGTCTTTACTTGAACCAATAATGTTAGAATCCTAAGAAGTGGTCCATGCCTAGAGAGGATATTCATGAACAAGAGACAATGGACAACTTCTTTCGCAAGTTGTCAACAATGGAGCCTTAGCAAGTTGTCAATAACGGAGATTATCCAAGAAAGCGCCAATAATGAAGAGAGGGACAATAATTGATGTGTCTAGAGAAAAACATCAATAATTTATGTCTTGGAGACCAAGACTAGGTCATTCACGCCCAAAGGGAAGAATAAGACAATGAATAAGTGAAGAGCCATTATTAGGAGAGCTTAGATGTCTTCTTAGACATTAATGAAGAAGATGAGTTACAAGCACTAAAACTAGAACATAATGACCTTAGATTAGAGACTTGGAGATCAAGTTGGAAATGAGTGGTCCAAGTTGAAAGCTTGATAAGGAAGCTTAATGATGGCCAAAAATGCCAAAAACTTTCAAGACCTCTTCATTATCAACTTAGACTTTTAGGGCCATCCATTATTACATTTGGCTTCATCTTCATTAAGGACCTTTAGTAGATTGCCCTATAAATAAGCTTGGTCCTCAGTTAGTTTCCTTTTTCCTCACACCACCATGACTCACGCCACTTTCCCTCTCCCTTGCCTACCCCACCTTTCGTCCCCTCTCCCTTCTTGCTTACGCCATATGCTCTCTTCTCTCGCCACTCTCTCTCTCACGCTGATCATCGTCTTCTCCCTCACGTTACTTTCTCATCTTGGTCTCCACTAAATCTTGCTTTTGTTAAGTAGCGTAAGTAGAATCTCTAATCACGGGATACGATGGTGAAATGAAGTGTTTATACTCGATCTGTGCTTGGACTTTGCGTGATGCTTGCTGGTTGCGTCATTCTTTGCATGCTATAAGCTTGAGTTGATACATGACTCAGCCGTGAAAGAAGGAACGTATGTCTTGTACGCACGCTATGGTGCACGGACCGAAACTTTCGATATTGAGGCATATTAGATCCGAACTAAGTCGATTTGGTTTATCGCTTGGCACGTCGAATCAAGTCACGGGCCTTGGACTATAGTCGACATATTAGAAAATTTAGAATCAAGGATCATGAGTCTCACATTTGCACTCACGCCTTTCGGGCAATATTGTTTGTATGGCTATAAAAGAAAGATAAAAATCGATTTGCTTGGTGCTTGCAACGCATGAACACATGTAGGACTAAAGCCGTCTATGATAGATTTCGAGAGGCAAAATAACACTACAAGTGTCATAACTTGTGTACGGCGCTCACTTTGGTGCCATAAGTTTTTTTTGATCACTTTAGTGTTAAAATTTTTGAAAAACGATTACTTAAGTGCTAAAATTTTTTAAAAACGATCACTTAAGTGCTAACTTCGGTGCCGTAGACAATTTTTTAAAAACGATCACTTATGTGATATTTTTTTTATTAATTTCTGAAGCTGATGTGGCTCACCGGAGATTGGCACTTAAATGATCGTTTTTCAAAAAATTTAGCATTGAAGTGATCCAAAAAAACCTTTTAGCACTTAAGTGATTGTTTTTCCTCCGATTTGACACTTAAGTGAGCCGGTAAAAACTTTTGGCACTAAAGTGAGCACCATACACAAGTTATGGTAGTTATAGTGTCCTTTACCAATTTCTAGACATTGCCCTAGTCATGACCACGGTTCGGAACCGGCCGGTTCCGGTTCGTGGCCAGTGTGAACCGGCCGGTTCCTATTCCGAACCAGAACCCGCCGGTTTGGTTCCGGTTTGTAATTTAAAAATTAAAAAATGAATTATGAAATAAAAAAATAATGAATTATAAAAATATGAAATAATGAATTATTCAATATAAATTATAATCAAAATGAAAATTGTAAGGGTAATCGGTTTCTGGTCGGAACCGGGAACCGAACCGGTAAGACCGGTCCTTTAAGTTTAGAACTAGAAACCGGACTGACAAACCATAGAATCGGGAACCGGACCATTGGTCCGGTCCGGTTCTAGGTTGTCCAATCTCCAATGGAACCCTTTGGACTTAACTAGTAAAGGATCATAGCCACAAAAAGGTATATAACTTCACATACTCATGGCTTGGCTTGGGTTTTATAAACAACCCCTTTGATAGTCTCTTCATTCCCATTCGATGTGAGACTCTTGGCATTTGCATAAAGACAAGTCAAGAGTCTCACATTGAAGGTTTTATAGGCAAGCCGAGAGTTCCACACCAAATGGGAATAAAGAGACCATCAAAGGGGTTGTTTATAAAACCCAAGCCAAACCTTGTAATTAGAGTTCAATACACCTAGCTAAGCATTGTAATTTGAGATCAATGTACTTACAATGCATGGTAATTAGAGTTCAATTTGTTTTATAAAAATAAATAAATAATGAACCCGTGGCCTACGGGCCCGGTTCCGATTCCAAATTATTTTTTTTTAAAAAAATAGGCATGGGTCGGTTCCGGTTCTGAACCACGGGCTTGGTCAACGGGCCAAGCTCGGGTTTGACTGGGTCGGTTTTGGGCCGAAACTGGCCCGTGACCATGACTACATTGCCCGATGGATTTTGGATGCCTAGTGAATTTCGAATGCTCGATGGATTTTGAATGCCTAATGGATTTCAAGGGAACCGATGGATTTCAATTAAGAATGAATGAATAAATCCTGTGTGTTATATTTAGCATGCATCATGTAAATACCATGCTTGATGTTCTCTTGGCTATTGCACGCACCATGAATAGTACATATGCGAGGTAAGAAACACATTTGTTATTGACCTGCCATTGACAACAGGGGCAATAAGGTAGGAAGCGTGTCCGACGATGATTGATTTCTCCTCACTTGAAATTAGAGGATTTACTTACTAAGTCAATGACTCACTCCCTGTTGTTTTTCCAGACTTGTAGGATGGCAGCCTCGCTGGTGCGTTTTGGTGTACTTGTAGAACTCGTAGTGGACGTCTTGGATGTGGTAGATGTGGAAATGGGTTGTACCTATTTGGAAGGTGATTTCACAGGTCCTGATAGATGATTGATTTAAGAATCCCGTTCCCCACAAGTATGAAGTATGTTACATGTGAACGAGCGAAGGCTTGTTCGGACCATTCCGCGGGTTCAATGGTCCTTTCGGTGGTTCCAATGGATTAGCACCTAGGGGCACCGTAAATGAAGCCTAGGCGGCGGTTGCACTTGGGAGGGATCGAGCAAGTTTTGAAAGAAACTTTTTGGGAGCTTGTTGACACCTAATTTTTAGTTCATTTTTTTTTCATATTTTCAAAAATTACATAATTAGGTCTAGGAATCTTGGCCAAGCCTAGAAACCTATTTCTAAACCAAAAAATAATTTTTTAGTATTTTCTGCATTTTTCCTTAATTTCTTTTAGTCAAAATAGGTGAGAAAATCAAGAAAAATAGCAAATGGAATCAGAAAATTCCATAACAATAGTCATTAGTCTTATTTTAAATCCAATTTCATGAATACATTGTCAATTTTGAAAAAAAAAATCTCAATCGGGTATATGTTTTTCCAAAAATTGGGCAAAATTAAACTCGAATTGAACCAAAAATGTAATTAAATTTTTTCTAGTCATTTTTAAGTCATAGTGTCTTCACAATAAATGATTATGGGACCCTGAATTGCATAATTGTCAATCCAATTGCACAATTAGACATAAAAATAAAAAATCCCCAAAATTTGATTGAAAATTAAGAATTTTAAACGCACATTGGGAATCGTGCCCAATATGAAATTGTCGAAATATGAGATCATCATTTCTAGGGTTAATCAGATGTGAATAATTCAATTTTAGCATCAATTTTGCTTAACCAGGTCATTAGGACATCAAATTGAACAAAACCCTATTAACCCAAATATAAAAATGAAAAAATTTTGGACACAATTATAATGAAAATTGGGGCAAATTATATATTTGGGTTTAGGATATGATGAGAAATTCAATTTTGGGATTAAATTTGGAAAATTAGGTCAAAATTGGGTTGAATTTGAGAATTTGGACTAACCCTGGTCTGCCGAATTGGTCGGGTCAACCTGACCCAACCCGACCCGGGTAGGTTGTCTTCTTCGCTCGACTCAGCCCGAGGCACAACAAACCCAGAAAACCGAATTAAACCCACAACTTCACCAATCATTTCTAGCTATTTTGGCACGTGGAAATCGACTAGGCCAACTTGGAAAATCTCCGGCTGGCACTGGTTAATCGATCCCAACCGATCAGTAATCAGTTTTAATTGAATTTGGGCAAGAAATTAATCAACAAAAAACAAAGAAAAACCGAAGGAGAAGAGAGGAACCTGTTCAACGAAATTCCAGAGAGAGAAAGAGAAAGAAACCGAGCCAAACCAAAAAGAGAGAATCAAAGAGAGAGGTTGTAGGTCCTCCCACGAGTATCCGGCGTTGCCTTAGACGGTGGAGCGCCGACGAATTGTGAGTTGATCGTGACCTCCCCTCTCCGTTCTAGTTAGCCTGGCTAGTCTCGAAGGCCTGAAACCAGGCATTTTTCGGCCAATTCAGACCTGTTCTGGTAAAGCCACGATCACCAGGGTGAAGACCAAGTGTCAAGGAACAACCCTCGGGGCTTAGATCATTTCAACAATTTCATTTGGTAATCAAACGAAGCAAGTAAACATCGCTTGTGATCATTTTTTTCTAGATTTCCAGAAAATCATTTTTACCTTAAAATGCATATTCGTGCGATTTTCTTGGAGATTTTGATTTTCTGGAAGTTCATAATACATTTATGAGCATGTTTTTGTTGTTTGCTTGCATTTTGTGTCATTGAATCAACAAAACCAAACCGGTCATCTTTGGTTGAATCTTGCCGGAGCATTTTTCACTTGCCGGAGCATCACCAATGGCCTATGATTGAGCAAGTTAGTGTCTTTGATTCCTTGTGAATGTTTGAATGACGAATGAATGCTAGAAATGGCTAGGACGTTCTGCGTGATGGTTTGAAATCTAAAAATGCTAAGTTAGAGCAGTGTTAGGTCTGGTTTTTCTAACCAATGTTTCGCCGGCTGGCGAAGGTTCGTCAATGTTTTGGTTAGACTAAATTGCTACTAGAACATGTGAACTTGATAATGGTGTAATCAGAACGGCGAGATAGACGCCGGAAGGTTGCTGGCGGTGAGCTCAAAGTCGCGGCCTCGCAAACGTTGAACTGGAAATAATGCCCACCAGGTGTTTGTAACAATGCTTAAATGAAAAAAACAGCAAAACGGTGCCGTTTTGGGCATGTGCGGAAGGGACGATCGGCGATCGGTGCCAGCGACGCCCAGTTCGGCTTGGCCGAACTGGGTCGAATCGGGCCGGTCCGGTGTGTTTCCCATGCGGGAAAATTTAAAAAATAAAAATAATAAAAAATTCAGAAAAAATAGGAAATTTTTTAAAAAATTCTAGAAAGCAATAAAATTAGAAAAACAAAAAATTTATACAAAATTGAAAAATCAGAAAATTCATAAAAAATTGAAAAATTAGGAAATTCATAAAAATTAAAAATTCATAAAATTCGTAAAAATTCAGAAAATTCAAAAAATTCAAATAAAAAATTTAAAAATTGGAAAATCAATAAAAAATTGAAAAATTGGAAAATTCATAAAATTTTTTGGAAAATCATAAAAAAAATCAATTATCGATTTAAAAATTTTTCTGAAAAAAAAATTGAAAATTCATAGAATGGTCCAAAATCATCGTGGCTAGCCATAAAAAGTGAAATTTGAATTTTCAGAAGTCCCCAAGTGACATTTTAGAAAATTCCAAATTTAAGGGTTATAACCCCTAAAAAACCCTAAAACCCTAAAAATGTGTAAATCATAAAATGAACAATCTATTAAAGCTTCATTAGGATTTGGGTGTTTTGATTGATTTTTGTTTTAGAGACCTTTTATGATTGATTAATCTGATTGACTTTGATTATGTATTTAATACTTATTTGGTCTTTCCTATGATTAGAATGGATAGGATTAGTGGGTAAGCCTCGGAAATTTGCATGATATGTTAGACATCGTATCGTTCTTATGTACTAAAAGGGCGTTAGGGATCTCAATTTGAGATCAATAACGTAATTAAGTCCCCGTACTCAAAATCTCTAGTTTGTAGAATTATGGTATTTCTCCTATACCTCGATTAGGTTTCTAGTCTATCTACCAATAATGACTAGTGGCAACTCCAAAATTACAAATTTAGAAATCACCTTCCATTGTCAAGTAAGGTATGGTATTGGAGAGACCCTTATACGAAAATACCTCCTTAGCGTGCAAATCCCGAAAAAACCCAAAAAAGAGCGGTGCGACAAAGCTTGGCTAGATAACCACGGTAGAGGTGCTAGGCGTTATTATAGCGGGTACAAGTATGTATGTGAATCGGCTCTTAAAAAGAAGGGGCTTACAAAAAAGCCATGGCTTGTAATGTACATAAGAGCTATCACGTAAAAAAGTTTGCTCATGATGCTTGTCTTGATCTTGATGTTGTTCTGATTTTTATTGCCCCGATTTCATGCTTTCGTTTGTTCGTAAAAGAAAGATAATCATGAACGGGACGTCGCAAAGTATACCATGTGTCACGCCCCGAACCCCTTCGAGCATGCGACACACTTCTCTGGTCACATGATGCGACATCCCAGGGTATCGCCGACCCAAATTAAACTTATTGGAGATTTATATCAACAGGGGAAACCACCAATACCCGGACAATAATAACTGGGGTAACCAGAGAGAATGCACAAATTCAATTCTCATTCAAACTTATATAATATTCATAATTTACAAAACCACATATATACAAGCACACCGCATCGCCCCACTACATATCACCGATATCAAAAAGGATCGATAACCTGAGTACCCTATCACCAAAAATAGTACGCTTCAAAAGCTTATTCCACAACCCCTACACTTGCCCCTACGCCTTCTACTTGGCGTCCACTCTGAGTCTGATTCTTCGTCCTCTAAATCTGAATCCTCCTGAGTCTCCTGCTCGTTTGTTGGGTACTCTACCACGTTTATGTCGGTGTGCAACGATATTACAAAATGTTGTGGCAGCGGTGGAAGGTTCATTGATCAGACCAGGGTTTTGAAATATTTGGTTGAAACAACCATGAGATTACATCTCAATAAGTACACCCCTAAACCCTACCTAGGCTATCGCGTACCTCCAGACAACACATACTTGACATAAACAACCACTCATAATAACAATCACTCGCGAACCTACCTGGGATTCTTCATACACCTCCCTACACGTCAGATAATAATACAGCCAATATGCCACAATGATATCTCATTCATATCGCAAAACCAAAGCATGTAATATGAATTCGCATGCATCAATGCATCACAATCACGCGTGACTCGATTATAAGGCAAAACTCACTTGAGCACG
Organism: Syzygium syzygioides; assembly: GCA_031216285.1. Classification (NCBI taxonomy): domain Eukaryota; kingdom Viridiplantae; phylum Streptophyta; class Magnoliopsida; order Myrtales; family Myrtaceae; genus Syzygium; species Syzygium syzygioides. The sequence continues at coordinate 25,568,151 of CM062244.1, read as the reverse complement.
TCCCATATCATGCCTACAGTTTTTACCCCATAATCGAGCACTACATCACACGATACAACCACACTCACACACTAACTCATGCCATGCGTCAGCTTTCGCAATCCTCACAGGTCAAATCGAGTCCAGCACATTTCCAATGTTTCCACCACTACCGCGCCCGCGTAAAACGCATCAGGCCAACGGTCTCTGACCTCATCAGGCATCATCACCCCGTCGGGCTGGGCATCATCACCTCGTCAGGGACGGCATTGTCCCGCGTAAACGTACACGCCTCAGGACGGAACCTACCTCGCGTAAACGAGCACGCCTCAGGGTACCACTTTTCTGACCATTCCAATCATCTCTTATTATCGTACCACACGTGCCACACGGTCACACATCACACACAGCCACACAATCCCATGCCACACATGCCTTACACCAACACACATTACCATCACACAATCACGCCACACGGCCACACATACACACAGCCATACACAATCCCATGCGACACATGCTTGGCATGCATTCACACACAATTTCTCGCTCATAAAAATGAACATCCATAGAATTAAGGTAAATCTGGGCAGTCCGTGACCGAAATCCCATCAAAATAAATAGTAAACTAACTCCAAAAATTCTAAATTTTGGATATATCATAAAAAACATCATGATAAACATTTCTTATGAAGAATATGAAATTCGGTTCAATCTGTAACCATGCCTTTTTATCCCTCGAAATCAGACCAAAATCAGTTAGCTCTAACAGACTGTTTTGTCCTCAAAATACATTTCTTTCAACACCAAAATCACCTTGAAAATCTTTGAAATTTTATATGTCATAGAAAAGAGAGTTGCCAACAACTTTCGTGAAGGAAGTTTATTGAAAATAAATCTGGAAAATTTTATAAAAATTCGGTAAGACACGAAGGTCGGGATGAACAGTGTTCCAGGCAGTTTTGATACGGTCTGAAAATAGGCTTTCATGTGACCCAAATGCACTCCAAAAATTCCAAATTTAAAATATGTTATACTTCAAGATGTTGGGAGCAACTTTTATGAAGAAAACTTCCTTAAATCAGGTCTACAAAATTCTTCACAAAAATAGCAAACCGGACGGGTACAGTAGTCACGAATCCGAGAATCACACTAAACCTCACGGATTCAAACCCGAATTGATTTCTACCGAATTTCAACCACCAAAACTCATTCTACCATGTCCAAACTAACATCCAACAGCCACATGAACATTCATGAACACAACAAGGGATCAAGCTCTCCTCTAATCCATCTATAATCACTTCCATCAGCTCCTAAAACCGACTTAACCGTGTCTAAACTAGTTCGTTAATACCCGATATCCTAAATAGGGTTTAGGGGGCGACTTACCCGAACTCTAGGCTAACTCGGCTAGAGTGGAAAGGAGGATCGGCTGATCGGTGGCTCACAACGACGACTAAACGGCGGCTACGGCGGTGGACGAACAGCTACCTTAAGCGGAGGACGGATGAACGACGGTCAGCGTGGCAAACTAGCCACTCTCACGGCCAAGGAAAGGAGGAGGGGGAACTGGCCAAGAGGAGAAGAAGAGAAGGGGAGACGTGAGAAATGGAGGGAGAGAGAGAAAGTTGGTCTTAAATGAGGGTTTTGATCACTTTTTCCAAATTCCCATTTTGCCCCTAAAACACTTGATCCTTATCAACTTAAGCGAAAATATCCAAGGGCATTTTGGTCCATCATTTTGGGATTGATATTTATCCATAATTAATCTCTAAATTCAATTTCCAAAATTCCCAAAATTCGAAATACCCAAAAATATGCCTAGGGTAATCGTAATTTTCCGGTCCCTGGTCGAAATTTCATTTTTCGACCGTACCGACCCCAAATGTGTGTGGCCAACATAATATGACATCGGATTTACAAAAATAACCTTTTAAGCCCTCGAAAATCGACTGCAAAATTTGGAGGGGCAAAATAGTAATTTTTCACTTTTGGGCCGAAATTCCAGTTTTCGACCGTAACTACTCTAGATATGCGTGGCCACCTTAAAACGGCATCGGCCTCGAAAAATAATCTCATACGGCCTCGAAAATCAATGTCGGAGTCCAAAGGGGTAAAATCGTAATTTTTCCAATTTCGGTCGAAATTCCAATTTTCAGCTGGACTAGCCCCAAATGTATGTGGCCACACCAAAACGATGTTGTCCTTGCAAAATAGTCGCAAATACCCATAGAATTTCGACATCGAAATTAGGGTCCAATTTGGCTATCAAAATTGCTTAATTCAGAATTTTAGAGCCTCTTACTGACGGTGGTTATTTAGGGGTTACGCGTATAGATCTAGGGTCACTCGAGTCATGACGGTCTCGATTACCGGGATAGCGCAAGGAATTATTAGTTATTCTAGGGGTCACGATCATTCAGTTCAGGTTCGGGATTTATTTGCCACGCGCATTCTCAGTCGAGCGGAATCACCCTCGATCCGATCGTACGTCGTTGGCCAAACCAAATCCGTCACCTTCCTAGAATCAGTCCACACTGGCCCAAAATACTTCCCTGCCGTTTCTTGGAATCGGTGCCCAATTCGCGATCGTGTTCCTGGTCCACGTACCGTTTTCCTAGTTAACCTTTCCTGTTGATCAGTATTCTGTGAGGGGCTAGCTCTGAGCGAGACGTACTAAAATCAAATGAGAAATAATATCCATTTCGTCGGATCCCGGAAATTGATCGAAATTCAGGATGCTACAATTTTTCCCCCATTGTAAAAATTTCGTCCTCGAAATTTTTACTATAAACTTATTTCCTCAAACAACTGTGGGTTTGATGTTATATGGTCTCTTTACTTTTTTAAAACGGCACCTTCTATTCCATGTGCTCCTAAATAGCATTGACCATCGGGAAAATTGCACACTATTGCTATGTCCTCCAACTGCACTTCCTCTGTCGTCAAATCCACCACACTTGCTAGGCAACCTTGACAACCCTCATCCAACCACTTGGTTACTTTTACTAGTAAAACTCATGAGAACGAGGTTCTTCCTCGAATCCCTACTAACTCGGATTTAAGGTGTCTAGCCGGACTAAACTGAATCACCCAGCCATTGCAATCTATCATGGCCTTTTGGTTTGACTAATCAATCCATGCCTACAATTACATCAAGATCACACATAACCAGATCTGCTAGGTCTATCCTTTTTTTCTCAATTACTATCCACAAAAGTGGTAGCCCTTTCTATCACATCATGATCCATTGCTTAGACCTGTCCACAAATCTCATTATAGTTCTTCAGACTCAGTGATATCACCTGACTATGGAGGCCCGGCTTAATCCATCACGGAACCTCCGAGCCCTATTCAATGGGTCCTTCACTACTTTTGGGGCAAACTGGATAACCTAGCAAACTCAGTCTCGAACAGGTCCACTATCATCTGTCTTTGATGGAACCTTATAAATTCAGCCAACTTCTGTTCTCGAGTCCACTTAGGGAAGTACTTGCTTTTGAAGGCCTTAACAAACACAATCCAAACCGGAGCGGTACCAGTAAAAAATACTCTTCCTCTGGTAGCTTCCTACCAATTACTTGCAATTCTTTGTAACTGGCAGACTACTAGCGTCACACTTTCCTCATCCTTGCACCTCGATACCTTAATGGTCTTTTCCAATTTCTCTACCGAAAGTGACGCAACCTCGGGATCACCTTTTTCCCATCAAACCGAAGGAGTTTCAATTTTAGAAACTGTTAAACCAATTGATGCATCTATCTATTCGTATCTCCTTGACCTTAGTCAGGATTTTCATTACTACCAATAGCAGCATTTGCAACGATCTCAACAGCCTGAGCTTTAGTGGCAGCTCGCTCTTGAGCCTGCCTACCTATAAGGTTACCATACTTCCTGAAGTGTCTTCACGACCCTATCCATTTGCGGGTCCGTTGCTACTTGGCTCTCATAACTTGGTTGGCCCCTTATACCCCTACCTCTCAAGCTCATCTTTACAAGTTTCTATTACCACACATCCACCTGCTATAATTCCACTCGAGAATTAGAGATCTAAACCAAGCTAAACCGGTCTAAGGTCCTAGGCAGATAACTAGCACAACTGCAATCAACCACTCAGCATGCGACTAATCACAAACAACACAAGACCTCAATCAAGGAGGTACACGTACTTGCCTCAGGACCTGCCGCACCTGCACTTCAATCATTATAACACTTAATTCACCTAATAATCACAACAAACAATCTAGAGGCACGTGTAGCTTACTTCGCCCTACGACTCGCTAAGGTCTCCCTAATTTACTACCCCAGGATCTCTGCTCCTTATCACTCCAAACTTCGACCAGTTTAGATCTAGCTGACCTTGCTCTGATACCAATTCAACAAGGATGTCACGCTCCGAACCCCTTCGAGCACGCGACACACTTCTCTGGTCGAATGATGCGACATCCCAGGGTATCGCCGGCCCAAATTAAACTTATCAGAGATTTATATCAACAGCGGAAACCACCAATACCTGGACGACAATAACTGGGGTAATCAGGAAGAATGCACAAATTCATTTCTCATTCAAACTTATATAATATCCACAATTTACAAAACCACATATATATAAGCACACCGCATCGCCCCACTACATACCACATATATAAAAAAGGATCGATAACCTGGGTACCCTATCACCAAAAATAGTACGCTTCAAAAGCTTATTCCACAACCCCTACACTTGCCCCTACGCCCTCTACTTGGCGTCCACTCCAAGTCTGATTCTTTGTCTTCTGAATCTGAATCCTCCTGAGTCTCCTGCTCGTTTGTTAGGTACTCTACCACGTTAATGTCGGAGTGCAACTGTATTACAAAATGCTGCGGCGGCGGCGGAAGGTTCATTGATCAGACCAGGGTTTTGAAATATTTGGTTGAAATAACCATGAGATTACATCTCAATAAGTACACCCCTAAACCCCACCTAAACTATCATGTACCTCCAGACAACACATACCTTATACAAACAACCACTCATACTAACAATCACTCGCGAACCTACCTGGGATTCTTCATATACCTCCTTGCACGTCAGATAATAATACAGCCAACATTCCACAATGATGCCTCATTCACGTCGCAAAACCAAAGCATGTAATATGAATTCACATGCATCACTGCATCACAATCGCGCGTGTCTCGATTATAAGGCAAAACCCACTTGGGCATGTCCCATATCATGCCCAGTAGTTTTTATCACATAATCGAGCACTATATCACACGATACAACCACACTCGCACACTAACTCACGCCATGCGTCAGCTTTCGCAATCCTCACAGGTCAAATCGAGTCCAGCTCATTCCTAACTTTTCCACCACTACCGCGCCCCCGTAAAACGCATCAGGCCAACGGTCTTCTGATCTCATCAGGTATCGTCACCCCATCGGGCCGGGCATCGTCACCTCGTTAAGGACGGCATCATCCCGCATAAACGAGCACGCCTCAGGACGGAATCCTACACTCAACTTTCCTTCTACCGTGTCCACGTAAAATGCATCAGGCCAACGGTCTTCTGACCTCGTCAGGTATCGTCACCCTGTCGAGCCGGGCATTGTCACTTCGTTAGAGACGGCATCGTTCCGCGTAAACGTACACGCCTCAGGACGGAACCTACCCCGCATAAACGAACATGCTTCAGGGTACCACTTTTCTGACCATTCCAATCATCTCTTACCATCGTACACGGTCACATATCACACACGGCCACACAATCCCACGCTACACATGCCTTACGCCAACACACATTATCATCAAACAATCACGCCACACGACCACACATACACACGGCCATACACAATCCCATGCCACACATGCTTGGCATGCGGTCACACATAATTTCTCGCTCATAAAAATAAACATCCATAGAATTAAGGTAAATCTAGGAAGTTTACACAGTGATCGAAATCTCATCAAAAGAAATAGTAAACGAACTCCAAAAATTCTAAGTTTTGGATATATCATAAAAAACATCTTGATAAATATTTCTTATGAAGAACACGAAATGCGGTTCAATCTGCAACCATGCCTTTTTGTCCCTCGAAATTAGACCAATATCAGTTCGCTCTAACAGACTGTTTTGTCCTCAAAATACATTTCTTTCAACACCAAAATCACCTTGAAAAGCTTTGAAATTTTATATGTCATAGAAAAGAGAGTTGCCAACAACTTTCGTGAAGGAAGTTTATTGAAAATAGATCTGAAAAATTTTATAAAAATTCGGCAAGACACGAAGGTCGAGATGAACAGTGTTCGGGGCAGTTTTGATACGGTCTGAAAATGGGCTTTCGTGTGACCCAAATGGACTTCAAAAATTCCAAATTTAAAATATGTTATACTTCAGATGTTAGGAGCAACTTTCAGGAAGAAAACTTCCGTAAATTCGGCCTACAAAATTCTTCACAAAAATAGAAAATCGGACGGGTACAGTAGTCACGAATCCGAGAATCACACTAAACCTGACGAATTCAAACCCGAATTGATTTCTACCGAATTTCAACTACCAAAACTCATTCCACTATGTCCAAACTAACATCTACCAGCCACATGAACATCCATGAACACAACAAGGGATCAAGCTCTCCTCTAATCCATCTATAATCACTTCCATCAGCCCCTAAAACCGACTAAACCGTGTCTAAACTAGTCCGTTAATACCCAATATCCTAAATATGGTTTAGGGGGCGACTTACCCGAACTCTAGGCTAACTTAGCTAGAGTGGAAAGGGAGATCGGCTGATGAGCGGCTCACGGCGGCGACTAAACGGCGGCTACGACGGTGGACGAATGGCTACCTTAAGCGGACGACGGATGAACGACGATCGGCGTGGCAAACTAGCCACTCTCACGGCCAAGGAAAGGAGGAGGGGGAATCGGCCAAGAGGAGAGGAAGAGAGGGGGAGACGTGAGAAATGGAGGGAGAGAGAGAAAATTGGTCTTAAATGGGGGGGTTTGACCACTTTTTTCCAAATTCCCATTTCGCCCCTAAAACACTTGGTCCACATCAACTTAAGCCAAAATATCCAAGGGCATTTTGGTCCATCATTTTGGAGTTGATATTTATCCACAATTAATCCCCAAATTCAATTTCCAAAATTCCCAAAATTCGAAATATCTAAAAATAGGCTTAGGGGCAAAATCGTAATTTTTCGGTCCCAGGTGGAAATTTCATTTTTCGACCATACCGACTCCAAATGTGTGTGGCCAACATAATATGACGTCGGATTTGCAAAAATAACCTTTTAAGCCTTCGAAAATCGACTGCAAAGTTTGGAGGGGCAAAATAGTAATTTTTTCACTTCTGGGCCGAAATTCCAGTTTTCGATCGTAACTACTCTAGATATACATGGCCATCCTAAAACAGCATCGGCCTCGGAAAATAATCTCATATGGCCTCGAAAACGACGTCGGAGTCCAAAGGGGTAAAATCGTAATTTTTTCAATTTCTGCCGAAATTCCAATTTTTAGCTGGACTGGCCCCAAATGTATGTGGCCACACCAAAATGACATTGGCCTTGCAAAATAGTCGCAAACACCCATAGAATTTCGACATCGAAGTTCGGATTCAATTTGGCGATCAAAATTGCTTAATTCAGAATTTTAGAGCTTCTTACTGACAGTGGCTATTTAAGGGTTACGCGTATCGACCTAGGGTCACTCGAGTCGTGACGGTCTCGATTATCGGGATAGCGCAAGGAATTATTGGTTATTCCAGGGGTTACAATCGTTCGATTCAGGTTCGGGATTTATTTGCCATGCGCACTCTCGGTTGAGCGGAATCACCCGCGATCCGATCGCACATCGTTGGCCAAACCAAATCCGTCACCTTCCTAGAATCGATCCACACTGGCCCAAAATACTTCCCGCCGTTTCTCGGAATCGATGCCCAATTCGCGATTGGGTCCCCGGTCCACATACCGTTTTCCTAGTTAGCCTTTCCCGTTGGTCGGTATCCCGCGAGGGGCCAGCTTCGAGCGAGACGTACTAAAATCAAATGAGAAATAATATCCACTTCGTCGGATTCTGGAAATGGATCGAAATTCAGGATGTTACACCATGTGTCACGGTCTTGGCCGGGACATGACACAAGAGGTCATGGATTGAAAAATCTTTTGGACCTAATTTTTTGACATACATATTGGAAGGTGAACCTCAAATGTCTAAAAAAGCAATGGCATCTTCATATGCCCATTTCTGAAAAGAAGCTATTGACAATAAGATTGATTCAACTATAAGTAACCATATAAAGGAATTGGTTGATCTTCCATCTCAAAATAAATCAATTGGATGCAAATGGATATTCATAGGGAAACATAAAGCTGATGGTTCCATTCGTAAGTATAAACACATTTTGTTGTCAAATGGTTCAAACAAAGAAAGGGTCTAGCCTACTGTGATACATATTCACTTGTAATAAGAATAACATCAGTTAGGATGTTGATTGCTATAACTTTGCTATACAATTTGCAAGTACATCATATGGATGAAACTGCGTTCTTGAATGGTGTTCTCGATGAGGAGATTTATATGGAACAACATGAAGGATTCAAGGTTAAAAGATAAGAATACATAGTGTGTAGAATTTTCAAATCATTGTATGGACTTAACCAAGCTCCTAAACAATGGCATGAAAAGTCTGACCAAGTGATTTGATCCAAAATGGGTATATAATCAATGAATGTGACAAATTTGTAGACTCTAAAACCATGATAGTTAATTATGTACTTTATATGTCGATGTTTTGTTGATTCTTGGAGATAACTCTGAGATTATCAAAAACATCAAGAATGTTTTTGAGAAGAACTTCGAGATGAAAGGATTAGGTGTTGCAGATGTTATAGTCAGCATCAAAATTCTAGATGGTCTAGGGTTTTACACAACCTCATTACATTGAGAAGGTACTTGAGTTGTTTAAAGGGTTTAACATCAAAGTTGCGAATAATCCCTTTCTTCCACACCTAACTTTAAGAAGGAATAGTGGAAACAGTATCAGACAGCTGAAGTTTTTTTCAGTAATTGGCATCATTATGTGCATCATGAACTGCACCCGACCAGATATTGTGTACTCAGTAGGAAAACTAAGCACATATAAAGTAATCCCAATCACGAGCATTTGAATGCTCTGTTAAGAGGGTTAGGTTATCTGAAAAGAACAAAAAACTATGCTTTGCAATATGGCAAATATCGAGCTTTTTTGGAAGGCTATTGTGATGCCAACTGGATTTCGGATTCACATGAATCGAAATCTACTAGCAGATAAGTTTTACGCTAGGACGTGCCGTGGTATTATGGAAATCCTCAAAACAAACTCTTAGAGCATGCTCCACGATGGAATCAGAGTTTGTTGCTTTAGATAAAACTACTAAAGAAGTAAAGTGGCTTCGACAATTTTTAGAGGATGTACCATTGTGGCCAAAACCTACGCCTCATATATGCATTCAGTGTGACAATCAAACAGTGATTGTAAGGGCACATGGTGTGACATATAACGGTAAGTTTAGACACATTCGTCGTAGACATAATACCATAAGGTAGTTTCTTTTGAATGGAATTATTTTTGTAGACTTTGTAAAGTCAAAGAAAAACATTGTGGATTCGTTGAAAAAAGGTCTATCGAGAGAACAGATAAACTGCACATCGATGGGAATGGGGTTCAAAGCCTTAACTCAATAAAAATGGTTCAAAGGTGGAAATCTAACTTAGCGATTGGAGATCCCATGGACTAGGTTCAAACGCAAATTTTGGAAACTCTAGTATGTGCATTGTCTCCCACTCCTATGATGGAACAATGCTTCCTACAACGTTTTAAGGATACGCTATGCGTTTAATGATTCTTATAGCTTGGATTTCAAAATCCTAGTAAGATATGGTAGGATACCTTTAATAGGAATGCACCTATGTGCGTGGAATTGGCTGACTCTATAAAAATCTCAAAGGCTAGATTTCCTAAAGCATGCATGAATCTCGAGAGGTTTAGGGTTGAAAAAATGGACACAACCGAGAAGCAATCTTGAATCGGTAATACTTTGTGTGAGGTTTATTGCCTAGGCTTACATCAACAACTAGTGATTCAAGGTTTAGTCCATCAACTTGTTAAGTAAGTCCAATAAGCTTTCACTAAAGAATGTTCAAAGTGAAAGTTACTTATCTTGATATAGTTTATCTCCACAAGCACACTTGGAATTCTTTGAGTCAAAATGTTCTATTGAGCCATTAATGTGGGGGATTGTTTTTAATTATGCGTTATTAATGACTCAACATTAATCACGTTCTTTAGCTCTCGTACGGCAGTTTTGATGGACGCGTTAAATTGACGCATATCTTCAGCTTTGGTGCAACAATTTTATGATGCGTTAATGGATGAATTAATGGATGCGTTAATGGACGCCTCTCTTAAGCTCTCATGTAGCAGTATTGTGGACGCTTTAATGGATGAATTAATGAATGAGTTAATGGACGTTCTTCAGCCCTCTTACAATAGTTTTATGGATGCGTTAAAGGATGCATCTCTTCAACTCTCGTGATATAGTTTTTTCAGAGGATTTCTTTAGTTCACAATAATGGGTTCGAAGTCTTCTTCAATAGCCAATGATATAGAGTTATTCAGGATAAGATTTTTACTTTAAAAATTCACACATATAAGTGTGCTGATTTTGAAAAGTGTTCGATAGAGTCCTGTTTGCATAGTTCTAATACAAACAGGTTCAATGTGTTGTATCTTAGGAGACATAGTTCGTGAAGTTGCCTTACACCATTGATATGAACTAATTGTCTTAAGGAAATTCGGTTAGCTAATGAATTTTCTGTCAATTTTATAATAAACAAACAATTCAGCATATTAAAAATTATATAAACATTGGCTTGGTCATTATTATATTAAAATTGGTGTCGCTATTATTTCTTTTTATATATTTTTATTATAATAAAAAGTATCACATTATGTATATTACGCTATTTTTTAAAATACGGAACAATAAAAATCGATTGTGATGGAGCTCGTGATGAAGAAGCTGGCGTGGCCGCAATGCGGTAGATTTGGCTGTTGGTTATCCTCGGGGGTTGAAGGTTGACCTCCTTGAATTGTAGGCCTCCATTAATGGTGGAGGGAGTTGAAGGTTGTTTATAGGGTAAAAAAGGGTTTGCAACGAGAAGAGCACCCTCTGTCACCTTATCTTCTTCTTCTTTTGGTTATTAGTGTTATCACTCTCTTATCAGCCTTTGTGCTCCAGACATATCAATGCATTCATGCTTTGCCGACGATGTGATGCGCCGGTCTTTTCTAAGGGCAATGTTGCTTTTGTTTGAGGCCTCTTTTAGGCGCTTTTCCGCGTATTTTCTCTGAAAATGTACTGCGAAAATATCGTTTGCATTGTCGGAGTGAGGTTTCAGATACTATTGGGAGATGCAGCTTGGGTTTGGCCTGCTGCAAGAAACTGGTAAGATGGTTGATATCAAAGCGGCCATTTGCAAAATAACCTTTCGGAATCCTAGTGTTGTCGATCATGTTAGCTGGAAACCTCTTTCTTCTGGTGTCTTTCTTCTGTTAAATCTGCCTGGGAGCTATCGAGACATGACCCTGTTGACGTAACCTGGACAACATTAGTTGGGTTTGTCCAAATATTTCTAAGCATAGTTTTACGTCTTGGGTCACTGTCCATAACAGGCTATACACAGAATCAAACGGGTGAAGTGGGGTATTCATGTCGTTCCTGTTTATGTACTTTGCAGCATGTTGCTAGCGAATCCAGGGACCATTTTTTTGAGCTACTTTAGTATCTCGTTGAATCGAGCTTGAGCTCGTAAATTGACAAACTCGTAAGCTTACTGAATCTTCTCTCTTTTTTCAGAAATATTTAATAAATGAGATATGGATACCCCAAATTCTACATCAGATGGGTGGAGAATTGTGATGCTCTTTCGAAATTGGATCCATTTTAAATGGTCGTGGTTACACTCGGAATAATCATTTTAGGGACTTGGCCCAAACTTGAGCTGATGAGAACGGAAAGTAGTGTTTTCAAATTCGGACAGGACTAGCTAGTTCAAACCGAAGAACAGGTCCATGATTTGGTCAGGACACCCAATCCGATGAGAGCGGAAAGCAGTGTTTTCAAACCGAACCAAACCAGCCGATTCAAAAGGTAGCACTGGACAATGATTCGGTCTGGTTTTGGGGAAATAACTGGATTTTCAAGAGCTGCTCAAGTCCAGCGTCAGCCCGATTGACTCGGTGTTCCACGGACAACGCTTTGACCGGTTCTTTAGACATTATAAGAAAAACAATATCAATCTTGCACAAGCAAGGATGGATCCTATGTAGACTTGAATAGTAAGTGGGTTATTTTTCCACAGGGGGGACATCTGTTTATTGTTTAATAGCTACAAGTTATCTGATTTATTATTGAAATAAGTGAACTTGCGTAAGTAAGATGATGGGATCGACATCCTGACCTCCAAATGTGAATACAGGGCCCCCATCATCTGCTACGCGATGGATGCTTCTTAGGAAGATATTTTAGTTAATAAATCAAATTAATTGGAATAAAAAGTATTCAAATGGATTGAACTGATCGACCCAGGAACCGCTAGGTGTGCCGGTTTCAAAGCAATCGCAAGAAGTGATTGCCCGAGCAAGAAGGCTCAAATAAGGTCTAGCTCTTGACAAGTTCTTTGGACGGCGGAGGGGGCAAGAGTGGACTGAACCACATATTAAATAAAGGGAATATCCCTGGGCGGTGAGGGTGGCACTCATTAGGACATCGGTGCTTTAAGTGGGAGAGTTTAAGACATATTTTGTCTCGCAGGGGATGAGCGAGGCCTCATGTTTGTAAGAAACATTTGCATTGAAATTATCATAATCATGTAAGGTTACTCATCATAGAGGTTTGGCGCCGTAAAATGGGTGGGCTCTGTTACAAGATCAGTCGAGAGAGAGAGGGTGAGATATGAGCGATGACAATGGTGAGTGTGGTGATGGTGCTGGGTGAAAAGGCTGGAAGAGGCGATTCTAATACACATTAATTCTCGAGTCCCGTTGTTATTCGCTACAATCAAATTGCTTGTAGGTTGAATCATATCAATTTTTCAATCTCGGGTGTTAAGTTGGGAGGGTGGGAGATGCAGGGCCATTTTCTATTTTGGAAATTTAGGCTAAAAAGGTCATGTGACTTAATTTGCACTAATTTAACTTTAGGATGAGTCAAGATACTTGGCGGGCGCAAGTTTAGGATGCATCTCCAAATTTAAAAGGTCAAGATCTTCATTTCAAAACAGGTCAATACTACATCCCCTTCTTCTCCATGCTTTCTGTATTTGTCTATTGACATAGAATATAGAGTATAGTCTATATATCTCTTAAGAAGCAACATCTCTGGTATAAACATGTAAGACCTAAGCAAAAACACGGAGGGGAAGACAGATTCATCTGCATACAGGGCTCCAAGGATGATGACGAGAGTGATGAAGATGACGATGACCCATCTCACCTCCGTCCAACAGGAGACCTCCACACGTCTCGTTTGCACCGAGCCTGCACCGTTCTTTCACCACCAACCCGCCATTGTTTACAGCCGCCTTCTTCTTCCCCTCCACCATCTTCACAACACTTTGGAACACCAGAACGTCGCATGGGATTCTCAGGATGCCCGTCTGCTGAAACCCGAACTCCTTCTTGGCCTCTTGCAGCAAGAACCTGAACGCCGGGTGGCCCAAGTAGTGCGTTGGGATGACAAACCTCTCAAGCTCTTCGCCGATGCAGACTGCGATGTAGCCTTTTGGGACAGCGTTGCTGTTGCCGCTGCTGTGCTGCTTTTTGTTGCTGCCGTTTTTGTCGTCCGATGATCGAGAAGAGATCGTTCTTTTGAGGAAGCTGATGCTCTTGTGAATGCCGCTGCAGTTCGGGCTCGTGGCAGCAGCACTTATGGCGGTTTTCGATGAGTTTGCAAAGTTTCTCCACTTCTTGAGGAGTTGCCAGAGTCGAACCAATTCGCTGATCTTATTGGAATTTTTAGGGGACTCCATGGCTTCCTCAAGAAGAAGAAAGAAAGAAAGGGAAGAAGAAGAAGAAGAACAAGAAGAGGGGTTGCAGTATGCCCTAATTTAAGAAACTGGGCTCTTGCAGTTTATAGGAGTAGCGTATCTTGAGATTGAGAACGACAGATCGTAAAAAGTAAGAACTCACACGATAGCTTTAGCTTCGTGTCCAGGGTCGCGATGCAAGATAATACCTAATAGCAGTACGATTTCCATTTCGTTGACCAGCTCGCGAAAGATTTTGTTTTGGACTATGCTTCGAAACAAATGATACGTGCTCCTTTATGCATTACTTTTCTCAAATCAAAATCAATCATCCAAAATTGAATTGAAATGCATATTTGGTACACGCTTTGACATGGTGTGTAAAATTAAAACTTTTCTTAAGTTATATACGTACCAATAAAAAAGAAGAAGAGCAAAATCCACATCAGAAGTTCCGCCATGGACTACTTCATAATGTGATGATAAACAAGACATTCACATGAGCATTTATTATCCTATCATTTTTTGTCTTAGTCTCGATTTATGTTTATTTAAAAGAAATACCTAACTATTAATTGTCGAAACTCAATAAGGACATTAGAGAGTATTGGTCGGACAGACTAAATTCACCCATTTATTTACATGGATTAAAACCAACAATACAAGTATAGAGGGTCGTTGGGTATAATATGCAGAGTGTCTAGGTAATTTACTTCAATTATTACTAACCTACAAAAAGGAAGATATGTGTAGGTAGTACATCTCAATACATATATGAAGCTTTTAATTCTTAACGTCATCCTCACTATATCCACAAGTTTAGCTGGCTAAGTTTCGTTTTTTGGGTCGGATTAGTTGGCTAAGTTGACAAATTAACTATTTTATGCTTTCTTTGTGGAAGAGAACAAACACGAGGGGAGACAAAAATGGTGGGATCAAATTTTTGGGTCCCCTCATGACATTTGCATTGCATCATCCTTAGGTCCATAATTCTCGAAATGATTAATCTGCACGATACGGCATGACACAATATTAAACAAATTTGGGTGGGACATGAACGGATTCGTGTCATGATATTATAAAAATCATGCTTCATGCGGATTGACCCGTCTAACCTGTTTAGTCACAAACTAATATGTTAACCGATCATTTGTTTCGGCACGAATTGAGACAGTTTGGCACTTGTATTAAAAGTGTCCTTATTGGATTGACCTGTTTGTATTATTTTCTTATTTCGACATGAGATAAATCGTTAGTCCCTACTGATTATTTGGTGGGTGACTTGTCATTTTCGTAATTTATTCTAATTAGCAATTGCATTTTCTCCCTCCATACTTTCCTTTGTCAGAAGGACACTTTCACTTTCTTATTCCTCACCTTCTGTTTTCTTCCTTTGCCATTTCCATCTTCACACTAGGAAAAAAGAATGGCTCAAATTTTTCTTTAGTACGTCGCGACTTAAGATTGAGATGATCAGAACAAGATATGTTTTATATTGAATTGTACGACTAACTAGATTTGTTTACTGCCGTGATCCCGCATGCATGGTTTCTGACGCTGAAGGTACTTTGAACGGTCAAGGACCTCGTACCAATCGATTGTGCTTTTTAAACTCCTCCCTTTAATATTCATTAATTGTATTTTAATTAAGATTAGGAATTAGATCCAGTTGTCTTGGTGTTGCGAATGAACTATAAAGTATTAGGACACTGACACAATAATTAAATGTGGCTCATTTGCTGAACTTTAGTAAAAACTCATGCCAAGATAAGATAATCCAAGCATTCATGACGTTACGACTAATATGGAAGCGTGAATAATAGAAATGATTTGAGTAAGAAATAAATTGCATAAATAAAACTTGAACACAACGAATTTACGAGGTTCGGCGGTGTGTTTACTCCACCAAGAAAGAGAGTGATTAGATAGTTTCACAACGATTGGTAAAGATGATATTATAATTACTCAGTCACACTTACTCACAATTGTTTCCTAATCTTAGATCAAATCCGAACCACAAGAATCAATCATAAGAAAGGAGTTTTCTTACACTCTCAACTCTCTGGGATGACGTCTCTCAACACTCTCTGCTTCTGTTGCAAATTTTACATATGTTATACATATATTAAGCGCACTCACTATACACTGGAGACTAAACCCAATAACATAATATTATAATGCAAAAACTATGAGCCCTTCTTTGACGTCAACACGGACTTTAACTTCACTAAGGAAAATGTGTCGTAAGAAATTAAATTTCCTTTTTTTGCATCACCCCAATCATGTTAGCAAGAGTTCAATTCAAACATTCCTAATATTGGCGGGATTTCTTTACAATTCAATTATGAGTCAGATTTTGAATCAATTGAGATTAACTTTGAGACATAATCAACAAGGTTTTACCTTGGCGAGAAGTCCAACTTCATTCTCATCAATCGTTGCCTCTCTCTAGAGCCCTCTGGGTTCCTCACCCGCGGCAGGCGCTAGCCTTGTCTGAACGGTATTAGAACTTGGTCAATAGGATAGGCTTGTCAACATCTGCTGAATTATCCCTTGAGTGCACGTTCTCAACGGAGGCAGTTCCCTGTCACACAAAATCACAAATAAAGTGATACCTGACATTAATGTGCTTCTTCAACTTGTAAGACATCCAATTTTTAGTGAAATATATGTCACTTTGATTGTCGCAATATACAACAATCTTCTCCTTTAGCAATCCCAAATCATTGGGCAAATCTCCGAGTCAAATAGCCTCCTTGATTGCCTTGATTACCACCATATATTCAGTTTTAGTAGTTAACAAAGCAACTAACAACTTTAATTGCGCTTCCTAACTAATGGCACTACCCGTGAAAACCTCTATTCATCCAAGTAACCGGTAAAATTTGAATCCACATAACCTATTACACCTCTTGAAGCTTGTCTCTTCCCAAAGTCAAACTGACGTCCGTTGTCGCCCTCAAAAACCTTACAAACCATTCCATAGCTTCCCACCTTTTCTTTATAGGATTACTCTTATACCAATTCACAATACTAATAACATGCGAAATAGCTAGCTTAGTGCAAACCATAACATACATAATACTACCAACAACGCTAGCATAGGGAACATGACATATATTCCATCTCTCCTTTGATTGTAGGGGAAGAACAATTGAATGCTTGAAGTGCGTAGCTAGCGAGGTACTCACCGGTCTTGCACTCTGCATACTAAATCGCCTCAGCGTTGTATGATTGTAATCACCTTGTGATTGCCGATACATCCCTACATACCTATCCTTCTTGATCTTCATACCAAGTATCTTGATCTTAATCACCTAAGTCTTTCGTCTCGAACTCACTACTTAATTGCAGTTTCCGCACATCAATATCAAACATGCTCTTAGCTTCTATTAACATATCATCGACATATAACAATAAATAAATGAAGTTACCAACCCCTAATCTCCTATATTACATGCAGTTACTGTGGGCATTCTTACTATACTGCTCAATAGTCATAAAGGAGTCAAATCGTTTGTACTATTGCCTTGGAGATTGCTTAGGCCATAGAGTGATCGTTTCAGCAAGCATACCTTGTCTTCACGACAAAACCTAGTTGCTGGATGTATATCAGCTCCTCTAGCTCTCTGTGTAGAAAAGCTGCCTTAATCTAGCTGTTCGTGCTTCACGTTGTCCGCCGAACCTATCCCAACCGCACCCTGACTGAGCTATGTTTGACCACAGTTGAAAATATCTCATGGTAGTCAATACCGTCTTGCTGTGTGAACCCCTTTGCTCCTAGGCGTGCTTTTATATTCGATTGCCTCTGAACCGAAATTGTCATGCTTTTTTCTTGAGGACCCACTTGCATCCTACTATCTTCTACTCCTATGGAGGCACTACCAATTGCCATGTCTGATTCTGCTGAAGGAATTCCATCTTCTTTCCCATAACACCAATCTACTATTGAGCCTTTACACCTGACACCGCGTTTGGATATTAGAGTGGGTCCTCGGCCTCCTCTTAAGTAGACAATGACAAGTAACACTATTAGGAGTAACAGAATCTGCATAACCATTTGTTCTTTGATCTCTCTGCGTTCTTTGCTTGTTAGTATGGAATACGTCTCTGTGAGCTCGATCTCACCACCAATACTCTAGGTTGACTTGTGCCTGTAATG
The DNA here is from genome assembly GCA_031216285.1 of Syzygium syzygioides. Classification (NCBI taxonomy): domain Eukaryota; kingdom Viridiplantae; phylum Streptophyta; class Magnoliopsida; order Myrtales; family Myrtaceae; genus Syzygium; species Syzygium syzygioides. The sequence continues at coordinate 25,549,953 of CM062244.1, read as the reverse complement.
TCCTGAAATTCGCCCACTTCCGGGATTAATGAAATAGATGATTTTTTTTCGTTTCGTTTTAGTGAGTCTCACCCGGAACTGATCATTCTTGGGATATTGACCATTAGGAAATGGCTAACTAAGAAAACGGTATGTGGACCCAAGAACTCGACCATGAATCGAGTCCGATTCTGAGAAGCGACGAGGGAATATTTTGTGCTGATAAGGGCCAGTCCAAGGGGAGTGACGGATTTGGTTTGACCGATGGCATACGATCAGATAGCGGGTGATTCCGCGCGACCAAGAGTACGCACGGCAAACAATCCCGAACTTACCCCGGACGACCGCGACCCTAGGGACAAGTGATAAATCCTTGTGTTCTCTGGAAAATCGGGACTGTCATGACTTGAGTAGCCCTAGCTCGATATGCGTAACCCCTAAACAGCAGCCCGTTAGTGAGAGACGCTAAAATCGCAAATTGAGTAAAAAACGATTGTGGAATTGAGTCCGGATTTCGGTGTCGAATTTCGTGAGCATACGCGACTATTTTGCGAGTATGACATCATTTTTATGTGGCCACGCATATTTGGGATCAATAGAGTCAAAAGTTGAAAATTTGACCCGGGACAAAAAAATTACCGTTTTGCCCCTAGGCCTAATTATAGGGTTCCGAATTTTGGGCTTAATTTGGGATTATTTTTAAGGTTTAAATTAAGTATATCTTAGCCCAGTAATGCTGAAATTTGCAGCCCTTAGTGCCCTTGGATATTTTGTCTAAAATAAACCCCAACCCTTATATTAGGGGCAAGATTGTCAATATGGCTTAGTTGGTCAACCACCCCACCATCGCACTCTCTCTATACACTCCCCTTTGACTCTCTCTCTCTCTCTCTCTCCCCCCAATTTCCCACTCACTCAGCCGGCCATCCCCTCCCCCACGATAACTTCATCTTCTTCATTTTCCTTCTTGTTTGGCCGTGAAAGGCCCAGCTCGCCTGAGGAGCCGTTGCCGTTGCCGCCGCCGGTGCGGCCGCCGCCGCCGCCGTGAGCCACCGTTCCTCTTGCCTCACCACCACCACCACCAGTTCGTCCCCCTCACCTCTCCCTCTCGCTGTATCTCTCTCTCCCATTCCCTCTCTCTTTCTTGGCCGCGCAAGGGCCTCACCGGATCGCCGCTCACCTTTATTGTTCCAGCGAGGATCCACCACTGCCCAGCCATCCTCGTTGTTTGCTCATCCCTATTTGAAGCCTAGGAACCCAGGTGAGTTCGACCCTAAGCCATAATTAGGTTAAATTGCATTTCTAGATGGGTTTTAGAGGTTAATTAGGGTATTTTAGGAGTTAAAATGGTGGAGGCTGTTAAGGGCTGATTTTGTGGTGTATTTGGTGACCGAGAGTCACGATTTGATCAAGGTTTAGTGGACTATAGTGTGCTGTGATGTGGCGAGGCATAAGTGCTGTGATTTGGACGGAATTGTGGACTTAGCGGGTGAAATTGGAAGACCGAATAGTGGCTGTCTTGGTGGCTATTTTATGGGCTTAGTGCGACAATTTAGTTGAGATTTAGTGACCGGCGAGGTGCCGTGAGATGGCTGGACACATTGGTTCGGAGCAGTCCAAGTTTGGAGTAAGTTCGGGCTTTAAATATGGATTTTGGTGCATGCCTCATTTGGTCTTTGTGGTGGCTGATTAGAATGATGTTTTGGGGAGTTTAATGGGGCATTTTGAAGATATTTATTGGCCTAGAATTAACGGTATAGTGGCTGTCCATAACGGATTGAATTGGACAAGGCGCTATCTATTTGGAGTTTGATCGTGCAATTACTGAGAATGATCGCATTGAGTGATTGACTGGTTGATTGGCCTTTGTTTGTGGTTGGTTTTGTGATGCCGTGTCGCATGTCTAGCGAGACTAAGAATGGAATAGCTTGGTGGGCCTCGAATGCGCGAATTCTTGTTGACCCGGTTGTGTGAATATGTGCATGGATTGTGTGTCAAGTTTGTGCCATGGCTGTTTTGAATTGATTGTCTGATGGGGCATGTTGATTCATGAGATTGAATATGCGAGGTGCAAGTGAATGCCCAAATGTGAATGTTATAGCCATAAGTGTGCATTTCAAGCATTGGCACGACATGTGCATATACAAATGTGCCCGAGTGACATGTGCATTGTGATCACCTAAAATGCCTTGATGTATTTTATGCGGGGTTCAGATAAAAATTGGTACCTGTGAATGTGTGATCACAATAAACCCTGATGCGTTTTACGCGTGGTAGTGAACCCGTCTTGAGGCGTGTTAAGTGGGACGATGCTTGGTTTATCGGAAGATGACCAACCTAAGGCGTTTTATGCTGGTAATGTGTCATGAGCCTGATGCGTTTTACGCGGGCTAGAGATCGATCTCGAAGTGATAGACCTGATGCGTTTGACGCGGGTCAGAGGAGAAATTGACAAATGGCAAGAGTGCTAGCATGCAAGTGTGTGATAATGCATTGATGAGGCATGAGCATGAGTGTGAATACGAGCATATGCATGACATGCCTCGTGACGTTGTGATACGTGTTTATGTGCCGTGATTGAATTCTGTGGCGTGATTGCGATTGTTTATCAAATGTCTAACCTGCAGGGTCAAGTAAGGTTCGGATTTGGGCCCGAGGGCCTGAATTATTTATGTTTCGACTTGTGTGATTGTTTAGTGCTCGTCAGGAGGTGCATGTTAGCCTAGTTTAGGTTTAGGGAACTACTTACTGAGATTATTCTCACCGTTGTATAAAACCAATTTTTCAGACCCCCAGCCTTGAGATGCCTGAAGTTCCAGTGCGATTTGGGATTTCGCATCACATAGAGCGGATGAGGATGATACACCCTGTAGGGAATGGGGAGTCGTATATTAGATATTATACCTTAGTATGGCTGGACGTGGGGGAGACACATTATTAGACTCACAAATACGTGGCTTGGTGCTTTAGGGATGATCTCCGAGAGTATGGTCCTCTCCGAACTTTTGATGTCCCGTTTACCGGGCTGGGCACGAGGTACCCTCGGTGCTTCGATGGAGAAGTGGCTGACCCCGGCTCTTCAGTCGAGGAGAGTGCGAGTTATGATGGTGTACCAGTAGAGTACGAGGTAGATGAGTTTGACCCGATGGACTTAGAGCCAGCCGACGAGGATGCTGTTCCGGAGCCGATGAAGCCGGATGATGAGGAGTCGGAGCCGATCGAGGAGGATCCCGTACCATAAGCTGAGCCGGAGGATATGGACTCGGAGGAGGAAGGAGTAGAGGCCGAGTCTGGGCCGGACTCATCGGACTCGGAGGAGGAGATGCCCGATAGCTCTTCATCCTCGGAGTCCTCTGATTTCGATTTGGATTGAGCACCGTAGGGTTTAGCCTTAGTTTTGGACTGGTAGGGCCAGTACCTTTTTGACCAGAGCCCCACCTTAAGTAGTAGTCTGACCCCTGAGCCATTTACCCCTTTTTGTCAGTAGTGGCCATTGACCCGCTTTTGATTTTTGGAGCGCAAGCTGTAAACGGATGATGTATATGGTCCCCAGTATCAATGCAAGTGTATATCTGTTCTTGTTGTTTGTTGCATGGTTATCCTTGGTTATGTGGTTTAATTTTGTCCGAGTACTGTATTGCTTCTGTAACGTCCCGAAATTCGACTCACTTTCGAGATCAATGAAATTGATGTATTTCTCATTTCATTTTAGTAAGTCTCACTCGGAACTGATCATTTTCGGGATATTGACCAGTAGGGAAAGGCTAACTAGGGAAAACGGTATGTGGACCCAAGAACTCGACCGTGAATCGAGTCCGATTCCGAGAAACGATAAGGGAATATTTTGTGCCAATGTAGATCGGCCCGAGAATGGTGACGGATTTGGTTTGACCGACGACGTACGATCGGATAGTGGGTGATTCCGCACAATCGAGAGTACGCGCGGCGAACGATCCCGAACTTATTCCGGACAACTGCGACCCCTAGGACTAGCGATAAATCCTCACGTTCTCTGGGAAATCAAGACTATCACGACTCGAGTAGCCCTAGGTTGATACGCGTAACCCCTAAATAGCCACCCGTTAATGAAAGACGCTAAAACTGCAAATTGAGCTAAAACGATTGTGGAATTGAATCCGGACTTCGGCGTCGAATTTTGTGGGCGTGCGTGACTATTTTTGCAAGGACGACGTCATTTTTATGTGGCCAAACATATTTGGGTTTGGTAGAGTCAAAATTGGAGAATTTGACCCGGGACCAGAAATTACCGTTTTGCCCTTGTACCCCTAATTTGGAATTCCGAATTTTGGGCTTTATTGGACATTATTTTGGAGTTTAAAATTAAGTCTCATCAGCCCATTAATTCAAAATGTTGAGGACCAAAATGCCCCTCCACTAGTGAGCTTGATTGATTCTCAAATCCTTGATTAGGGGTAGTTTAGGCATTATGAGAAGTAGCTCACCAATCCCACTTACTCAATTACTCTATAAGCCCTCTAGTCTCTCTCTTTCCTTTCATTCTCTCCCCCAAGCAGCCTGCAGCCCCCCCTTTCCTCTCCAACTCGTGAGCCCCATTCCCCCTCTCTTCCTCTCTTTGTCTTGGCCGTGAGAAGCCGCTCGTCGGAGGAGCTCCTCCGCCACCGGGGCTGTTCCGCCACCACCACCACCTCGCCTAGCACCGTCCAACCGTCCCACTCCTCCCTCTCTTCCTCCCGTTCACCACGACCAGCCGCTCCCCCGCCTAGGACTGCCGGTGCCCTCAACCGCGGTCGCGCGGGCGCTAGGGAGGTCGCCGTCGCTGCCGTTGCCCCGCTGTTGCTCAGCCTCCCTCGTCGCGTGTTCGGCCCCATTTCAAGGTTAGGACATCAAGTGAGTTTGACCCTAAACCCTAATTAGGATTATTTGCATTTCTAGATGGGTTTTAGGGGTTAATTAGTGTAATTTAGGGGTTAAATTGTGGAGGTGATTAGGGGCTGTTGTTGTGGCTGGTTTGGTGGATTAGTATGATGAATTAATGGAGGTCTAGTGGCCCGAGAGGCGCTGTACAATGGCTAGACAGATTTGGATCGGAGTAGCCCAAGTTTGGAAAAGTTCGGGTTTGAAACGTGGATTATAGTGCGCGCCTCATTTGGTCTTGTGGAGGCTGATTAAAGTGGTGCTTTGGGGAGTCTAATGGAGTGTTTTGAGGTTATTGAATGGCTCAGAGCGACCGGTTTAGTGGCTGTCCACATTGGAATTTAATTGGGCAAGGTGCGATTGATTTGAGGTTTAGTAGTGTAATTGTCAGAAATGTTGGATTGACCGTACTAGCGGCTGAATTGTCCTTGAATGCGAGCGATTTTGTAGTGCCATGACATATGCCTAATGCGATTAGGAAGGGAGTAGCTTGGTGGGCCTCGATTTCTGTGGATTTATGTTGAACTAGTTGTGTGATTTATGCGTGTGAATTGTGTATTGTGCATGAGTGCTTGAATTGATTCCATGGTTGTGCGAATATGTGGTTGGGTATATTGAATTGTGGTCTGAACATATTGCATGACGAATTGAACAAGTGGTGTAGTGATATTAAATGCTCTTTGTGAGAAATATGAGTGCCCAAGTGTGATTGTTGTAGTCGTGGATGTGCGTCATGAGAATTGGCACGATATGTGCATTTACAAGTGTGCCCGAGTGACATGTGCATTGTGATCACCTAAAATGCCCTGATGCGTTTAACGCGGGGTTTAGATAAAAAAATCGTGCCTGTGAACGTGTGATCACAATAAACTCTAATGCGTTTTACGCGGGGTAGTGAACCCGTCCTGAGGCGTGTTATGTGGGACGATGTCCGGTTTACCGGAAGATGACCAACCTGAGGCGTTTTATGCGGGTAATGTGTCATGAGCTTGATGCGTTTTACGTGCGCCAGAGATCGATCTCGAAGTGTTGGACCTGATGCGTTTAACGCGGGTCAGAGGAGAAATTGGTAAATGGTAGAGTGCTAGCATGCAAGTGTGCGTTAATGCATTGATGAGGCATGAACATGAGTGCGAACATGAACATGTGCATTACATACTTCGGAACTGAGTGATATGTGCGCGTGTGCCTCGATCTAATTCTATGATGCTTTTGTGATTATCTTTATAAAATGCCTAACCTGCAGGGTCAAGTGAATTTAGATTTAGGCCCGAGGGCCTGAGTTAGTTTACGTTTGAAGTGTGCATTATTTAGTACTCGTTAGGAGGTGTACGTTAGCCTAGTTTAGATTTAGGGAACTACTCACTGAGATTATTCTCATTGTTGTATAAAACCAATTTTTCAGACCCCCAGCCTTGAGATGCCTACAGTTCCAGTGCGTTTTGGGATTTCACATCATGTAGAGCGGACAAGGACGATACACTCCGTGAGGAATGGGGAGTCATATATTAGATATTATATCTCAGTTTGTATGGATGTGGGGGAGTCACATTATCAGACTTAGGAGTACGTGGCTTGGTGCTTCAGGGACGATCTCAGGAAGTATGGCCCTCTCCGGACTTTTGATGTCCCGTTTACCGGGTTGGGCACTCGGTACCCTCGATGCCCTGATGGCGAGGTGACTGACCTGAGCTCTTCAGCTGAGGAGAGTGCGAGCTCTGACGATATACCGATAGAGTACGAGGTAGATGAGTTCGAGTCGATGGACATAGAGCCAAACGACGGGGACGCTGTTCCGCAGCTGATGGAGCCGGACGATGAGGAGCTAGAGCCGATCAAGGAGGATCTCGTGCCGGAGGCCGAGCTTGAGGATATGGTCTCGGAGGAGGAGGCTGTAGAGGCCGAGTCTGAGACGGACTCATCAGGATCCGAGGAGGAGATGCCTGACAGCTCTTCATCCTCGGAGTTTTCTGATTTCGACCCAGACTGAGCACCGTAGGAGTTAGCATTTGCCTCAGTTTGATAGGGTCAGTACCTTTTTGGCCAGTACCCCACCTTTAGTAGTAGACTGATCCCCTAAGCCACTTACCCTTTTTTGTCAGTAGTGGATTGTCACGCCCCGTACCCCACTGGAACGCAACATCCCGTCACGGTCAATTATGATGCAACGCTCCCAGGAAGCGTCGCCGACCCAACACCCAATCAGAGATCAAACACATGCGGAAGCAACGTATATAATTAAATATATACACCCGTACAATATAATACATGAGACCAAGGTAGAACAACCAAATAACAGTCAAGCACCTCAAAAATAAATATACACTGGTATTGCCAATGAAAACCTTTTTACAAAGTTCACAACGACCAAAAGGAAATACCAACAACTGGTAATAAACAAACAGCCACTTCTCTACTTTGCTCCATCTCCTCCGAGGTGCATGCTCGATGACTGCTGGATAAATTACGGTATTCCAAAAAGAGGTGGTGACCTCGGCATCCTACTGCTGGGGGTCTGAAAATGTTTCGGTTTACACAACCGTGAGATAAATCTCAGTGAGTTCAACCCCTAAACCTAGGCTAGGCTAACATGCAATCTCCTGACCGGAAAATAGATATTTAAATCATAGATCAACAATAACAAATCATTCTTAGACCCTGCAGGTTAGATAGATCCATATATAATAATCACAGTACATAAGTGGCACTCATAATCACATATATGCCAATCACATGCTTATGCACTGATTCTCACATTCTCGCATGCCAGTCTATGCATGTTCATGTATGCAAATGTCATGGACTTGACACGTGCAATTCCCGGCCCACTGGCCCACACTGGCACACTGGCACACTTGCCCAATTTATTATTATTACGACTCGAGTCATCAATTTTTTCACGGCCCGGTGCGTCTAGCCTGCTTCAAAGTGCATGAGGCGCAGCAACCGATCTGGCCCAGTGTCTCTAGCCTGCTTCAAAGTGCATGAGGCGCAATACTGTTCTCCTTGCGAACCAGAGCCTGCTTCAAAGTGCATGAGGATGGTCGCCTTCCGGACGTACCGGGCATCGTCCTGCTTCAAAGTGCATGAGGACGGCATCGACCCGAAGGTTATGACCCGTAGGTCCTCAGGTGATCACACAATTCATTATTATCTGGACCCAGCGTATAACGCTTCAGGGTAATATAGGTGATCACACACTCATGGCAGGCACGCATTCTCGCACAATTTCACCACATGCCACACTCTAGGCATACGTAATGCGTGTCCATGTTATGCAAATGCAATGCACCATGAGCACCAATATAATTCAGACACCCAATGTCACAACACGTGCTTAATTGGCCCAATTAATACCGTGTGGCCTAACGTGCGTTTCACAACTCAGTAAATCATTGTAAACCAAACAATGGCCAGTCGCACTCCACAAAAATAGCCACACCACATATGACATATCAGTACGAAATCGACTACAATTAAGCACAATTGACATACAATCCATCGACCATGGCATACCCGGCAATTTCACCAATGAGCTCATAAATTGGTCAATTAATCCAAATTCTCTCCTCAATAAATCCTCAATGATATACCACAGTTTCTCCGATAAAATTTTCCACCGGTCAATCCTCAACTCCGTCTTGAATACACACTGATACTATCTAAGCCAGTCTAAAATGTATCGATAATACCTAAACCAGTTCAGAAAAACGCACTATTAGTCCTAATCCGGGTTTAAGAATTTTACTCACCTAATCAAGGGTCACGACGACTGGGAATGGCGGCCGATCACTGATGAACAGTGCAACCGGCGGCGGAATTCCCGGCGACGACGGTACGGACGTGAATAGTACCATGTGAACAGTACCGTGAACAGTAACTTGTGTGAACAGTACGGTGAACAGTACTTTTTCGTACGGACTGCACTGGATGGCCGGAAAAACAGTGGCCGGCGACGTGCCGGAGACGGCCGAGACGATTTTCCGACGGATGAACAGTAAATCCGTACGGGGATGAACAGTAACTTCCGTACGGACACTGTACGGACATGGTGCAACGGAGACGTATGAGGATGCTGGTGGCCCGGGTGTCGACGGTTCGGCGATCGGAGGTCCGGCGAAGCTCCGGCGTCACTATTCACGGACTGAAAAAAATAAGAAAAACAGGGAAAACAGAGAAAACAGAGCTGTTTTTGGACCAAAACCTGGGCTATGGTGGCTGCACAGAGGGGGAAAGGGTTGCTGGTGATGCTGGCTCGGTGGGGGAAGCTCCGGCCGGTACTGTTCCGGCGTGAACAGTACCGAACAGTGCAGAAACGCACCAAAACAGACAGAAACGGAAGAGAAGAAGGGGAAAATTTTCTGTAGAGCTGCTGGTCTGATCGTGGGAGTGGGAGAGGAGAGAGAAAAGTCAGTCCAATTGGTCAAAATATAGGCTTAGGGGTGCCAAGTGTCAAAATCTTGGCTTTTGGACAATTTTACCCCTAATCTAATGGCCCATATTCATCCAAATCCAATAATTCAAGGGCATTTTGGTCATTTGCCCTTAACCATGGTTGACCAGACCTGGTTTAGCCCTAACTAACCTTGGTTAATCCCAAAATTTAATCCAAATTTCGGAATTAATTAAAAATGGCCTAGGGGCATTTTCGTAATTTTTCGATCCCGAACCGAAATTCCAATTTTTGCACATACGCGTTCCATATATGCGTGGCCAATATAATATGACGTCGGAATCGAAAAATTCACTTTCTAAGACCTCGAAAATCGACTGCGAAGTTCCGGGAATAAAATAATATTATTTTTCCAATTTTTGTCGAAATTCCACTTTTTGTCCGAAACGACTCCCGGTATGCGTGGCCACTCAAAAATGGTGTCGGCCTCGAAAAATAACCTCAAACGGCCTCAGAATTAAATACCGGCACCCACATGGGCAAAACCGTAATTTTTCACCCCCGGACCGAAATTCCAATTTTTACTCGTACTAACCCCAAATGTCTGTGGCCAGCATAATATGACGTCAGATTTCCAAAAATAGTCTCTTAAGCCTTCGAAAATCGACATCGAAATTCGGGTCCAATTTTGTGAATAAAACTCGCTAAACTTTCAGTTTTAGGGTCTCTCACTAACGGGCGGCTGTTTAGAAGTTACGCGTATCGACCTAGGGCTATCCGCGTCGTAATGGTCTTGATCATCGAGAGAATGAGGAATTATCACTAGTTCCAGAGGTCACGATTGTTCGGTTCAGGTTCAGGACTGGTTGGCCACGTGTATTTTCGGTCTTGCAGAATCACCTGCGTCCCTATTATACATCGTTGGCCTTGGCCAAACCTAATCCATTACCTTTTCCTACAATCGGCCCACGTTGGCCCAAAATATTCCCTCAACGTCTCTCGTGATCGGTGTCCGTTTCACAATAGGGTCCCCGGTCCACGTACCGTTTTCTAGTTAGCCATGCCCCATTGGTTAGTATCCCGAGAGTGATCAGCTCTGGGTGAGACTGACTAAAATGAAATGCGATTTAATATCAGTTTTATTGATCCCGGAAATTACATCAAAATTCGGGCTGTTACATGGATTTTTACCCGTTTTTGATTTTTGGTGATCGGGCTGTATATGGATATTGTATATGGTTTCCAGTAGTAGTGCAAGTGTTTATTCCGTAGTCGTTGTTATTTGTTTCTGTGGCTATCCTTGGTTATGTGTATAACACTATACGAGTGATTTTAAATACTTCTGCATGTGCTTTAAATCTCTGCGTTGGGTGTTGGGTCGGCGACGCGTCCTGGGACGTCGCACATGAATCGACCTTTAAGAGGGATGTGGTGCGCCGAAGGGTACAGGGCATGACAGCTTCCGCATGTGCTTTAATCTCTGTGTTGGGCGTTGGGTCGGTGACGCGTCCTGAGACGTCATACTCGAATCGACCTTTGCGAGGGATGTAACGTGCCGTAGGGTGTGGGGCGTGACAGTGCCTGTTGGTAGTTTATTTGTCAAACAAACTAAGAGGTGCCTTGTTCCACATCGAAAGGTTGTGAATGCGCTAGTGGACGAAATTTGACACTAATCTACGATCATTATTTTTTATTTATTAAATTTCAAAATTATTATTATAAAATAATTATTTTGTCCTATTGAAACAGTGTGAGTATTTGCAATAGAGTGGCGGTTAGTTTTTAATAATTTAATTTCGAATTTATTATTTCTGCCAAATGATTATTAGGCACTTTTACAACCTTTGGAAGCTTGTCTATTTGGACATAATTTCTTAACCTTTGAAAGGTTGTGTTTGTTTGCATATAACTTCTTCACATTTGAAAGGTTGTGCTTATTTAACTATATAATATTTCTGCGTTTTTGCTCACGATAAAGATTTACCATTTTTGTTTCTTACAAGAGATATACAACCATCTTTTCCAATTATTTCCCTTGAGAGATCTTGGAGAAGTACCATAATTGCTATATAATATTCTCATTCGAGACTTTGTTGTATTCTGAAGGATTTTTGTTGGTAATCATTAGTAACATTGTGGGGAAAATAATTCTTTAAAGAGAGTGTTATCACGCCTCAAAGTTTGACTCCATTGTTCTTCCTTATTCACGTTGATATTTCCCCAATAGTGCCTTCATTAGCATTTGGCTCGATGTCATCACTACTTGTGCATGTTATCCAATGAGCCTCCATCTCAAGTTCCACCTGTCTCTCGACCCCTTTATTAGTTTAAACTGCCCGGGTCTCCTTGCTATTATGTAGCATCGTTGATTCATATAAGGGGACATCTCTCTGATGATGTATCCGGCGATTTAAGATCTGGATACCACAACCTGTAACTTTTCACCTCATGCATAGCCAAGGAATGCACTTCATCGCCCTTGGCTCCAACTTACCGTCCCTAACATGGGCATATATGGGACATCCAAACACTTGCAGGCTCGAGTAATTAGTAGATTGATCAGTCCACACTTCCTTTGGAATTTGGAACTCGATGGCAGATGTTAGGGATCTGTAAATTAGGTGACATGCTAAAGTCACAGCCTGAGCCCAAAAATCTCGTGATAGACCAGTATTAGAGAGCACATTGGGTTCTCCGAAGCAAAGTTGTGTCCACCATTCTGCAATTACATTTCGTTGTGGTTTTCCAAGCATAGTGTGATGCTTGTCAATTCTGTTTTCTCTGCAGAACTCATCAAACTTATTTAAACGGAGCTCTAACCTGTTGTATTTTCTAAGCCTCTTCATTTTCTTACCCGTTTGGCCTTTTGTCAAGAGGTAACTGCTTGAAACAGATAAAAGCCTCATTCTTGTCTTCAGAAAATTAACCTAGACTATATGACTGAAGGCATTTACAGAGGTTACTGGCACCTTCTTTAGATCGCACCTGAGAAGTCCGCTACAAGTCCCAATGGATGTACTCCGTTGTATCCTTGGTCCTATGAACCACTGTGCTGAACTGCACTCTGTGTTGCTTGGCCACCTTGCAATGTTCATAAAAGTCCAGCATCCCGACTTTTTACTCTCACAGAAGACCCCGCTCACTCAAAAAGTTCATATCTCTCTAAGACATCTCCAAGTCGCGTGTATTATGGGCGTAACATAATTTATGATCTACTTGTTTCCAGTCGAATTGGCAGACACAAAAAACATTCACGTAACTCTTCGATCTTCCCCACTTTCTTTGGCTTTGGGCAATTCCTCGTAATGTGCCTTCTTTTTTTTATAATGATAACATTCAAGGGCCTTATTCCCGTCTTAGATTTCAATGCTAAATTCATAATTTGGGGAAACTTATCATCTTCCTCGAATGTTAAATTCAAATTCCGTCTCTAATAGCGCACACATCTTAATGCGCTGGCAGATTAAAATCATTTCTGCGGACATATTTGTCTAACTCAGACCTCGAAGAAATGAATTTCTGCAAGTGAATCTATCCATGCTATAAAATATAAAGTATTTCTAAATCAAAACCTTTCCCGAAAATTGTAGTGAAGTGCATGTTGATATGCTAGAAGATGAGTAATGCTAATAACATATATTATTAGTAAATAACAGATACACTACTAATTACATTGGAACTTATTGACTAGTGTCTTCATAATTTTCAAATATTGTACTAATACTGTACGTAATGATTGGACATATTTCCCTTCAAATAAAGGACAACACGATCCAACTTCGATGCACTTACATAGAATTAACACATGTTTTACTTGGGAAAATCAGAGTATGATCACAGTGAAGTGAATCCTGCACATGCCTTCCTCACCGAAGGTCGATGAAGCTGCGGAATCAATGAATCTTCAAGCTGAGGTTTGACTAGAATCCTATGCTTTAATTCAAGAAATTTGAGTAAGATACGACAAATTAAGGACGTCCCCAATGACTCCATAGATTAAAAAACACAACTAGCAGGCCATCTCGTCTCGACTTTTTCACCTTAATTGGTGAGTGTAACTATCAATAAGCAGCAATTTAAAACGGAAATAGAGCAAGAATAAGATAGAACGAAATTGGGAAAACCCAAGATGGACGACATAGATGGGGAATTACATTTTGTCATTTAGGTTTCAGCACTTGTTGCAAATTATCTTCCAACCTTTCGAATTTTGCATCCCTACTAAAGTCTTGAAATCGGTTGCAAAGTACCCCCTCAACGTTTGACTCCGACTATTTCTTAGTTGAAGATCCGACCATGTACTTATCGCCCAACTACTTTTACTCTCTTTAGGAGGGATAATTCATCCAACAATGTGAGAAATTACGTTTTGCCCTTTAGATTTTGGCACTTTCTGGCAAGTTGCCTCCTCACTATTCAATTTTTGCAATATCTTGTCATAGTCTCGAGAGATCAGTTGCAACCTCCCCCTAGTGTTGGCTATATTGCCTCCTCACTTCTCGATTTTCTTTGCGTTTCTTATTTTACTTTGTGCCTTGCCCAATTGCAAGCCTTACAAAGTCTGATTGAATATATGCAAATTTTGAAAAACCATTCAGATTGTAACATATGGCAGCGGATTAGGTTATTTAAAAACGAAGGATGATGCATATTAGGTTCTAAAACATAAAGCGGATGGTGATGCATACGAGCTATATAGGCTGTATCTGATAGGGATTGGGATCTTTTCAATTAATTGACTCAGTTTATCTCGAGAGATCATAACACATCAACACCCATTGAAGCTCTTCCGCAGAAGAGAAAGAAAGACGCGTTTGAGCTGCAGTAACATCATGATCTCATGCAGATAAATTGATTGAATGACTTTTCTAGAATGGAGAGGATCAGAAAGCCCATCAACAAGATATAACGTCCTCAAGTATACCCTGATTATACAATTTGAAAATTGCCTTCGGTTATGCAATTTACGTCAGCTTTCATATAAAGTCCTCAAGGATGCCCTGATTTTCTCATCCAGGGATTGATGGCGATGGTTAAGAAAAACTCTTTTCTCAGTTGGTCTTCTTGTAATACACAAGTTATTGTCATGGTTGACGAAATTAGATGTTGACACTAGCAGGGATTCGAATAAAGGAAAATATAATCAAAAGTCTGTTTAATTAGGGAAAATTTCAAATAAGGGCCCAAAGTGTTTGCATTTTCTCAAATAAGAGCATGAAGTTAACTTTGTCTCAAATAAGGGCATGAAGTGCTATCATTTTTTCAAATAAGGATTTGAAGTTGATTTTGTTTCAAATAAAGGCTTGAAGTGGCCATATTTGTATTAAATAAGGGCCTGACCTATCTGACCAAAGGGCATTTTCATCTTTTACATTTATTTTCCTTTTTTTCTTTCTGTTTCTTTTTCCCTCATCCCTTAGCCGGCCAGTCTCTAGACTTAGGCAAGGGCGCCCCTACCCAATGCCGGCAAGGGTAACCCTCGCCCTTGTCCGCCCATGTGAGGGCAGCCTCGCCTAAGGCCGGCAACCTCCGCCGGCCATTGATGAGACGTGGCATGGCCGGGGAGGGAAGGGGGAAAAAGAAAAGATAAAAAAAATGAAAAAGAAAAAGAAAAGAAAAAGGAAAAGAAAAGTAAAAAAAACAAAAAAATATACTTACAAATTTTTTGACTGAAATACCCTTGCTGGAATAGTTACATGTTGGTCGGCTGGCCAAAGGCCCTTATTTGAGATAATTTGGCCACTTTAGGTTCTTATTTGAGATAATGTCTACTTGAAGTCTTTATTTGAGAAAATGAGAGCACTTCAGACTCTTATTTGGAATTTTCCCGTTTAATTACATATGCTAACCTTCATAACATATTTTCAGATAAAGCATATAGTTATCAACCCCAAGAGATTAATTACGTTAGCACTTATGCTAGCGTTTGACTATGCAAATCTCGAAACGCAATCGAGTCATGGAGAAGGGATTCCTCGAACCGAAAAAATGGACTTAATCAGCTTTTTTGAGCGAAAAATTGTATAAAATACCATCTGCTGTTTTATCATACAAATGGGTCAACTTGTTACAAAGGACGTCGCTCTCTTGAGAATCTATTTTACAAAGTATTGTGCGTGCGGCGGCGTGTTGATAACTTGTGCGTAGGGTTATATGGAAAAAAAATGCTAACTAATATTAACTCGAGAGGCGTGTGAACTCAAATCATGCAACGTCAGGATGTATGCAATCACTGGTCAAAGACAGGGCGTGACGAAGTTGACCTAGCTTTTTTGCCAATTCTGGTTTAGCTTTCACTCGTAGATAATTAGATCATTAATGACCGAATATTTGGTAATTACGATTAAGATACATTTGATTTCACACTTTACGTTGGAAAAATCCATCTTAGATAAGTAAACCTCAGGAATATGGCCTTTCAAGGAATGGTTCCCAAGTTGTAACACGTAGCAATGATGTAAGTTTTGCGAAAATTCAAACACAAACGAACTTTAAGATACAAATATTGGGAGATTTTTAATGGCCCAATGAGGTCTTATTTTTCTTTTGGTGATCTAACAGTCACATGCTCCACAAACGGTTTGTTCAGGGTACAACCTTTGGTTAACCTTGTGGTAGTGAAAAGCTTCGCCAATCTCCTAAGCCTAGTAAGACGTAAAGGTGGCAAAATGGATCTGGAACTCATATTTTAACTCATTTAGTGGTGTGGATCATAAATGGGTTGCCTTAAATTTTAAAAACAAGTTTAAATGGATCATAAAATGATTACGTACAATTTAAGGGTCTTAAATGGGTTATAAATGGGTGACTTAACAAGATGAAGTGACTTAATTTTTTTAATTGTTTGAATATTTTTATAATTTTTTTTATTTTTTATGCTTTCTTTTCTTTTTCTCTTTTTCTTTTTGTCCTTTCCTTTTTTTTTCTTTTCTTTTTTTCCTTTTTCCTTCTTCTTCAGTTGGCCACCGGCCTGCGAAGCTCAAGCTTTGATCTAGCAAGGCCAGGGCCAGTGAGCTCGAGGCTTGCCAGATTGGTGAGCTCATCCCCCATTGATGGCAGGTTGAAGAAGAAGGAAAAAGGAAAATATAAAGTAAAAATAAAAATTCTATCTTTTTAAAAAGGATGAAAATAAATAAAAATAAAAAAGAAAAAGAAAAGAAACGATGTTAACACCTAAATTTTGACCAACCATTTAGTGATTAATTGCATAAAAATTAGGGATTAAATTTTAACCCCTAAACAAAAATATTAAAATTGCATAACATATAGATATTAGGAACATTTGCACTAATAGTTAATTTGGCCCATATATTTTTTAGGATCATGTAGTTTAATTATTGCATTGGACCGGCAGTGGTGAATGGACCTGAATCAGTCACGTGAATCGAGCCTACTTTATAGAGAAATTCGGTCAAGCCATGGAGGCATAGTGGTTGAAAATCAAGCCCAAGATTAGAATAACTAAAGCTTCAATTAAGTGAGGTTTAGCCCGTCAAAGTTAAAACAGGCTTTTTGATTAAAGAGCCCAAGAAGATTAAGCCTTTTATTGGAAAAACCCATAATCAAGATTAGGGAATAAAAAACCTAATTTGCACTATAAATAGACCTTAACTCTTCACAATTGGGAGTGGGCCACACAATTCTATACACGGCCACACGAGGGCGAGAGAGAAAGCGATTGACGGCCACAAGAAAAAAGTTTGGTGGAAGAGGGGCAAGAGGCAATTCACGAGAAATGAAAGATCTTCTTCCCAGGCGGTCGTGGGGCCACCCGTTGCTGCGTCTCCATCCCTTGAATGCACATACAGAAGGACGGGCACTGATAAAAAGTCAGGCGCACTGGGCTGTCTTGTGAGACAATGAAAGCTATTACATCTCAAGGACGACCTCTCTGGATGACTATTATTTACTCTCTCGAAATTGCGTTTGATTGCACAATCGCTATTCAATCTTCTCTATAGTCGCTATGCTTTGTTAATAAAGCAAAAACCCTAAAGAACAAATGGTGTGAATTGCTTTGTTAATTAGAAATCATATTAGGGTTGTTTGTGTAATTTTCTAGCTAACAATGCAAATGCGTACATTGCTAAAAGAGAACAAGGACACTATAAGTGCCAAAACTTGTGTACAGTGCTCATTTTAGTACCAAAAGTTTCCGTCGGATCACTTAAGTGCCAAACTTTTTTAAAAACGATCATTTAAGTGCTAACTCCGATCAGTTTGGCTAGAAATTCGACGTGGTATTTTTTTTTTATTAATTTCTGAAGTTGATGTGGCTCGCCGGAGGTTTAGTCAGCATATACAGTCAACATTTTTTTTTAAACAATTTTATTATTTTTCTTTTGTGCTTTTCTTTATTTTTTTTCCTTTCTTTTCTTTTTTTCCTATTCTGATCTATCGGCCGGTTTCTGGTGGCCAGGCCGGGCACTGGCGAAGTGTGGCAAGGGTTGGGTGAGGACCATGCCGGTGACAGGCGAGGCTGCCTCTCATTGGCCATGGGCGAGGCTTAGCCATCGGCGAAGCATGGGAAGGGCTGGGTGAGGGCCTCGTCAGCGTAGGCGAGGCCACCCCTCGCCGGCCATGGGCGAGGTCGGCCTTGCCAGCTTCTGGCTAAGGATGGCCTCGCCAGATCTGGGCAAGGTGACCCTTGCCAGCGACAAGCGAGGCCGGTCCTCGTCGGCCATAGGGGAGGCCGGCCCTTGCTAGATTTGGGCGAGGCCGGCCTTGCCAGTTGCCGACGAGGGGCGGCCTTGCCAGATCTGGGAGAGGCGATCCTTGCCAGTGGTAGGTGAGGTCGCCCCTCACCAGCTATGGGCGAGGCCGGCCTTCGTAAGATCTAGGTGAGGCCGGCTTGCCAGATCTGGGCGAGGCTACTCTCGCCAGCGATAGGCAAGGCTGCCCTTCGCCGGCATCTAGTGAGGCTGGCCTCCCCCAGATCTAGCGAGGGCCAGCCTCGCCCATCGCCGGCGAGGGGCTACCTCGCCTGTCACCGACGAGGCCCTTGCCCAGCCCTTCTCGGGCTCGCCTGTCGCGGGTAGATTAGAAAAGGAAAAATAGCAAAGAAAGGAAAAAAAAGAAAGAAAAGGAAAAAAGAAAAAAATTATTTAAAATAAAAAATGCTGATTGTACTTGCTGACAAAACCTCCAGCGAGCCACATCAGCTTTAGAAATTAATAAAAAAATGCCACGTTGAATTTTCGGCCAAACTGATTGGAGTTGGTATTTAAGTGATCGTTTTTAAAAAAGTTTAGCACTTAAGTGATCCGGCGGAAACTTTTGGCATTAAAGTGAGCGCTGTACACAAGTTTTGACACTTGTAGTGTCCTTGTTCCTTGCTAAAAGGTATGTTATTCTCCTAAGCTAGTAATTTATTTACTGCGTTTTTTATTGGGTGTTAAATTAGTGGATTGCGCACCAGAATGGTCATCCCCAGATGTTAGCAACTAGGTAATAAAATGGATTCAAATTGCCTGCTTAAACATTTTTTTTGAAAAGAAAATGTACCAAAAGGGTGTTAGACTAGCTCTAGCATAACCAAGTCCCCAAACTTAAAATCTCTAGTTCGTAGAAATAAAACATATTTCCCTATATTTTATTTAGATTTCTAATCGACCTACCGTAAATAGATTAGTGACGACTCCTAGCATAAAAAAAATTGCACGTTAAGAACTTTAACCCTAAGTTGCGAATTGGTGGGGCTTGGGAGGGCTCGAGTTAGGCTTAGTTTTAATAATCCATTAGCTGAGGTTAGGTCATGACAAAAGAAAAAAGAAAAAAGAAATATTAAATCATATTCCTATACCAAACGGTGGAAATTATTTTTCATTTCATTATTAGGTTTCGGTAAAAAATTAGAAAATATTGTTATTTTCTTGGAAAATGACTTGAAAACATTTTCCAAAAATGTCACATTTTCCGTGAAACAAACTAAGCCTCAATTTAAAAGAAAATTATAAAAATTCTCAACTAGTTTTTGTATTGCATGGAAGTGTTTTAGCAATATAATTTAAAAAAAATCAAAAGAAACAAGTTTTCCTAGATTTGGTTAAATATAGAAGTGATATAGCAATATGGGTCGAGTATAAATCACTAAATTTGTATTGCATGGAAATGGGTTAAAACGGGTTATATGTGTTAGTTTAGGTTGGACCATTTGTGACCCGATGGACCTGATCCCATTCGTTTGATAGATCTAGTAAGGCATAATGCTAAACTCGATTGGATCACTCAAATATGTGATGAGATTGTATGCCTTTGGTGAAGTAGAGAGTCATACCTATGAAGTTTATATAATTATGTGTTCTGGCCAAACTCAATTGGGCGTGAATGCTAACCATTCTATTTTAGGAATAGATTTCTAGCTAGAAATAGATTCTATTTCTGTCCCTCGATGAATTTCTGAATAGAGATATTTGTTTAATAACGACATAAAATTTCTCCCTTTTATGCTCTTTTCCATTCATTGATGGGTAGTGGCCAGTGGCAGCGGTCGAAAGGTGGGTGACGGTGAGTGGCGGTGGTCGACAGGAGGCCATTAGGGAGTGGCGGTGGTGGTCGGTGGGAGGCGATCACGAGCGATGAGAAAAATTTTTATTTCTTTTTTTGTTCTAGAAATAGAAAAGTAGAAAATTTTTACTTTTTTTTCTGCTCCAAACCTATTTCTGAACTAAAAATTTGTTCTAGAAATAGAAAAATGAAATTGCGTTACCAAACGAATTTCTATTTCAAATTTGTTCTTGGAACAGAAAAATAGAAAAATAAAGAAATAAAATGGTTATCATGTGCGTCCTTAATTCACCACACGCTTTCTTTGCATAGCATTGCAACAACCCCTTTAGGATGGATAATCATAATACATCTCCAAATTCACTAGAAAGGTTATATGAACTAATGGTTGGATATTGGATTATTCTTAAAGTTGGTGATTCCCATTTTAGTTTCCTAATCATGTCATATGAACTTTAGATCTAAGTTCGATACATTATGTTTAATAATTTCATCACATTCTTGAAACCCATAGATGACATATTTGCTGATTGGGTCAAATGATCCAATTAATTTGCCATGTTCAAGATACAATCTCTTAAGTAAACATGTGAATTAAACGTATTGTTACTTGAATAAAGGTATTCAAATGTGTCATGTCGATATGAGCAACATGTTAACCTATTTAATTAAACATCTCTTTGACCATAAAAAGAAAAATTAAACATGTCTCAACGTGTAATAAATGGGTTGCAAGGATCAACTTGCGGATTGTAACGTCCTGAAATTCGTCTCACTTTCGTGATCAATGAAATTGATGTATTTCTCATTTCGTTTTAGTAAATCTTGCCCAGAACTAATCATTCTTGGGATACTAACCGATGGGGAAGGCTAGCTAGGAAAACGATACGTGGACCTAAGAACTTGACCATGAATTGAGTCCGATCCCGAGGTACGACGAGTGAATATTTTGTGCCAATGTCGGCCGGTCTAAGGAGAGTGACGGATTTGGTTCGAACGATGACGTACAATCAGATAGCGGGTGATTTCGCACGACCGAGAGTACGCATAGCGAACGACCCCGAACTTATTCCGGAAGATCGCGACCCCTGGGACTAGCAATAAATCCTCGTGTTCTCTGGGAAATTGAGACCATCATGACTCGAGTAGCCCTAGGTCGATACGTGTAACCCCTAAATAGCCGCCCGTTAGTGAGAGACGCTAAAGTCGCAAATTGAGTGAAAACGATTATGGAATGAGTCCAAACTTCACTGTCGAATTTGGTGGGCGTACATGACTATTTTTCAAGGACAACGTCATTTTTAGGTGGCCACGCATATTTGGAATCGATAGAGTCAAAAATTGAAAATTTGACTCGAGACCGGAAAATTACCTTTTTGCCCCTATGCCTAATTATAGGATTCCGAATTTTGGGGTTAATTAGGGAATATTTTAAGGTTTTATATTAGTGTATTTCACCCAAATAATGCTGAAAATGTTAGTCCAAAATGTCCCTAGATATTTTTATTGGATTCGATCATAACCATTGGATTAGGGACAAGATTGTCAATATGGCAAAGTTGTTGACCAACTCCCACTAAGCCATGTCCATATATGCTCTCTAGTCTCTCTCTCCTCCTCATTTCCACCACCATCTCCTCTGGCCATCCTCTCCTCCCTCTCCATCCCGTGAGCTTTCCCTCTCGGCCTCATACCGCCGCCGCTTACCGGAGTGCCGCCGCCGCTTGCGGTGCCGCCATCGATGACGCCGCCCCACACCTCACCACCAGTACCATCCCATTCCCCTTCCTCTCCCTCTGGCTGTGTCTCTCATCCCCTCCCTAGGCCATAGGACCACCTAGATCGCGCTGCTCGTCGGAGCTGCCACTTGCTGCCACTGTTCCGGCGTGAGATCGCCGCTATTCAGCCACCCTTGCCTCTCGGTCAGCCTTTTTTGGAGCTTAGGATTCCAAGTCAGTACAACCCTAAACCCTAATTAGGTTAATGTGTGTTTCTAGATGAGTTTTAGGGATTAATTAGGGTAATTTAGGGGTTAAATTGTGGAGGATGTTAGGGGCTGACATTGTGACTGATTTCGTGGCTTAGTGTGATGATTTAATCGAGGTTTAGTGGTTCATAATGAGTTGTGTGATGGCTGAGCTTAGACGTATTGATTTGGACAAAATTGTGGACTTGGCGAACGTAACTAGTAGACCACATGGTGGCTGTTAGGGGCTGATTTTGTGGCGCATTTGGTGACCTAGAATGATAGTCTGACTGAGGTTTGGTGGTCCATAAAGTGCCGCGTGGTGGCTGATCATGGGAGTTGTGATTTGGACAAAAATTGTGGTTTTGACAAGTGAAATTTATGAGCTAAATGGTGGCTATTTTCGTAGTGATCTTGTGGCTGATTTCGCGGCTTAGTGTGATAATTTTAATTGAGGTTTAGCGGCTTAGAATGTGCCGGGTGGTGGCTGGAATTGTCGGATTGAAATGTTCCGAGTTCGATTAAGTTCGAGCTTAGTTTGTGGAATATTGTGCGCGCCTTAGATTGTTCTCATGGTGGCTATTTTGGATGATGTTTTGGGGAGTACAATGGAGTATTTTGAGGATAATTATTGGCCTAGAGTGACACGTTTGGTTGCTGTCCATGCCGGGATTGAATTGGACTAGGTGCGATCAATTTGGGGCTTAATTGTGTAATGACCGGGAATGTTTGGATTGGTTGATTTGGGTGATGTTTTGGGGAGCCAAATGGATTATTTTGAGGATATTTATTGGCCTAGACCGAGCTATTTGGTGGCTGTCCATACCAGGATTGAATTGGACAATGCACGATCGATTTGGGGTTTAATGGTGTAATTACCAGAAATGTTGGATTGACTGAATGAGTGGCTGAATTGTCCTTGATTGTGATTGATTTTGTGATGCCATGTCATATGTCTAGTGTGACTAAGGTTGGAGTAGCTTGGCGGGTTTCGAGTGCGCAAATTCATGTTGATCCAATTGTGTGATTTATATGCGTAAATTATGTGCCGAGTTTATGCCATGGCTGGACTGGTTGATTTGATTAATTGGGCTTGTGATTTATTGAATTGAGCATATTGTGTTGTGAATTGAATAAGTGGCGTTGTGCAATTGAATGCTTATTGTGAAATTCATGAGTGCCCAAGTGTGAACTTTATGGCCATGAGTGTGCATCTCAAGCATTGGTACAGCATGTGCATATACGAGTGTGCACGAATGATATGAGCATGTGATCAACTAAAATGCCCTGATGCGTTTTACGCGGGGTTTAGATAATAACTGATATATGTGAATGTGTGATCACATAAAGCCTTGATGCGTTTTACGCGGGGTATTGAACCCATCCTAAGGCATGTTACGCGGGACGATACCCGAACTATCAGAAGATGGCCAAACCTGATGCGTTTTACGCGGGTGTTGTGCCATGAGCTTGATGCGTGTTACGCGGGCTAGAGATTAATCTCGAAGTGATAGACCTGATGTGTTTTACGTGGGTCGGACCTGATGCGTTTTACGCAGGTCGGAGGAGAAATTGATAATTGGCAAGTGTGCAAAAGTGCAAGTGTGTGACAATGCATTGATGAGGCATGGGCATGAGTGTGAGCACGAGCATATGCATGACATGCGTCATGACTAAGTGATATGTGTATATGTGCCGTGATTGAATTTTGCGACATTATTGCGATTATATATCAAATGCCTAACCTGCAGGGTCAAGTAAACTTCGGATTTGGGCTCGAGGGGCTGAGTCAATTATGTTTTGATTTGTGTGTTGTATAGTACTCGTCAGGAGGTATATGTTAGCCTAGTTTAGGTTTAGGGAATCTATTCGCTAAGATTTATTCTCATTGTTGTTTAAACCCCAAATTTTCAGACTCCCAGCCTTGAGGATGGTAGGCGTACCGATACGTTTTGGGAGGAGCCCCGGCTAGATATAGTGCTTGACCGTTGAGCCGTGTACCCCTTTTGTCAGTAGCGGCTGTTGACCCGTTTTGGATTGATGGTGTATATTTTGGTGTAAATGGATATTGTAAATGGTTCCCAGTATCAATGCAAGTGTATATTTCGTAACCTTGTTGTTTGTTCTACCCTTGGTCTCGTGAATGATTGGTACGGGTGTTTAAGTTTGCTTCCGCATGTGCCTTGTGCTTTGTTTGTTGTGTTGGGTCGGCGACGTGTCCTAGGACATCGCTCTTGTATTCGACTATCGCAAGGGATGTGGCATACAGTGGGGTTCGGGGCATGACACGGATGACATATTTATTGTTCATGTATAAACGAAATGACTTGTTTATGAGAAGAACATGATTAAGCTCAAACAAAACATGCTTAACTACGTGTCATGTATATATTGTGTTAATCCTAATTCCAAATGAATCAAATAAAAGGCATCAAAGATTAGTGGGGGTAATTGTTCAATCAGTTCTATACATATTTTATATATACTAATTCAGTTCTAAACTTATTAGTTTTGCCAATTTTTTAGTCCGAACCTTTGCGGGAAAATGCAAGTAGTCCTTTTGGCCAATTTTCATCGAAAATTATTGACGTGGCGGTGTGCCGCGTAGGATGGCTGGTGATGACTAGACCACCACATTAGTGATTTTCGATGAAAATTAATTGGAAAGACTACATTAGAATTTTGCAGAAATGTTTCAGATTATATTAGCAAAATTAAAATATTTAGGACTGAATTGACATCCGTATAATACGTTTAGGACTAATTGGATAATTTTCTAAGATTAATGTATTGAGAAAAATGTCAAGATCTTGGGTGTTCCTATCTCAACACACTATTTAGATTTTGGGTGTTCCGCCAGCCAAGTTGGACGGAGTTAACAGAAGGACTCGATTACACAAATTTGATCAATTTTAGAACTTGATTGCACTTTTTATAAGTTTTATGACTTAATTGCATTTTCGTGACAAGTTTTAGCACTTCCAATGAACATATCCCAAAAATATTTTTATCAATTGTCGGATGTTATACTTGATGGGAGTGAGGGTGAAGAACGTAATATTGAGCATCAATCAACAAGTAATTGAGTTTTAAAAAGTAGGGTCGAAATGTTAAACTTCTGTTGTGTAAATCTTCTTCATTTGTTCAAATCTAGTCCTCTAACTTGAGTATTTTGTAATTGAGTCCTCAAATATTTTTATTTTTTAGAAAATATTTTTTAAATCATTCATTTTTCGCGAAATAAATGGGGCCTAATTATCTAGCACTCGATTTTTTCCATGTAAGTCCTTTCTCCAATCATCATTCACACTTATTTATGTTGATATGTTTGTTCAATATGGCTGTTTACAATACAGCTAAACGAAAGCGAGAAAAGTACTTTCAAATTCTAGAACTGAGTCTAATTAAGGGAAACAAAACGGCAGCAGTATTATATTTTCTTAAACGTGTGCTTACAATTTCTGAATTGAATTAGGGCCTAATGATATGCTATTTTTCACCATGAGACTAAATATAATAATTTTAAAAATATGTTCCTCCCTTTTGTTTCAATAAATGCACATCAAACGGCCAAGTTAATGTATTTATTTGTGACAAGTGATAACTAAAGAAGACTTTCATTGGAAAAAGAAAAAAAATGATACAAACAGTTACTGAACTTTGGCCCAATGTGCAATATGGTCCTTAAATTTTAACCCAATGTGCAATATAGTCTCTAAACTTTTAATTTATTTAAGGTCATCCATGAACTTTTGATACATGTTCAATTTAGTCCTTGAACTATATAAAAATATTTAATGTAGTCTTTCCATTAATTCAAGTTCAGAGACTATGTTGAATATTTCCATATAGTTTAGGGACTATATTGAATATGCATCAAAATTTCAAGAATCACATTGAACAAATTAAAAGTTCAAGGACTATATTGAACAAATTAAAAGTTCAGGGACCATATGGCACATTGGGCCAAATTTTAGGAACTGTTCGTGTCATTATCCTTTAGAAAAATAGAGTCAAGGGACTTGATTTGCACCAAATAAGTTTGAGGGTCCAATCGCAAAAGCCGCATAAATTACACGACTGTATCGGGACCTATCTCATTATGTTTTTGATGATTTCTTAATTTTGACCAGTTTAATGTTTATGAGACAAACATGATTAAGTTAAAAGACACATGCTTAACTACGTGTCATGTTCATGTTGTATAAATGGATTGTGTAAAAAATTGTTAGTCCTCATTCCGAACGAATCAAATAAAAGGCATAAAAGATTAGAGAATTGAGAAAAATGTCAAGATCTTGGGTTGTTCCTAATTCAACGGTTTGTTTTATACAATTTTGCTTTGGTAGACTCGATTTGACATCATCAGCGACATTATTAATGAAACATGTATGATGTATTTTGCTTTTGTCTCGGTTTTAAACAATCTAGTCAATTTTGTTAATAATGAACATGTATGACAAGATCTATAGATAATTTCCAAGTTTAGAAAATAAAACAAAGAACTTTTCAAAATTTCTAAAATATTGATGACCGTACAAACTCCAATAACCAACTTCGAATATTTTCGTATAATGGTAATTGAAATAGTTTGAGATTATAAATTGATAATATAAATCTCGTCAAGAAAAGATGGAAGGCCTTACAAACAAAAGGCAATATTAGTTATAGTAGCAGTCAGATTGGATCCCAAACTGTATTGCTTAATGAGTGATATTAAATTTATTTTAATCATTGTCGGATGAAAATTGAAAGGGTCAACTAGCAAATTATAACTTATCATTTTTGTATAAAAGAGACGATCTGTTTATAACGTGAATACGATTAATTAAGTTCAAAGCAAACACGCTTTGTAATGTGTCCTGCGTGTCGTAGAAACAGGTCGTGCAAAACTTTGTCAAGTCCTAATCTTAAATGAATCAAAGAAAAGGCATCAATTCAGATACTCGAATCGAGTGAAATATTAACATCTTGGATTTTTTCTATTTCAACGGAATTTTTTGAAAAATTTTGCTTTGATGAACTCGAAGTGAGGTCATTGGTGACAGAGCTAGAAATCTCAAGATTGTGTGATGCACGTATGAACAAAAAGGTGTCCATGGCCTTACACATTCTAATAATCAATCGAACTTCTAAATTTTTCGTATAAAAGGTAATTTAACGTTTTTAGATGACAATGGACAATGTAGTTCTCGTCAAAGAAAAGATGGAAGGTCTAAAAACAAGAGGAAATGCAAGTCAGTCAATGCCCTCTATTTTTGTATCTATTGACGTAGAATATACAGTACAGCCTATATCTCTTACGTATCAACATTTCTGGTATAACATATAACACCTAAGCAAGAACGCAAAGGAGAAGATAATTCATCTGCATATAGGGCTCCAAGGACGATGGCGAGAGTGATGAAGATGACTATAATCCATCTCAGCATCGTCTAAAAGGAGACATCCAAACGTATCGTCTGCACTGAGCCTGCACTGTTCTTTCACCATCAAACCGCCATTCTTGACCGCCTTCTTCTTCCCCTCCACCATCGCCAGAACACTTTGGAACACTGAAATGTCGCATGGGATTCTCAGGACACGCGTCTGCTTAGACCCAAACACCTCCTCGGCCTCTCGCAGCAAGAGCACAAACGCCTGGTGGCCCAAGTAGTGCACCGGGATGACTAACCTCTCGAGCTCTTCGCCAACGCAGACCGCGAGGTGGCCTTTCGGGATGACGTTGCTGTTGCCGCTGCTGTGCTTCTTGTTGTTGTTGCTGTTGTCGCTGTCTGATGATAGAGAAGAGATCGTTCTTTTGAGGAAGCTGATGCTCTGGGGAATGCTGCCGCGATTTGGGCTCATGGTGGCGGCGGTTGTGACAATTCTCGACCTGCACTTCCTGAGGAGCCGCCGCAGTCAAATCACTCTGCTGATCTTGTTGGGCTTTTTAGGGGACTCCATGGCGTCCCCAAGAAGAAGAAGAAAGAAAGAGAAGTAGTTGTATAAGAAGAGAGGTTGCAATATGCCCTAATCTAAGAAACTGGGCTCTTGCAATTTATAGGAGTTGCGAGTCGTGAGATACTAAGCAACCCAATTCTATTTTGTGACCAGCTCGTGAAAGATTTAGTTTTGGAATAAGCTCCAGAACGAATGGCACGTGCTCCTATGAATGTTGCTTTTTCAAATCAACATCAACGATCGAAAATCGAATTCAAATTCACTATTTGTCATATGCTTTGAGAAAGCGTGTGAAAACCAAACTTAAAATGTTATATCTTTGACAATTATCTAATAAAACTTATAAGTGTAATCTCGTGTTTACGCGGCTGTTGTGCGTTGTGGTGGCTGCTGCGCAAGCCACATGGACCGACATAAATTATGAGTCCCAATCATTGCTTGGCGGGTGATGGTGTCATTTTCACACACTGTTCTAAAGTGTAATTGCATTTTCTCTCTCCATTCGATCCTTTATAAGAAGGACACTTTCACTTTTTTTTGCTCTCCTTCACTTTTTCTTCCTTTCCATTTCCATCTTCATTCTAGGGGAATATAACAACTCAATTTTTTGTTTAGTACGTCGCGTCGCAAATCGAGATATTAGACTGACTAAATTTATCTATTACGATGATCCTGCATGCGTGGTTTCTGATGCCGATGGGGCTTGGAATGGTCAAGGACCTCGTACCATTCGACTGTACTATTCAAACTCCTCCCTCCAATATTCATTAATTGTAATATAATTAAGATTGGGATTAGATGCAGTTGTCTTGGTTGTGGTAAATGAACTGTAAAGACATTGACCTAATAAATTAATGTGACTTATTTGCTGAACTTAGATGATAACCTCTTGCAAGAATAAGATAATCCAAGCATTGACGTTGTTGCCACTACTGTGCAAAGCATTAATAAATGGGAAAAATTATCAAAAAAGTCATAAATCTATTGCAATTGTGCTAATTTTATTCGTCTAGCCAATTTTTGTGGATCGTCTCCATCGAAGTCTTGAAATCAGTTGCAAAGTCCAGCTCTCAACATTGACTCTGGCTAATTTTTAGCTGGAGATCTTGCGATGTACTTATCGCGCAACTAATTTACTCTCTTTAGGAGGGATAATTCATCGAACAATGCGAGAAATCACATATCGCCCGTTAGATTTTGGCACTTTGTGGCAAGTTGCCTCCTCACTATTCAATTTTTGCAGATGAATTTACTCTTCTAGAATGGAGACGATCAGAAAGCCCCATCTCCAAGAAATAAAGTTCTCAAAGATACCCTGATTTATGCAACTTAAAAATTGCTTTAAGTTATGCAAATCACGTCAACTTTCGTGTAAAGTCCTCAGGGATGCCGTCTTTTTCTCATCCAGGGATTCGATAGCGATGGTTAAGACAAAGTTCTCTTTTCTCAGTTGGTCTTCTTGCGATGCGCAATGCGCATGCCATTATCCTGGTTGACCAAATTAGAGCGGATTGTCTAGCGAAAGCTCACCGCAAGAAGGTCCTACCACCTGACTGGATGTCTAATCCGCCCCGAACTTTATGGCAACTTTTATGTTGAGAAACTCAAAGCCTTTGTTATCCTTTTAATGTTTGATGAATGAAGTTGTTTTTCCCGACCAAAAATAAAAAAAATTAGATGTTGACACTAGCAGGGATTCGGCTAAAGGAAAATAGAATCAATATTGTGTTTAATTGCATATTGTAATCTTCATGACATATTTTCGCCTGCAGATAGAGCATATAATTATCAACCCCGAGAGATTAATTGTGTTGGCACTTATGCTAGCGATCGACTATGCAAATCTTGAAATGCAATCAAGTCACGGAGAAGGGATCCCTCGTACCAAAAAAATGGACTTAATCATCTCTTTTGAGCGAAAACTTGTACGAAATACCACCCGATAGCTATATGAGGGGACGAGAAGCTGCATTTACATGTAGGTTTCAATAATCAGCATTTTGTGTCTTCCAACTAGGGGTGTGCAACCGGGCCGGGTTTACTCGGGAACCGGACCGGCCCACCCGAAAAACAGGTCCGGGGACCAGTTCCTGTTTGAACCGGTTTGGGAACCAATTCTATTTTTTCGGAACAGGTCCGGTCCCGGGTCTAAGTGAAAATCCACCCGGATCGGTTTTAGAACCGGTTTTAAGTTATTGTAAAAAAACCCTAGCATCGAGAGTGCGAGTCCCCTTTCTCAATTTGCTCAATCGCTCCCTCCTCTACGCGAGTCCTCTTTCTTCCAGTTTCCTTGTTGCCGCGACTGCTCGCCGCTCATTGCCGCGGCTGCTCTTTGCTGCTCGTTGCTGCGGCTACTCGTCATCGTGGCTGCTCGCCGCAACCCAGCTTGTCACGCCCCGAACCCCAACGGGCTCGCGACATCCCCTTTGACAGTCATAATGAACGCGACGTCCCAGGCACGTCGCCAATCCAACCCAAACATCAGAGATTTAGCACGCACGGAAACAAAAAGAAACAACTCAGACAATAAAATATGACAAAGGGATAGAACGGAACCATAAATGCATAACTTCTTAAAACAACCATTATTACAAAACGATAGCCCAGGCTACCAATTTCAAAACCACAGTTTTCAAAAGGAGGTGGTGGTTGACAAGCTTATCTCTTCTACAAAAAGGTACTCAAAAGACAGGGTAATTTGATCCATCATTTAATCCCTGTGATACTCTGGCGGTATCTCCGAAACGATCACGGTCGCGGATCTGAAAGTGGTTATATAATAACCGCGAGAACGAGTCTCAATAAGCAACACTCTATACCCCACCTAGGCTAACGCGTACCCAGACAAGTCTAACATGCGAACCACCAAACAACATAACCAATTTCACACGACAAGCTTACCTCGCCTCGAATCACGAGTCAACCCTGCATATTAGTCCAAACATGACAATGCAAGAATAGTTCACCACCATATCACAATCACCCGATTCACACATTTCCACTCGCATTCAACTGATCCAACCAAGCAACCATACGTACATTTAGCCAATCCAATCAATCACATCGCACACACTTGTTCAACCAACTTTCCTCTCACAGAACACCGTCTACATGTCTCAAGTCTGGTCAACATGTCTCAAGCCCGCATCCAATTGGCACATCGGCAATTCATGCCTTCACACGGACCGCCGTCAAAACGTCCTAAGTCCATAGCCCTTCGATCAATCTAGGCTTAAAATCGACAGGCAAACACACGCCATTCAATTCAATCAATTCCACGCCAATTGCATCAAACAACCCATATTCATAACTCAGTCCAATTCACAATTCGCCATCTCAATCCACAAACCCGACGTTCGAGTCGGCCATGCACAATTACCCAAATCAAGCATAATATTTAATCCAATTCAATTAACACCATTATAACATAATATAATTAAATTAAAACACGCCCTAATCATTCTAAACCCGAGACAAGTCTATAAAATACCCAAAATACTAGGTAGGGTTTAGGAAGTCACTTACCTAAATTTGGCCCGGGAAAAGTTGGCTCGGGCCTAAAATGGCTCGGGTGAATTGTACCGAACTAGGTATACTCGTGGGTACGGGCACGACGACCGGCGCGGGCACGGGCGCAGGCGCGGGCGCGGGCGCGGGCAAGGCTGGGCTGGGCGGCTCGATTGGCTGGCCGGGGCTGCGATCGGCGGCAGCGGTGACGTGGCGGCGACGGCGGATGGCAAGAAGGGAAGGAGAGGGAGTTGGCTGAGGTGGGGGTGCGGCTGGAGGGGGGCAATGAGATGAGAGGGAGAGAGAGAGAAGGAGAGAGAGGAAGCTGGAGGTGGCGGGGCTCGGCCGGGGTAGGGCAGCTGCATCATCGCCGAAGCAGTAGGCAGCGGCGAGCTCTTGGCGGCCCGGCGAGTTGAGGTCGCGGTTGGCATGGAGGACAAAGAGAGAGAGCAGTTGGTTGAAGTGGAGGCCGGTGGATGGTGGTGTGCTGGTGCAGTGAGCAGTGCGGGACAAACGAGCTCGACGGTCGACGGTGACTGGTCGAGCGATGACGAGCTCGGGCGAGCAGAAGCAGGAGCAGATCTCGTCGGGCCAAGGGAGGAAGAAGGAAAAAGAAGAGGAGAGGAAGAAGAAGGAGAAAAGGAAGAGAGAGAAGGGAGGGGGTGTCAGGCATACAGAGGGGAAATGTGCGGGCGAGAGAGAGAGAGAGAGAGAGAGAGAGAGAGAGAGAGAGAGAGAGAGAGAGAGTTTGCATGGGGAAGAGGAGGGCTGAGGGGACGTTGCATGGGGGAGACATGCGCGGCAGAGGGAAAAAAGAAAGAAAAAGAAAGAGAGAAGGAGGGAGGGAGAGAGAGAGAGGAGGCAGCGTGCGCGAAGGAACGTTGCACGGGGGTGGGTGGCGCGGCGTAGAGGAGAGAGGAGAAAGAAAGAAAAAACTGATTTTTATTTTTGAGCGCGATCCAACGGACACAGTTCAAACTAAAAATCGATCTAACAGTCACGATTCAAATTTGAAGAATGATCTAACCATCCACGAAAAATCCCAAATAATAATATAGGGCAAATGGCCAAAATAAAATAACTCAAAACATACTACGAGGGAGGTCTACTTGTCCAAATTCGCACCCGGTCAAAAATTCACTTTCTCACTATTCCTGATAATCTCGACGCTGGCCACAATAGTATCGACACCGTCCAATTTATTTCGCCTCGAAACTCCCGAAAATTGACTACCAAGTTTGGGGTCTAAATAATGGCCAAATTCGATCGAGTGTGATTCTAGCAAAATCTCTATTTTAAAAACAAGAACTCGAGAGTGATTAGCTCCTGGGCGAGATTCTATTATAAGCACACTGACGAATTATACGTTTTATAAATCCCAAAAATAGATCAAAATTCGGAATGTCACAACTCTTCCCCCCTTACAAAAATTTCGTCCTCGAAATTTACAATCCAACTCAACTATTCAAACAAATGGGGGTACTGGTGTCGCATCAACTCCTCACTTTCCCACGTCGCACCTTCGGTCCCATGGTGCTCCCAAATTGCTTTGACCATCGGAATTTTCTTGTTCCGCAACACTCTTTCTATTCTGTCTTTCATCCGAAGTGGCTTTTCCACGTACGACACCCTATCGTCCACGTCTATTTGTTCAAAATTCAGTACGTGGGTCGGGTCCAGTTCGTACTTCCTCAACATAGACACGTGGAACACATTATGAACATGAGATAAATTTGGCAGTAGTGCGAGACGATAAGCCAAGGTGTCTATTCTCTTTAAGACCTCGAATGGGCCTACGTACCTTGGGCTCAATTTTCCTTTCTTACTAAACCGTGATAATCCTCTCATTGGTGACACCTTGAGGAAGACGTGGTCCTCTACTTGAAACTCCAAAGGCCTACGTCTCCGGTTTGCATAATTCTTTTGGCGGCTCTATGCGGTTTTGAGTCTGTCCTGAATAACCTTGATTGTCTCAATTGACTGTTGCACTAACTCTGGACCTGTAATGCTCCTCTCACCAACTTCATCCCAACAAACCGGTGTTCTATAGGCTCTGCCATACAATGTTTCAAACGGCGCCATTCTGATATTCTGCTGGTAGCTATTGTTGTAGGCGAATTCAACCAAATGTAACTGTTCCTCCTAGCCACCCTTAAAATCCAAAACACAGGCTCGCAACATATCCTCTAAAGTCTGAATCATTCTTTCAGACTGGCCATCCATCTGGGGATGATAAGCCGTGCTAAATTGTAATTTCGTTCCTAATGCCGTATGAAGACTTTTCCAAAAGGCGACAGTAAATTTAGGATCACGGTCCGAAGTAATCGTCACTGGTATTCCATGGAGACGGATTATATGTTGCACATACAAATCGGCATACCTTTCTAAGGTGAAGTTCTTTCGCACATGTATAAAATGTGCTAACTTTGTCAATCGATCAACTATCACCCAAATCGAATCATGACCCCTTTGACTTCTTAGTAATCCCATTACAAAGTCCATCGTGATGTATTCCTATTTCCACTCAGGGATTTCCAATGGTTGCAACATTCCACCCGGCTTGCAATGTTGCGCCTTCACTTGTTGGTACGTTAAACACTTAGCCATATGCTTGGCCACGTCCACTTTCATGTCGTTCCACCAATAATGCTGTCGTAAATTTTGATACATCTTCGTACTCCCCGAGTGTATACTGTAAGTGCTGCGGTGTGCTTCAGACAAAATCTCTTCCTTTAGTTCTATATCATTGGGTACACATAACCGTCCACGGAATTTTAGGATCCCATCCTCGGATACTTGAAAATCCGATTTCCTTTTTGTGGCATCCATACTCAAAATCTTCTGAATCTCCGAGTCCGTCAATTGTAGAGCCTTAATCTTAGTCTGTATTTCCGGTTCAATCCTCAATGCGACAAGTAGACTTGAGACATGACTTACTTCAAACTTAAATTCCGAGTCCTGAACTCTCTCCAACAAAGTCCACTCTTTGACCATCATATGCGCAATGCTTGATTTCCGGCTCAATGCATCCGCTACCTTATTAGCTTTTCTCGAGTGGTACATAATATCGTAATCCTAGTCTTTAAGAAGTTCTATCCGACGATGTTGTCTCATATTTAATTCCTTTTGAGAGAACAAGTACCTTAAACTTTGATGGTCCGTATAAATTTGAAATTTCTCCCCACACAAGTAGTGCCTCCAGATCTTAAGAGCGAAAATAATCGCGGCCAACTCCAAGTCATGCGTCAGATAGTTCTGCTCATGTGGCCTTAATTGCCGCGATGCGTATGCCACTACTTTCCCATATTGCATTAACACACATCCCAATCCCCTTAACGATGCGTCACTGTAAATCTCATATCCTCCCAGACCTGACGAAATCGTTAACACTGGCGCGGTCGTCAATCTCTATTTTAATTCTTGGAAACTCCTTTCGCACTTGTCCGTCCATTCAAACCTCGTCTCCTTCTTTAATAACCGCGTCAACGGCGTCGCTAATGCCGAAAATTTCTCCACAAAGCGTATGTAATACCCTGCTAAACCCAAAAAAGCTCCGAACCTCGGTTACTATTGTCGGCCTTGGCCAATTCACGACGGCTTCAATTTTCGCTGGGTCCACTGTAATTCCTTCTCCAAATACCACATGTCCTAAGAATGCCACTCGGTGAAGCCAGAATTCGTACTTACTGAACTTAGCGTAGAGCGCATGTTCTCTTAGGGTTTGTAGAACCTTTTCCAAATGTACCTCGTGCTCGGCGGAACTCTTCGAGTACACTAAAATATCATCTATAAACACGATCACGAATTGGTCAAAAAATTCCTTGAACACCTGATTCATTAAATCCATAAAGGCTGCAGGGGCGTTCGTCAGTCCAAACGGCATCACCGTAAACTCATAGTGCTCATACCTCGTCCTAAATGCCGACTTCAGCATGTCCTCCTTCTTGATTCTCAATTGATGGTAGCCGGTCCTCAGATCGATCTTAGAAAATACTGACGCCCCTTGCAACTGGTCAAATAGGTCATCAATCCTTGGCAACGAGTACTTATTCTTAATGGTCACCTAGTTCAGTTGTTTGTAGTCAATGCACAATCTCAATGATCCATCCTTTTTCCTTACGAATAATATTAGCGCTCCCCATGGAGACGTACTAGGACGAATGAAGCCTTTATCCAATAACTCTTATGTTTGGACTTTCAATTCTTTCAATTCCGACAGTGACATCCTATAGGGTGCTTTCGAGATCGGTTCCATCCCTGGGGCTAACTCGATTGCGAACTCCACTTCTCTATCAGGTGGCAGTCCCGGTAATTCCTGAGGAAAGACATCGGGAAAATTACACACCACGGCTATGTCCTCTAGCCTCGGCTCTCCAGCCGTCGAATTGACTACATTTGCCAGAAATCCTTGGCATCCCTCATCTAACAGCTTCGATACCTTGAGCGATGAAATCCAAGGGATCGAGGTTCCTCCTCGGTTTCTCACAAACTCAAGTCTAAGATGTCCAACCGGATTAAATTGGATCACCTTGCTACTACAGTCCATAACAGCTTTTTGTTTGACTAGCCAGTCCATACCGATAATCACATCAAAGTCATGCATACGTAATACTGCCAAATCTATCCTCCTTTCCCAATCGCCAATCACTAACTTACAATCGGGACATCCAAACGCAATCAGCACTTTATCATTCAGTTGGGTAGTAACACATAGCATAACATCAAGCAATTTTGGCTCAATCCCAGATAATTCAACGAACTGCTCAGAAATAAATGAATGTGATGCCTCCGGATCAAACAAGGCATATGCAGCATGATCACAGAGAGAGACCGTGCCTGTGACCACGCCATGCGTGTCCTACGCTTCCCTTCTTGCCATTGTATACACCCATCCTTAGGCCAGTGGCCTACTCTGATTTGCCGGCTGGATAGCACTAAATTAGTTTCCATTCTGGGGCGGCAGTGCAGGCGGTCCAGCTTGTCTACTGTTGGGGCAGTCCTTCATTTGATGGCTCCTCCCACCACACATAAAACATGCTCCGCCCATATTCGGGCAAGGTCCATTTCCGTGCCTTCCTCTACATAACCTACACGGGGCGTTCTGATAACGGTTTGGCTTCCCAATATTCCTCCGAGCTAGCGGGATGAAGCGACTATTTCCCATCATGGGTCTTTTCCCGAGTTGACGGTTGTTCCTAGCCAGGGCATACCGCGATCTAGAAGCGGCAGACCCGATCCGCCTGATCTCGTTCGATTGCCTAAGCCCTTTCATATATTTCGTTATAGCTTCTCAAGTTCAAGGAAATCATCTGACTATGAAGGTTCGGCTTCAGCCCATCTCGAAACCTCCTAGCCTTGTCCGTCGGATCCTCCACTATCCTGGGGGCAAATTTGGACAATCTGACAAACTCGGCCTCATACTGATCCACTGACGACTGACCTTGTCGAAGCCTCATAAACTCTGCCAGTTTCTGCTCTCGAGCGCTTTTCGAGAAGTATTTACCATTGAAGGTCTCAGTGAAGACAGCCCAATTCAGAGCAGTACCAGTAGGGTACACTTGACCCATAGTGGCCCTCTACCAATCACTTGCATTGTTTTGAAGCTGGTATACTGCTAGCGTTACCTTCTCTTCCCCAGTACATCCTAGCACCTCAAAAGCTTTCTCTGGCTCCTCTACCCATCTTGGTGTAGCCTCAAGGTCACCTCTCCTATCAAACTTCGGGGGTTTCAGCCTAAGGAATTGGTCTACTAGCTTGGACATTGGCTTGATCATATTTACTCACATCACATTCGGATCTCCACCAATCACATTATTCCCCTGATTCCTATTATTCCCAATGATCTTACTGACAGCTGCAGCAGCGACAGTAGCACTCCTTTCCCCGGTCTATCTACCCGATAATAATCTTGCTTCTTCAAGTATCCTCCACATTTCATCCAATCTAGGATCCCCCACTACTCTAGCTTGCGGGGCTACACGACCTCGACTTCGAACTCTACCTCGACCTCGAACGCTCATCTTATTGATTCTCATAAATGCTCACCTGCTAAATTGCACGCAGGAATTAGAAACCTAGGCCAACTATATCAGTCTAAGCCCTAGGTGGCCAATCACAACATCACTCAATCACAACCAACAGGGTTTCGTGCACTTACCTCAAGTCCTGACGCACCTGCACCTCATATATTATTGCATAATTTCAAGTAGCAACTACAATCACACTGTCTGGGGTACGCATAGCACACGAGTCTCCCTAATTGGCTACCCCAAAGTCATCGCTCCTTATCACTTCAGGTTTCGGCCATCTTGGATCGAGCTGACCTTACTTTGATATCAAATCAACCGGCGCATGTCACGCCCCGAACCCAACAGGCTCGATACATCCCCTTCGACAGTTGTAATGAACGCGACGTCCCAGGCACGTCACCGACCCAACCCAAACATCAGAGATTTAGCACGCACGGAAACAAATTGAAACAACTCAGACAATAAAATATGACAAAGGGATAGAACGGAACCATAAATGCATAACTTCTTAAAACACTCATTATTACAAAATGATAGCCCAGGCTACCAATTTCAAAATCACAGTTTTCAAAAGGAGGCGGTGGTTGACAAGCTTATCTCTTCTACAAAAAGGTACTTAAAAGACAGGGTAATTTGATCCATCATTTAATCCCCGTGGTACTATGGCGGTATCTCCGAATCGATCACGGTCGCAGATCTGAAAGTGGTTATATAATAACCGTGAGAACGAGTCTCAATAAGCAACACTCTATACCCCACCTAGGCTAATGCGTACCCAGACAAGTCTAACATGCGAACCACCAGACAACATAACCAATTTCACACGACAAGCTTACCTCGCCTCGAATCACGAGTCAACCCTGCATATTAGTCCAAACATGACAATGCAAGAATAGTTCACCACCATATCACAATCACTCGGCACACACATTTCCACTCGCATTCAACCGATCCAACCAAGCAACCACATGTACATTTAGCCAATCCAATCAATCACATTACACACACGTGTCCAACCAACTTTCCTCTCACGGACCACTGTCAACACGTCTCAAGTCCGGTCTCATAGGCACACAAGCCTCACAATTCGATCAATTCCAATGGCCCCCGTCAACACGTCCCAAGCCATATCATTCAATCAATTCTAGTCTCCGCCGTCAACACATCCCAAGCCACACTATTCAATCAATTCCAATGACTGATGTAAACACGTCGCGGTCCAACACACCTTTGACGAGCCATCGTCAACACGTCTTAAGCCCGCATCCAATTGGCACCTCGGCCATTCATATCTTCACACGGACCGCTGTCAACTCGTCCCAAGTCCGCAGCCCTTCGATCAATCCGAGCTTAAAATCGACAGGCAAGCACACGCCATTCAATTCAATCAATTCCACGCCAATTGCATCAAACAACCCATATTCACAACTCAGTCCAATTCACAATTCGCCACCTCAATCTACAAACCCGACGTTCGAGTCGGCCATGCACAATTACCCAAATCAAGCATAATATTGAATCCAATTCAATTAACACCATTATAACATAATATAATTAAATTAAAACACGCCCTAGTCGTTCTAAACCCGAGACAAGTCTATAAAATATTCAAAATAATAGGTAGGGTTTAGGAAGTCACTTATCTAAATTTGGCCCGTGAAAAGTTGGCTCGGGCCAAAAATGGCCCGGGTGAACAGTGCTAAACTAGGCACACGCGCGGGTACGGGCACAACAACGGGCGCGGGCGCGGGTGCGGGCGCTAGCGCGGGCATGGGCGCGGCCATGAGCGCGAGCACAGGTGCGGGCAAGGCTGGGTTGGTCGGTTGGGCTGGCTAGTTGAGGCTGTGACC
The DNA here is from genome assembly GCA_031216285.1 of Syzygium syzygioides. NCBI lineage: Eukaryota > Viridiplantae > Streptophyta > Magnoliopsida > Myrtales > Myrtaceae > Syzygium > Syzygium syzygioides. Next base: position 25,510,884 of record CM062244.1, on the reverse strand, counting down.
GGCGACGGCAGTGATGTGGCAGCGACGGCGGATGGCAAGAAGGGAAGGAGAGGGAGTTGGCTGAGGTGGGGGTGCGGCTGGGGGGGCGATGAGGCGAGAGGGACAGAGAGAAGGAGAGAGAGGAAGCTGGAGGTGGTGGGGCTCAACCGGGGCGGGGCAGCTGCGTCGTCGCCGAAGCAGTAGGCGGTGGCCAGCTCCTGACGGCCCAGCAAGCTGAGCTCGCGGCTGACACAGAGGAGAGAGAGAGAGAGAGAGAGAGAGAGAGAGAGAGAGAGAGAGAGAGAGAGAAAGAGCAGTCGGTTGAGGTGGTGGCCGGTGGACGGTGGTCTGCAGGCGCAGCGAGCGGCGCGAGATGGATGAGCTCGGCAGTCGGCGGTGACTAGTAGGGCGACGACGAGCTTGGGAGATCAGAAGTAGGAGCAGATCCCATCGGGCCAAGGGAGGAAGAAGGAAGAAGAAGAAGAGAGGAAGAAGAAGGAGAAAAGGAAGAGAGAGAAGGGAGCGGGGTGTCAAGCATGCAGAGGGGAAACGTGCGGGCGAGAGAGAGAGAGAAAGTTTGCATGGGGAAGATGAGGGCTGAGGGGACGTTGCATGGGGGAGACGTGCGCGGCAGAGGGAAAAAAGAAAGGAAAAGAAAGAGAGAAGGAGAGAGAGAGAGAGAGAAAGAGGGGGAAAGGGGGCTGCGTGCGTGAAGGAACGTTGCACGGGGGTGGGTGACGTGGCGCAGAGTAGAGAGGAGAGAAAAAGAAAAAGATGATTTTTATTTTCGAGGGTGATCCAACGGATACGGTTCAAACTAAAAATCGATCTAATGTTCACGATTCAAATTCGGAAAATGATCTAATCGTCCACGAAAAATCCCAAATAATAAGATAGGGCAAATGGCCAAAATAAAATAACTCAAAACACACTACGAGGGATGTCTACTAGTCCAAATTCGCACCCGATCAAAAATCCACTTTCTCACTATTCCTGATAATCTCGACGCTGGTCACAATAGTATCAACACTGTCCAATTTATTTCGCCTCAAAACTCTCGAAAATCGACTGCCAAGTTTGGGGTCTAAATAACTGCCAAATTCGATCGAGTGCGATTCTAGCAAAATCTCTATTTTTAAAACAAGAACCCGAGAGTGATCAGTTCCCGGGCGAGATTCTATTATAAGCGCACTGACGAATTACACATTTTATAAATCCCAAAAATGGGTCAAAATTCGGAATGTCACACAGCTCATAGCATCTCGTCACCGCGGCTGCTCGTCGCAAGCCAACTCGTCGCCACGGCCCACAGCTGCTCGCTGCCTGAGTCGCCGTAATGCCGCTCATTGCCGCTCGTCGCCGAAACTCAGCTTGTCGCCCCTCGTCTTCGCCACAACCCAACTCGTCACCGCTCATCGCTGTGGCTGCTCGCCACCTTAGTCACCGCAACCCAGCTCGTCCAACCTATGCCGCTATGAAGGTCATCTCACGATTCCACCCTCCCCCCCGATCCCTCTCCCACTACTACTGTTGTTTTTAGAGCGTGCAATTTCTGTGTGACGGCGAATCGATGTGGAAAAGAGACGAGAACGATTGAATTGCTTGTGATGAGAAAGTGTTGTGAAAGAGCTCGAAAAGGGATGGGAATTGAATGTTTTGTGCACGTCGCATATTGTATTCGTTACTATTCCCTTGCTTAAGTTCGATTTTCAATGACCCCAGATGTTGGATTATTTGCCGCTGCTTGAAATCTTGTGCTCTAGTTCTGTTCTTGAAGTGAATCGGCAACGGTGGCTGATGTTCCCATCTTCCCCTTTGCCAAAAAAGTAGTTGAGATGACCTTAGACTAAGCCCCTTCTTTGATTAATAGAGCCTTGTGTTTGAATAGCTTGGCTGGTGAGGATGATTTGCAAAATTGGAGAGGGATAACATGGATCTTTAGATCTATTGTCACTGCCTGTCGTGTCCTTTATCAAAGCCGCTCTTTTACTTCGAGAAGTTTTCGAGGGGATGGGTTGGGATTTTGATGTTTAGGAAGAAGGTGGGTGGTGTAACAACCCAAATTTCTACGTAATTCTGAGATCAATAAAATTAACATTATTTCGCATTTGATTTTAGTAAGTCTTACCTAGAGTTGATCATTCTCGAGATACTAACCAATGGGGTATGGCTAACTAGAAAAACGGTACGTGGACCATGAACCGGATCGCGAATCGGACACCGATCTCAAGAAACGATAATGAAATATTTTGGGCCAACGTGGGCATATCTTAGGAAAAGTGACGGATTTGGTTTGGTCAAGGCCAACGATGTACAATTGGATCGCAGGTGATTCTGCACGATCGAAAGTGCACGTGGCCAACCAGTCTCGAACTTAACCCAAACGATGGTGATCTCTGGAACTAGTGATAATTCCTATCTCTCTCTAGGATCGGAATCGTTATGACTTGGATAACCCCAGGTCGATACGTATAACTTCTAAACAGCCGCCCATTAGTGAGAGACCCTGAAATTGAAAATTTAGCGAGTTTTGGTCACGAAATTGAATCCGGACTTCGATATCGATTTTCGAGGGCTTGCAAGACTATTTTTGCGAATTCGACGTCATATTATGTTGGCCACTCATATTTGGAGTTGATACGGTCAAAAAATGAAATTTCGATCCGAGACCGGAAAATTACTGTTTTGCCCTTATGCCTATTTTGGTATTCCGAATTTTGGGAAATTATTTAGGGGATATTAAGTAGATAATATCAGCCCCAATAATTCAGATTTATGATGGACTAAAATACCCCTCCATTATTTGTCTTGAATTAATCCTAGCTAAGTGTGTAAAGGGCAAAATGGGAATTAAGTGTAATTTAGATTATTTAGTCAAACTTCCCTCTCTCTCTCTCTCTCTCTCTCTCTCTCTCTCTCTCTCTCTTCATTCCCTTTCTCTCTTCTTACGGTAGGCCCCCCATCCGAGAACTCTCTCCCTCTCTCTCTCTCTTGGCCATGGACAAGCCAAGACAGTTCAAGCCACCGCTGCCGTCGCCGTTTCACTGATCGTTGCCGCTGTGTGCCGCTGTGAGCTACCGATTAGCCGATCCCCCTTTCCACTCTAGCCTAATTAGCCTAGAGTTCGGGTAAGTCGCTCCCTAAACTCTATCTAGGATATCGGGTGTTAATGGGCTCGTTTATACACGATTTAGGATAGTTTAGGGGTTGATTAGGGTGTCGATCATGGTTGATTAGGGGAATGAGTTTTGGCGGTTGAAATTCGGTAGAAATCAATTGGGGTTCGAATCCGTGAGGTTTGGTGTGATTCTCGGATTCGTAGTTACTGTACCCATCTGATTTGCTATTTTTGTAGAGAATTTTGTGGGCCAAATTTGAGAAATTTTTCTTCTTGAAAGTTGTTCTCAACATCTTGAAGTATAACATACTTTAAATTTGGAATTTTTGGAGGCCATTTGGTTAGTACGAAAACCCATTTTCAGACCATATGGAAACTACTCGGAACACTGTTCATCCCGACCTCCGGGTCTATTCGAATTTTTATAAATTTTTTTAGGCCCATTTTCAAAATACTTCCTTCACAAAAGTTGTTGGAGACTTTCTTTTCTATGATATATAAAATTTCAAATCTTTTTAAGGCGATTTGGGTGTTGAAATAAATGTATTTTGAGGACAAAACAGTCTGTTAGAGCGAACTGATTTTGGTCTGATTTCGAGGGACAAAAAGGCATGGTTGCAGATTGAACCGGATTTCGTGCTCTTCATAAGAAATGTTTATCAAGATGTATTTTATGTCATATCAAAAATTTAGAATATTTAGAGTTTGTTTACTATTTATTTTGATGGGATTTCGGTCACTGTATAAAATGCCCAAATTTACCCTGATTCTATGGATGTTCATTTTTATGAGCGAGAGATTGTATGTGATCGCGTGCCAAGTATGTGTGGCCGTGTAACGTGATTGTGTGATGGTAATGTGTGTTGGCGTAAGGCATGTGTGGCGTGGGATTGTGTGGCCGTGTGTGATGTGTGACCGTGTGGCACGTGTGGTACGATGGTATGAGATGATTGGAATGGTCGGAAAAGTGGTACCCTGAGGCGTGTTCGTTTACGTGGGGTGAGTTCCGTCCTGAGGTGTGTACGTTTACGTGGGACGATGCCGTCCCTGACGAGGTGACGATGCCCAGCCCGACGGGGTGATGATGCCTAACGAGGTCAAAAGACCGTTGACCTGATACGTTTTACGCGAGCGAGGTAGTGGTGGAAAAGTTGGGAATGAGCTGGACTCGATTTGATATGTGAGGATTGTGAAAGCTGACGCATGGCTTGAGTTAGTGTACGAGTGTGGTTGTATCGTGTGATGTAGTGCTCGATTATGGGGTAAAAACTGCTAGGCATGGTATGGGATATGCCCAAGTGGGTTTTGCCTCATAATCGAGGCACGCGCGATTGTGATGCATTGATGCATGTGAATTCATATTACATGCTTTGGTTTTGCGACATGAATGAGACATCATTGTGGCGTGTTGGCTGTCTTATTATTTGTCGAGCAGGGAGGTGTATGAAGAATCCTAGGTAGGTTTGCGTGTGATTATTAGTATGAGTGGTTGTTTGTGTTAGGTATGTGTGGTCTGGAGGTACGCGATAGCCTAGGTAGGATTTATGGGTGTACTTATTGAGATACAATCTCATCGTTATTTCAACCAAATATTTCAGAACCCCGGTTTGATTAATGAACCTTCCACCGCCGCTGTAGTGTTTTGCAATATCGTTACACACCGACATTAACGTGGTAGAGTACCCGACAGACGAGCAGGAAACTCAGGAGGATTTAGATTCAGAGGATGAAGAATCAGACTCGGAGTGGACGCCAAGTAGAGGGCGTAGGGGCAAGTATAGGGGTTATGGAATAGGCTTTTGAAGTGTACTATTTTTGGTGATAGGGTACCCAGGTTATCGATCCTTTTTGTTATCGGTGGTATGAAGTGTAGCGGTGCGGTATACTCGTATATATGTGGTTTTGTAAATTATGGATATTATATAAATTTGAATGAGAAATGAATTTGTGCATTCTCCCGGATTACCCCAATTATTATCATCAGGGTATAGGTGATTTCCACTATTGATATAAATCTCTGATAAGTTTAATTTGGGTCGGCGATACCTTGGGATGTCGCATCATTCGACCAGAGAAGTGTGTCGTGTGACATTCCGAATTTCGGCTTATTTTTGAAATTTCTAAAACGCGTAATTTGTCAGCGTGCTTATAGTAAAATCTCACACGGGAACTGATCACTCTCGATTATTATTTTTAAATTAGAGATTTCGCTAGAATCGCACTCGATCAAATTTTGTCGTTATTTAGAGCCCAAACTTTGGTATCAAATTTCTAGGAGTTCTAGGATGAATTTAATTGAACGGTGTCGATATTGTTGTGGCTAGCATCGAGATTACCAGGAATAGTGAGAAAGTGAAATTTTGGATCGGGTGCAGATTTGGACTAGTAAACCTACCTCGTAGTGTGTTTTGAGTTATTTCTTTTAGCCCCTTTTCCTATATTTTTAATTAGGACTATTGTGGGCCATCAGATGGTTTTTGGGTTTAAACCGTGTCCGTCGAATCGTGCTCGAGTACCATTAACTTTCTGCTCTCTCTCTCTCCTCTCTCTCTCTCTCTCCTCTCTCCTCTACGCCGCGCCACCCACTCCTGTGCGACGTCCCTTCGCGCACGTCTGTCCTCTCTCTCTTTCTTTCCCCTTCTCTTTCCCCTCTGGTCGCACGCGTCCCCCCCATGCAGACGTCCCCTCCATGCCCATGCAGACCCTGACACTCTCTCTCCTCTTTCCTTCTTTCCCCTTTCTCTCTCTCTTCTTCTTCTTTCCTTCTTCTTCCTCTTCCTTCTTCCTCCCGCGACCCTAACTGGTTCTGCTTTGCTACTGCTCGAGCTAGCCTGACCGCCGTGCGTCCGCCAGCCGCCGCCCCCGACTGCTGGTCTCTCCCTCCCTTTCGCGTTTGGCTTGCTGCTCGAGCCCGTCGCGCCTGTCTCGGCCTGGCGCTGCCCAGCTGGCCGCCTCGCCTCATTCCGTCGCCTAGCTCGCCGCCGCTGCCACGGGTTGTCATTGCCCCAGCTCAGCCGAGCCGTCGTTGTCATTGCCCCAGCCAGCCAGCTCGCGACCTTGCTCGCAGCTCACCGGTGCTGCTCAGCCGATCGCCGGCCAACCCCACATTGCCAGTCGCCGTTGTTCCTCTCACCTTAGCTGGCAGCCCCTCCTCCTACGCATCTCTCTCTCTCTCTCTCTCTATTTCTCTCTTGTTTTCGCCGTGAGGAGCACTTTACCGGAGGAGCCATCACCACCGCTGCTGGTACCACCACCGAGAACCACCGCCCCATGCCTCACCACCCTCACCATTCCGTCCTCTTCCTCCTCCCTTCTCCCCCAGCCGCGTGAGGATCGGCCTCCCCCACCTAGGCTGCCGTCGCACACACGCCGGGAGGGTTGTCGTCGCCGCCGCTGCCCAGCCTTCCCCTTCGCGTGTTCAGCCTCATTTCCAGCTTAGGACACCAAGTGAGTTCGACCCTAAGCCCTAATTAGGTTTATTTGCATTTCTAGATGGGTTTTAAGGGTTAATTTAGGTATTTTAGGGGTTAATTGGTAGAGGCTATTAAGGGCTGGATTCGTGGCGTTTTTGGTGACCAAGGATGATTATTTAGTTGAGGTTTAACAGCCCGTATAGTGCTGTGATGTGGCGAAGAATAGGTGCCGAGATTTAGACAAAATGGTGGACTTAGTGGATGAAATTGATAGACCGGGTGGTGGCTGTTTTGGTGGCTGTTCTATGGGCTTAGTGCGATAAATAAATGGAGGTTCAGTGACCCAAGAGGCACTATTCAATGGCTGAGCAGTTTGGGTAAGTTCGGGCTCTAAATGTGGATTATAGTGCGCGTCCTATTTGGCCTTGTGGTGGCCGATTAGAATGGTGTTTTGGGGAGTTTAACAGAGCATTTTGAAAATAATTATTGGTCTGGAATTTGTGGTATAGTGGCTGCCCACGACGAGATTTGATTTAGGCGAGGCGTGATCAAATTGGGGTTTAATTGTGTAATTATAGGGAATGATCGTATTGATCGATTGACTAGCTAAATGAGCCTTGTTTGTGATTGATTGTATGGTGCCAGTCGCATGTCTAGCGGGACTAGGAATGGAATAGCTTGGCGGGCCTTGATTGCGTGGATTTAGGGTGAGCTAATTGTGTGACTTATACGTCTGAATTTCGTACCCTGCTAGAATACTTGATTTGTCCTCACGGTTGTGTGGTATGTTGGTTGGGCATAGTGAAATGTGGAATGAGCATATTGTGTGGTAAATCGAACAAGTGGTGTAGTGATATTATGCTCATTGTGAAATGTGTGAATGCACAAGTGTGATCGTTGTAGTCATGGGTATGCGTCATGAGCACTGGCACGGCATGTGCATTTACAAGTGTGCCTGAGTGACATGTGCATTGTGATCACCTAAAATGCCCTGATGCATATTACGCGGGGTTCAGATAAAAATCGATGCCTGTGAATGTGTGATCACAATAAACCCTGATGCGTTTTACACGGGGTAGTGAACCCGTCCTGAGGCGTGTTACGCGGGACGATACTCGGTTTACCGGAAGATGACCAACCTAAGGCGTTTTATGTGGGTAATGTGTCATGAGCCTAATGCGTATTACACGGGCCAGAGATCGATCTCAAAATGGTGGACTTGATGCGTTTAACGCCGGTCGGAGGAGAAATTGGTAAATGGCAGAGTGCTAGCATGCAAGTGTGCGTCAATGCATTGATAAGACATGAACATATGTGCGAACATGAGCATATGCATTATATACGTCAGAACCGAGTGACATGTGTGTACGTGCCTCGATCTAATTCTACGATACTATTATGAATATATGTTTATAGAATGCCTAACCTGCAGGGTCAAGCAAGATTAGATTTAGGCCCGAAGGCTTAAGTTAGTTATGTTTTGAATCATGTGTTGTTTAGTACTCGTCAGGAGGTGCACGTTAGCCTAGTTTAGGTTTAGGGAATTACTCAACTGAGATTATTCTCATCGTTGTATAAAACCAATTTTTTCAGAACCCTAGCCCTGAGATGCCTTCAGTTCCGGTACGTTTTGGGATTCCGCATCACGTAGAGCGGACGCAGATGATACACCCCGTAGGGAATGGGGAGTCTTATATTAGATATTATACCACAGTTTGGGTGGATGTGGGGGAGTCACATTATCAGACCCACGAGTACGTGGCGTGGTGTTTCAGGGACGATCTCGGAGAGTATGGTCCTCTCCGGATTTTTTATGTCTCGTTTACTGGGTTGGGCACCTGGTACCCTCGATGCCCTGATAGCGAGGTGACTGACTCTGGCTCTTCAACCGAGAAGAGTGCGAGCTCCGACGGTGTACCGGTAGAGTATGAGGTAGATGAGTTCGAGTCGATGGATATAGAGCCAGGCAACGGGGATGTTGTTCCGGAGCCGAAGGAGTCAAAAAATGAGGAGCTAGAGCCGATTGAGGAGGATCTCGTGCTGGAGGCTGAGCCTGAGGATATGGCCTCGGAGGAGGAGGCTGTAGAGGCCGAGTCTGAGACGGACTCATCAGGGTCCGATGAGAAGATGCCTGACAGCTCTTCATCCTCGGAGTCTTCTAATTCGGACCCAGACTGGGCACCGTTGGAGTTAGCATTTACCTCAGTTTGGTAGGGCCAGTACCTTTTTGACCAATGTCCCACCTTTAGTAGTAGATTGACCCCCGAGCCACTTACTCCTTTTTGTTAGTAGTGGCCTCTGACCCGTTTTTGATTTTTGGTGACCGGGATGTACATGGATATTGTATATGGTTTCCCCATAGTAATGCAAGTGTTCATTTTGTAATCTTGTTCTCGTTTGTGGCTATCCTTGGTTTAGTGTTATAACATTGTACAGGTGATTTTAATTACTTCCGTATGTGCTTTAAATCTCTGTGTTGGGCGTTAGGTCGACGACGCGTCCTTGGACGTCGCACTCTAATCGACCATGGCAGGGATGCTCGTGCACTGTAAGGTTTGGGGTGTGACATGTTACGTGTTCGAAGGGGTTCGGGGCGTGACATCCTTGTTGAATTGGTATCAGAGCGAGGTTAGCTTGATCTAAACCGGTCGAAGTTTAGAGTGATAAGGAGCAGAGACCCTGGGGTAGTAAATTAGGGAGACCTTAACGAGTCGTAGGGTAGAGTAAGCTACACGTGCCTCCAGATTGTTTGTTGTGATTATTGGGTGAATTGAGTGTTATAATGATTGAAGTGCAGGTGCGGCAGGACCTGAGGTAAGTATGTGTGCCTCCTTGATTGAGGTCTTGTGTTGTTTGTGATTAGCCGCATGCTGAGTGGTTGATTGCAGTGGTGCTAGTTACCTGCCTAGGACTTTAGACTGGTTTAGCTTGGTTTAGGTCTCTAATTCCCGAGTGGAACTATAGCAAGTGGGTGTGTGGTAATAGGAACTTGTAAGGATGAGCTTGAGAGGTAGGGGTATAAGGGGCCAACCAAGTTATGAGAGCCAAGTAGCAATGGACCTATGAGTGGATAGGATAGTGAGGACACTTGAGGAAGTGTGGTAACCTTATGGGTAGGTAGGCTTAAGAGTGAGCTGCCACTAAAGCTCAGGTTGTTGAGACCGTTGCAGATCTTGCTATTGGTAGTAATGAAAATCCTGACTGAGGTCAAGGAGATACGAATAGATAGATGCATCAATTGGTTGAATAGTTTCTAAAATCGAAACTCCTTCAGTTTGATGGGAAAAATGTGATCCCAAGGTTGCGTACTTTCGGTAGAGGAATTGGAAAAGACCATTAAGGTATTGAGATGCAAGGATGAGGAAAATGTGAAGCTAGCAGTCTGCCAGTTACAAAGAATTGCAAGTAATTGGTAGGAAGCCATCGGAGGAAGAGTATTTTCTATTGGTACTGCTCCGATTTGGATTGTGTTTCTTAAGGCCTTCAAAAGCAAGTACTTCCCCGAGTGGACTCGAGAACGGAAGTTGGCTGAATTTACAAGGTTCCATCAAAGATAGATGATAGTGGACATGTTTGAGGTTGAGTTTGTTAGGTTATCCAGTTTGCCCCAAAAGTAGTGAAGGACCCATTGAATAGGGCTCGGAGGTTCCGTGATGGATTGAAGCCGGGACTCCATAGTCAGGCGATATCACTGAGTCTGAAGGACTATAATGAGATTTGTGGATAGGTTTAAGCAATGGATCATGATGTGATAGAAAAGGGCTACCACTTTTGTGGATAGAAATTAAGAAGAAAGGATCGACCTAATAGATCTGGCTATGTATGATCTTGATGTAATTGTGGGCATGGATTGATTAGCCAAATCAAAATGCCGTGATGGATTGCAATGGCTGGGTGATTCAGTTTAGTCCGGCTAGACACCCTAAATCCGAGTTAGTGGGGATTCGAGGAAGAACCTCGTTTCCATGAGTTTTACCAGTAAAAGCAACCAAGTGGTTGGATGAGGGTTGTTAAGGTTGCCTAGCAAGTGCGGTGGATTTGACAATAGAGGAAGTGCGGCCGGAGGACATAGCAGTAGTGTGCAATTTTCCCGATAGTCAATGTTATTTAGGAGCACATGGAATAGAAGGTGCCACTTGGGAAAGCGAAGGGGCAATGTGACGTCAATACCCCCATTTGTTTGAGTGGACAAGTTGGATTGTAAATTTCGAGGATAAAATTTTTATAAGGGAGAAGAGTTGTAACAGTCCGAATTTCGACGTAATTCCAAGATCAATAAAATTGACATTATTTCGCATTTTATTTTAGTAAGTCTCACCCAGAGCTGATCACTTTCGAGATACTAACCAATGGGTTATGGTTAACTAGAAAGACGGTACGCGGATCAGGGACTCGATCGCGAATTGGACATCGATCTCGAGAAATGATAAGGAAATATTTTAGGCCAACGTGGGCAAATCTTAGGAAAAGTGACGGATTTGGTTTGGCCAAGGCCAATGATATACAATTGGATTGCAGGTGATTCTGCACGATCGAAAGTGCACGTGGCCAACCAGTCCCGAACTTAACCCGAACGATCGTGATCTCTGGGACTAGTGATAATTCCTATCTCTCTTTAGGATCGGAACCGTTATGACTCGGATAACCCCAGGTCGATACACGTAACTCCTAAACAGTCGTCCGTTAGTGAGAGACCCTGAAATTAGAAATTCAGCGAGTTTTGGTCACGAAATTAAATCCGGACTTCGGTGTCGATTTTCAAGGGCTTGCACGACTATTTTTGCGAATCCGACATCATATTATGTTGGCCACTCATATTTGGGGTTGGTACGGTTGAAAAATGGAATTTCAACCCGGGACCAAAAAATTACTGTTGTGCCTTTATGGCCTATTTTGGTATTCCGAATTTTGGGAAATTATTTAGGGGATATTAAGTGGATAATATCAGCCCCAATAATTCAGATTTATGATGGACCAAAATGCTCCTCCATTATTTGTCTTGAATTAATCCTAGCCAAGTCTGTAAAGGGCAAAATGGGAATTAAGTGCAATTTGGACTATTTAGTCAAACTTCCTTCTCTCTCCTCATTCCCTTTCTCTCTTCTCACAGTAGCCCCCCCAACCGAGAACTCTCTCCCTCTCTCTCTCTCTTGGCCGTGGACAAGCCAAGCTGGTTCAAGCCACCGTCGCCATCGCCGTTTCGTCGATCGTCGCCGTCGTATGCCGCCGTGAGCTGCTGATTAGCCGATCCCCCTTTCCACTCTAGCCGAGTTAGCCTAGAGTTTGGGTAAGCTGCTCTCTAAACTCTATCTAGGATATCGGGTATTAACGGGCTCGTTTAGATGCGATTTAGGGTAGTTTAGGGGTTGATTGGGGTATCGATCGTGGTTGTTGGTGGCTTATCATGGCTGTTAGTGGCTGTTGCGTATTGGATTAGGGTACTGCATGATAACCTTTCTGTTCCGGAATAAGTTCCTGAACCAGAAATAGATTTTTCTATTTCTGGTTCATGGATAAGTTTCTGGGAAAAAAAACCTGTGACGCCCCAACCTCGGGGTCATTAACGTGATGTCCCGTTCATTATTATCTTTCTTTACACACGCGCGGAAGCATACTCCGGACGATCACAATAAAAAAAACAACAGCGGGATTAAGACAACAACATCATGAGCAAACCTTATATTTACAAAGTATGCAAACATGTTTTAACAGGCCCTTCGGGCCATGGCAACAACAACACATATTTTCATAGTCATTTACACACAATAAACTTGTGGTTTGGGTTTTTCCTATCTCCACTATGACTTCTCGCTCCTCGCTTTCCCCGAACTGCAACATGGCTCGAACTCCTCCTGACGCCGCCATCCGTTCGACCATCCTATGTACCTGAGGGTGGGAAAATGGGGGGTGAGTCGGGGAGACCCAGTAAGTAAACCTACTAATACCAAGCGAGGACGAGGGGATCGCCGTTAGCACAAGTCGGCCCTTACCGCACCCGCATCAATGGCAAATCAATAGCAAAGTTCATACAAGAGAACATCAAACATGGCTATAACATGTGCACTTTATCAGTCAACTCTCGATTCTACCTCTGAAACAAACTTCAAACACGAAACATGAGTAAATCGAGAAATGAACCAACCATAACCAACCAAATGACCGAGAAACGGTCCAAGCAAACCGTGTCACAATGTATCACAACTTCCTTTCCCGATATTAGGAAGTTTACTTATCCAACGTCAAACAAAACCAGAGAACAGGGTTCGAGATAGGTGAGCTCGAGAAATTTCGGGCTTTCTCCTTGTTTCCTTCTTACTTGGCCGACCAAAACGAGGCCTACCAAGGCCAAACCGTGGCTCTTGGATGGGAACAAGTAGGAACACGGGCCGGTTCGGGGTTGATTCAGGTGTGAGTTTCTCGGCCAAAGTGAGAAAATAAGAACAAGGGAAGAAGAAGAAGACGTTGGTGAGAGATTGGAGGGTGGCGTGAGAGAGGAGGAGAGGGTGGGGAAGCTTCATGTGAGGCTTCTAGCTTCTTATAGACAATTAAGCTTGGAAAAGAAGCCAAGTGTGAATGCGAACAATAGTCAAAAGTCATGATGGCTAGTATTTTTTTTTTGGTAACCCATGATGGCTAGTATTTAATGCCATTAATGGCTATTAATGGACTGAAATGATGAAGATGCTAACTTTGGTCCTCTCTCTCTCTCTCTCTCTCTCTCTCTCTCTCCCTCGCGGCTTCTCTCTCTCTCTCCCTCTCTCTCCCTCCTTGGCCGAATGGCCTCTCTCTATTTATAGAGACCAAACTTGGGGCCAAAGAAAAGGATGAGGTAAGCGCTTAGGTCATCGGGGCAATGAGGTAAGCGCTTACCTCACAAGCCATCGTGAAGGCCATCAAAGTCAAGAATCATAAATGTAAGCCAATAAATGCTTGTGGAAAAGAAGACCAAGCCATTAATTAAGCTTCTTGAACAAGCTTCACTCTTGGCTATTTATTTCAAATTTCGTTTTCCCCTGGTCTGACCTCTGATCAAAGTATAAAATATCTCATTTGAAAGCTTAGAACGCGTACTTTAAATCACCAGAAGATACCAAGTCCAAATTCCAACGTTTTTGTATAGAAAATGCTAAATCTTTGAAATCTGGCAAAAACCGAATAGTTTTGCACTGTTCACGAAATCGGACTTGAAATCATAGTAAATAAACTCTGAAAATTCTTAAATTTGGATATGTCATAAACAAGACCTTAATAAACATTTTCTGTGAAGAACACAAAGTCTAATTCTCTCTGTAAACACCATTTTCAGTTACTCAAAAACAGACCAAAAACAGTTCACTGGAACAGCATTTTTATTTCTCAAAATAAGCTCTGTCCAGTATCCGAATCATCTCAGAAAATTGCCAAATTTACACACTTTATAGAAAAGGAAGTTCGCAACAACTTTCGTGAAGAAAACATTTCCAAAATCAGCCCAGAAAAGCTTGTAGAAAATCAAGATGGTGTAAACATCACTGAAATTCCCATTCTGGGCAGTTTTACACAGTCTGAAAATCAGGCCATTGTACTACTCATATCAACTCCAAAACTTCTGAAATTAAATAACGTAAAATTTCAAAATATTTGGAACAACTTTCCAGAAGAAAGCGCTTAGAAATTCGGATCACAAAAGTCTACCCAAAAATAACAAATCGAAAGGTACAAATGATCCGAAAACTAGGTTTTCCAAAACAAGATAAAACAGTTTAGTTCTGATTGGAAAACCGCCCAACTTAAACCATAGTCATTTCCCATGGACTGAAATTGAGGATATTACAATTTACCTGCGGCTTCCCAGGCCCACAAATCGGGATGTGACAAAACCCGTTTGATAACGACAAAAAATTTCTGTTTCTAGAACAGAAGCCCGTTTGATAACAGAACGAAATTTCTATTTTCTGAAACAAAAACCCATTTGATAAACAACCAAAAATTCTATTTCCAGGAACAGAAATCCATTTTTTTAGAAATGGAATAAAAATAATAAAAAAATCTAAAAAATTCATAAAAATCTTTAAAAAAATTCAGAAAATCCCAAAAATTTGAAAAATTCCAGAAAAAATCATCAAAATGTCAAGAAAATAAAAAAATTCAGATTTCGGGAAAATAGGAAATTTGTTGAAATTTTTCAAAAAAAATTAGGAAATAAAAAATTTCAAAACTTCACAAAATTGCTTAGAATACCTGTGGCCATCCACTTTTAGTGAAATTTAAATTTTTTTAGGTTCGCCAAAAAAATAAAAAATTTCAAAACTTCACAGAATAGTTTAAAATACATGTGGTCACCCACTTTGAGTGAAATTTAAATTTTTTGAGGTTTCCAATAAAATTAAAAATAAAAAAATAAAAAAATTCAAAAATTCACAAAAATGGCTCAGAATAGCTGTGGCCACCCACATTTTGAGTAAATTTTAATTTTTTTAGATGCCCTAAAAAATTTAAAAAAATAAAAAATTTCAAAATTTCACAGAATGGCTTAGAATACACGTAGCCAACCATTTCAAGAGAAATTTAATTTTTTTGAGATTTCCAAAAAAAATAAAAATTTTAGAAATCTCAAAACTTCATAGAATGACTTATAGAATATCTATGGCCACCCACTTTGAGCGAAATTTAAATTTTTTTAGGTGCTGAAAAAAAAAATCAAAAAGTGAAAAAATGAAAAATTTCAAAATTTCACAGAATGGCTTAGAATACCTGTAGCCACCCACTTTGAGCGAAATTTAAATTTTTTTAGGTACAAAAAAATATTAAAAATCAAAAATTTGAAAACTTCACATAATTGCTTAGAATACTTCTAGCCACTCACTTTGAGTAAAATATAAAATTTTTGAGATGCCCAAATGGTATTTTTTTTTTGCTTTTTTATTTCATCACCTAAAAAAACATTAAATTTCACTCAAAGTTGGTGGCCACAGATTTTCCAAGCCATTCTGTGAAGTTTTGAAATTTCTGATTTTTTAAATTTTTTTAGGGAATCTAAAAAAAAATCCATTTCTCTCGAAATGGGTGACCACAGATATTCTAAGCCATTCTATGAAGTTTTGATGTTTTTAATTTTTTAATTTTTTTCGACACCTAAATAAAATTAAATTTCGCTCAAAGCGGGTGGCCACAAATTGTGAAGTTTTGAAATTAAATTTTACGTTGGATTCGTAAGGTTACGTACGCCCGCACACAAATTCCAATCAAATTAATGCAAATGGCCAAGCACTGGAACGGGTCTTCAGCATTCAACCAACATCGTTATCGATATTTGCTCTCAATATTTGTGAATATGCATCGTTCCGCATAATATCGCAAAAGCTTATGGAGAAAAGTCAACCAAGCTTATCACATTACAAGAGCCAATATAGGAGATCCCAAAATGCCACGTTACATTACAAGAGCCAACATAAAAAATATTCAAATACAAAAAAATGGAAATACATTAGAAAAGTCGGAAACACATTTTCATGGAATCTCCGCTATATTATTATCAATTGCCAATTGATTGGCAATTCTTTTCCTAAGTATGTTGATCTCGATATCCTCCTCTGTTTATGTATCGTCAATAACCTCATCTTGTGCACTTCCAAACGAGTACTCTGAATCACCATATTGGGAAAGTTATTATCCATCTTGTCTTGATCACGGATGTAATTATGAATAGCACAACATGCAATTACAATACATGCCTGCTTTTGAATTGAAAATGAAGGCATGTGTTTCAAAATGGGAAAGCGATTCTTTAACACCGCAAATGATCTCTTAATAACATTCCTTAGTGAAGAATGCCTATGGTTGAATAATTCTCTTGCTGTTGTTGCCTGCCTCACTCTACCCCTAAAATCATTAATATGATACCGTTCCCCTTTGAAAGGAGTCAAAAATCCCGGAGTTGCAGCATAACCAGAATCTACCACGTAGTATTTGCCTAGCAAAAGGTATTCATATATTGATCATGATTCGCAAATGCAATACAATTATAAAGAAAATTATCCCTTGAAAAATAAGCAAATACCTGGTGGAGGTCGAGGAAATTGTAAGCGATGTGTCTCGAGTACTGCGGAGACCACCCGACAATCATTGGCAGAGCCTTCCCAACCAGCATACACAAATGTAAATTTCATATCAAATGAACAAACACACATCACATTCTGAGTGGTAATTCCTTTCCTACCTCTAAATGGGATCTGTTTCGACACTGGTACAGAAGCATGAATGTGAGTGCCATCAATAGCGCCTATGCAGCCCTATCATTTCAGCAAAGACTAACATTATACAAGATTATCAACAAAATGTAATTGAAGATGTAAAGGAATGTATGCAAATCCTACCTTGAAGTAAGGATTATATTTAGGATTGATAAGAATTTCTTCTGGGATAACATCAAATAAAGGTGGTACGATAATTTCTCTTGCCAAACTCAGAACTGCTTGTAACACTTTAGCAAAGTACTTGCTGATAGTTTGTCCCGAATGTTGGAATCTCTCACATAAATCTCTATTCAAGGATTCGAGTAGATGCTCTCTTCTGGGTTTTACGCCGGCACTGTTCACCCGACTGGAATCTGCTGATTCCGGCGACCATTGAAGATGATTCTTGGAGACAAGGTCATCTGTACCATCCTCTCCCTCCCTACCAAAGGGCTTTCGCTACTCTTAAACGTGGAAGAAGGACCAACAGATCTGATCGGCTCCTGTTGTGTCCTTGTCCGCCTGGAACCCTGGTTGCGACTTGATAGAACGAGCTGCATCAGGCCTTGAGCTACTTTCTTCTAGGTCGTCTGGCCCTCTTGAAGGTATTCTCTGTTTGGATTTCCTTTAGTGAGGTTGGATTTGGTTACTGGTGGACGCATTTATTTTGGGTTGCTGATATCGTACTGTAGCGTATCCCAAATCGGATGATGGTTTGTCTTGACTGGTTGGTGGTTGCTGTGGTGGTTGGAATTCTGGTTGGTGTTTGATGCGCTGATATTGCGAACAAAATGGTGCTGGATTCTAGAAACCCCTCACCTAGCCATTACCCGGTTACTAGGGAAATAATGCCTGAAATTGATAATGCTGGAACCTCTAAGACAGCTGAGCCTAGAGGTAAATTGGTTGCTTTCTCTAGTAAAAGCCCTCCCCCGGTACCAGATTCTTCCAGAAAAGACAAGGCTAGGCGTAGTCGCAGCAGGGGTAGATCTAAAAGTCGATATTCCTCCCCTAGACATGCTTATATTACTAGTCCTCCTGGTGGTTCTAACCTTCGAACTAATGCAACAGGCCTTGTTAATAAGGAAAAATAGAACTCTAGCAGCCAACCTACTCCTGCTCAGGCGACCAGAACTTGGGCAAATGTAGCCAAGGCTTTAACTAAAGGTTATAACCTTGAATTTGTCCCACCTATAGTGGAAAATGGTGAGATCATTGTTGACATAACACCTGAGGTAGCTGCTGAAGAGAGTCCGCGGTGGATGGAATGCATAGTCGGTCACTACATAGGGAAGAAAGTCCCATTCAAGCTGACTGAAGAGGCGATAAAAAAGTCCTGGGGTGACCAAGTTGTCGATGTAAAGTTACATGAGAATGGTTTCTACTTCTTTCGAGTAACTAATGTTGATTTTCGCAGGAAGATCATAGATATGGGTCTTGTTTCCATTTTCAGCTGCATCTTAATGCTTCAGCAATGGCATCCAAAAATAATACTCAAGAAGGGTAAGCTGGACTCTATCCCGGTCTGGGTTAGGCTAAGGGATATTCCCTTTTTCCTTTGGTCTCCGGCGGGCATTGGGCGCATAGCAAGTGCCATTGGTAAACCACTTTATGTGGATGCGCAAACTGAACAACTATCCAGAATCTCTTATGCCCGTGTTTGTATCGAGATTAAAGCCAATACTCCTCGAGTGGACATTGTTAAGTTCAGGTGGGATGGTGAAGTAAACTCTATAAGCGTCGAATACGAATGGAAACCTCTTGTATGCTCCTCTTGTGGTATCTTTGGACATAAACCGGGAACCAGGGGTTTTGATTGTGCTCCTCAACAACTTGAACCAGAGTTGAGCCCACCTCCCGGTCTCAAGCTGCAGACGGCTGGACCATGGTCAGTAGGAAAAAAGGTAATGCTTCTTCTACTTTGCCCTTAGACCAGCGGCAACCTATTTCAACCCCTCAATTGGATCATAACCTGGGCATAGCAGATCCTTTGGCTCCTGTTCTCGAAACTATTGCTGAACCAGCCCCAGTAGGAATCGACCTGATCAACTCCAAGGATATTGAGGCAGGAACTAGCTCTTCCCCTGCCATGTGTCCAGCGAACACTTTGGTTTAACAGACTCTGGACTCTTCCCCTTTCCTGTGTCCAGCAAGCACACTAGACCAGCAAGTTCCTGAATCCTCTTCAAACTCCCTATCTTCTAATGAACACTCTTCTGGCTCCCGAACTCCAGTGGATAGACCCAATGCTCCAGACAGTACAAAGGAGACTGAATCAGGTTGTGCTTCCCCTCCCAACACTCGGTCTCGTGCCTTGGCTTCATGCACCACTGAAGAGGTCGTAAATGACTCGCCTGATGCAATGACTAACTCATTAAGCCTCTCTAAGGCTACTGGTCCTTCTTCCTCGAAACAGAAACCTAAGAGGAGGAGACCAAGGACTTCTCAGAGGTAATTGCTGTGCCTATAGCTATGTTTTTTGGTATATGGAATATCCGAGGCCTAGTTGCCCCCCTTAGGCAAGCTGAGATCCGGAATTTTATTAGGACTAATCGGCTCTCTTACATTGGTATCGTTAAAACTAAAGCCAAAACCTCCCTTTTTGCTGAGATCTCTAGAGGCTTAAATAATAGCTGGCGGTGGACTTCCAACTACGATTTCTCCCCTTGGCATAATTTGGTTTGGATGGGACCCGAATGTTATAGACATGACTCAACTCCACTCGTCTGGACAATTGATCCACATGCAGCTTTCTCTTTTGAATTTGCGTAAATCCTGTCTTCTCACTGTTATATATGGGGAACACACTTTTGGGCTTAGGCGTTGTCGCGACCTGCCCCTCGAGGGCCGAACTCGGATGAGGCGGGTTTAGAGATAAGTGTTCATGAGATGGTTCATATGGCACTTTTTAAAAAAAATTTCTGAAGTGTAAATCTTTTGTTTAGCCACGTGACCCATTGATCATGAACGTGGATTTTTCCTAAATCCATATCTCGCGTGACAGCGGATTGATTTTATTTTTTAGGAGTTGCCACTAGCCTAGGTCGGGGGTCGGCTAGAATACCCAACCGAAACGCGGGAATTTCGTTTCGGTTTCTACGAAAACCAGAGACCAAAGGTTCGGGGACTAGCTTACGTTAATATTTCTATTAACGCCCTTTCGGTACCGCTAAACTTAATATGGTTGTTATCTAAGTCGTCATGCATTTGTTTTTTACCATTTTCATACCAAAGTCTTAGTCCACTAGGTGATCATGCATTTTGTTTTTGTATTTTCATTTGAGATTCTAAACTAATCCTATCTTAGTCTAGAAAAACAAAGAAACAATCAATTGTATTTGAAAGACTTTTCTTAAAGTAAACACTCGAAGTATTGAAAAGACGAGCTAATTCTAAGTGCTAGGAAGTAAAAAGTAAAAAGTAAAAACCCGCAACTCGTCGGGTGTTTATTACAACACAAATTGAAAACCCGAGACATGATCGGGGATGAATGAATTAAGTACAAATTGAAACCGGATTGGACATCGGTTTAGTACCATCATCAAATGAGTACAAATCGAGACCGGATTGGACATCGGTCAATCACCTTGGTCTTTTCGATTTTGGATCATCCTCCCATGGACCACCTCTCGGGTGTCGGTGTTTACATTCATAACATTCATTCATGAAAGGACAACATATGAAAGAACAATGATGCAATCAATTCGCTAATTAAGCACGGGCCTCGGGATCGGCCTTTGTTTTTCATGCATTTCGATTCATCACCCACTTAATCACCTAACATCATTTGATTAATGGTTAATGATAATGGGCTACCATTTGCATTCACAAAACGGCAACTCATATCAATTAACCCCTAAAGTCGGGTTCTAATGACCATGAATGGGCTACCCGCCGAACATGCACCGGGCCTAACATTCATCTAACAAACACATGCATAATCATAAAATGAACATGCATTCAAGCCCATGGGCCTTGTTTCGAAGCCAAACAAACCATGAGAAGTGGGCTTTATAAAAAAACCACTTATTCAATTAATGCCTAATTCGGATTGAATCTGTTCAAGTATGATTAACTATCCTAATGACGTCCAAATGAAGTGGTTCAGGTGTCATTAGAAATCTTATGACATGAGGATCAAAAGTCAAGAAGACCATTTTTTCTAAATCCTAGCCAATTTTCCTGAAAAATATCGAATTAATCTCAGTGACAGGTTGGACTCGGTTCAGTTATGAATTTCAAAATAATGGCGGGAAAAATAACAAACCTTATCAAAATAGTGCGAAAAGTTTTGTACGGTTAGGATTCCCCGTGTGTAACAACTTTCATGTTTTGAGTTTTTGCTAAAAAGCCCTCCAAATTTTTATAAAATTCGGTTTTCACGAAGGACTCAATTGCAAATGGAATTTTAACCCGTGAAGACTTTTCAAGCAAAATGACCCTCCAAAAATTTTAATTAGGTCCTCCAAATTTCCAGTTGATATAATGAGACCCCAATAAGCAACTTTGTAGTTTTGATTTTTTACAAAAAAGGACTCTAACTTTATCAAATTCGGAGAAACATCTTTTGAACTCAAAAGGAATGAAAATCAGATCTGGACACAGATTCTGATTAAATTGTGGGAATTCCTTTTGAAAATTCAAATGATCTCTGATTTTGATGAAATTAGTATCAATAGAAAGATCTCAATCTCAGAAAGAACTTTCATGAAGAAAATGTTTTCATATTTCGAACACACGAATTTATGAAAATCGAAGAACACACGAAGGTCGACTGAAACCAGCATGATACCAGATTTACATGCATATGACGTTGCAAATCGTACTAGGCTAACATGCTCAAAATTTTGTGAAAATTTTATGGTGAATAGATCAGGATGTGTTTTACAACTCTCATGAAGGAAGTTGTTCCAGAAAATGATTGTAAAAAATCATAAAATTCATCAAACAGCACGACGTCAGTCAGGGAATCATCATAATAGACTTGAGCAACATATTTCAGGTTCTGATCCTAACTTCTAAAAATGTTTTGACATAGTAAATCAAGTCCGATCGAGCCATATGATATATCAAATCGAAGCTTAAGACGAGTTCTACGACTCTCTAGTTTATAACTTCATCAGATTTCAACGTTAACAAGCTCAAAACAGCATCTCAAGCATGCAGGTTTTACTGGACGCGAATTTGCAGAATTGTGTTCAAGTGTTCTTACCTTGTCTCACAATGATCCAACGCTCAAGCGAGCGATCCGGCCTCCGTATTCTGATCTAGAATGACACGGAGAAGCCTCGGAAAGCTCGGCCAACCTACGACAATGGATTGCACGAGATAATGTGAGATTCAACTCTTGTTCATACAAATAAACTAATCAGTAAAAGTTGAGGTTAAGGATGTGATCCGGTGGCCGTTCGATGCGAGGCCGGACACCACAGTGACTTGAAGACACCGAGGAATGTAGTCGGATGCTTTGGATCGCCGGAGGAGGTCGCCGGAAGGCCGGTTCAGCCGGCTGAACCGGCTGGACAAATCACCGGCGGTAAAGCCGGTGATGCTGCCGAGAGGGAGATCAGGCCGGAACAGTGAGCTCCGGCCTCCAGCGAGGGTAGCTGGTCTTGCGACCAGCCTCAGGCCGCCGTGGGGGACGTCGGAGGGGCGGCGGCTCACCGGAAAACGGCCGGCAAGGAGCCGGAAGGCCGGCGGCCGAGAGGGAGCTCGATAGAGAGAGAGCTGATCGTGAGAGAGAGAGAGAGGGAGAGAGAGAGAGAGAGAGAGAGAGAGAAAATAGATCTGAAAAATGAACCCCCCCTTTGATTTTTGGAGGGAAAAACACTATATACCTCCCCCAACTTTGAATTTTAGCCCTTAGATTGATCAAATGGCTCAAAATGCATCCTTAATGATTAAGAATATTCCTTAATAGCTAAGGATTGGTGACATGACATCATGGATGGACATGATCAATTCTAGATGAATGGCCATGATTGATTTGCTAATCCCCTAATTAATTTACTTAATCCTTGAATAAGGGCATTTTTGTCATTTTTTATTAAGGGCATTTTTGTCATTTTTGCACTCAAGAGGATGTAACTGACCTTGGTTGATCCGATCAGATTATCGATCATCAAAATTTTCGACCGGAAAATGACTAGTCTGATCGGATTAGTTCAATTTGAATTAAACCGATTTGAGTCAATTAGCTCTGAATTTGGGTAATTGCATGACCGAGCTAGACTAACAAGTTTAATTGAAGTCTAATTAACCAAATTGAGTCCCAATTCATCAAATTGAATATTAGTCTAGAGTGGGTCAAGTTGAATTGCACTAATTAGACCAATTACTCTTAGACTTCCTAATCATTGGATCACTAAATTGATCAAATTGACTCAAATTCATGTAAATCTTTCAAAATTGATTTTGAATTTGGATTTCATATAAGAAATCAGGCTCATTCGTGTCTCAATTGCACACATCATGAAGAATCGATCAAAATCACTGATTAGGGCCAAAATTGGTGGTTTCTGTGTTTGGCTTGGAATCACAAAATTGGTTCAAAAATTGGATATAAAATGACCTCTAGATCAAATGTCGTGAAGAAAACTAATTTAAAAAAATGACTAGAAATGAAGTAATTTCATTTTTGGCCGATTTGAATCAACTTCCGCAATTTGGGAAAAAGTTGATTTTAAATCGATTTTTGTAAAATTTCAAATGCCAAAGGTAAATTGAATATAAAATAAGATGATTTTTTGGATTTTTCAATTTTTCAATTTTTTTGGTCAAAGGTTTGACCAAAAGTCAAACTCTAGTTGACTTTTCACTAGGAGCTTGATTTGATGATCAAATCTTTGAATTTTTCTGAAATTTCTACTTCTAAAGTGAAATTGGACTTGAAAGGAATCTTTTTATGCGAAAAGCCCTAATTTGACCTGGGGTTGACTTTTGGTCAAAGGGTTGACCAAAAAGTCAACGCCAAAGTCAACCATTTGACTTTTCGGGTTTTTGCATAAAATGAATAGAAAATCACTTACAAAAGCTAAGCCAACAGACAGAATTAAAAACAATACTTTTTGCTCAAGAAATAGGCTCCGTCGCGATCGGAAACTGTAATCTCGACTTTTTTATTTTTTAATGATGCATCGACTAAAAATTAGGTGTCAACAGGCGTACATTATGGTCAGACCTTATTCGGCTCTTCTCTTGTGACTTACCATGGATTGTGGCCGGAGATTTCAACGCCATTAAAGACCTGCAAGACAGAGTGGGTAGCACAACACCTTGGATTCCGGCTTTCGATGAACTCGGTGATTGCCTCAACCAAGCTGGTCTTGAGGACCTCCGGTATGTCGGTTGTAGATACACTTGGTCTTACTCCTCTGGCAACAACAGGAAACTCCGAAAGATAGATCGGGTCCCCATCAACAACCTTTGGACCCAGTACTTCTCACTCTAGGAAGCTTCCTTCCTTGTTCCAGGTATATCTGACCATTCCCCCATGGTGATTAAAATCTTATCACCACCAAGTTCCAGAAAACTTTTTAAGTTCTTCAACTTCTGGGCATCCCATCCTAACTTTTTGGACCTGGTAGCTCAAGTATGGGACACACGAATGGAGGGCACTCCTATGTACATCATCTGTTCCAAATTGAAACTACTTAAAGCGAAGTTGAAACAGCTGAACAAAAGTTCCTTCTCGGCTATTTCTGCCAGGACAGAACAGGCCAGATCTGATCTCTATACTGTTCAGTCAGCCTTGGAACTATCTCCTTTTGACCAGAACTTGCTTGATAGAGAAGTGGAGCACCTTCGCTCCTTCTCTACCCTAAGACTACAAGAGGAATCCTTTTTTCGACAGAAATCTAGGATTCGCTGGCTTAAGGAAGGTGACCTCAACACTAAATTTTTCCATCACTTCGTCAACAAAAGGCAACTACAGAATCGTATTCTCTCAGTATCCACAGGTGATGGTGCACTATTAACAAACCCATTAGAGGTCAGGAACCACATTATTACCCACTTTCAGGTCCTACTCAATGGATCTTCTATTTCTACCCAGCCAGCTGTCAATGAGATAGGTGAGTTTATTAGGCAGGTCCTTGATGATCATCAGAGGAACTACTTAGCACAATCGGTTTCTGATGGTAAAATCCAGTCTACACTTTTCTTGCTGGCTAGAGGTAAAGCCCCTGGACCGGATGGCTATAATGTGGATTTCTTCAAATCCTCTTGGGAAATCATTGGGCCTTCCATCCTCAAGGCGGTGAGAGATTTTTTCCAGACTGGAAGTATTCTTAAGGAGTTAAATAGTACCATCTTAACTCTAGTTCCGAAGTCCCCCAATGCCTCAACAATGGCCGATTTTCGGCCGATTGCATGCTGTAACACACTCTATAAATGCATTTCTAAAATCTTAGCAAAGCGTATTGCATACGTACTACCAACGTTAATCAGCCCATTTCAAACGGCTTTCATTAAAGGACGCAGAATCAGTGACAATATCATGATTGCTCAAGAATTGTTTGTGGACTTCCATCACGAGGCTTACCGTCCGAAATGCGCCATCAAAGTGGATTTCCAAAAGGCCTATGACACAGTTGACTGGAAATTCATCGAGAAGACACTCAAGGCTTTCAATTTTCCGGATTTTTTCATCAAGCTGGTAATGACCTGTGTAACTACAGCAAAATTCTCCGTTTCTATTAATGGGAAACTACATGGGTTCTTTCCTAGTAGCCGAGGCATATGGCAAGGGGATTCGCTTTCGCCGTACCTTTTCATCCTAATTATGGAAATCTTTTCTGGCATTCTTCAGTCAAAAACAAATTCTCTAGACTTCCCTTGGTTTTGGCGCTGCAAGAAGACCCGCATATTGCATCTCTTCTTTGCAGATGATGTACTCCTTTTTTCTGAAGCCCACCTAAAGTCAGCTGAAATAATCAAGGATTCTCTTGATCTTTTCTCCAGTTGGTCTGGACTACGATCGAATGGTAGCAAAAGTAACATATTCCTCTCGGGAGGGACTATAGATCTACATGGCCAATTGCTTCAATGCCTTGGATTTCAACTGGGTCACTCCCTTTTCGTTATCTAGGGGTGCCCATTATATCTTCCAGGCTTTGTAAAGAGGATTGTAAGATCCTAATCGACTCAATTACGGCTAGGGCTCGATCTTGGACTCAACGGTTCCTATCATTTGCGGGGAGACTTCAACTCATCAATTCTGTCCTGCATTCCATATAGGTGTACTGGTCTGCTATTTTCTCCCTCTCGAAATCTGTTCTTTATAATATTGAGACCATTTTGAGATAGTTTCTCTGAAAGGGTCCTGATCTTGGTATTAAGGGAGTAAAGGTAGACTGGAATAATGTTTGCCTTCCTAAAGAAGAAGGTGGCCTCGGTATCCGATGACTTGTTGAATATAATAGAGCTATGACGCTAAAACACATATGGATCCTTTTCTCTGATAAGGAATTCATGTGGTGCAAATGGATTCATTCAACATTCTTAAAATCTAATTTCTGGGTGGTATCAAAGCCTACTTTTTGTTCGTGGACTTGGAAGAAGATCCTTGACTTGCGCACATCAGCCCAAACCCTTTTTCGGTGGAAGATAGGCGATGGTCACTCTATCTCGCTCTGGTTTGACTGGTGGCACAGCAGAGGACCTCTCTTCCTTATCTTTAGTAATGTTGACATTTACCAATCGCGGATCCCCAGAGATACTTCAGTTCGGAAGTTCTATGATTGCACTTGGCAACCATCATCCGTTCTACACACTATCCTGAGCTGGATTGAGCCACCTTCCATCTTTGTGGATAATACTCTGGACAAACTGATTTGGATTCCACATCCTTCGAGCTCCTTTTTGGTTGCATCAGCTTGGAATCAAATAAGAAGAAGAGGTCACCCAGTCCCTTGACATTCCTTCATTTGGGACCACCATATAGCACCACGACATGCCTTTCTCTTGTGGGTAGTCTCCCGCAACCGGCTGCCTACACAGGCTATCCTCCTCCAAAACCGGAGGATTGACATTGCCTCATGTGCCTTTTGCGGTATCAAACCGGATTCAATCAACCACCTGTTCTTTGAGTGCCTCTCTACGAATAGGCTGGCTTCCTTTTGGGCTACCAAATGCAACCTCCCTTGGTGCAACCGACCGTGGCAAGATCATATATTATGGGCTAAGAAAGTATGCAGTGGTCCTTTTTTCGCAAACTGCCTTTCCCAGTTCTCTCTTGGAGCTTTAGTTCACATTATTTGGATTGAACGGAATAACGCTTTATTCAGGAACAAGACTGTCTATATCCCGGGCATGCGCAAGCACCTCATCAAGGTTGTGAAAGACAAAGCCATCTCTATGGGGAGAATACAAGACACTCTTAGGAACCGAATTCTCCAAAGAAAGTGGGGACTCCCTCCTTCCATCTTTGAAATGGATAGGACTTGTCTATAATTCGGTCTCTTTGTTTTCTTTTTAGCTTTTCAGCTTTTTGTATAGTTCTTGCAAGAACTTCCCTGACCCTACTTGGACAGACTTATGTCCGGACAGGGTCAGGCTTTGGTTTGTGCCTTAGGTTGTATTTGATGTTTTGAAAAGTTATATATATCCTTACCTTTACCAAAAAAAAAAATCTCTATTCGAGTTCTTGTGACAAATCATAGATAAAAATATCCCAACTTGTTCGTCTACCCTAATATATCGACTATCTGCCAACCAACCCCTTTCCTTCATTAAATCACAAAGGTTGAGAAAAACATGCCTCTCCATTTGAAAAGCTTCATTTATCCTATCTGAGTGTCCATAAAGAATCTTTCTCATCCATTAGGCCCTAACAATTTACTGTCCCTAATAGGTTCTCTGGTGTGCATAGACATGTTCATCAAAACAGTACACATCCATGCTTTCAGTATATTAAGTTCAAAATCATCGAAGACCTGTTCAATTGGTTCAACTGATTCTACTGGACCATTAATGCTGCTACTTTCACCCTCCTCCATATTACCTATGCCCTCGCACGAAGAACACAAACACAACAAATAAGTCAGGAATCAACAGCAGCCACAACGTCATCATAGTTCCATAATTAACAATAGCCACGGCATCATAGTTGCATAATTAAAAACAAACCAAAGACATCATAGTTCCATAAATAAAAACAAACCAAAGTATCTCAAGGACACAAGTCAATAAGTGAAAATAAAACAAACATGAAAAAGTCATCGTAGTTCTCAACATCTATTCAAAGAGATTCAAGAAGACCACGTCTCCTTTCAGGTAAAGATAGGACGAAACCCTCTCTCCAGTTGGCACTAAGGCATGCTTGGTTCATAGCTTTGTTGTAAAGATTTTGCTCTAAGTCAGGCATGCCATTTAAAATGGCAACCACGGCTCTCATGGAGTAGGGGTTCTCGGGTGGAGGGGCATGTGAGGTGATGGAGCCACTTGTTGATTGACTCGCCTTGGACTTGATCATGTCTTGAATGGCTTTGCAGGTGCTATCAATATCATATGTGCTACTCTTTCTCCTCCTCTTGGAATTTGGAGTCCTATCCAACTTATGCTTCTCACGTACTTGCGTGGCACTCACGTCAGGTGTGAAGACTCCATCACTAAGTTCGTTTGGATCACCTTCCAAAGCACCACCACCATTGTCACCACCACTACCATTATCTTCCCCCTTCGACACCACCAAGTTTTCTGCATTTACTACTGCGTAATCCCCAGTAGCATATGTATCGCCAAACACAATACACATATCGGGATATTAAGGAAACCCATCCTTTCGGAATTTAGCCCATTCGATGTTATCCTGCAATTTCAAAAAATAGTGACATACGTGAGCAACATCATTGAAACATACATCCACAATTAGAACAAAATGATCCAAGTAAATTGATACCTTGATGTGATCATCACATACACTTGGATCCTCCACAATAATCGTTTTGTTAACATGATCCCATCCAAATCCAGATTGTGAAAGAAGCTTCTTATAACTCCCATACTGTCTCCTCAATTTGTTTGTCCTGTTCTTCAACTGAACTACAGTAAACCGGAGTGTTGTTTGTTTATTGAACTCGGTAACTATGTTATTCCACCCTACTTTGTTATATGTAGTAGTGGTGCGATTTCCCTTTTTTACCTCTTCAACCAATAAGCTTACAAGCAAATTGGTTAAAGGCTCAGTCCACTTTGCCACAAATGCCTCTTTTTGGGATGCCATTACCCTTAACTAGTTGAACATCAAATGAAGCACATCATATGGTGTACCAATTCAAATGTGGAAGATTTGATGTAAAGAGCCATATCATCTACAATTTGAACCATTCGATGTACATGTGCTTTAATGTTGAGTGTTCTAATAGATAATTAGCGCTAACTTTATTGTTTGAGAAATTTAGAAGGACTCAGCAGAAGTGCAAATGATGTAGGAGTATACTGATATATTCAGGTAAAATTTCATAAATGGAAAACAAAAAGGAAAGTAAAAAACCAGACTTTATTTGCTAAGAACACCTGAGTAGCTAGAGTGTGGAGAGAAGTCCAGGTGGCCCTCCCGAGTTCTCCTTTACTTGCAGGTGCAGCAGCTTATACCTGAAAGAAAGATTTAGTTAAAGTTTCAGATAGGCAACTAATCTCGACGAACTCAAAACTGAAAGTACAAGACCAGAACAGAAGGATAGGAAACCAGAAAACCAAACAGTGACCACTGCCAGTGGTTTTCCACAGGAGCAACATGATTAGCATCATAATGATTGTCAGTAATGTCCATAAGGGGGGAAGAAATAAAAATATTTGCACAAAGAAACTGGATAGTATATGAAAAGGAATAAGTATATAGCTCATTAATAAGAATAATCACTGGAAATTTTTGTATATGATCAAGAAATGAAGTTTGCTTTTTTCCTCTCCCTCTCCCCTGTTGTGCTTAATTATAGTATGAAGCTAAACTTGCACTATGGCAGAAAAGTATAAGAGAGAAAATGGCATAGTACTAGTCATCAATCATATTTCAACATTCTTGAAATTCAATAAGGTTCACATGCCATAAGAACAACACCATATGAAAGTTACTGCGGCAAATAGAGTTTTGCAATGGCAACTAGTTCTCTACGTACAATACAAATTTCTAGTAGAGGCTGAGGAAAAGAAGAGAATGACCGAGGAAAGAATGTCTAACTAAGCTCATTAGGCTTGTAGACTACATATATGTCTACTATCGTGAAAACTGCGAACAAGACAACCTTGACAGGTAATTAGTCTTGCAATCATGCAACTCTAGCCTTATTTCCTTTTAGTCACATTACTTTTAATGTTCTTGATCAAGTCACTCAAGCTTTTCAACGAAACAAGGTGTGCACAGCTAATGAGGTTATAAAGTCTTCGACCAAAAAAAAAATAGTTTACGAAGTTGCAAAGTAGGAAATTGTAGTGCAGCTTCCATATTTCAGGTTTGAGGAGAGGATTACACCTAAACTTAGCCTAACATTGCCAGAAGGTTTTTTCCCGGGTTCAGACTCATGACCTCAGGTTATAGTGGAGCAACCTTACTGTTACGCCAGCTGACTTCTACTTTCGTCATGGGAACTCTCTAGATAATCAATTTTTTCAGGGGCAAAAAGTAAGTCAATCTGGCTAGGATAAGTTCGAGAGAAGAGAAGAGGAGGCCATCTCTGGAATTACATGGTCCAAACCCTACAGGTCAGTAAAATAACACCCACTATTCAATGAAGCAATGTCTCTACAAATCAAGAAAATAGAACATTGAAATGTGAACCGCAGCCATTAAGATCAACCACTGCTTGGTCAAATTTGAAGGCTCAATTCTTCTAAAACTTTAAGATTGCAATCAGGCCACGAAGCAATTGTTCACTGTACCGCATGACAGTTCAGAGAATTACAAGTAAATACTCGCAATTAGGCCTTATGCGAACGCCCAACAGATCATGTTACACTCTCAAATCCCACGACAGCAATTCAATCAACTAACAAAATAGGGGATGCATATAAAGCAATCATGACAGCATCAGCCCTCGAATCAAACACTAAAAACAACCAAATTTTTCCCAAACTAACCAAGGGAAAGCAACGAACGCCAAACTCCTGGGAGGAGGGGTGATCTCGACAACCTTGTAGGGGTGGTGACTATCTCTTTCATGATCTTTCTTCCTGCAGGAGATATGAAGGCCCTACGCACGAGCAAAAACCCACCACGTAAAAAAGTCGGAGACTTTCGAGACGTCAACCTTGTTCGCACGCACCCATTCCGTAAAAATTAAGGAATTCAAGCATACAAGATCTTGCTAGTAAAAGCCTACTACGGGTTCCTTTCTTTGAACAGAGAAAAAAAAAATGATCTGATCCACCTCAATAATCAGAGCATCGGAACAATGCATTCGTGCGTGGCGGTCCTAAAACGCATACCATCATTCTAAACCACGAACAATTCTGCTTGCTCTGAAAAAAAAAAACCAACGGAATCATATGCATGAGCCTCAGCTCCACCTTTGAATGAAAATTCCCTTTGTACCGCACCGGACCGATCGCATTGTCGGCAAAGTCAACATAACCAGAGACATCAGACCGGACAAGGACACGTTTTCCTCGAAAGCTATCACGAAAACAGCTACGAACAACCCAGACGCAAGTCGATTCGTACAAAGAAAGAAAGAAAACAAGTACTTTCCGACTACTTCCGCGCTCAGCCAACAGTCAGTCGAATCGCGCGGGACGATGCCTACACCGCCCCCGCTCCCCTCACCAAACCACAAGGAGAAAACTCCAAACCTCGCTCGCCGCCGCGGTGACCGATCAAAGACCTCCGACGAAAGTAGAACGCCGAGGCCTCCTCGGGGCGCGAGAAGAAAGCTCGAATCCCTCGTTGACTGCTACTCACGGCAGCGTGGGGCCAAGAGATGGAAGGGAGGGAGAAGGTGGGAGCCGGAACGCACTTGATGAAGAGACACACGAACCCCGGGCCGGCGGTCGAGCTTGCCGTCGCCCAGATTTGGGCCACCGCAAGCTCAATTGCCGCCCACGGCGGGGCCGCTCGGCCTCCCCCAGAGCTCGCCGTCGCCCAGATCTGGGCGACGGCGAGCTCGACCGCCAGCCCTAGGCGGGGCCACTCGGTCTGGAGGAGGCCGAGCGGCTTCGTCCAGGGGCGGCGATCGAGCTCGCCATTGCCTAGATCTGAGCGACGACGAGCTCGACCGCCGCCCACGGCGAGGCCGAAGTTGACCCCTTCGATATCCAGAAAAGAGAGAGATGAGAGGAGATTTGCGCACGATCGAAGCTTACATGGAGCAGGAGCGAGCAGCCCTGGCTTCCTCTTGGTCGGAGCGAGCGAACGAACGGCCTGGCTTCCTCTCGACGGCAACAGAAGAGAGTAGAGAGAGAGACGGGCAGAAGAGAGCTCAATGGAGACGAGAGAGAGTTTACAGAAGAGAGAGCTCGAAGAAGGAGACGAGAGAGAAGAAAAACGATTTCAGTGGGAATGAATTCTCACTTTTGGTCCAGAAACGAAAAACCTCATTTTTTCTGATTCTCATTTCTAGTCCAAAACAAGTTCTGGGACAAAAACTTGTCCCGGAAATAGAAAAATTAAATTGCGTTAACAAACGGGTTTCTGGTCCAAAACTGATTTCGGGAGCAAGAAACCAGTTCTGGACAGAACCAGAATGGTTATCATGCGGTACCTAGACGTCTGGGAATGAGTTTTGGCGGTTGAAATTCGGTAGAAATCAATTGGGGTTTGAATCCGTGAGGTTTGGTGTGATTCTCGGATTCGCGGTTACTGTACCCATCTGGTTTGCTATTTTTATAGAGAATTTTGTGGGCCGAATTTGAGAAATTTTTATTCTTGAAAATTGTTTCCAACATCTTGAAATATAACATATTTTAAATTTGAAATTTTTGGAGGCCATTTGGTTAGTATGAAAACCCATTTTCAGACCGTATGGAAACTGCCCGGAACACTATTCATCCTGACCTCCGGGTCTATTCGAATTTTTATAAATTTTTCTAGATCCATTTTCAAAATACTTCCTTCACAAAATTTGTTGATGACTTTCTTTTCTATGATATATAAAAATTTCAAATCTTTTTAAGGTGATTTGAGTGTTGAAATAAATGTATTTTGAGGACTAAACAATCTGTTAGAGCGAACTGATTTTGGTCTGATTTTGAGGGACAAAAAGGCATGGTTGCAGATTGAATCGGATTTCATGCTCTACATAAGAAATGTTTATCAAGATGTATTTTATGACATATCCAAAATTTAGAATATTTAGAGTTCGTTTACTATTTATTTTGATGGGATTTCGGTCACTGTATAAAATGCTCAAATTTACCCTGATTCTATGGATGTTCATTTTTATGAGCGAGAGATTGTGTGTGACCGCGTGCCAAGTATGTGTAGCCATGTGACGTGATTGTGTGATGGTAATGTGTGTTGGCGTAAGGCATGTGTGGCGTGGGATTATGTGGCCGTGTGTAATGTGTGACCGTGTGGCACGTGTGGTACGATAGTATGAGATAATTGGAATGGTCGGAAAAGTAGTACCCTGAGGCGTGTTCATTTACGCTGGGTAGGTTCTGTCTTGAGGCGTGTAAGTTTACGCGGGATGATGCCGTCCCTGACGAGGTGACGATGCCCGGCCTGACGGGGTGACGATGCCTAACGAGGTCAGAAAATCGTTGGCCTGATGCATTTTACGTAGGCGCGGTAGAAGGAAAGTTGAGTGTATGATTCCGTCCTGAGGCGTATATGTTTACGCGGGATGATGCCGTCCCTAATGAGGTGACGATGCCTGGCCCGACGGGATAACGATGCCTGATGAGGTCAGAAGATCGTTAGTCTGATGCGTTTTACGTGAGCGCGGTAGTGGTGGAAAAGTTGGGAATGAGCTAGACTTGATTTGATGTGTGAGGATTGCGAAAGCTGATGCATGACGTGAGTTAGTGTGCGAGTGTGGTTGTATCGTGTGATGTAGTGCTCGATGATGGAGTAAAAACTGCTAGGCATGGTGTGAGACGTGCCCAAGTGGGTTCTGCCTTATAATCGAGGCACGCGCGATTGTGATGCGTTGATGCAAGTGAATTCATATTACATGCTTTAGTTTTGCGACATGAACGAGGCATCATTGTGGCATGTTGGCTGTCTTATTATTTGTCGAGCAGGGAGGTGTATGAAGAATCCCAGGTAGGTTTGCATGTGATTGTTAGTATGAGGGATTGTTTGTGTTAGGTATGTGTTGTCTGGAGGTACGTGATAGCCTAGGTGGAGTTTAGGGGTGTGCTTATTGAGATGTAATCTCATGGTTGTTTCAACCAAACATTTCAGAACCCCGGTCTGATCAATGAACCTTCCGCCGCCGCCGCCGTAGCGTTTTGCAATACCATTGCACACCGACATTAACGTGGTAGAGTACCCGACAGACGAGCAGGAGACTTAGGAGGATTCAGATTCAGAGGATGAAGAATCAGACTCGGAGTAGACGTCAAGTAGAGGGCATAAGGGCAAGTGTAGGGGTTATGGAATAGGCTTTTGAAGCGTACTATTTTTGGTGATAGGGTACCCAGGTTATTGATCCTTTTTGTTATCAGTGATATGTAGTGTGGCAGTGCAGTGTGCTCGTATATATGTGGTTTTGTAAGTTGTGGATATTATATAAGTTTGAATGAGAAATGAATTTGTGCATTCTCCTTGATTACCCCAATTATTATTGTCCAGGTATTGGTGATTTCCCCTATTGATATAAATCTCTGAAAAGTTTAATTTTGGGTCGGCGATACCCTAGGATGTTGCATCATTCGACCAGAGAAGTGTGTCGCGTGCTCGAAGGGGTTCGGGGTGTGATAGGCGGCATGCTAAATGAGAGAGATGCAGCATGTTGTACGCGGCACTTCATCCTTGTTTGGATTTGATGGAATGTTCTGGCTGCTATACTGTGATGTGTGTCATGTTGGTCACCAAAACATAGTAGAATTGCATGATCATCTATATGTGTCTCTCCCATCTCTTATTGAGGCATGAGCCCTTGTATTTAGCTTTGCAGTTTTAATTAACAGAATGCAAAACTTGAGTTACTAATTCTAGGCCTGAAGTCTAAATGGAAAATGATTAGTGTTTTTAAAGAGTTGGAAAACCATCGAATTATTTGATCCCATATATGCTCTGATGGTAAAGCTGGATTGGGTGTTTAAGGTCAGAACTCTTGCATATTGCTCTGGAAAGCCATCGAATTATTTGACTTTGGTTCACTATGCTTTGTGGCTGTAATTATTGTTTATTTTGCTCCAAATTTCTGAAACCAGAAAAAAAAAAACAGGTTATCGGGTCGACCCTGGAACCGGACCGGAAAAACAGGGCAGGTTCCAAAATAGGGTTTAGGGAAAATAGGGTAGGTTTTAGGTTCCAAAAATTGGAAACCGGTTGTAACAGGGTAGGTTTCAGGTTCCAGGTCTGGACTCTACCCACCCTGAAACCGATCACCCTTACCTCCAACCAATGGGTCAAAATGTTACACGCCACGTCACTCTCTTGAGAAACCTATTTCCCAAAGTGTTAGTGTGTGTGTGTGTGCGTGCTTGCGGCAGCATGCCGATGGCATCTGAACCACGGAAAAGATTCAACCCATCAAGAGGGTGCGAACTTGAAATCACGCGGCGTCAGGAAGAGCGCGATCACTGGTCAAAGACAGGACGTTGGCTGGGGACAGCATCTCTACCAGAACACAGTTTCATTGTTTTTTATTGCATGTTTCTGCATGAGATATACGCAAGTCAGCGACGAAGTATAGCTAGCTATTTTGCCAATTCTGGTCCAGCTTTCTCTTGTAGATGCATAGTTTATTCATGATCCAACTTTTGGTAATTATGATTACAATACATTTGTTTATTCGCTTTACGGTGAAAAAGTACGTCTTAGATGAGTAAATCTCGGGGTCATGTGGCAGCGATGCACATTTTGTGGAAATTCAAATGCAAACAAACTTTAAGATTCAAATACTAAGCGTTTTTTAATAGGTTTTACTAGCATAATAGTTTATAGGCCACTGTAAGTATAATATTATGCTGTGAGCTATAAATTTTTGAGGGTAGAACTTTTGTAAACCCCATGGTGGTAGTGAAAAGCCTTGCCAATCTCCAGAGCCAAATAGAGCACAAGGCTAAACTCAATTGCATGAACTATAAAAATGATGAAATTATATGCATTCGGTGAAGTAGAGAGTCGAACTTGTAACATAAAAACTTAATCCTTACACGATTTCTTTCTGCAGCATTGCAGCAAACTGCTTCGGGATTGATAGTCTTTATACGTCTCCATATTAATTAGAAATTGTTAGTCTTCATACCGAACGAATCATATAAGAAGGCATATGGACAAATTGTTCAATCATTTTTAAATCTATCGTATAGATGTCAATTTAGTCCAAAATATTTATGCGAAATTTCATTGCAGTCCTTCTAGCCAATTCTACGGTAATCATTGACGTGGTGATATGCCACGTAGGATGACTAGCGACGACTAGACTGTCACATCGGCGATTTCCGACGAAATTTACCAGAAGGAATACATTGGAATAGCGCCAAAAAGGTTTAGGTTTAAATTGGCAAAATTGAAAAATTTAGGATTAAATTGACATCCATAAAATAGTTTAGTGAATCGAGAAAAATGTCAAGATCTTGAATGTTCCTATTTCAACACAAGGTTTTAGAACATTTTGCTTTCATAGACTTGATGAGACGCCATTAGTGACGGAACTAGAAATCTCAAGATGGGAGGTGGGGAGCGTGGATTTTCGTCTCGACTTAACAATTTAGTCAAATTTTGTTTTCAAGCAACATGTTTGGCAAGATCGACAAGATAATTTGCGAGTTAAAAACAGCGAACCTTTTTAAATTTCTAAAATATTTGAGACCGTATGAACAAAAAGGTGTCCATGGTCATATGCACTTCAATAACCAACTTCAAATTTTTTTCTTATAAAGATAATCGACTTTTTCTACAATTACAAATTGAAATAAATCTCGTCAAGAAAAGATGGGAGGCCTCATAAACAGAATGTGATATTAGTGATAGCAGCAGTCGGTTTAAGATCCTAAACTATATAGTCAATGAGTAATATAAAATATATTTTAATAATTGCCAAATAACAATTAGAGGATCAACTAGCAATGAAGTGGTCTATTCATGGCACGATCAGAAGTAAGCTTAAACGAAACATGCCTTTATAACGTGTCATATATGTGTTGTATAAGCGGGTTTGTAAAAAGTTGTCGGTCCAAATTCTAAACAAATTAAAGAAATGGCTAATACCACGAAAAATCTCAAATTAATACGCTTGTGACAAATTTATTCAAAAATTAATTTTTTTAACTACCAAAACCCTAAACTGGTACATCTGTAACAAATTTACCCTAATTTAGTTTTCGTTAAATTTTATAGTCAATTTGTTAAGTTGGATGACACGAGGCAGTTGATAGGTATACCGGTTTGGGATTTTAATCCAATTTAACGGAAACTAACGGAGGCTAAATTTGTCACAGGTGTATTAGTTTGGGGTTGGTAGTAAAAAAAATTAATTTGGGGTAAATTTATCAAAGGTGTACCAGTTGGGGGTTTTTTGTGGTAAAAAACTTAATTTGGATTAAATTTGACACAGATGTACCAGTTTAGAGTTTTTTATGGTATTAATCCTTAAAGAAAATGCATCAATTCAAGTCCGAAATTATTGAGTTGAGAGATATATTAAGATCCCGTCAAGGAAAAGACGGCAGGTCGGAAAAATATAACATAACTTTCTAGATGACAAATTGATAATATGGTTCCCGTCGAAGAAAAGACGGCAGGTCGGAAAAAATATAAGGAAATGCAGGTTTGTGGCTGTTCATGGAAATCATTCGAGGTTTATCTAACCCGGTCGTAGCTACACAAGCAAATTGTCAATAAATCTACAAATTGACATTTTCTTTTGACCTAATGAGTGATGTCAGCCATAGTTGATGAGTGATATTAGCCAAATTAGGTCCCTTCATTAGAATACTTAATGAATAATTTGAAATATTTTTTCATTAATTGTTTGATTACAATTGCGAATGACACATTTATTACTTATGTATATACTAAGTAGACCCATCAAATAGCGGGTCGGGTTGG
This sequence comes from Syzygium syzygioides, assembly GCA_031216285.1. Taxonomy (NCBI): domain Eukaryota; kingdom Viridiplantae; phylum Streptophyta; class Magnoliopsida; order Myrtales; family Myrtaceae; genus Syzygium; species Syzygium syzygioides. The sequence continues at coordinate 25,473,000 of CM062244.1, read as the reverse complement.
GGTCGAAAATGATCCGACCCAAATTGACTCATTTAATTCATTTTGACCAATTTTGATGCAATACAAATGTAGTGATTCATACTCAACTCAACCCATATTGCTGAAATACTTCCATATTCAACAACTTATACCCACACTGAGGGGAGATTGCAGAGTGAACAAGTGCGAGATCGAGTGAGGTTGAGAGAGAGTGAAGAGAGAGCCATAGAGGTGGGTTAGGTCTAAGTAAGTTGTGAACCTATCTAATACCCACATTATTTTGGGCTTTACCATTATAAATCCATTTATGATCCATTTATTGAATATAACTAACCCAATAACAACTTAGCCCATCAAATATTGGTTAAGAAAAGAGTTTATAACTCATTTTGACATGTCTCATGTGAGGTGAACCATTAATGATGCAAACATGATTAAACTCAAACCAAACATGAGTTGCTACATGTCATGTAAAAAATTGTTAGTTCTAATTCCATATGAATGAAAAAAGGGCATCCTTTTCAAATTCTAGATGAATTGAGAGAAATGTCAAGAATTTTTTGTTGTTGTTGAAAGTGAATATTTTATTGATATCTCAAGATGATATATGAGAGGTTGAAAGCAAAACAAATCCCAAATGGTAAAATAGAACATCAAAGCACAAAATACCATTATAAGCACACTCTCATTCCACAATAACGAATCTGTATCACTATCAAAATCGAATGAATGGTGGCCAATCATCGAATCTCGCAACGTCAGTGATGAGCGCATATTATATTCTCTTTTTCCAATAGCTTTGGTTTGCCAAGTGGGTGGTGCACGCCAATGCTCAAAGTCCTCAACACCATCACCATACAGAGACATCAAAAACAGGTTGAAAAAGCTCCTAGATGTAGATTGGGAGAGGTTGGATGAGCACATGAACACATTTAAGGCACTCCAAGATCTACATCTAGATTAGGAGAAAGGAGCCCTTAGATCTAGATTTAGATCGGGAGATAAGAGCTTCCAAAACTCAAATAAGTCGTACAACTGCTTCCAGGACAATAGGCACTCACCATAATCCTCCTCGATTATGTCGGACTTCTTGGTTTAAAGTAGTGTGTTGATTCCTAACGATGAAATCACAAAATATGACCAGCGAGCGAAGAAAAGCTTGTGCAACAAGCAAAGGAAAAAACAAAAAAAATTAGATGAAAACAATAAAATACTCTCGGATCAGATCAGGAGAGATAATCTCAACTTGAGTTGATAAATAGAGCCTCCCTTGACTGATAGTTATTTCTCAGTTGAAAGAGCTTGGAGTGGAAGGGAAATGGGAACCAAAGAGAGGAGGGTAAATGTCAAGATTTAAGGTTGTTCCTATTTAAACAGAATGATTATAGAAAATTTTGCTTTGATGGACTTAAAATGAGCTCATCATCGACAGAGTCAGAAATCTTAAACTCAACCTCCTTGGCCTTGAGCGAGGCTTGCCTTTGTTAGATTTGGCGACTTTGAGGCTCACCAGAGGCCAGCGAGGATCGATAGAGGCCACCTTGCGCAAAGCTAGCAAGGGCAAGCCTTACTCAAGGCTGGTTGTTAGCCCATACCTGCTCTCGCTTGTGATCGGCAACTGCAAAGGAAGAAAGAAAGAAAATTGAAAAAATTACAAAGATTGTCCACTTTAGCGTCGTCGATGTCACTTAGGATGATCGACATCTATGTCAATCATTTCCTACTAAAATTAGTCGGATGGACAACATTGATAAATTTTCAAAAGGTTTAGAATTAAATTGACAAAATCAAAAGGTTTGATACCGAATTGACATAATTGCAATAGTAAATAGAACAATGGACACATTTTGATCAAGTGTTGAATGTTATGCTTGATGGGTGTGAGGGCGAAGAACATAATACATTAGTTCAGGTCTATCTTGAGCAACAATCCACAAGCAATGTAACTAACCTTGCATTTTTATAGTTTGATTGTAATGTTGAATTTCTAGTTTGTAAATCTTTTATAGTTATCCAAATTTAGTCCTCTAACTTGAGTATTTTGTAATAGGGTTATACCATTAAAAACCCCAAAGTGGTACACCTGACCTAAAACTAATTTTTTGACCACAAAATATCTCAAACTGATACACCTATAATAAATTTACCCGAAACTAATTTTTTGGCCACCAAAAACCCCAAATTGATACATTTGTGATAAATTTATCATCCGTTAGGTTTTGTTTAATTGGATTAATATCACAAAAAATTATAAACTGATAAACTTATGACAAACGTAGGGTAAAACCCTAAATAGATATACCCATTAATTGTCACATACCATCCAACTCAGCAATTTGACAATATAATTTAATGAAAACTAACGAAGGGTAAATTTATCACAGGTGTATCAGTTCGCGATTTTTTGTGGTAAAAAAATTAGTTCGGGGCAAATTTATCACATGTGTACTAGTTTGGGATTTTTCATAGTATTAACCCTTTTGTAATTGAGTCTTCAATATTTTTTTGTGCAAGTTAGACCCCGAACTTACTTGCCTTTGTTAATGTAAGTCCTTTCTCCAAATACTGCTCTTAATTATGATAATGGTTGTTTAATATGCCTATTTCCAGGACCGTTAAATGAAAGGGAGACAAGTACTTTCACAATTTCAGAACTTATTCTAATTAAGGAAAAATAAGGAAAAATACTATATTTTCTTGATGATGTGCCAACTAACTCTAAAATAAATTTTGGTTCTAATGATATGCCTTTCATTCATTACGAGACTCCTTTTGTTTTGATATAAACGCATCAAATGGCCAAGTTATGGTAATTAATAGTGATGATTGGAAAAAAAAGGCTCCCACCGGAAATTAATTTGTGCCAAAAGTCTGAAGGCCAAATTGCAAGTTAAAAGATAGAATTTGGATTTCTTTTTATGATTTCTTACTTTTGAAAGACACCAAAAAAAAAAACTAAGGGTCGCGCTTTTTTCACTCCTATTATAGCTAAAATACTCTATCTTATAATGTTCTGACAATATTAACCTTTGTGAGTCCCCTTTTTTTAAGCATTCTTCAACTGCTTCTCTTCTTTCTCTTTTCTAGTAGGGCCACTTTCCTTCTTCTCATTTTTTTCTCTCTATGCTCTTTCTTTCTAAAACATCCCTCTCATGTTAATAATTTGTGTTGAAGCCTAGATTTGCAAAAACCTCCTCTTCACCCAACTAGTCCTTTTCCATCTCATGTCAATTTGAATTAACCCATTTCGCATCAAACTTTTTGATTGATCGATCGTGAAGACAAGAAAAAACCCCATTAAAGATTCAAATCCAAGAATTGAAGCCTTCGCTTCAAAACTCATCAAGCTCATAAGCAATCTCTGCCTCTTCGTCTTTGTCTTCTTAGTCCTCATTGTCACCGCTAGGGCCGATTCGCCACTAGCCTCCAAATACATGGCTCAAATATTCTCCCCTCTCCCCCCCCTCGCGTGCCCCTGCGCTAAGCTTTTTACGCCAACCAAAAATGTAATTGGCGAGGATTTGCCCCTCCTTGCCCTTGTGGTCTCTCATACTTTTGTGCCAATCTTAATTACCAAGCTGCCACTGTTGGTAATTGAGAGGACTGAAGAGGTAATTGCGAACTCAACTCTCAAGTCTGATCCCTTATGCGATGAGGTGGCCCTATTGCACATCAATTGTTCAAATCCTTGTGTTCTGATAGGCAAAAAGTTCAATGCGGGAGCCAATGTATCAAACTCTAGTTAATGATTGAAAAACTGATGAGTGCGACATGGTCTAGATGACAAGTGATAGAGATGGACCACAAAAGAGAGTTTTATTTTTTTTTATGTATACCACTAATGCTTGAACCATGACCAAATTTAAGAACTTACGGAGAGAAGTAACGAAGGAGGAAAATGGAGAGAAGTAACGAAAAAGGAAAATGGGATGCACAAGAAAAAATTAAGAAGAAAACAAACGAGACACCACAACCAAACAAAAAATGATTCTTAAAAAAGATTGGATCCAAAAGGGTTAATATTGTCAAAACACTATAACAGGGAGTGTTTTAGCCATGGTAGGAGTGGAAAAGCACGCCCCAAAACTAATTTATTAACTAAAACCATAAAAACAATCTTATTGGAGGTTAGGAGTGCTTACTTAGCGTCGCAACTCATCTTTTTTCCATCGGGGAAAAAGGAATAAGTTTAAAGGTACTGTCTAAAAAGCAAACCAACGGCCCTCCATTAGGCATGGGTTCTCTCAAGCCCTTACCTCGCGTGACGTTATGTTCATTTTAAGTTTTGATTAATCTAAAAAGATTCTATGTGAGACAAGAGTCGCCGTTAAGTTATTGGGGATAGCTAGAGACCAAATGAGGCATGAGAGTTTTGTCTCACTTCCTACACAACCAGAGATAATCTAGGATCAAGGATTTGATTACGCTAATAGTCTAATTAGCTCCCTTTCGGTTCCTCTAACTTGGTTGGTATGTTCATTTAAAGGACTAACATTCTTTGTTATCGATTATGAATCCTAAAGGTCATTCAAATTGCTACATGTCCATACATTGTATTTATTATGGTCCTAAAGGTTATCCTAACCATTCTAAATTGCGGGAATTAAACACCCAACCATTGAAAACTTGAAATAAAAGCGTGGAAAAGAAAACCCGATACTTGTCGGGCAAAATATATATATGGCTTTGTTCTAAGCTCTAGGACATGATCCCCCATGAGCTTGACCCATACCAAGTTGGGCAAAAAAAATATTACATTTCCTTGTTCTAAGTCTTGGGACATGAACCCCGCAAGCTTGATGCTAGAGATTAATCGTAATTTCTAAATTTACTAGATTAAAATGAGCCTAACTTCTACTCATCTTATTAAGGATGATGGTACTAATCTAGGCCAAGCTACTCATTTATTGAAAGAATGATTCTAATGTTATAAGTACATTGTATGATGTGGATGTATCACTTTTCACCATTCCATAAATAGTTTTATACATGTACATGATCACCTCTGCCATTAATAGTATACATGAACACATATGTACAATGTACCTATATTATTCATGTACCCTCTAGCCTAACTAGAGGCTTTTGTAAACTTGTTGATTGAATAAAGTTGATTCCAAAGATCACCGTTTACTTTTAAAATATGTTATCAGCATGAGCCGATTAGAATCTTGGATATCGCTCAAGGTAACATACCTTTACCTCTCCATGATCTAATATCTCTACAATTGTTTTTAAGTATGTCAAACATTACCAAGAGAGAGTTTGCAACGTTAGATATTACCGGAAGTAATTATCTAACATGAGCTTTTGATGTCAAGATACACTTAACATCATTAGATTTTAGTCAATCTATTCTCTCATAATCGAATTGTACTCCAGCCCATAAGGCTAAGGCTCTTATCTTCATTCGCCACCATTTACATGAAGATTTAAAGACTGAGTATCTGATTGAGGAGGCCCTACAGTTCTATGGCAATCCCTGAAGGATCGCTTTGATCATCAACAAGAAGTGGTCCTTCCTCATGCTAGGTTTGAATTGATCAACTTACGCTTTCAGGATTTTAAGTCCGTAATTCTGCTATGCACTGAATTGTATCACAACTAAGACTGTGGCCAATAGATCACAGAGACTGAAGTGTTGGAAAAAACATTATCCACCTTTTATGCCAATGACCTTTTACTCCAGCAACAATATAGGGAAAAGAATTACTCCAAGCTTTCAGAGTTAATTTCTGTATTACTTGTAGCTAAAAAGCACAACTAGTTGTTGATGCAAAACTATAATTCTTGTCCTATTGGATCTACACTTGTGCTTGAAGCACATATTGCACATCATAATAACAAGAGCCATGGGCATTGGAAGGGCAAAGGGCGTAACTTGAAAAATCAGCCTTATAAGAACCAAGATAGAGGTTCACAAGGACCTAAACGCGGTCCACAAAGAAAAGAAGGTCCAGAAATGCCTAACTAGGTTGGTGCCAATGTTTGTCATAGATGTGGTTCTCTAGGCCATTGGTCTCGCACTTGTTGCACCCTAAAGCACCTGGTTGACCTCTATCAAAGAGAACAAGATGAGAGAAAAAGGGAAGCCAACATTGCAACCAAGCCCTCAATAGAGAATAAAGAATCGTCTCTTGACAATACATCTCTTGATAGTGATCATTTTGGTGATTTAGATTAAGCTATATATATTATCAGTTTATGTTTATTCGCATGTATTCTCTTAGTTTTGAATAATATTCATGTTTAATATTATAATTTCATTTTTTATTCTTTTTATGTTAGTAATCAATGATGCTAAGCAATTACCTCAAGAAGAACAATGGTATTCTTTGTCTTGTAGACAGGGGTACTACACATACTATCCTCTAGCAGAGGAAGTTCTTTGAGACATTGAAAAAAATGTGAAGGGAATATTGCCACTATTTTGGGCGATAGTAACATAATTACAGGCTCTGGAAGAGCTCATGTAATACTACCAATAGGCGTATAAATTTTCATTAATGATGCTTTATTGTGCCCACGGTCTAAAAGGAACCTACTTAGCTTTAAAGATATTCGTTCCAACGGGTTTCACGTTGAAACCGAGACCGAAGGTGGTAAAGAATACTTATATCTAACCCAGATGAGTGGATACATAAAACAAATTATGGAAAAGTTACCATCATTCTCCTCCGGGTACTATACTTGCATACATATGAGTAATAAACATATTGCGATGAACCTGAAGTTCACAAACCCAGAAGGTTTTCAATTATGGCATGACCATTTAGGCCACCCAGGGTCGAATATGATGCGCCGAATATTAACACATTCAGTTGGCATTCATTAACAAATCGTCGGCTCCCTTTACCTACTGATTATGTATGCGATGCATGCACTAAGGGTAAATTAATTGTACAACCATCTCATGTCACACCCCGAACCCCATTGAGGACGCGACATCCCTCTTAAGTCGAAATAGTGCGACATCCTAGGTTATCACCGACCTCATTTGTAAACATCAGAGATTTAATTGAACAGCCGAAATCACAAAACACCCGGACAATTGGAACTGGGGAAAAACAGGGAGAATATACATATGCTTTTCCAAAATTTAGACTTATGCCATACTATTCACAATTTTACAAACCATAAAATATACATGTGTGCACCGTACTATAAATCATCGATATCAAAAAGGACCAATGACTTGGCATGCTATCCTAAAAAATGGTACTCATCAAAAGCTTGATTTTTCCACCCCTACACTAGTCTCTACGACCCTTACTCGGCATCCATTCGGAGTCGACTCCTCGCCCTCTGATTCTGAACTTTCTTGAATAGCTTGCTCATCCGATGAATCCGGCTTCGCCTCAATTTCAATCGGGTGATTAATGTCACCCGACTCAGTTGGAACTTCGTCCTGATCCTCTTCATCTAGACCATCAAAGAAATTATACTCGGGCACGAAATTGGGATTCATATACTGTTCATATGGGAGTACATATTCCGGTTCCTCCTCAGGCTCCTCCAACTCGTCGGGCTCGTTCTCGGGTTCTGCCTCGGGCTCTACCTTCTCTCGAATTGGCTCTAAATCTATGTCCATCGGGTCGCATGGTGCTTGAGATCCTTTGGGCTCGGCTTTGTGCTCAGCCTCGGAAGATTCTTAAGCTGCGGGCGCTGGATGTAAGCCAGACTGAGCTAAACTAACCTTTGCACTAGTCAACTCTCCATCTATAGGGGGTATTGCAGGTGGGTCCCAATCTCCAACCAAATCAAATGGAACATCAAAACCCCTAACGGGTCCGAACTCATCCCTAGCTGCGTCCCGGAAGTACCAAGCGGTATAAACATGGGTCTCCCACAAAGGTAGTCCTACCTCTACAAAAACGGTCGTAGTGTGCTTAATCCAGGTCATGCCATCACCCATAGGAAATTCTGCAACGTCATACTCAGTGTGCACCGGTACCCCAAAACGCTCTGGTGGTGGCGGCGGAGGATTCATGGCTCAGGTCGGGGCTCTGAAAAATATTGGTTGGAACAACCATGAGACTACATCTCAGTAAGTGCACCCCTAAACCCCACCTAGGCTATCACGTACCTCCAGACAATCACAAAGCACAATCACACATACACTAAATCATCCCATAGCAGGCATTTCACATACGATCCTAAGCATGTACAATTTTCATGTCATGCACTCATTTCGTTCTCATGATTTCATTTCTACATTCCTCGCTAGTGACCTGTGTTACAGTATACGCCTTAGGTTCACTGCAACCACTTATCACAACACTTTAGGGCCCGCGTTAACTTACACGCCTCAGGCCATATTTCTTGCCCGTATTGAAGTATATGCCTCAGGCTCAACACCTATCACCTACTGCACAACCCGCGTTGAAGTACACGCCTTAGGCTGGCAGTCTTCCGAAAATATCGAGCATTGTCCCGCATTGAAGTACACGCCTCAAGACGGCAAAGTTTCCACGGTCGTACATGCCATGTCATGATCTCTTTCTTACTCATGTACATATTAAACAATCATTTGCCGCGCTCAAATGAACAATCACACGTGACTCACGTAGGCATCAATTCACACACAAATCATGCTTACCAAGCATCTGACATGGCTAATTGAACAGTTAGATCAGTCTAACCTAAGCGTACACCTGATAGGCATATTTCAATCAATTAACCACACAACCATGCACTGAATTTTATCATCTCAATTCAATCATTGTTCAAACACGCAATAAACACACAATTTGCTATTTTTCTTCGACCAAATGGCGTCAAATCAATCCCAGCCCTTCACGGCACTTTCTCGCAATTAATTGCCGGTTCTAAAAATCTAATTTACGTCCCGATCAACCCATCATAGCCCACTGAACAATCATCCACAGCCCACTATTGTCCTCGAAATTTCCAATAAAATTTTTCCGAATTCAATCATAGGCTCGCCAATTGATTTTACTCTTAATCTGTGCAGTCCCACACCTAAATAAATCTGGTTTCCAACCAAAACTATCCGTCAATACCTAATATCCTAAATCGGGTTTAGGTGAGACTTACCCGACTCTAGACTCACGCGGCTAGAGTGAAAGTGGAGGCGATCGACGGCGATCTTGCGGCGGCGACGGTGTATGGCTCCCGACGGGCGGCGATCGGCTCACGGTGGGGTCGGCTTGGCTCACAGCCAAAGGAAAAGACACTGAGAGGAAGAGAGAGAATGGCAGTGAGGTGACGTGAGGGTGAGGCGGTGGATTGACGGCGGCGTGGCAAGGCGGCGGTCCGGCGGCATGGCAAGGGGGCGGTCGGCGTGAGGGAGAGAGAGAGAGAGAGTGATCGAAAGAGGGGGGTTCCACGATGGTGATGGCCGAATAAGGAGGGGAGAGGAGAGAGAGAAAGATAAGGCTTGGACTAGTTGACCAAAATGGAAAAAGACTAAAATGCCCCTCTCTAACCTTTTTAATCCGACGGTCCATATTCGATCTTATCTTGAATTCGACGGTCTAGATCAAATCTCACCCAAAAATATCCAAGGGTAATCCTGTAATTTCTCAAAATGTTCAAGGGCAAAAGTATCTTTTTCAAATTTGAGGGTAAAATGACCAAAATACCCTTTGCCCACAAAACTATCATTTTATTAATTCCCAAGGGTAAAATGATCACTTTCCTCATTTCTCATCGAAATTGAATTTTTCTGAAGGATTTGAGACATTCCAAATTTGTACGTTCCAACTACGACGTCGTCCTAATGCCCTATTGTGACTTTCTAATTTTTCGATGTCCAATTTGGGCTAAATTAAATAATTAAATTTTATTAAACGCAACTCGAGCATTTCTCAAACTAATGGCAGCTTGTTAGGGAAATTCGCATTTTCGACCTGTGACTGATATTAAATTGAGTCACGTGTAAGTTCGTTCGATATGTAACAACCTCGGTTATCATTAAAATCACGAAGATCAATCACTAGATCTGAGGGGCACGATCGTTTGGTATAAGTTCAAGATCGTTCGTCAATTCATTTCGTGGTTCAACGGAATCACCCGTGATCCACTATTATGACAGTGGTCAATTGACCCCTTACTATCTTTGGATCGGCCAATAGTGGGTCAAAATATCACTTCAGTGATTTTATGGTCGAAAATCAATTCACGATCGAATTTTCTCTTAGTCGTGCGAATTTAATTCCCCGATTAGCATTTCCCTATTGGTTAGCATCCCAGGAATGATCAGTTCCGGGAGAGAATTTACTCCGAGTACATTTCATAAAACTCAATATTTTACAAATTCCAAATGGATAATTTTTCAGGATGTCACAACTCTTCCTCGAAATTTACAAATCTCACAACTACCTAATATTTACAATTCCTACTACTGCTCAAACAATTGGGGGTGTTGACGTTGCATCGTCTCTTCACTTTCCCAAGTTGCGCCTTCAATCCCGTGGTGCTCCCAAATAACTTTGACCATCGGGATTGTCTTGTTCTTTAGAACTCACTCCTTACGATCTTCGATTCTTATAGGTCTCTCGACATAAGATATTTTGTCATCAATTTCTATCTCTTCATAATTCAGTACATGAGCTGGGTTCAGTTCATATTTTCTGAGCATTGATACATAGAACACATTATGCATTTGCGATAAATTCGGCGGAAGTGCAAGATGATACGCTAAATCCCCAATCTTTTCTAAAACCTCAAAAGATCCCACGTACCTCGGACTCAACTTTCCTTTCTTATCAAATCTGGAAAGCCCTTTCATAGGTGACACCTTAAGAAATACGTGATCTCCTACTTGAAACTTCAAAGGTCTTCGCCTTCTTTCTGCATAACTCTTTTGTCGGCTTTGCGCTGTCTTCAACCTTTCGCGAAAATCGCATCAATCGACTGCTCAACTAACTCTAGTCCTGTTATAATTCTTTCTCCCACTTCATCCCAACACACGAGTGTCCTACAAGCCTTGCCATATAGCGCTTCAAAGGGCGCTATTCTAATGCTCTGCTGGAAACTATTATTATAAGCAAACTCTGCTAAGGGCAGTTGTTCTTCCCACTTACCCTGAAAATCCAGCACACATGTCCTGAGCATATCCTCTAGAGTCTGAATTGTCCTCTCAGATTGGCCATCTGTCTGAGGATGGTAAGCCGTACTAAACTATAACTTGGATCCTAATGCTGTATGCAGACTTTTCCAAAAATTGGTGGTGAACCTAGGATCACGATTGAAAGTTATCGACACTGGTACCCCATCAAAACGAACTATCTGCTACACGTACAATTCAGCATATCATTCTAATGCGAAATCCTTTCGCAAAGCTAAAAAGTGTGCCGACTTGATCAGTCTGTCAATAATCACCCAAATAGTATCATGATTTCTTTGACTTTTTGGCAATCCCGACACAAAATCCATGATTATATGCTCCCATTTCCACTCTGGGATTTTCAAAGGTCGCAATAATCCTCCAGATTTACAGTGTTGCGCTTTCACTTGCTGACACGTCAGGCACTTAGCCACGTATTTAGCGATATCTGCCTTCATACCATTCCACCAATAATATTGCCTCAAATTTTTATACATTTTGGTACTGCCTGGGTGGATACTATAACTGCTACGATGCGCTTCTGACAAAATTTCTTCCCTAATTTTGGCATCATCAGGTACGCATAACCGTCCTCTGAACTTCAATATCCCGTCTTCGGATACTTGATAATCCGGCTTTCTTTTGGCCTCCTTCACTTCTAAAATTCTTTAAATTTTTGGGTTCGCAAATTGCAATATTTTGATCTTAGTCTGAATTTCCGGTTCAATCCTAAGCGTAGCCAACAAACTTGAGACTTGACTTACTTCGAATCTAAACTCCGAGTCTCGCATTTTTTCTAACAGTATCCATTCCTTGACCATCAAATGAGCGATGCTCGACTTTCGGCTCAAAGTATCAGCTACCCTATTAGCCTTCCCAGGATGATATAAAATATCACAGTCGAAATCTTTTAATAACTCCATCCACTGACGCTACCTCATGTTTAATTCCTTTTGAGAAAACAAATATTTGAGGCTCTGATGGTCAGTATAGATCTGAAATCTCTCTCCGCATAAATAATGTTGCTAAATCTTCAAAGCGAATACTATTGCGGCCAATTCTAAGTCATGCGTCGGATAATTCAACTCATGTGGCCTTAATTGCCTTGATGCATAGGCCACTACTTGACCATGTTGCATGAGTATACATCCCAATCCTTTCAACGACGCGTCACTATATATTTCATATCCCCTAGGTCCTGATGGAATAGTCAATACCGTTGCCGTTGTCAATCTACGTTTCAATTCCTGAAAACTCCTTTCACATTTATCTGTCCATTCAAATTTCGTTTTCTTTTTCAATAAATACGTCAACGGCATTGCTGTTGACGAAAATCCTTGCACAAAACGGTGGTAGTATCTAGCCAAACCCAAAAAACTCCGAACCTCTGTTACCGTCGTCGGTCTAGACCACTTTATCACAACCTCAATTTTCGACGGATCTACTGAGATTCCTTCCTCGAAAATTACATGACCGAGAAATACTACTCGACTGAGCTAGAATTCGCACTTGCTAAACTTAGCATACAACGCATTCTCCCTTAAAGTCTGCAACACTCGATTCAAATGGAATTTATGCTCCTCTGTGCTCTTCGAGTACACCAATATGTCATCTATAAAAACGATCACAAACTGATCTAAAAACTCCTTAAACACCCGATTCATAAGATCCATAAAGGCAGCAGGAGCGTTCGTCAATCCAAACGGCATCACCGTAAATTCATAATGTCCGTATCTCGTCCTAAATGCCATCTTCGATATATCCTCCTTCCTAATCCTCAACTGATGATACCCCGTTCTCAAATCAATTTTTGAGAACACCGAAGCCCCTTGTATCTGGTCAAACAAATCATTAATCCTCGGCAAAGGATATTTATTTTTAACCGTCACCTGATTTAGTTGCCTATAATCGATACATAACCTCAATGACCCATCTTTCTTCCTTACAAATAAAACCGGTGCTCCCCACGGAGATGCACTCGGATGAATAAACTCCTTGTCTAACAATTCTTGCATCTGCACCTTTAATTCCTTCAATTTCGATAATAATATCCTATAAGGTGCCTTCGAAATTGGCTCAGTTCCAGGTGTCAACTCGATTACAAACTCCACTTTTCTTTCCAGCAGTAATCCCGGCAATTTCTGAGGAAACACATCGGGATACTCACACACTACCGCTATATCCTGAAGTCTCGGTTCTTTAGCCAGCAAATCAACTACTGCAACCAGAAATCCTTGACACCCTTCGTTCAATAGTTTCGTCATTTCCATTGAGGAAATCCATGGAATCGAGGGTCCTCCCCAACTTCCCACAAATTTAAATTCCGAATGTCCAACGGGATTAAATTGGATCACCCTGCTATTGCAATCCATTACAGCCCTTTGCTTAGATAACCAATCCATACCCACTATCACATCAAAGTCGTATATGTCTAGAACCGCTAAATCAATCATCTCCTCCCTATCCCCAATCACAATCTTACAGTTTGGACAACCCAATGAAATCAGCATCTTATCAATCAAGAGAGTCATCACACATAACATAACATCAAGCAATTGCGGTTCTATTCTAATCAACTCAACAAATTGTTTTGATATAGAAGAATGTGACGCTCCAGGGTCAAGTAAAGCTTATGCAGTATGGTTGCACAGAGAAATCGTACCTATGACAACCCCTGGTGCATTTTTAGCCTCTCATCTGGCCATAGCATACACCCGTCCTTGCACTTGAGGCCTATTCTGGTTTACTGTATGTGCCGCTCCAGTCTGATTCCCGTTCCTAGATGGCGGCAATACAGGTGGCCTGTTCTGTCTGGGATTAGGGCAATTCCTTATGTGGTGACCAAATCCCCTATATCCAAAATACACTCCACCCCTGGTTGGATAAGGTCCATTTCCATGTCTACCTCCATAAATTCTACACGGACCATTCAAGATCCAGACTGGCTTCCCAATCTTTCTTTTAACCAACGGAGTAAAACGCCTATTATCCAACATTGGCCTCTTCCTCGAATTACGATTGTCCCTACCCTAGACAAATCTTGATCCAGAAACGACGGCCCTATCCACCTGATCTCGCTCCAGAATCTGGGCCCTATCAAATATTTCCTCATATGTCCTCAGATTTACTAGTAACAACTAGCTACGAATATCAGCCTTTAATCCGTCCTGAAATTTTCGCGCCTTATCATTGGGATGTTCTACCATTCTCGGCGCGAACTTAGATGGTCTCGCAAATTTCGCCTCATATTGATCTATAGTCATTTGGCCCTGGCAGAGTCTCATAAATTCTGCGAGTTTTCTCTCCCTAGCATTGGCCGAGAAATATTTCTCATAAAATCTCTCAATAAAAGTAGCTCAAGTTCGGGCAGTACCTTCCGAAAATCTCCCATCCCTGGTGGCCTTCCACCAATCATTCGCGTTATCCTGCAACTGATATATTGCCAGTGTCACTTTCTCATGATCATTGCACTCTAGCACCTCAAAAGCCTTCTCAAGCTCCTCTACCCATCGAGGTGTAGTCTCAGAATCACCTTTCCTAGTAAACTTAGGCGGTTTAAGCTTTTATAAACTGCTCTACCAGTTGATGTATCAGTCTATTCACAACCACTTACCCCTGCCCTTGATTCTCATTATTATTGACAGCAATAGCGGCCACAGCGGCCTCGGCAGCTTGGGTAATCGTAGTAGCTCTTTCCTGAGTCTGCTATCCTAACATATTTCCGATATGCTCCAATGTCCTTATAACGGCTTCCATTCTAGGATCCTCAATGGGTCTAACTTCCACTCTAGGGTCCACTGCAGCTCCGGCATCAACCCCAAGATTTTCTATCGCTCCTACATCCATTCCAAGATCCTTTACGGTTCTAGCTTTAGCACGACCTCTACCCCTTGTTCCTCTACTTGCGCCCCTTCTTGGGGCTCTTCCTATGCCTCATCCTTTGCTGTTGATCATCACAATTCTACCACTCTCCTACCTGCTATTATTCCACTTAGGAATTAGCGGCCTAGATCAACTAGATCAATCGGATTCTAAGCAATGAATTGACACAAGAGTTCACTCAGCAAGCAATCCCTCACTATCTATCATGAAGTCACCATCATAAGAGTCTGAACACCTACCTCAAGTCTAGACGCACTTGCATTTCAGTAATCACCGCAATCAATCAATCAATCAATCACCACAACAATCTGGAGGCATGTATAGCATATTCCGCTCTATGGCTCGCTAAAGTCTCCCCAATTTCTACCGCAAGGTCTCTACTCCTTATCACTCTAAACTTCAACTAGTCTAGATCAAGTTGTCCTTGCTCTGATATCAATTCAAACGGGAATGTCACACCTCGAACCCCATCGAGGACGCGACATCCCTCTTAAGTCAAAATAGTGCGACATCCTAGGTTATTGCCGACCTTATTTGTAAACATCAAAGATTTAATTGAACAGGGGAAATCACAAAACACCCGGACAATTAGAACTGGGGAAAAACAGGGAGAATATACATATGCTTTTCCAAAATTTAGACTTATGACATACTATTCACAATTTTACAAACCATAAAATATACATGTGCACACCGTACTATAAATCATCGATACCAAAAAGGACCAATGACCTGACATGCTATCCTAAAATATGGTACTCATCAAAAGCCTGATTTTTCCACCTTTACACTAGTCTCTACGACCTTTACTCGGCGTCCATTCAGAGTTTGACTCCTCGCCCTCCGATTCTAAACTCTCTTGAATAGCTTGCTCATCCGATGAATCCGGCTTTGCCTCAATCTCAATCGGGTGATTAATGTCACCCGACTCAGCTTGAACTTCATTCTGATCCTCTTCATCTAGACCATCAAAGAAATTATACTCAGGCACGAAATTGGGATTCATATACTGCTCATATGGGAGTACATATTCCAGCTCCTCCTCAGGCTCCTCCAACTCGTCGGGCTCGTTCTCGGGTTCTGCTTTGGGCTCTACCTCCTCTTGAATTGGCTTTAAATCTATGTCCATCGGGTCGCCTATTGCTTGTGATCCTTCGGGCTTGGGTTCATGCTCAGCCCCGGAAGATTCTTGAGCTGCGGGCGCTGGATGTAAGCCAGACTGAGCTAAACTAACCTCTGTACTAGTCAACTCTCCATCTATAGGGGGTATTGCAGATGGGTCCCAATCTCCAACCAAATCAAACGGAACATCAAAACCCCTAACAGGTCTGAACTCATCCCCTGCTGCATCCCGGAAATACCAAGATGTATAAACATGGGTCTCCCACAAAGTTAGTCCTACCTCTACAAAAATGGTTGTAGTGTGCGTAATCCAGGTCATGCCATCACCCATAGGAAATTCTGCAACGTCATACTCGGTGTGCACCGGTACCCCAAAATGCTCTGGTGGCGATGGCGGAGGATTCATGGCTCAAGTCGGGGTTCTGAAAATTATTTGTTGGAACAACCATAGGACTATATCTCAGTAAGTGCATCCCTAAACCCCACTTAGGCTATCACGTACCTTCAGACAATCACAAAGTACAATCACACATACACCAAATCATCCCGTAGCAGGCATTTCACATACGATCCCAAGCATGCACAACTTTCATGTCATGCACTCATTTTGTTCTCATGATTTCATTTCTACATTCCTCGCCAGTGACCCACGTTACAGTACACGCCTCAGGTTCACTACAACCACTTATCACAACAATTCGGGGCCCGTGTTAACGTACACATCTTAGGCTCAACACCTACCACCTACTGTACAACCCGCGTTGAAGTACACACCTCAAGCTGGCAGTCTTCCGGAAATACCGGGTATCGTCCCGCGTTGAAGTACACGCCTTAGGATGGCAAAGTTTCCACAATCGCACATTCCATGTCACGATCTCTTTCTTACTCATGTACATATTAAACAATCATTTGCCACGCTCAAATGAACAATCACACGTGACCCGCGCACGCACAATTCATGCACAAATCATGCTCACTAAGCATCTAACATGGCTAATTGAACAGTTAGATCAGTCTAACCTAAGCGTACACCCGATAGGCATATTTCAATCAATTAACCACACAACCACGCACTCAATTTTATTATCTCAATTCAATCATTGTTCAAACACGCAATAAACACAAAATTTGCTATTTTTCTTCGACCAAATGGTGTCAAATCAATCCTGGCCCTTCACAGTACTTTCTCGCAATTAATTGCCGGTTCTAAAAATCCAATTTGCGTCCCGATCGACCCATCGTAGCCCACTAAACAATCATCCACAGCCCACTGTTGTCCTCGAAATTTCCAATAAAATTTTCCCGAATTCAATCATAGGCTCGCTAATTGATTTTACTCCTAATCCGTACAGTCCCACACCTAAATAAATCCAGTTTCCAACCAAAACTATGTGTCGATACCCAATATCCTAAATTAGGTTTAGGCGAGACTTACCTGACTCTAGACTCACGCGGCTAGAGCGAAAGAGGCAGCGATCAACAACGATCTTGTGGCGGCGACGGTGTATGGCTCCCAGCGAGCGGCAATCGGCTCATGGTGGGGTCGGCTTGGCTCACGTCCAAAGGGAAAGAGACCGATAGAAAGAGAGAGAATGGTAGTGAGGTGGTGTGAGGGTGACGCGATGGATCGGTGGCGGTGCGGAAAGGCGGCGTGGCAAGGGGGCAGTCGGCGTGAGGGAGAGAGAGAGAGAGAGAGAGAGAGAGAGTGATCGGAAAAGGGGGGGTTCCACGGTGGTGATGGCCGAATGAGGAGGGGAGAGGAGAGAGAGAAAGGATAAGACTTGGACTAGTTGACCAAAATGGCAAAAGACTAAAATGCCCCTCTCTAACCTTTTTAATCCGACGGTCCAGATTCGATTTTATCTTGAAATCGACAGTCCAGATCGAATCTCACCCAAAAATATCCAAGGGTAATCCTGTAATTTCTCAAGAAGTTGAAGGCAAAAGTGTCTTTTCCAAATTTGAGGGTAAAATGACCAAAATGCCCTTTTTCCCACAAAACTATCCTTTTATTAATTCCCAAGGGTAAAATGGTCACTTTCCTCATTTTTCATCGAAATTCAATTTTTCTGAAGGGTTTAGGACATTCCAAATTTGTACGTTCCAACTACACCATTGTCTTAACACCCAGTTGCAACTCGAGCATTTCTCAAACTAACGGGTAGCTTGTTGGGGAAATTCGCATTTTCAACCCGTGACTAACATTAAATCAAGTCACGTGCAAGTTCGTTCGGTACGTGACGATCTCAGTTATCATTAAAATTATGAAGATTAATCACTAGATCCGAGGGGCACGATCGTTTGGTATAAGTTCAAGATCGTTCGTGAATTCATTTCGTGGTTCAGCAAAATCACCCGTGATCCACTATTATGACAGTGGTGAATTGACCCTTGACTATCTTTGGATCGGCCAACAGTGGGTCAAAATATCACCTCAGCGATTTTATGGTCGAAAATCACTTCACGATCGAATTTTCTCTTAGTCGCGTGAATTTAATTCCCCAATTAGCCTTTCCCTATTGGTTAGCATCCCAAGAATAATCAGTTCCAGGCGAGAATTTACTACGAGTACATTTCATAAAATTTAGTATTTTACAAATCCCAAATGGACAAATTTTCAGCATGTCACATCTCATACTAAAGTAAGGGTGGAATCTCCTATATTTTTGCATAGAATTCAAGGAGATATCCATGGGCCTATCCACCCTACATGTGGACCTTTCAAGTACTTCATGGTTCTGATTGATGCTTCAAGGCGATGGACATACGTTGACCTATTGTCAACACGTAATATGGTCTTCACAAAATTACTCACTCAGCTAATTAAATTACGTGCACAATTCCCTGAATACCCGATCCAAAAGATCCGGTTAGATAATGGTGGTGAGTTTACGTCTAAGGCTTTTGATGAATATTGTATGGCCATTAGATAATCCTGTGCCACATACTCACACACAGAACGGCCTAGTAGAATCTTTAATTAAAAACCTAAAAATGATTGCTAGACCATTGCTATTGAGGGCCAAATTACCCTTTAGTTCGTGGGGACATGCGATACTGCACACTGTAGCACTGATTAGAATTCGACCTACTGCATATCATGAATACTCCCTGATTCAACTTGTATGTGGATGTGAACCTAATGTTTCCCATCTACGAATATTTGGTTATGCCATATATGTTCTTGTACCACCTCTACAGCGTTCCAAAATGGGACCTCAATGTCGACTTAGCATTTACGTTCGATATGAGTCTCCATCTATTATAAAATACTTGGAGCCCCAGGCGGGTGACTTGTTTACTGCCCGGTTCGTTGATTGTATATTTGACGCGGCACATTTCCCTGCATTAGGAGGAGAAAGCCTGAAGCTTAAAGAATGTTGTGAAATCTTCTAGAAGGAAGATCAATTGAATTACCTTGATCCACGTACAAGCATGATTCAACTTGAAGTTTAGAAGATTATTAACTTGCAAAATTTAGCAAGTAAACTGCCAGATGCATTTACTAATCATAAAAGAGTGACTAAGTCCCATATTCCTGCAGAAAACGTACCACCTAGAGTGGAGATCCCTTTGGGACCTAAAATGTCTTATGAGCCTTGTCGCGACCTACCTCACGAGGGCCGAACTCGGTAAGGCAGGTTTAGAGGTAACTATTCATGAAACGGTCCATACGGCATATCATAAAAAATGGCTTATCCTTACAGTCCATTATTCATGAACGTGAATCTTTCCGAATTCATACCTCGCATAACAGCGGATCAATTTTATTCTTTTTAGGAGTCACCACTAGCCTAGGTCGGGGGTCGGCTAGAATACCCAACCAATATATAGGAATTTCGTATTGGTTTCTGCGAGAACTAGAGATCATGGGTTTGGGGACTAGCTTATGTTAATATTTCTGTTAATGCTCTTTCGGTACCGCTAAACTTATCAAGGTTATTTTCTAAGTTGTCATGCATTTATTTCTTTACCATTTTTACGTCAAAGCCGTAGTCTACCAAGTGATCATGCATCTTGTTTGTGTATTTTCATTTAAGATTCTAAACTAATCCTATCTTAGTCTAGAAAAAGAAAAAAACAATCAATTGTATCGAAAGACATTTCGTAAAGTATACTCAAAGTATTGAAATGACGAGCTAATTCTAAGTGCAAGAAAGTAAAACCCGCAACTCGTCGGGTGTTTATTACAACATAAATTGAAAACCCGAGACATGATCGGAGACGAATGAATTGAATGCGAATTGAAACCGGATCGGACATCGGTCTATCGTCACCGTCAAGTGAATACAAATTGAGATCGGATTGGACATTGATCTATCACCTTGGTCTTTTACAATTTTGGACTATCCCCTCCATGGGCCACCTCTCGGGTGTTGGCATTTACATTCACAACATACATTCATGACAAACAATATACAAAGGAATAACCAAAGAAAAGCAGCGATGCAAACAATTCACTAATCAAGTACGGGCCTTGGGATCAACCTTTGTTTTTCACGTATTTTGATTCACCACCCACCTAATCATCTAGCATTATTTGATTAATGGTTAACGATAATGGGCTACCATTTGCATTCACAAAACGGCAACTCATATCAATTAACCCCTAAAGTCGGGTTTTAAATGACCACAATGGACTACCCGCCGAACATGCACCGGGTCTAACATCCATCTAACAAACACATGCATATCAATGAGTAAAACATGCATTCAAGACCATGGGCCTTGTTTCTCAACCAATAAAGCAATGAGAAGTGGGCTTTATAAGAAGACCACTTATTCAATTATTATCTAATTCGGATAACTTCTGTTCAGATGTGATTAACTAACCTAATGATGTCCAAATGAAGTGATTTAGGGTCATTAGAAAGGTTATGTCATGGGGATCAAAAGTTAAGTAGACCATTTTTTCTAAATCCCTACTGATTTTCACGAAACAGACAATTTCACTCTCAATGACAAACTAGACCTGGTTCTGTTAGGGATTTAAAAATAATGGCGGGAAAAATAACAAACCTTATCAAAACCGTGTGAAAATTGTTATGCAGTTAGGACACTCTGCATGTGACAATTTTCATGTTTTGAGTTTTTGCTAAAAAGTCTTCCAAATTTTTATAAAATTCGGTTTTTACAAAGGAAACTTCAAATCAAATTTTAATCCGAGAAGGCCTTATCTGAGGTTTTTAGCAAATCAACCACCTAAAAATTGTTATTAGGCCCTCAAAATTTCCAGTCTATATAATGAGACCCCAAGGAACAATTTTATAATTTTGCTTTTTCGCAAAGGAGGACTCTAACTTTATCAAATTCGTAGAAACATCTTTTGGATTCCAAAGGAATGAAAATCAGATCTAAACACAGATACTAATTAGATAATAAAAATTTCTTTTGAAAATTCAAATGAATTCCGATTTTGATGAAATCAGTATCACTGGAAAGATCTCAATCTCAATGTGAACTTTTGTGAAGAAAATTGTTTCATATTTTGAACACATGAATTTATAAAAATCGAAGAACACATAAACGTCAGTTAGAAACTAGTCTGTCACCAGATCTATGCATATATGACGTTGCAGATCGTACAATCCTAACATAGTTGGAATTTTATGAAACTTTTATGATGAACAGATTAAGATGTATTCTACGACTTTCATGAAGGAAGTTTCTTCAAACAACGATCGTAGAAAATCAGAGAAATCATAGAACAGCACAACCTCAATCAGGAAATCATCAGAACAGACTTGAACATCACAATCCAGATTCTGATCCTAACTTTGGAAAGAGTTTTGACCTAGTAAACTAAGTCTGATTGAGGCATACAATATATCAAATCGAAGCTTGAGATGTGTTTTACGACTCTCTAATTCATCACTTCGCAAGATTTTGACACTAACAAGCTGAAATCAACATCTCAAACAAGCGGGTTTCTCTGTACACGAATTTACAAAATAACATCCAAGTGTACTTACCTTGTTCAAGAGTGTTGCTGAGCTCAAACGAGCTATTTTGGCCACCAATGAACTCCGGAATGACGCCAAATATAGCTCCCGATATCTACGTCACAAGGTAAGAAGATCGGCGTAAGATTGCGATCTAAAAAAAGTGAAGTAAAATCAAACTCAAAGTTAAACTCCGGTGGCTTTTTCAGTGAAAGCCGGCCACCATAGCTTCGAGATGAGGTTAAGGATGATGATCGTAAGCCTCGGATTGCCTAGGAACGACGCCGGAATGCTAGAATCACTGGAATCACCAGCTTGGCTGCCGGTGATGCAACCGAGACAAAGATGGAGCTGATCGGAAATGCTCCTATTACTAGCAGCTATGGCCAGCCTTGTGACTGGCTCTAGGACGTCCAGGGGACTACCGGAGTGGGGGGTGTTGCACCAAAAATGGGCCGGCAAGTGGCCGATGTGAGCAAGAAAAACTCACGGCCAAGAGAAAAGGAGGAAACGTGATCTAGAGAGAGAGAGAAGAGAGAGAAAACAGATCTGAAAATGGGAATCCCTCTCAAATTTTGGAGTGAAAAAAAACCTATATACTCCCCTTAACTTTGAATCCTAGCCCTTAGATTGATCCAATGGCCTAGAATGCATCCTTAATGATTAATAATATTCCTTAAGGTAGTCATGGCCACGGTTCAAGAACAGCCGGTTCCGGTTCGTGGCCACAGATGAATCGGAACCAGAACCGCAAGGGGGTGGTTCCGGTTCTGGTTCGAAACCAGCGGTTCCGGTTTGCAATTTAAAAATTAATAAAATAAATTATAAAATAAAAATTACAAACCTGGTCCTCCATCGGTTATCGCTCGGGCTTCGTGGCCTTGGCCACGGTGGTGGAGGCAGGGTTTCAAGGTGGCAAGGAGATGAAGCGGGAGACAGGGGCGGCGGCAAGGGGGAGAAGGAGGGGGCTGGGAGGGGGACGGGGACAGGGAGGAGGAGTAAGGGGTCCTCCTCCTCCGGGGTCGGGAGGAGGGGAGGAGGAGGGGGCGTCGGCGTCGGCGTCGGCGCTGGTAACTGCGGCCATCGGTGCCGACGGCGGCGGCAGGGGTTAGTTTTGGGAAGACGGGGGGCGGGCAAAAGAGAAAAGGGGAGGAGGCGTAGGGTAGCGAGGGGAAAGGAGGAGGGGGGTCGGCATCGGCATCGGTATCGGCGACTGCGGCCATGGGCGGGGGCGATGGCGGCGGCGGCAGTGGTCAAATCTGAGAAGACAGGGGCGGGCGGAGGAGAATAAGAAGAAGGAGAAGGAGAAGGAGAAGAAGAAGATGCAGACTTGCAGAGCACGTGAGAGAGAGAGAGAGAGAGAGAGAGAGAGAGAAGGGTAGTACGATGTACGAGGTAGTTAGAGTGAGGTGTATGGATTGTATGCAAATAGCAAGAGTATAGGGAGAGAGAGAGTTACCGCAGTTTTTTTTTTCGAACCGGAACCGGGCCCATAGGCCACGAGCCGGTTCCAGTTCCAAACCGCAGGTCTGGTCAACGGGCCGGTCCCAGGTTTGACCCGGACTAGTTTCGGGCCAAAACCGGCCCATGGCCATGACTACCTTAAGGACTAAGGATTGGTGACATGTCACTATGGATGGACATGATCAATTATAAATGAATGGCCATGATTTGATTTGTTTTCTAAATGAATAGCCATGATTTGATTTGCTTACCCCCTAAGTAATTTGATTAATCCTTAATGAAGGGCATTTTAGTAATTTCACTTAAAGGTATTTTCATAATTTTTATTTAAGGGCATTTTTGTCATTTTGGGCTCAAAGGGACATGGCTAGCCCTGGCTAGTTGAAATAGATTGCTGGCCACCGGATTTTTGAATGGAAAATGACCGGTCCAATCAGATCGGTTCAATTCGAGTCAAATTAGGTTGAATCGGTTGGACCTATGTGACCCGAGTTTAATCGAGTTGAACCAGTTCAATCCTTGGCTCAATTTGTTCCAATTTTGTACAATTTGATTCCTATCATGATTAAATGATCCAATTAATATTGAATTCGATTATATTAGATCGAACCAATTTGAAACTCATGCACAAATTGATCCAATTTAATTTGTTTAGCCAAATTGTTCTTTAATTTGAGTAATTGCATGGCCAAGCTAGACTAACAAATTTAATTGAAGTTCAATTAATCAAATTGAGTCTTAATTCATCAAATTGGATGTTAGTATAGAGTGGTTCAAGTTGAATTGCATAAATTGAATCAATTCCTCGTAGATTTCTCAATCACTAGATCACTAAATTGATCAAATTGACTCAAATTCATGTAAATCTTCCAAAATTATTTTTGAATTTGGATTTGATATAAGAAATTAGGCTCATTCGTGCCTCAACTGCGCAAATAATAAATAATCGATCCAAATCACTGCTTAGGGCCAAAATTGGGGGTTTTTATGTTTGGCTTGGAATTACAAAATTTGTTTCAAAATTGAATATAATATGACATCTAGATCAAATGTCATGAAGAAAAATAACCTAAAAAATGGCTAGAAATGAAGTAATTTCATTTTTGCCCGATTTGAATCAAATTCCGTAAATTGAGGAAAAATTGATTCTAAACCGATTTTTGTAGAATTTCAAATGCCAAAGGAAAATTGAATGTAAAATAAGATGATTTTGAGATTTTTGTATTTTCTAATTTTTTTGCTCGAAGGTTTGACCAAAAGTTAAATCCTAGTTGACTTTTTACTAGGAGTTTGATTTTATGATCAAATCTTTGAATTTTTCTAAAATTTCCACTTCTAAAGTAAAATTGGACTTGAAAGTAATCTTTTCATGCAAAAAGCCCCAATTTGACACGAGGTGAACTTTTGGTCAAAGGGTTGACTAAAAAGTTAACCCGAAAGTCAACCGTTTGACTTTTCGGGTTTTTATATGAAATGAATAGAAAATTATTTACAGAAGCTAGACCAACGAACAGAATTAAAAAAACAACACTTTTTGTTCAAGAAATGGGTTCCGTCGTGATCGGAAACCATAATCTCGAATTTTCTGCTTTTAATGACGCGTCGACTAAAAATTAAGTGTCAACAAGCCTAGTCAATGCTGGAAGCGTGGATGACCCATAGGGGCTAAAGACATAAATCCACGGAAAAGAAAAAACATCCAGTCACCCAATGCACCCTTTGTAGAGGAAAGCAATCCCAGTGAAATTAGTGCAACTGCTCCAAATAACAATCCTGGGAATACGGAATGGCCAAATCCTATTGATCTAGGAAACAAAGAGGATTTGGTTGATATTAACATAGAAGTTGCAGTAAATTATATGAATACGGGAGTAAGATATGATAGAATTACAACTGTCGTCGACAACTCCTTTGCCTTCTCAGTAGCGCTCATTGTCTCAAAAGATAATTTGGATCTAGAACCAAAATCCATTCTTGAATGCCAGAAGCATTCAGATTGGAATAAATGGAAGGAGGCAATTAAGGCAGAACTAGACTCGCTTAATACAAGTTGTGTTTTTGGACCTGTTATCCGAACACCCAAAGATGTTATCCCTATTGAATATAAATGGGTGTTTGTAAGAAAATACAATGAAAAGAATGAGGTGGCAAGATATAAAGTGAGACTAGTTGCCCAAGGGATTTCACAAAGACCTGGTATAAACTTTGATGTCACTTATTCTCGCGTAATGGACAACATTACATTCCGTTATTTGATCAGTATGGCAGTAAGTATGAATCTAGATATGCACTTAAAGGATGTTGTGACTGCATATTTATATGGTTCACTTGACACTGATATATATATATATATATATATATATATATATATATATGAAAGTCCCTAAAGGATTTTCAATTCCCCATATGAGAAAGAATGAAAATCACATCATGTATAGTATTAAATTGCAAAAATCATTATACAGTCTTAAACAATCCGGTCGCATGTGGTACAACCGGTTAAGTGATTACCTCCTGAAGTAGGGATATGTAAACAATATAATATATCCTTGTGTATTCATAAAAAGGTTACCACATGGCTTTGCCATCATATCTGTATATGTTGATGACCTGAATATGACTAGAACTCCAAAAGAGCCGGAAGAAGATCGCTCCTGCCTAAAGAAGTTGGAGACATTTTATATGGATAAATCTCATCCTCTCAACACACCAACGGTGGTCCGTTCACTTGAAGTGGACAAAGACCCATTTAGACCTAAAGAGGAAAACGAGGATAGGTTAGGACCTGAAGTTCCTTATCTTAGCGTCATAGGAGCATTGTTATATCTTGTAGATTGCACCAGGCCTGATATTGCATTTGCATTAAATGTTCTAGCTAGACACAGTGCCAATCCAACTCGAAGACATTGGAATGGCGTTAAACATATCCTACGTTACCTCCAAGGATCTGTTGATCTTGGTTTATTTTACCAAAGAAACAGAGATTTAACATTGGTGGGATATTCATATGTTGGATATATGTCTGATCCTCATAATGCCAAGTCACAGACTGATTATGTGTTCCTCTGTGGAGGCATGGCAGTTTCATGGAAGTCAGAGAAACAAAGAATGGCTTCTACTTCCTCAAATCATTATGAGATTATTGCATTATTTGAAACTGCCAAAAAATGTGTTTGGTTAAGAACTTTGATACATCACATTCAAATTCATGTGGCTTATCCTCAATTCATGATGCCCCCACTATACTTTTTGAGGATAATGCGGCTTGTATTGCACAAATACGTGATGGATTTGTCAAAAGTGATAGAACTAAACATATTTCACCTAAGTTATTTTACCCGTATGAACTCCAAGAAAAAGGTGAAATAGATATCCATCAAATTCGCTCTAATGACAATCTTGCAGATTTGTTCACTAAATCCCTACCTACTTCCACATTTGAAAAACTTGTATATGGAATAGGAATGCGTCGGTTCGGATGACTACTTCAATCAAGGGAGCGAATTAACCATCCCTGAAGGATGGAACCCAGAAAGTTTATGGCTGTACTCTTTTCCTTTACCGAGTTTTTTTTCCCACAGGGTTTTTACTTGTCAAAGGTTTCCAATGAGGTAGCTTACGTGCAATGGCTATTAAAATGAGGGGGGGGTATTATATGCACTGTACTCTTTTTTTCCTTTGCCAAGTTTTTGTTCCACTGGGTTTTTCTTGGCAAAGTTTTTTTTAATGAGACAGTCTAAACAACATATAATAAAAGGTGAACATCCAAGGGGGAGTGTTATAAATAGATTGTATGATGTGGATGTATCACTTGTCACCATTCCACAAATAGTTTTATACATATACATGATCACCTCCACCATTAATAATATACATGAACACATATGTACAATGTACCTATATTATTCATGTACCCTCTAGCCTATAAATAGAGGCTTTCGTAGACTTGTTGATTGAATAAAGTTGATTCCAAAGATCACTGTTTACTTTTAAAATATCTAAGTCTAAATGAATTTTTATTTCCTATCTAAACTGTGACATTCCAAATTTCGGCCCATTTTTGGGATTTATAAAATGTGTAATTCGTCAGTGTGCCTATAGTAAAATCTCACCCGGGAACTGATCACTCTCGGTTATAATTTTTAAATTAGAGATTTCGTTAAAATCGCATTTGATCGAATTTGACCGTTATTTAGAGCCCAAATTTTGGTGTCAAATTTCTCGGAGTTCTGGGATAAATTTAATTGGACGGCATCGATATTATTGTGCCCAGCCTCGAGATTATCAAGAATAGTGGAAAAGTGAAATTTTGGACCGGGAGCGAATTTGGACTAGTAGACCTCTCTCGGGGTAGTTTAATTTAATTAATTTGGCCTTTGTCCCATATTATATTCTAGGATTAATTTGGACTATTAGATCATTTCCGGATTTGAAATTTGACTGTCAGATCGTGCTCGAGTACCTTTCTCTTTCTCTCTCTCTCTCTCTCCTCCCTCTGCCGTGTCTGCGCACATCTGTCCATGCATGCAAACGTCCCCTCCCCTATTTCCCGCTCACGTCTCCTCTTTCTCTCTCTTCTTTTCTTTTCTTTTCTTTTTCTTTTCTCCCTCATCCCTTCCTCTTCTTCTTCGTCTCTTTTGCCTCCGACCCCTGCTTTTGCTTCTTCCTTCGCCCGACCATTGTCCGCCGCTCACCTAACACTGCTACTCGCCACTGCCATGTCACTTCGTCGACTGCTGTCGCACCCATCACCCAACCGTGCCGTCCGTCGCCGCGCCTCCCGCCTCAGCCGGTCACCTTTTTCTCTTTCCCCCTATTTGCGCTAGCAGCAAGCTCGTCGCCGTGACCGCTGCTCTCCCAACCATCGTCGTCGCCGCCGCCTGCCTCACCACGACTGTCGCCGCTGTAGCTAGCTAGCTCGATCGCCACCCGACGCCGCTTAGTCTCCCTTGTCGGCTCACCGAACTGTACATAGGCACCGGCTTCGCTGGACCAGCGGACGCCACCCTGCGCCCAGCCGTTGCTTGCCGCCGTGCGTCGTCCGCACCGGCTCACCCCTCGTCACCCCCGATCGTTGCCATCACCCCGCCGCACCACTGCTACCCCAACACCCCCCTCTTACCCCCAACTCCCATTCTCTCTCGCCACCATCACCTGGCTGACTTCCTCTTCTCTTTCGCGCCGTCGCCATCACCATTGCTCATTGTCGCCGCTGGCCAGCCAACTAGCCGGCCAACTAGCCAGCCAGCTAGCAGCCGGCAGCCAAACCAGCCACGGCTAAGTCGCTCGGGCCATGGCCGAGTCCGCTGCCCGAGCATCCCAGGCTGTGGCCAAGCTCACTTAGCCCGCTGCCTAGCCGTGCCCGAGCCATCCTAGTCGCTGCCTGTCTCTGCCGAGCCAGTGCCCACGTGCTTGCCCGTGCACTTGGCTGCTTGCTTGGTCATGGCTGAAAGCCTCGAGCCGTGGTTGAGCCCCGTGCCCCTCGCCGTTCCCATGGCCTTTGCCATGCCAGTGCCTGTCGTTGTGCCCAGCCGTGATCGAGAATTTTTCCTGTGGGCGAGCCCATGGCTGAGCCTCGTGCCCGTCACGCCCTTGCCCGCGCCGAGTCACCGCCGCTCCAACTCGGCTATTTCGGGCCCTAGGCGATTTTTCTTGGGCCAAGCTTAGATAAGTAACTTCCTAAACCCTATTTAGTACTTTGGGTATTTTATAGACTTGTCTCGGATTTAGAACGGTTAGGACGCGGTTTAAGTTAATCATATTATTATTAATTGTGTTAGTTCGATTGGATGAGATTATATGCATGATTTGGATGTTCGTATGTGGCCAATTGAATGTCGAGTTTGTGGGTTGGTGTGGCGTGTCGTGAATTGAGTTGAGTTGTGAATGTGGAACGCTCGGTGCAATTGGCGTGAAATTGATTGAATTGAATGGCGTGTGTATGCCTGTCGATTATAAGCCTGGATCGATCGGAGGGCTACAGACTTGGGACGTGTTGACGGCAGTCCATGTGAAGGCATGAATGGCCGGTGTGTCAAATGGGTGCGAGCTTGAGACATGTTAACGGTGGGCCGCTAAAGGTGTGTTGGACCGGGATGTATTTACGTCGGTCGTTGGAAATTGAGCCCATATTGATTGGAGGGCTATGAACTTGGGATGTGTTGACGGCGGTCCATGTAAAAACATGAATGGCCGATGTGCCAAATGGGCCTAAGGCGCAGTGGCGCGGGCAGTGAGAATAGACCTGAGGCACAGTGGCGCGGGTCGTGAGAAAGATGTTCGGCCATGCATGCGATTTGAGTGTGATTAAATTGACTGGTTGAGCGTGTGATTGAATTAGCTGGTTGGATGTGCGGTTGAGTTAATTGGATTGATTGAGTGCAAGTGTGGTTGGTGTTTGAGCGATTGTGATGTGTTATTGAATTACTATTATTGCACTATCACGTTGTGACTAACGTGGAGAGTTGGCATGGGCTTAATGACGAGGTAAGTACAACGATGCGAATTTTATATGTTATGGGATAGATTACATGTACGACTTGTCTGGGTACGCATTGGCCTACTTGAGGTATAGGGAGTTGCTTATTGAGACTCGTTCTCACGGTTATTATATAATCATTTCGGATCCGTGACCATGAGTAATTGGAGATGGTGCAAGGGTATCTCGAAGATGAGGACGGGTCAAGTACCCGGTATTTTGGGTTCCCCTTTTTTAGACGAGTTAAGTTTGCAAACAATTGTCCCTTCGAGGAATATGGTTCTGTTGTTGTGGCCTAGCTTGGGGATTGTCTTTTTGTAAACGTCATATGTATCTGCCAAGAGTAGAAATTACAGTTATTATTTCGTGCTATTGCTACTCCTTGTCATTATTAATTGTCTGGGTTATTTTATTTTGTTTCCGCGCGTGCCTAATCTTTGATGCTTGGGTTGGGTCGGCGATATGCCTAGGATGTCGCATTCAATGATCGACCATCGAGGGGTGTCGCGAGCCGTGAGGGTTCGGGGCATGACATCCCGGTTAATTTAGTATCAGAGCAAGGTCAGCTCGAACCAAGATGGTCGAAGCTTGGAGTGATAAGGAGAGATAACTTTGGGGTAGCTAGTTAGGGAGACTTGTTGGCCATGCGCTACCCAGACTGCTTGGTTGTGATTGCTGAGTGATATTATGCATTAATACATGAAACGCAGGTGCGACAGTACTTGAGATTAGTGCATGATCCTTGTTCTTTGTGATTAAGTGATGTTGTGATTGACTGCTTGTTTAGTGAATTATTGTGATTCACTACCTAGGGCTTTAAACTGGTATAGTTGGCCTAGGTCTTTAATTTTCAAGGGGAATTATAGCAGGTAAGTGGGTGGTGTGAATCCTGTGAGTAGGAGTAGTTGAGAAAGAGGTCGAGGTCGAGGTCGTGTAAGTCCGTTAGTTAGAGTTGTGGGGGATCCCAGATGGGACGAGATTTTGAAGGCACTCGAGGAAGTTAGAATTTTAATGGGAAGGCAAACTGAGGAGTAAAATGCGACTGTGTGTCGCCCGCTGCCGCGCGTCGTCCACCGTACCACTGCCATCCCGACGCCCCTCTCTCAACCCCCAACTCCCACTCTCTCTCGCCACCACCACCTAGCTTACTTCCCTTTCTCCTCTACACGGTCGCCGTCGGCGCTATTTGTCACCGCCGCTGGCCAGCCAACCAGCCGGCGAACTAGCCAGCCAGCCAGCCGCCGGCAGCTATCCTAGCCACGGCCAAGTCGCCTAGGTCGTGGCCGATCCCGTTGCCTGAGCATCCCGGGCCGTGGTCGAGCTCGCCTAACCCGCTGCCTAGTCGTGCCCGAACTGTCCTAGCCGCTGCTTGTCTCCGCCAAGCCCGTGCCCACGTGCTTGCCCTCATGCTTAGCCGCTCACCCGGTCATGGTCGAGAGCCTCAAGCCGTGGCCGAGCCCTGTGCCCATCGCTGTGCCCGTGCCCATTGTCGTGCCCAACCGTGACCGAAAATTTTGCCCGTGGCCGAGCCCATGGCCGAGCCCCGTGCCTGTCGCGCCCTCGCTCGTGCCGAGTCACCACTGCTCCAACCAGGCCATTTCGAGCCCTAGGCGATTTTTCACTGGCCAAGCTTAGGTAAGTGATTTCCTAAACCCTACTTAGTACTCTGGGTATTTTATAGACTTGTCTTGGATTTAAAATGGTTAGGGCGCGGTTTAAGTTAATCATATTATTATTAATTGTGTTAGTTGGATTGGATGAGATTATATGCATGATTTGGATGTTCGTATGTGTTTGATTGAATATTGAGTTTGTGGGTTGGTGTGGCGTGTTGTGAATTGAATTGAGTTGTGAATGTGGATCGCTCGGTGCAATTGGCGTGAAATTGATTGAATTGAATAGCATGTGTATGCTTGTCGGTTATAAGTCCGGATCGATCGGAGGACTACGAATTTGGAACATGTTGATAGCGGTCCATGTGAAGTCATGAATGGCCGATATGCCAAATGGATGCGGGTTTGAGATGTGTTGACGGGGGCCCGCTAAAGGTGTGTTGGACCGGGACGTGTTTATGTCGGTCGTTGGAAATTGAGCCCGAATTGATCGGAGGGCTACAGACTTAGGATGTGTTGACGACGGTCCATGTAAAAGCATGAATGGCCGATGTGCTAAATGGGCCTGAGGCGCAGTCGCGCGGACAGTGAGAATGGATTTGAGGCTCAGTGGCGCGGGTCGTGAGAAAGATGTTCGGCCATGCATGCGATTTGAGTGTGATTGAATTAACTGGTTGAGCGTGTGATTGAATTGGCTGATTGGATATGCGGTTGAGTTAATTGGATTGATTGAGTGCAAGTATGGTTGGTATTTGAGCGATTGTGATGTGTTATTGAATTACTATTATTGCGTTATCACATTGTGACTAACGTGCAGAGTTGGCATGGGCTTAATGATGAGGTAAGTACAATGATGTGAATTTTATATGTTATGGGATAGATTGCATGTACGACTTGTTTGGGTACGCATTGGCCTACGTGGGATATAGGGAGTTGTTTATTGAGACTCGTTCTCACGATTATTATATAACTATTTTAGATCCACGACCATGAGTGATTGGAGATGCTGCAAGGGTATCTCGAAGATCGAGGACAGGTCAAGTACCTGGTATTTTGGGTTCCCCTTTTTTAGAGGAGTTAAGTTTGCGAACTATTGTCCCTTCAAGAAATGTGGTTCTGTTGTTGTGGCCTAGCTTAGGGATTGTTTTTTTGTGAACGTCGTATGTATCTGCCAAGAGTAGAAATTACAGTTATTGTTTCATGCTATTGCTGCCCCTTGTCATTATTAATTGTCTGGGTTGTTTTATTTTATTTCCGCGCGTGCCTAATCTCTGATGCTTGGGTTAGGTCGGCGATATGCCTGGGACGTTGCATTCAATGATCGAACATCAAGGGGTGTCGCAAGCCGTGAGGGTTCAGGGCGTAACATAAACCATTTGAACCAAATTCTAACCTACTTTGATTATTAATTTCTATGATTGTTGACTAGGCTAGCCTAATTAATACTAAAATAAGCTAATAAACCTAAGTCTAATCACCGCCTTGGATGCCTTGGACCGCCTCCTTGAACTCTCGGCCACCAATCTTCCGAGTTAATCATGCCATTCATTCATGTAATCACTCAACCCAAGCATTAGCAAGTTCACTCACTTAATCGTCGATCAAGAGAATTGAGTTTGGTTCAGGAATTTGATATTGATCAAAGGATTCGATTACCCTTCCACCTCATAAAGCTAGGGATTAATTAATTAATGCGAAGTGATTATTAACCCCCATGTTGACACCGATTCTTAATTGCCCAATTAAATTATCCAAAATTTGGAATTACCTTTTTGATTCCTAAAACAAAAATATTTCATTTAATTGCATGACATGTAGACTTTAGGTGTATTTTTCAATATTATAATATATATTTATTTTTAAAAAAAATAAAAAAAATTATCAGATCTGGTCGACCAAGGGTGACCTGACCCGACCTTCTTTTCTTCTTCGCTTCCGTACGGGACAGGGCCCGGCCCAACCCAACCGAGCCTTTCCACTTCCTTCCTCGTGCGAGCCGACCCCCTCTTCCCCTTCCCCTTCGCCTGTGCAGGGCCTGCCTGCTCTCTCTCTCTCCCTCGTGTGACTGACGGCCTGGCCATTTCTTTCCCTCACCCATGCTCAGCCCAGCCCCTCTCCCTCTCTCCTCTTCCCCTCCTCTTTGTCGTGGACACCGAGAGGTAGAGGAGCAGAGCACCCCTCCCTGCACCGGCCTAAAACACCCACAAAAGTCAAGGATGCAGAGTAGCCCAGTGCAAGCCACTGTAGGACGATTAATGGAGAAGGAGCAAGTGGTCATCGACCATAAAAAGATCAAAGATGGAGAGAGAGATGGTTGGCCACAGTGAGAAGAGAAAAATAGGGAAGAGAGAAGAGAAAGAAAAAGAGAGAAATTGAGAGAGAAACATTGGATTTTGAGTGAATACAGGAGTGCTTACTTAGTGCCCTCTACTGCTGCTCTCATCTCTTCATCTTCCTTTGAGTCGGCTTCTTCGGTTGCAGTCGTTGCATTTCATTTACTTCCACAGCTTTATAGGCCAACAGACAAAACGCCATGAACTCAAGCAGACATCAACAGAAGTCCAAACAAAAGCAAATTATTACAAAAGAGAGATGCCAGAGAATTCATAATGCAAAGAGCAGGGCAGAGCACACTCCCCATTAATTTTGCTTTAACAGTAAAAAATGGTAGGAAAAGGAAACACATAGCAAGAAATCACATCACCCCAATGGCATCATTTGCTTTGTGCAGAAAAGTTCCATTTGTACTTGGAGTTGGATACAATAAGAGATGACACCATTCTCAGAGAGAAAAAAAGAGAGCACAATATCAAAATCAAAAAACCTATAGATCATGCAAATGCTTGATAAAATTTTCCCCATAGGTATAGAGGGCTTTGATAAAATGAACGAGAAATATCTCCAAGAAAGACATTCCTGGTTTATTGGTTGCAATAACAGATTGACAAATTCATTAGTTGCAACTATACAAATTGATAATAGCAGTACATGTGCTCTAGAAGCAAAAAGCCATCTCCTTTCACAACTTCATCATTCATGTTTACTTGGATGCTTCCTAAATGACATAATCATATAGCTAAGAAAGAAAAATGCAAGTTCAAATACACAAATATATATGCTGTCCAACATTCTGTTTCCGCCTTGTAGTACATTTACTTATAAGCTCAATGTTCATAAAATTCTGCACGTGTCAACGAACGTATTGAACAAGTAATACAATAATGAGAAGAGTATCGTCCCACAGAGATTGATAATAACAAACCAATTAAATATTAAAAATTGACTAATTCTAAAATTTATCTAACCGATCAAAATATAATTGAGAACAAATAAAAATTGACGATTTTTAAAAACGAAATTTTATAAACTAAAGGCAGATAATCAATCAAGTAAAA
The DNA here is from genome assembly GCA_031216285.1 of Syzygium syzygioides. Lineage (NCBI taxonomy): Eukaryota > Viridiplantae > Streptophyta > Magnoliopsida > Myrtales > Myrtaceae > Syzygium > Syzygium syzygioides. The sequence continues at coordinate 25,438,054 of CM062244.1, read as the reverse complement.
TATGTTAGAGCATCCGATTTCACCATAACCACTAGATATGAATTTCGGATCACTATGCATACAAGAACAATATCAAACATGTAATAGCGGAATTTCCTAGTCTATTTACTATCCTATCTCTAGGTATAGCAAACTTACTCAGTTTATCAATTTACTATATTTCTATGTGAATTTAAATAAACACAAGCGCATTAAAATATGTGAATATTTCCGGTTTACAATGAATCTTTTGGACCACCTTATCACCGAATGCTACACAAATAACACGGTATATTTCTATCCACATTTAATTCATGGTTATATATTATAAGGAGCAATTGCATATTATCACTTCTCGGTCTCAAACATGCACATCAGATCATTTAAGTGGTGGCCAGTCACCTAAACACATTAAGCACAATAATATATAACTCACATGAATGAAATTATTTGCAAAGCATAAAAAGCATGAAATTCATATCAACATGGTTAGCCTACATCGTAGCTCTAACAAAGAAAATTAGAACATAATAGAAGAAGAAACGACAATAGAAATTAAACCAAACATCTTGAATAAAAAAACAAGAATTCTGTCACCACTTTTATCTTCTCTTCAAAATACTTGAAAAACTCTTAGAACACTGAAAACAAAAACGTCTCCTAGCAAAAAAAACTCCATGTTCCCCCAATTTATCCTATTTATATAATAACATCCAAGACTCCTCTCACAAGGTAATTGCTTCTTTTTCGCATAAATGTAGGGAATAAATTGCAGAATTCCTAATGTGATATCCATCTTTTAACTCTTCTCTGGGTCGCATATTCCTTTCCTTCTTTTTGCCATATTTTCCTATTTTCTCCATATCTCAATATTCTGCATAAATAAGGAAAAATTAAGTAAATAAAAGAAAATCCAAATATATTCTAACAAATATTGCATTATTTATTGCCTAGAGCAGATAAAATAACTCTATTTTTATAGAGTTATCAAACCCCAAACTTAACATTTTGCTAGTCCTCGAGCAAAAGCAAGATATAAGACATACTCAAGCTAACAATCCCCTCCATGACTTCCTTCCATAATTGCTCAAAATCACAATTAAAAAAAAAACACAAATTTCACCCAAACTTTGAAATAGATTCATAAGTTAAAATCAATTCTAACTCTGTGATCCAAGTGTGTGTATGAGTCCTCATCTTTTCGAATTATATGCAATCCAAATAAGTTCACATTGATATGCAACCTCTCAAAAACTCTTTATAATTATAACCAAATCTCATAGGTTTGCTTTTCATTCCTCTCTCCACTAATGTAAGCTAATCATCCAACCAAAAATCAATAGGACTTTCCTCAGGTTGTAATGTAAGGCTGGGTTAATGGTGAGATAATAGTAAATTTAAGCTCAAATCACCCATGAACACATTGACTTCTAGGATCTAATTAGAGCACATGCCACTATCCCCAATTTCGCATCTCAAGATAATCTTTCTGCCACTACGAACCATCATTCTTCCTCGTTTTTTTTTCTTTTTTTTTCATTGCTTTATGGTGGAGTTCCTCCCTAAGTCCCTTCTCATATAACGTGAACATTCCCAACCCATTGAGTATCCAAAAGGCTCACTCAATTGAAAGTTGGATAGGGAACCATAAAAGCAATATTTTCTTTTTCTCTTTTTTTTTCTTTTTCTTCTTTTTTTTTCAAAGAAGATACACCCTAAACAACCATAGCAATCAAATTATTTCCATGGTCCACCCTTTCTCCCAAATTGCTATTATGCTCAAATAAACTTTTATCCTAAAAAAAATCAACATGTTCATGAGGCGTGGGACAATGATATAATTTGGCAAAAGGTAAGCTAAAAAGTACTTGAGTGCCTATAAAAGATTGGATAATAATTAAGGCTCAACGGGGTGACTATGGATAAATAAACAGGGTTGGCTTGAAAGGCTCAAATAATCCAAAAATTGCCTAAATCATTTTCTCAGCTAGATGTAGCCTAGGATTTCGTCTCAAGAGAAAATCAAACAAATTCTAAGGTTTGGGTGAGATCTAAGAAAAGCACATACTTCACATAAATGTTCTCTAGATGTACACACTACTCAAAAATTAAGGACTTCTAGTGCTCAGTAAGTGGATCGACATCATCATAATCAAAATTAACTCACATATCATTCGCAAGTTTGAACAAAATTTAAATTTTCCTAAGAATTGCAAAAATTCACAACAAGGAATGCAATAAAAAAATTTCAGATTTAGCAAAAAAATTTTGAGCAAAAATTTTGTCTCTCCCCCCAAAGTTGAACGAAGCATTGTCCTCAATGTGAAAAACAAAAGAAACAAAAGAAAAATAGGAACAAGAAAACTCCCCTTACTGTAGGATGTGTCCATGGATGGTCTTGATGACTAAACTCCAAAAAGGTGATCCTTCGAAGTAGGGCTTCAAACGTTGACCGTTCACCTTAAATATGCCTTCGGTGTCATGTGCAACTTCAACTGCTCCGTATGGAAATACCTGTGCGACTGTATAAGGACCAGACCATCGAGAACATAACTTTCTTGGAAAAAGTTTAAGACGAGAGTTATAAAGTAAAACTTTTTGACCAATTTTGAACTCTCTTCTAAATATGTGTTTATCATGACATCTTTTGGTACGCTCCTTGTACATCTTAGCATTTTCATAGGCCTCATTGCAAAATTCCTCCAATTCATTTAGTTGCAACAATCTTCTTTCACCTGCAAACTGCATGTCAAAATTCAGAAATTTCAATGCCCAATATGCTTTGTGCTGCAATTCCACCGATAGATGACAAGCCTTCCCAAACACTCGCCTAAAAGGAGACATCCCTTTGGGGCTTTGAATGCTGTCCTATAGGCCCAAAGTGCATCATCAAGTTTCGTTGACCAATCTTTCCTAGAGGCATTCACTGCTTTTTCTAAAATTCTCTTGATTTCCCTATTTGAAACCTCTACTTGACCACTAGTTTGAGGATGATAAGGTGTTGCAACCTTATGTGTGACTCCATACTTACTCAAAAGTGCTTCAAACTGTTTGTTGCAAAAGTGTGTCCCCCTATCACTTATAATTGCCCTAGAAGTGCCAATTCGCGTAAAAATATTTTTCTTCAAGAATTTGATAATAGCTTTAGCATCATTTTTTGGCAATGCTACAACTTCTACCTACTTAGACACATACTCCACAGACATTAAAATATATAAATTACCATAAGAAGATGTAAAGGGTCCCATGAAATCAATACCCTAAACATCAAATAATTCACACAAAATAATGTTATTTAAAGGCATTTCATTTTTTCTAGAAATATTTCCAATTCTCTGACACCGGTCACATGAAGCTACAAAGGAGTAAGCATCTTTAAAAAGTGTGGGCCAGTAAAATCCAGATTGTAAAACCTTAGCTACAGTTTTGGTGGCACCAAAATGACTACCTACCTCTCTATCATGATAATGATATAGAATAATTGCCTTTTCTTCGTTTGGAACACATCTCCTTATAACTTGGTCTGCACATACCTTAAAAAGAAAAAGTTCTTCCCAAAAATAATTTTTAACATCAGAAAAGAATTTTTCTTCTGTTGATATAACAATTCAGGAGGAAGAATATTACTTACCAAATAATTCACAAAATCAGCGTACCAAGGAATTTTTGTGGATTTGATGGAAAAAATTTTCTCATCAAGAAACTCTTCCATAATTGGACTTACCTCTTTCTTTAAATTCGGAATTCTTGACAAGTGATCTGCAACTAGATTTTCAGTCCCCTTCTTATCTTTGATTTCCAAATCAAATTCTTGCAGTAATAGAATCCACCTAATTAAGTGTGGTTTTGATTCTTTCTTTTCAAGTAGATACTTAAGAGCAGAGTGGTCAGAATAAACTATAACTTTTGAGCCAATTAAATAAGAATGAAATTTATCAAAAGCAAAAACTACTGCCAAAAGTTCCTTTTCTATTGTTGAATAATTCAATTGTGCACCTGACAAGGTTCGACTGGCATAGTAAATGGTTTGAAAAATTCCATTCTTCTTCTGTCCCAAAACAGCTCCCACTATAGAATCGCTAGCATCACACATTAACTTAAAAGGTAAATCCCATTTTAGTGCTGCCATAATTGGTGCTGATATTAACTTCTCCTTTAAAGTGTTAAAAGCCTACACGCATTCATCAGTAAAATTAAATAGTGCATCTTTTACCAAAAGATTAGATAAGGGTCTAGTAATTTTTAAAAAATCTTTTATAAACCGCCTGTAGAATCCTGTATGCCCCAAAAATCCTCTGACAAGTTTCACTGATATTGGTCGAGGCAATTTTGCAATAACCTCCACTTTGGCTTGATCGACTTCTATTCCATTTCTAGAAATCTTATGCCCAAGCACTATTCCTTCATGTACCATAAAATGAAACTTCTCCCAATTTAAAACAAAGTTAGTCTCCTCACATCTTTGTAAGACCAAAGCCAAATTATTTAAACAAGAGTCAAATGATGAGCCAAAAACAGAAAAATCATCCATAAAAATCTCAATATACTTTTCAACCATATAAAAAAAATAGCCATCATGCATCTCTGAAAAGTAGCTGGTGCATTACAAAGACCAAAGGGCATTCTTCTAAAAGCAAAAGTACCATAGGGACAAGTGAAAGTAGTTTTTTCTTGATCTTCTGGTGCAATAGGAATTTGATTATACCCCGAATATTCATCGAGAAAGCAATAAAACTCATGTCCTACAAGTTTTTCCAGCATCTAATTAATAAATGGTAAAGGAAAATGATCTTTTCTAGTGGCATCATTCAATTTTCTGTAATCCCTGTACACACACCATCCAGTAACTGTCCTAGTAGGAATCAATTCATTATTGTCATTTTTTTGAACAGTCCTACTGCCTTTCTTTGGCACAACTTGCATAGCACTTACCCAGAAACTATCAGAGATAGGATAATTGATCCCTGCATCAAGTAACTTCATGACCTCAGCTTTCACCACTTCTTTCGGGTTCAAACGCCTCTGAGGTTGGATAGTGGGTTTATGTTGTTCCTCCATCAAATTTTTGTGCATGCAAATTGAAGGACTAATTCCATTGATGTCAGCTAATTTCCAACCAATTGCACCTTTATGTTCTCTCAACATTCTGAGCAGTTTCTCCTCCATCAAACCTGTCAAAGAAGAAGATACAATTACTAGTACAGATGAAATTCCATCTAAATAAGCATATTTCAAATGACAAGGTGATGGTTTGAGTTCAAAAATAGGAGGCTCTTCAATTGATGGCTTAAGCTTTGTTGTGTGTTGTCTCGACTCCTCAAATTTTGTTGCCTTATGCCTTGAATATGTTGGATTTGCCTCCATAAAATTTGCATACTCCATTATCTCCTCATTCTCAATTTCTCTGTCTTTTGGTTGAACCAAACATGCTTCAAGTGGATCTTTAAAAATATTTTCTTGAAAAACATTATTCACCTACTTGTCAACTGTCTCAACTCTAAAACAAGAATTATCATCAGAGGAATATTTCATTGCTTTAAAAACATTGAAAGAAACAAGATCATCTTGAACTCTAAGAATCAACTTCCCCTGTTGTACATCAATAAGAACTCTTCCTGTTGCTATAAAAGGACGACCTAAGATAAATGATACCTCAAAATCTTCCTCCATATCAAGAACTATGAAATCAGCAGGAAAAATAAACTTGTCAACTTTTACCAAAATATCTTCCACAATATCTCTCGGATATTTAATTGATTGATCAGCTAATTGAAGCGACATTGTAGTTGCTTTAACTTCACCCAATCCTAATTTCCTGAAAATAGAGAAAGGCATCAAATTAATATTTGCACCTAAATCACACAATGCCTTTTCAAAGTAAGAATCTCCAATAGTGCAAGGAATTGTAAAACTCCCTAGATCTTTTAACTTCGGAGGTAATTTATTTTGTAAGATGGCCGAACATTTCTCATTCAACTTCACAGTTTCGTAATCCTCTAGCTTTCTTTTGTTTGCCAAAATCTCTTTCAAAAATTTTGCATAGCTAGGCATTTGTGCTAAAGCATCTGCAAAAGGAATATTAATGTGCAATTTTTTAAAAACATCAAGAGATTTAGAAAATTGCTTATCTATTTTGTGCTACTGAAGTCGCTAAGGGAATGGAACTGGCGGCACATATGGCTTAGGATTATCTGGAAAAAGTTTACTCTTGCCTATCTCCTTTAGTTGTTTCTTGACCTCTTCTTCTTTGTCTCTAGAAATCTCTTGTTTGGTATCTTCTTCACCCACTTATTTACCACTTCTCAGGATTATAGCTTTTACATTTTTAATTGGATTTTTCTATGTGTTGCTAGGCAAAGAACCCTATTGTCTCCCAAACATCATGTTTGCTAATTGCCCCACTTGCATCTTCAGATTTCTGATCGAAGCCTCTTGGTTCTGAAACCTCACATATGTACTTTGATGAAGTCCTGAGTAGTGTTGGCAAGTTTTGTGACTATATCTTCTAGACTGGACTTTGTCTATTCTGGTTGTTTGAATCTCGGCGGCAGTCTTGTCACATTTTGATTATTCCATGAAAAATTTGGATGATTGTGCCATCCCGAATTGTACGTATTGGAGTAGGAATTATTCTGTGATCTGTTAAAATTCTCAACAGAGTTAGCATTTTTATTAGATTTGTGACATTCCGGATTTTGGCCCATTTTTGGGGTTTATAAAACGTGTAATTCGTCAGTGCGCTTATAATAGAATTTCGCCCGGGAACTGATCACTCTCGGGTTCTTGTTTTTAAAAATAAAAATTTTGCTAGAATTGCACTCGATCGAATTTAGTCGTTGTTTAGACCCCAAACTTGGCAGTCGATTTTCGGGAGTTTCGGGATGAAATAAATTGGATGGTGTCAATATAATCGTAACCAACGTTGAGATTATCAGGAATAATGGAAAAATGGGAGTTTTTGACCGGGTGAGAATTTAGACTAGTAGACCTCCCCCGTTATGGTTTGACTTAATCAATTTGGCCTTTGTCCCTTATTATATTCGAAGCTTATTTTGGACCTGTAGATCGTTTTCGATTTTGAATTTGGGCTATCGGTTCACGATTAATATTTGAATGTTTATAAATTTTTTTCCTCTTTTTCTTTCTTCTCTCTCTCTCTCTCTCCTTCTGCCAAGCCACCCACCCCTCCTGCGCACGTCTTCCTCTCTCTCTCTCTCTCTCTCTCTCTCTCTCCCCTCTCTTTCTCTCCCTCTCTCTCTTCCCCTCTGCCGTGAATGCCATCCCCCCTTGACACACTCTCTCTCCTCTCTCCTTCTTTTCTCTTCTTCTTCTTCTTCTTCTTCTTCTTTGGCTTGGTCGCATCTGGATCTGCTCGTTCCGTTCTGCCCACTGATCGCCACCCGAGCTCGCCTGGCCGTTACGCGCCGCCATCGCCAGCTCGACCGCTGCGTCGCGATGCCTGACCAACTCCGCCGCCGTCGCGCCGTTCGCCAGCCGCCCCCTTCCTCCTCCCTCACACGCAAAGCAACGAGCTTGCCGCCGCTGCCCGTCCCACCCGACGCCTACCTAGCTTGCCAGTACGCCGTCCAACCGCCGCTCGACGTTTGTCGTCGCTGCTGCTCGCAGCTCACCCCCAACCGGCTATCCTCTCCCCTCCCCCTGTTCGCACGAGCCGTGAGCTCGCCCCCGTGACCGTCGCAGGCCCAGCTATCCCGGTTGTCACCACTCGCTGGCCCGCTCCGCCGTCCAGCTCGTCGCCATCCCACTCCGCCGTCCAGCTCGCCGCCGTACTGCCCCGTCGCCGCCAGTCCTCACCTCCCCCTCATCCTCTCTATCTCTCTCTCCCTCTCTCTCTCTCTCTCTCTCTCTCGCTATCTGTCTCTCTCTCCCTCTCTCTCTCGCTCTCTATCTCTCTCTCGCTCTCTCTCTCTCGCTCTCTGTCTGTCTCTCTCTCTCACCCCGGCTGACCTCTCCTCCCATCTCGTCACCGCCGCGTCGCCACCATCGCCGATCGCAGCCCCGGCCAGCTGGCCCAGTCGGCCAGCCCGCTCCGGTGCCCGTGCTCGTCGCCCAGGCGCATTGCCCGTTCAGCCGGCCCGTCGTCCGGGCGTGTTGCCCATCCGCTCGCCCGTGCGCCCTGGGCACGCCGCACGTCCGCCGCGCCGGCGTTTCAGGCACGCCGATCGGCCATCGTGCCCGCATTGGCCAGCCAGCGCGCCCGTGTGGCCCACGCCCATGCCTAGTCCGCCCTGTTCACCCGTGCCATTTTAGGCCCGAGACGGCTTTTCCAAGGCCAAAAATTAGTAAGTGATATTCTAATCCCTATTTAGTATAATAGGTACTATTGGACATGCTTAGGGATTTATTTAGTTTAATTTAGTGATTAAATTAGAAATTAAATTAGTTGGTGAGAATATGACTAGTGCGTGAATTATGTGGCGATTGGTAGATCAATTTATGATGAATATATGGCTAGTTGTCGTGCATTAATTGATTGTATTATGGTGGCGCGTGTGAATGAAAATTGGTGTTCGTATGTGACTTTCTGGGATGTCGACGATGTGATTGGGTGTGACGGACTTGTGATGTGACTGGGTTTGGCACTATTGGGATTGGCATGATGATTTGATTTGGCGAGTTGGGATGTGGTGCGTGTGTCTTGAGTTGATTGGTACGACATGTAAGAATGGCGAACTGTGATGTGGTGCATGTGCATGTGAAAAATCCTGGATCGATCGGAGGGCTGCCAACCTGAGGCGTAGGTTACGCGGGTGTGGCGAATAAGGCATGACTAGACTTGAGGCGTAGGTTACGCGGGTCATTGGAAAGGAAAAGTGTCTTGAGGCGTGGTTACGCGGGACCGAGCCTGGCTTGATCTAAGGGTTGAGCCTGAGGCGCAGTGGCGCGGGCCGAGTGAAAGGACTTGGGAGGTCGTGGAAAGCTGTTCGACCATGCATGCGATTTGAGTGTGACTGAAATTGATTGATTGATCGATCAAAATGTTGGAATTGATTGGGTGCTATTGTGGCTGGCGTGTGAATGACTGTGGTATGTTATTGAATTATTATTATTATAATACATTTGACTGACGTGTAGAGCTGGCACGCGCTTGATAGCGAGGTAAGTACTTTGAGGTGAATTCGGTATATTGGGAATTAGATTGCATGTACTGCTTGTCTGGGTACGCATTGGCCTACGTAGGGTTTAGGATATTACTTATTGAGACTCGTTCTCACGGTTATTATATAACCACTTTTAGATTCGCGACCGTGATCGATTCGGAGATGCCGCCAGAGTACCACAGGGATTGAAGGATAGACCAATTTACCCTGTCTTTTGAGTACCTTTTTGTAGATGAGATAGGCTTGTCAACCACCGCCCCCTTTTGATAGTTGTGGTTTTGAAGATTGTAGCCTGGGTTATCATTCTGTAATAGTAACTACTTTGTGTTACTATGTGATTATCATTTCATGCTATCCTTTTTGGTCATCATGTTAGTTGTCTAGTTTGTTTCTATTTGTTTCCGCACGTGCCTAATCTCTGATGTTTGGGTTGGGTCGGCGACGTGCCTGGGTCGTCGCGTTCAATGATCGACCATCGACGGATGATCGCGCTCTCGTAGGGTGCGGGGCGTGACATCCCCATTGATTTGGTATCAGAGCAAGGTCAGCTCGAACCAAGATGGTCGAAGCTTGGAGTAATAAGGAGCGCTAACTTTGGGGTAACCAGTTAGGGAGATTTGTCGGCCATGTGTTACCCAGACTGCTTGATTGTGATTGCTAAGTGATATTATGCACTAATACGTGAATTGTAGGTACGTCAGGACTTGAGGTTAGTGTACGATCCCTGTTCTTTGTGATTGAGTGGTGTTGTGATTGACTGCCTGCTTAGTGAATTATGTTGTAATTCATTGCCTAGGGCTTAGACTGGTATAGTTGGCCTAGGTCTTTAATTCTCGAGGGGAACTATAGCAGGTAAGTGGGTGGTGTGAACCCTGTGAGTAAGAGTAGCTGAGGAAGAGGTCGAAGTCGTGTAGGTCCGCAAGTTTGAGTTGTGGGAGATTCCAAATTTGATGAGATTTTGAGGACACTCGAGGAAGTTAGAATTTTAATGAAAAGGCAAGCTGAGGAGCGAAATACTATTGTTTCTACTAATGTTGAGGCCACTATTATCGTCGTCAATGGAAATAACAAGAATCATGGGTGTAATGGAAATGTTGGGAATCAAGGTCAAGGGTAAGTTAATGCAGTCAGACAGATGCATCAGTTGGTTGGAAAAATTTTTGAAATTTAAACTTGCAAGGTTTGATGGGAAGAGGTAACCCTGAGGCTACATTACTTTAGACAAAGGATTTAGAAAAAGGCTTTTGAGGTATTCAGGTGCACTAATGAGGAGAAAGTGACCCTGGTTATATATCAACTCTAAGGAAATGCAAAAGATTAGTAAAAGGGCCCCCGAAGTAGGATATTTCAAAGGGCATAATTCCAAGCTAGGGTGTTGTTATCGAGGCCTTCAATGGGAGGTACTTTCAAAGAGTGCGAGAACGGAAAATGACGGAGTTTCTTCGGCTTCGCTAAAATTGAATGTCAGTTGATCAGTACGAGGCCAAGTTTGTAAGGTTGTCTAAGTACGTACCAAGGATAGTCAATGATCATGTGGATAGGACAAAGAGGTTCCAAGATGGACTGAAATCGAATCTTCGCAGTTAGTTGATACTAATGAATTTAAGGGATTCTAATGAGCTGTGTGACAAGGCTCAAATGGTTGAAAGGGATATGAATGAGAGGGTTACCGTATATGGATCGCGGTACACACCGGCTAGGGACAATAGGGACTTTGGGAAGAAACCTATGGCAGAGAAAATGAAATTTGTCCCTCTAGTAAGAAAGAACTTTGGAGAGCTAAACTACTACTCCAACGCCGCATGACGGTCTTATGAAAAGAGGCATAGGAATGGCCATTGCCAAGGTAGAAGTGGAGCATATTGTGGATGTGGACAGTAAGGTCACCAGGTGAGAAATTGTTGAACCGACAAATTAGGTCACTAATGCAATCACAGCGACTCTAGATAGGACTTTAAGCGAGAGCTACCGCACAGAATAATCAGAATCGGTTAAGAACGTAAGGAAAAGTGTACTGTTGGATTCAAAGATGGAATAACCAACCAAGAACTTGAAGTTGAATATTCACCTAGCCATTGTTTTGTTTTTATAAGTACCATCCTATAAGAATGGCACATTATCTACTTTACAACAACAAAACGTGTGAGTAGTACAAAATTAGAAACCTAAAACTGTTGTATACTAGTCACTCTTCCTTCTTTGCAAGTGGTCTTATAATGTCCAGTTTGGTTACACCGACTGCAATGGACGGTATGTTTCTCGCAATTGAATTCCTCCACACATAATCTTTTCTTTCCTGGACGTCCTGGTGGTCCACAAAACTTGGGTGGTCGGACAACTTGAGTGTCATCAGCCTGCGGAGCATCAGCTGGTTTTCTGTACTCAATTTTTCCATGAATTGGGTTTATTTCTTATGCATATGTTTCACAGTAACTAGCAACGGTAAAACAATTTTCTGTGAAAGCATACACGTTCTTTTGACATGAAACGAAAGCTGCCATGGCATGTGAGCAGTGAATTCCATAGAGTTGCCAATCACGATAGGAACAGGAGTGCATACCGATATTCACAATGTCTGATCTCTTAGTGGACAAAACCTCAAATTCTACTTCATCCAAACGGAGGACTTGATAAGTAGAGGATAGGGCAATTGCTTCTACTATGCGCTTTTCGGGTGAAACGGCAAGTACAGAAAACCAAGAACTACTCCTCAATCGCCTTTCCTTAAACTTAATCATCAGTTTAGCATGAATCTGCTCGATTACCTGAATAAGAGGCAACTCCTGAGCTTCTAGAATCCACCTTTTCAGTTCCTCAATATTTGAAGAGACATGACCATAACGTATTCCTTCATAGCATACTGAAGCGCAATGCTGAGGAGGGACTAGATGCAACCAATTGGCAGCATCAGTAGAGATATCTTCGATTTCAGCCCATCTTTTCCTTGAAAACTCTTGTAGTTGCGGCATATGCAGCTTTCCAAAGTAGATGAGCGAGCCTCATATTCTTAAACTCTTTCCCGATCTTTTCACTAAGATAGTGCACACAAATGCGTGGGTTGAAGTTGGGAATTTCTCTCACAGCATCCACAATGCTCTTTTGTCCATATGACAAAATGTGACCTTAGGTATAGCCTTAGTGTTCATCTCTAGTGCTGAGTACAACTCTGAAAGAAACCACATCCAACTTTCATCATTTTCTACGTCAACAATACCAAAAGCCAGTGGAAACAAACCCCCATCAGCATCAAAAGTAGCTGAAAGCAAGGTCCCAAGGTACTTGCTTTTGAGCTGGATTCCTCCAAGCCCAACAATTTGTTGGAGGATGAAGCCAAATATTGTTATTAAGGGCTTTTTTGTCTTTTCTACTAATTTTGCTTTTAGGTTAAAAGCTACGCTTTATATATCAGCTATTGATAGAAGTTAGCGGTCAAGTGTTGAGAAGAAAATAGAGAGAGAAAAGAAAAGAGAGAAGAAAAAAAAAGTCAGGTTTTTTTCTTTGTGAGTGTTCTCAATCTCTTTGTGCTCTGATCTTGAGAGAAGATCATAATTGTATTCCTACTTTCTTCGAAGTCTAGTGGATTCGCAGAGTCCCTCTGCGCGGAGATGTAGCCCAGGTTTGGGTGAACTTCGATAACAAATTATCTGGTGTGTTCTTTTGATTCTGTTCTCTTATTATTATATTCTGCTAGTGAGGATCGTTTTTTTTTTTTGGGTGAAGCTGCTAGTGAGGATTGTTTGCTTGGGCTATTTTCTAGAATCGGTGCTCGATTCCTAACAACTGGTATCAGAGCTTGGTTGGTTAATCGAGAACATCGAGGGGTTTTTCGGTGACTTTTGATTGAAAGCAAACGATATGGCAGAAGATAAAATCAGGATCGATAAATTCAACGGGCAGGATTTCGGATGGTGGAAACTCCAAATCGAGGATTATCTTTATCAGAAAGATCTCTATGCACCACTTGAGGGTTGGAAACCTGAAATAGCGGAAGTGGATCCGACAGCAGAATCGGGATGGAAAATTCTTGATCGAAAGGCATTAGGTGCGATTCGTCTAGGGTTGACTAAAAAGACAGGGTACCACATCGCGAAAGCAAAAACTGCAAAAGAAACCATGGATATTCTTACGAATATATATAAGAAGCCATCCACATCAAATCAAGTATTTTTGCTAAAGAAGTTGGTTAATATGAAGTTATCTGATAGAGGTTCCGTAGCAGAGCATATTAACAGTTTCACGCAAGTCACAGGTCAGTTGGAATCTGCAGGCATAAATCTGGATATAAAGCTTCAAGCTTTATTATTTTTATGTTCTCTTCCAGAAAGCTACAACACTGCAGTGCAGGGAATTTCAAACACCATGAAGGATGATTTGACTCTGGATGATGCTGTGAGTAGTATCATGGATGAAGAGATGCGAAGAAAAGTCTCAGGTGGAAATAATTTTTCGCCATCTACATCTTCCACGGCACTAGCAGTGGAGAACCGTGGGAGAAGTAAAAGCAGAGGAAAATTCAGTGGGCACGGTAGATCACAGTCAAGGGGAAAGAGAGAGGTCGCAAAAGATGAGTGTTGGTTTTGTCATCAGACTGGACATCGGAGGTTTCAATGTGAGGCCTACAAAAAGAAGCAGTAGGATGAGAATCAAGGAGCTAATGTGGTTAGCGATGAACCTTCGCTAGAGAACTTGTGTTTATCTGCAGGGTATGACTTGACGACAAACAAGTGGTTTATTGACTCTGGTGCTTCTTTCCATTGCACCTCGCAAAGAGACATATTCGTTGATTATGCCAGTGGAGATTTTGGGCAAGTGGTTGTGGGAAACGGCCATATGTGTCCAATTGTTGGAAAAGGAACTGTGATTATGAACATCTCAGGTGGAGGACGTTTAGTTTTGTATGAAACTAGGCATATCCCAGAATTAAAGAAAAATCTGATCTCAACTAGCAAACTTGATCAAGAAGGTTTGGTAACAACCTTTGGATGCGGAGAGTGGAAGATAACCTCAGGGGCAAGAGTAGTAGCAAAGGGAAAACGTACAGGTACGCTTTACCTTCTCCAGGGAGACAATATCAGTGATATGGTTGCAACTACAGTGGGTACAAGTAATTTGTCTACTTTTTGGCATTATCGGTTGGGACATCTTAGTGAAAAGGGCGTAAAACAGTTACACTCAAGGAAGTTACTTCCAGGTTTGCAAAAAGTTGAATTAGATTTCTGTGAGAGTTGCATTTATGGAAAACAAAAGGCAGTTAGTTTTCAGTTGAATGGGCGACAGAATAAAGGTAAAAAATTAGAGTTGGTTCATACGGATGTGTGGGGACCGGCTCAGGAACTCTCTTATGGTGGTAAGAGATATTTTGTCACATTCATTGATGATGCAACAAGGAAGACTTGGATCTATGCTCTCAGAGAAAAATCAGAAGTATTTGGGATGTTCAAAATGTGGAAGGCCATGGTAGAAAAAGAGACAGGTTATCAGATTAAAGCTCTAAAATCTGATAATGGGGGTGAATACACGAGTAAGGAATTTGCAGAATACTTGAGCCGAGAAGGTATACACGGGTTGAAGACTGTTCCTAGAACTCCTCAAGAGAATGGTGTAGCTAAGAGGATGAATAGAACCATTCTGGAACGTGCGAGATGCATGAGGTTACATGCGGGTTTTCCGCTACACTTATGGGCTGCTATAGTTGATGCAGCTGTTTATCTAATTAATAGGAGTCCATCTAGTGCGCTTGATGGAGAAATACCGCAAGAGCAGTGGTCAGGTAAAAAGATTGATTATTCATATTTAAAAGTTTTTGGCTGTATTGCATATGCTCTGATTGATAGGGAGGATAGGAAGAAGCTTGATGCTAAATCCCAAAAGTGCGTCTTTATTGGATATGGTGGCAACGAGTATGGTTATAGGCTTTGGGATTATGAAAATAACAAAATCATCCGCAGTCGGAATGTGGTATTCCATGAAGAAAAGATGTACAAAGATCATCAGATGGAGCATGAGAAGGCAGTAGAACCTGAATATGTTGAGCTGGACACAATACCTGTGAAAATAGTTCCGGCGAATCAAAATGTACCTGAAGGGGAGGTTCAGGATGAACCTATTATCAATGAACAGGGAGTTCAAGAGGAACGCGATAATCCAGAACATACTGACAACCCTGAAGTACCTATCTTGAGGAGGTCTACACGAGTTAGAAAGCCAAAGGTAATTTTTGATCCATCAGCTAATATTGTTCTGAACCATGTCTTATATACAGATTCGGGAGAACCGGAGACTTATGATGAGGCAAAGAAAGACACATCTCACATGCAGTGGGAGCGTGCTATGAAAGACGAGATGAGCTCGTTACTTCAGAACAAAACTTGGGAGTTGACAGAGTTGCCTGCAGGTAAAAAGGCTTTGTTAAACAAGTGGTTGTACAGAATAAAAAATGAAGTAGATGGTAGTATCAGATACAAAGCGAGACTTGTGGTCAAGGGCTTTTCTCAGAAAGAAGGAATCGACTACTCCGAAATATTTTCACCAGTAGTAAAGATGACATCAATCAGAGTTTTGCTGAGTATAGTTGCAGTGGAAGATCTTCATCTCGAGCAGTTGGATGTGAAAACGGTGTTTTTGCATGGGGACCTAGATGAAGAGTTATACATGGCGCAGCCTAAAGGTTTTGAGGTCAAAGGTAAAGAGCACATGGTATGTCACTTGAAGAAAAGCTTGTATGGCTTGAAGCAAGCTCCGCGGCAATGGTACTTAAAGTTTGATGGTTTCATGGAAGAAAAAGGTTTTGCACACTGTGAAGCTGATCATTGTGTTTATTTTTGCAAGTATAGCGATGGTGATATCGTATATCTCTCTTTATATGTAGATGACATGTTGGTGGCTAGTTCCAATATGAAGAGAATCGCAGAAGTGAAGAAGATGTTGGCATCGCAGTTTGCTATGAAAGACTTGGGAGAGGCCAAGAATATCTTAGGCATGAAAATCATTAGAGACAGAAAAAATAAGAAATTGTGGTTGTCGCAAGAAGACTATGTGAAGAAGGTGTTAAAGAGATTTAACATGGATAAGGCAAAACCGGTTGCGACTCCTCTAGCAAGTCACTTCAAACTTTCTAAGGTCATGTGCCCAATTACTCAGGCTTTGAAAGATAAGATGGCAACAGTCCCATATGCATCAGCAGTGGGAAGTTTAATGTATGCCATGGTGAGCACAAGACCAGATATTGCACATGCAGTGGGAGTTGTAAGTCGATATTTGCAGAACCCGGGCAAAGAGCATTGGAATGCAGTAAAATGGATATTAAGATATCTAGCAGGTACATCAAATTACTCTCTTTGTTATGAAGAGACATCTCTAGAATTGTAGGGTTATGTGGATGCAGATCACTCGGGTGATTGAGACAGTGGTAAGAGTACCACTGGATATGTCTTTACAATTGCAGGTACAGCAGTGAGTTGGGTATCTCAACTACAGAAAGTAGTGGCTCTATCGACGACAGAAGCAGAGTACGTGGCGATCACGGAAGCCTCCAAGGAAATCATGTGGTTACAAGATTACATGGAGGAGCTACATCGAAAGCAGTAAGTGAGCACATTGTGGAGTGATAGTCAAAGTGCAGTACACTTAGCAAAGAATGCAGCTTATCACTCAAGAACTAGACATATCAAGAAGCGTTATCATTTCATCAGGTCAGCATTGAAAGATAATGAGTTAAAGTTACAGAAGATTGATGGCTTAAAGAATCCACCTGATATGTTTACCAAGGTAGTAGACAGAGAGAAACTTATTCTCTGTACTACTACCATTGGTATTACTCCATGTTAATTGATGAGGAGTATCGCAGAGGCACAAGTTCAGGTTACTAGCTTTTGAAGTAGAAGGATGCAAAGGTGCTTGGTGCATTGGGTGTATTTGTCTTCAAGTGGGAGATTGTTGGAGGATGAAGCCAAATATTGTTATTAAGGGCTTTTTTGTCTTTTCTACTAATTTTGCTTTTAGGTTAAAAGCTACGCTTTATATATCAGCTATTGATAGAAGTTAGCGGTCAAGTGCTGAGAAGAAAATAGAGAGAGAAAGTCAGTTTTTTTTCTTTGTGAGTGTTCTCAATCTCTTTGTGCTCCGATCTTGAGAGAAGATCATAATTGTATTCCTACTTTCTTCGAAGTCTAGTGGATTTGCAGAGTGCCTCTGCGCGGAGATGTAGCCCAGGTTTGGGTGAACTTCGATAACAAATTATCTGGTGTGTTCTTTTGATTCTGTTCTCTTATTATTATATTCTGCTAGTGAGGATCGTTTGCTTGGGCTATTTTCTAGAATCGGTGCTCGATTCCTAACACAATTGGCAAGCAACCGTTAAGGAATCGACATATGGATCTATAGAAAGAAAAAAAGAGCCTGTGAAAGCGATTATCAGCACCAATTGTAAATACTTTGGCGACACTTCCAGGGTTAGTCCTCTTTATTTGTTCACAATATGCAGGAAGGAAGCAATATCCTTCTTCAGAAGAGCCATAAATCGCTGAAAGCCCTCTTTCCTTTGCATGCCAAGCTTGTTTATAAGATATCTTTGTCCCTTAATGTTTATAGATGTCATGCAATATATCTTTGGCTTGTAATTTATATCACTCCGCACCTTTCATCTATAAAGCTCACTATCCAATCTATTGAAGCTTGATGGTGACCATCGTGAGCATTTCTTCCACAAGTGTGGGTTCCTTCAAGGCTTCTTATAGTGAAGGTTGGGGCATTGGAAAGCTTCACAGCACGTATTCGCCACGGACAACCTTCTGATGCACACTTTGCAAAGTATCGTAGCAGATCACTTTTGATGATGCGAGGCTCAAAGTGTTGTGCAATTGCAGCTTCCTTAATGGCATTCCTAAATGCCTTGACATCAGCGAATTCTTGACCAACAACAAAATTATGTTCTTCCATTCAGTCGCTAGAAGATATGGATAAGTACATTCCTTGAGCAAAATGAGCAGCCATCCAACTGTCCCCTTCCATGAATAATAGATCCCATTATTAGACTGATGGCTCTTCATAATCCAGCAATCTGAACAACGATCTGAAGAATCCTGCTCGTGTCCAATTAACTTGATTAAAGATACAGCTTGGCAAGAAAAAGCGTTAAGTTACAGCTAGCTAAATCTTTCGTCCATCTTGTGAAGCAAATTCATATTTAGTTACAAGGCCAATATATTACTACGGAAGTTGTACTGTGTTTTAAGAAGCCAAGCAAATTTTGTCCTGACACATAAAAAAGGGCATGCAATTAGGCCAGAATTTCAACTCAGATATAAATGATACATGGTAAAACCTGATGTAACAAAATGAAGGTGTAACGGCCCGAATTTTGATGTAATTTCCGGGTTCAATAAAACTGATATTAATTCGCATTTCATTTTAGTCAGTCTTGCCCAGAGCTGATCACTCTCGGGATACTAGCCAATGGGGTATGGCTAACTAGAAAACGGTACGTGGACTGGGGACCCTATTGTGAAACGGACACCGATCACGAGAGACGCTGAGGGAATATTCTGGGCCAATGTGGGCCGATCCCAGGAAAGGGTAATGGATTGGGTTTGGCCAAGGCCAACGATGTATAATAGGGACGCAGGTGATTCTGCAAGACCGAAAGTACACGTGGCCAACCAGTCCTGAACCTGAACTGAACGATCGTGACCCTTGGAATTAGTAATAATTTCTCATTCTCTCAATGATCGAGACTATTACGACACGGATAGCCCTAGATTGATACGCGTAACTTCTAAATAGCTGCCCGTTAGTGAGAGACCTTAAAACTGAAAGTTTAGCGAGTTTTATTCACGATATTGGGCCCGGATTTCGATGTCGATTTTCGAAGGCTTAAGAGACTATTTTTGGAAATCTAACGTTATATTATACTGGCCACGCACATTTGAGGCTAAACTAGCCAAATATTAAAATTTTGACGGAAATTGAGGAAAATTACGATTTTGCCCATGTGGGTGCTGGTGTTGGATTTTGGGGCCGTTTGAGGTTATTTTTCGAGGCCGACACCATTTTTGAGTAGCCACGCATACCGGGAGTCGTTGCGGACAAAAAGTGGAAAAATAATATTATTTTATTCTCGGAACTTCGCAGTCGATTTTCGAGGGTTTAAAAAGTGAATTTCGCGATTCCGACACCATATTATGTTGGCCACGCATATATGGAATGCGTATGTGCAAAAATTGGAGTTTCGCCCCGGGACCGGAAAATTACGAAAATGCCCCTAGGCCATTTTTGATTAATTCCGAATTTAGAAAAACATTTTGGGGATTAACAAAGGTTAGTTAAGGCTAAACCAGGTCTGGTCAACCATGGTTAAGGATAAATGACCAAAATGCCCTTGAATTTTGGATAAGGATTAATTTTAACCCTTGGATGAAGGGTATTTTGGTCCTTTTTGCCTAAGCTTGACACATGGCAACCCTTAATTATATTTTTTGACTAAGATGGACTGCCCTTTCTCTCTCCTCTTACACCCTCCACGACAGACCAGCCCTTCAGCAGAATTCCTCTCCATTTTTCCCTTCTTCTTCTTCCGTTTGTGTTCTGTTTTGTGTGTGTTTCTGCGTTTCTAGTACTGTTCATGTCGGAACAGTACCAGCCGGAGCTTCCCCCGCCACGCCAACATCACCAGCAACCATTTCCACCTTTGTGCAACCACCATAGGTTCCGATTTTAGATCAAAACAGCTCTCTCTCTCTGTTTTTCCTCTTTTCTTATTTTCCCGGTTTGCAAACAGTAACGCCGGAGCTTTGCCGAAGCTCCGATCGCCGTTCCGTCGACACCCGGGCGTCCAGCACCTCCATACGTCGCCATCCCACCCGGGCGTACAGTGTTCCGTACGGTACTGTTCACCGTCCGTACGGGCACTGTTCACGCCGGACCGTGCGGACGTCTCAACCGTCACCAACGCGTCTCCAGCCACCGTTCTCGACCTGTCCGTACAGTTCCGTACGGGAAGTACTGTTCATCGGTACTGTTCACCGTCCGTACGCCGTCATCGCTCGGGAATTCTGCCGCCGGTTGCACTGTTCATCAGTGATCGGCCGCCATTCCCCGTCGTCATGACCCTTGATTAGGTGAGTAAAATTCCTAAACCCGGATTAGGACTAATAGTGCATTTTTCTGGAATGGTTTAGGTATTATCAGTACATTTTGGACTGGCTTAGACAGTGTCAGTGTGAATTTTAGACTGGGTTGAGAATTGACTGGTAGAAATTAGTGTCGAGAAATTATGATAAATCATTGAGGAATTATTGGGATGAGAAATTGAATTAATTGATCAATTTAGGAGCCCATTAGAAAATTACCGGGTAAGTCCGGGTTGATTGGTTGTACATACATTGTGCTTGGTTGTGATTGAATTTCATTGGTGCTCATGGTGTATTACATTGCATAACATGGACACGCATTATGTATGGCTGGAGTGTGCCATGTGGTGAAATAATGCGAGAATGCGTGCCTGCCATGAGTGTGTGACCACCTAAATTACCCTGAAGCGTTATACACTGGGTCCAGATAATAATGAATTGTGTGATCACCTAAGGACCTACGGGTCGGGACCTTCGGGTCGATACCGTCCTCATGCACTTTGAGCAGGACGATGCTCGGTACATCCGTAAGGCGACTATTCTCATGCACTTTGGAGCAGGCTCTGGTTCGCAAGGAGAACAGTGTTGCGCCTCATGCATTTTGAAGCAGGCTAGAGACACTGGGCCAAATCGATTGCTGCGCCTCATGCACTTTGAAGCAGGCTAGATGCACCGGGCCGTGAAAAATTGATGACTCGAGTCGTAATAATAATAAATTGGGCAGTGTGCCAGTGTGCCAGTGTGGGCCAGTGGGGCGGGAATTGCACGTGTCAAGTCCATGACATTTGCATACATGAACATGCATAGACTGGCATGCGAGAATGTGAGAATCAATGCATAAGCATGTGATTGGCATATATGTGATTATGAGTGCCACGTATGTACTGTGATTATTATATATTGATCTGTCTAACCTGCAGGGTCTAAAAATGATTTGGTTATTGTTGATTTGCGATTTAAATATTTATTTTCCGATCAGGAGATTGCATGTTAGCCTAGCCTAGGTTTAGGGGTTAAACTCATTGAGATTCGTCTCACGGTTGTGTAAACCGAAACATTTTCAGATCCCCAACAGTAGGATGCCGAGGTTACCACCTCTTTTTGGAATACCACATTTTGTCCAATAGTCGTCGAGCATGCACCCCGGTGGAGACGGAGCAGAACGGAGAAGTGGCTGTTTGGTTATTCCCAGCTATTGGTGTTTTCTTTTTGGTTGGAATAAACACTGTAAAAAGAGTTTTAAAATAGTAATATAAGTATGTACATATTTTCTGCATTGATTGTTGTTTGGCTACCCTTTGCTCTATTTGTAGTTGTCTGGGTTTGTTTATTTTATACTTCCGCTTGTGCTTGATCTCTATATGGGTGTGGGTCGGCGACGCTTCCTGGAAGCGTTGCACCAAAATCGACCGAGACGGGATGTTGCGTTCCAGTGGGGTACAGGGCGTGACAGAAGGACTATCTGCAGATAACATCAATCAAGAAGTGGGGCCAAAGGCACCTTTCTACATCAATAATCAATTGCATATCATTAATTGATGGCTCCCCAGTGCATATACAGTTCCTTGTTAGATGTCGTCAATAGGTAATGCATTATTTCAATCCAGATCATCTTGCCAGTATCATTCCAAAATTGCAAGATAGTTCTATCCAAAAATCCTAAATATAAGAATTCTTTGGACTCTACATGCTGAAAGACATTCTCATTTTCAGAGCATCACCGCACTGGAGAGCAAAATTAGCATTGATGCACAACGAACCAAAACAACAACATTCACTTAATTCGGCCAAACATCTGTTCTTTATAAGTGTTTATTTAGGAAGAAATGACAGCTTTGATCCGGAACATTTCAAGATGGAGGAACGTAAAAATTTTGATTATTCCCGAAGAGAAAGAAAGTAACAAGTTGAGGCATGACATTGGACATCTATTGCCCACTTGGATTGGGCAATACTTTGGGCTATGCCGTTAGATATAACAATTGAATGGAAAAAGAATTATGGCTGTTGGTGGAAGAACATATACAAGACAGGGATCCAAGATTTCAACTGGGTACTTACCTTATGCATCAGATGCACAGACAAAATAAACTTCAGATTGAGAAAGACAAAAGAAAAACAATGGGTGCAAGTGTGAAGAGAGAGAGAGAGAGAGAGAACTTTTATTCATTAGGGCAAGAAACAACCTTCTTGAAAGGGTTTAAGTTTCAAAAACTCTTAGATTTCATTGTCATGGTTCTACCAAGACAAAATTAAGATGAGGAATAGATCTTTGGAAGCTCTACTATGCTACCGAGCCACTCGACTCAAGTAATTATTAGCTCGAAACTCTGCTCAAGAAGCTACTCAAGTAGCTCCAGCTCGAAAATGGTTGGGTTGAGTTCGGCATATAGGTGAGTCAAGCTTGAGTATGGAGAACAAAGTTCGAGTAGCCCACAAGTAGATTAACTCACTCACACCCCTACTCATCAACCAACTCACAAATGTGATTAGGCATTACAGCTGATACCAATCCAATGATGTGCGCTTTCAACTGCCAAGAAGTCACTAGCCTCTGCAATCTAAACAGCTGAACTATGTTCAGGCTACATAGAATATGGACTTCAGGATTAGAACAAAAGAAGATCATTCAAAAGAAGCTTCAAGACAAAACATCCTGTTGCGACCTACCTCACAAGTGCCGAACTCGATAAGGCGGGTTTAGATATAAGTGTTCATGAAACGGTTCATATGGCACATCATAAAAGATGGCTTTGTCCAAACATCGACCTTTTAGTCATCCATACGGTCCGTACGGCACATCATAAAAGACAGCTTACAAAAGCGTCAATCTTTTAGTTATCTATATGATCCATTGATCATGAACGTGGATTTTCTCTAAATCCATATCTCGCGTGACAGCGGATAGATTTTATCTTTTTTAGGAGTCGCCACTAGCCTAGGTCAGGGATCGGCTAGAATACCCAACCGAAACGTGGGAGTTTCGTCTTGGTTTCTACGAAAACTAGAGATGATGAGTTCGGGGACTAGCTTACGTTAATATTTCTATTAATGCCCTTTCGGTACTGCTAAACTTATTATGGTTGTTATCTAAGTTGTCAGGTATTTATTTTTTACCATTTTCACATCAAAGCCTTAGTCCACTAAGTGATCATGCATCTTGTTTTTATATTTTCATTTAAGATTCTAAACTAATCCTATCTTAGTCTAGAAAAAGCAAAAAACAATCAATGGTATTGAATGACATTTCATAAGGTAAACACTCAAAGTATTGAAAAGACGAGCTAATTCTAACTACGATAAAGTAAAACCTGCAACTCGTTGGGTGTTTATTACAACATAGACTGAAAACCCGAGACATGATCGGGGACGAATGAATTGAATACAAATTGAAACCGGATCGGACATCGGTTTATCGCCACCGTCAAGTGAATGCAAATTGAGATCAAATTAGACATCGGTTTATCGCCTTGGTCTTTTACAATTTTGGATTATCCCCCCATAGACTACCTCTTGAGTGTCGGCGTTTAGATTCACAACATACATTCACGACAAACAATATACAAAGGCATAACCAAAGAAAAGCAATGGTGCAAAAAATTCACTAATCAAGCACGGGCCTCGAGATCGGTCTTTGTTTTTCATGCATTTCGATTCACAACCCACCTAATCATCTAACATTATTTTATTAATGATTAATGATAATGGGCTACCATTTGCATTCACAAAAATTATGCATATATGGCGTTGCAGATCGTACAATCCTAACATAGTCGGAATTTTATGAACATTTTATGATGAATAGACTAAGATGTATTCTACGACTTTCATGAGGGAAGTTTCTTCAAACAACAATCGTAGAAAATCAGGAAAATCATAGAACAGCACAACGTCAATTAGGAAATCATCAAAATAGACTTGAACATCACATTCCAGATTCTAATCCTAACTTCCGAAAGAGTTTTGACCTAGCAAACTAAGTCTGATTGAGGCATACAATATATCAAATCGAAGCTTGAGATGTGTTTTACGACTCTCTAGCTCATCACTTCACAAGATTTCGACACTAACGAGCTGAAATTAGCATCTCAAACAAGCAGGTTTCTCTGTACACGAATTTACAGAATAACATCCAAGTGTACTTACCTTGTTCGAGAGTGTTACTGAGCTCAAACGAGCTATTTTGGCCACCAATGAACTCCGGAATAGCGCCAAATATAGGTCCCAATATCTATGTCACAAGGTAAGAAGATTGGCGTGAGATTGGGATCTAAAGAAAGAGAAGTAAAATCAAGCTCAAAGTTGAATTCCGGTGGCTTTTCTGGTGAAAACCGGCCACCACAGCTTCGAGATGAGATTAAGGATGATGATTGCAAGCCTCAAACAGCCCAGGAAGGACGCTGGAACACCGGAATCGCCGGAATCACCGGCTGGCCAGATCATTGGCTTGGCTGCCGGTGATGTAACCTAGATAGAGATGGAGCTGATTGGAGATACTCCGATTACCAGCAGCTATGGCTAACCTTGCGACTAACTCTAGGACATCCGGGGGGCTACCGGAGTGGCGGTGGTGCGCTGGAAATCAGCTGGCAAGTGGCCGGTGTGAGCAAGGAAAACTCACGACCAAGAGAGGAGGAGGAAACGTGATTTAGAGAGAGAGGGAGAGAGGAGTGAGAAAACAAATCTGAAAATAGGAATCCTTCTAAAATTTTGGAGGAAAAAAAGCCTATATACTCCCCTTAACCTTGAATCCTAGTCCTTAGATTGATCTAATGGTCTAGAATGCATCCTTAGAGATTAAGAATATTCCTTAAGGACTAAGGATAGGTGACATGGCATTATGGATGGCCATGATCAATTCTAAATGAATGGCCATGATTAAATTGCTTACCCCTAATTAATTTGCTTAATCCTTAAGGAAGGGCATTTTAGTGATTTGACTTAAGGGCATTTTCATAATTTTCAATTAAGGGCGTTTTTGTCATTTTTGGGCTCAAAGGGATGTGACCGGCCTTGGCTGGTTGGAATAGATCGTTGATCATCGGATTTTTGATCAGAAAATAGCCAATCCGATTAGACCGGTTTAATTCAAATCAAACCGGGTTGAACCTGTTTGTCCTGAGTTTGGTCAACTTGAACCGGTTCAATTCTTGGTTCCATTTGGTCCAATTTTGTACAATTTGATCTCAATCATGATTAATTGACCCCATTAATATTGAATTCGATTAAATTGGATTAAACTGATTTGAAATTCATGCACAAATTGATCCAATTTAACTTGTTTAGCTCAATTGTTCTTGAATTTGAGTTAATTTCATGGCCAAGCTAGACTAACGAATTTAATTGAAGTCCAATTAGCTAAATTGAGTCTCAATTCATCAAATTGAATATTAGTCTAGAGTGGGTCAAGTTAAATTGCACTAATTGGACCAATTACTTTTAGACTTCTGAATCATTAGATCACTAAATTTATCATATTGGCTCAAATTCATGTGAATCTTCCAAGTTTGATTTCGAATTTGGATTTCATATAAGAAATTAGGCTCATTCGTGTTTTAATTGTGCAAATCATGAAGAATTGATCAAAATTACTGATTAGGGCCTAAATTGGGGATTTTTGCGTTTGGCTTGAAATCACAAAATTGGTTCCAAAATTAAAAATAATACAATCTCTAGATCAATGGTCATGAAAGAAACTAACCTAAAAAATGACTAGAAATGAAGTAATTTCATTTTTGGCCGATTTGAATCAAATTCCGTAAATTGAGGAAAAATTGATTCTAAACCAATTTTTGTGAAATTTCAAATGCCAAAGTCAAATTGAATGTAAAATAAGATTGATTTTTGGATTTTTGTGTTTTTCAATTTTTTGGTCAAAAGTTTGATCAAAAGTCAAACCCTAGTTAACTTTTCACTAGGAGCTTGATTTTATGATCAAATCTTTGAATTTTTATGGAATTTCCACTTTTAAAGTGAAATTAAACTTGAAAGGAATCTTTTTATGCAAAAATCCCTAATTTGATACGGGATTGACTTTTGATCAAAGGGTTGACCAAAAAGTCAACTCGAAAGTCTACATTTCGACTTTTCGGATTTTTGTATGAAATGAGTAGAAAATTATCTATAGAAGCTAGGCGAACAAACATAATTAAAAAATATCACTTTTTGTTCAAGAAACGGGCTCTATCATGATTGGAAACTCTAATCTTGAGTTTTCTGCTTTTAATGATGCGTCAACTAAAAATTAAGTGTCAACAGCTGCCCCTCTTTGAGTGGGAGTTCGAAAAGGTTCTGCTCAAAGACCAATTGGTACCTGCAATTTTTTAGTCGACTCCACTTGGAAAATAAAGGAAAATAAAGATAAAGACATTTGATCAGAATCTTACTTGAAGCACTTACCATTGGATTGTTAGGTCATTCACGTGTTCTTCTCTCTCTCATAGGGTGGAATGAAGGGAGAAAAAGAAAGAAAGAGTTTTGCAGGAAATCTATGATTTAAGGATGACCTAAAACCTAAGACAAGGTTTAAGGATAACCTAAAATCTAAGATAAGGTTTAAGGATAACCAGGAACCTAAGATAAGGTTTAAGAACCAAACGGACGGTATGAAAACCGAAAGCAATGAATGGTTTAAGATAACCAAAAACAAAAAATGAAGGATATGGTTTAGGCTAATCAAAAATCGAAAATGAGGGATATGGTTTAGGCTGACCAAAAACTGAAAATGAAGGATATGGTTTAGGCTGACCAAAAATCGATCCACTGGGGAAAGATATTTTGAAAGAAATTCCAAGATTGTTTAACGACAGATCAAATGGAATTATTCACATCTTGGTAAAAGACACTGATTATCAAAATCCTTCAGAGGAAATTTTAACAAAATGATCTTTGAATAACTATCTAAAGAGGTTAGATAAAAAATGCCAAATTAGAAATAACCTAATCAAAAAGGTCTTTCGCACTGGTTCTTATAAAGGCTTTGATTCCTGTCCATTGATGTAGGAAAGCTATTCAATTCTCACTGGTGATGCCTCACGAACCTATGTCAAAGGTTTTCGAAAACGTTCACATTGAATACAAATTGATTAATCAGAAAGGTCTTTTCAAAAGGATTGTAATATAGGCTTAGTCATGGGCTTACACAAGGGGTATTTGCTTTGAGGCCAAGAAAAGAAACATACTATCAATATCTTCAGCGGGTTTACAAGTCAAGAACCTTGAAGTTAAGACAAGATATGATTACTTCCAGTCCTTCTAGTGGTAGTTCCCACTTGAGATTCTCACTTCAACTCGAACTATCCCAATCGAAAGAGACTTTCGAATGTGGGCTGCAATGTCGGTTCAAGTGAGGCTTAAAAGGCTTAAATTTTTCATACAAGGAAGGGTTTGAGGAGTTGGTGATTATCTTGACATCATTACCATCACACAATTTTATAATGGTGTGACTCTTGAAATTTGACTTATCTCGAGAGTCCTTTAATCACTACACATGTGAGCTTTGCTGTTTTTCCTAAAAAAGATCATACTTGCAATGGATGTTTTGGCAGTTGCAATGAATATTGTTGAACTCGCAATACTTTTCTTGCTTTTGATGTAATTTTTGCGTGGGCTTAGGCCTTACTTTTATCAAGCACACTGCTTTTGTAAGCCCCCCTTTATTTTATTTTATATTTTTTTCAATTCTTTTGCTTTACTTTTGAGTATCTAAGACTCTCGAAATGCCTTTATCTTTTCACCAGCATTTTGCTTTGATAGTAAATCACATGTATTGCCCCAACGTGAGGAGGTAATCACCACTCGGGTTTCAAAAAGAATTCAATTAGGCTCAAATTGGCTAAGCAAGGGATAATTATGTTTGGGTAGAGAAATGAATACTCTTTTTTACTTCGAGATGCTTTGAGCTTCTGCCAGAATTCATTCGGAGCTAACACAAGAAGATTAATGCAAGTAAAAGCAATTAAATCTTTCTTAATCTTTTTGCTCCAAAAATGATCAACCAAAACCTCCTATTTTACCCCATTGTGGGATGGTTCTTGATAGGGGTATTTTGAAAATTCTCCTTATTTGGCTCAAAGTGTCTAGCAAAGGATAAAATGAGTGTTTAGGATAGAGAAGTGAAATGTCTTTTATCATTTCAATCTATGTATTCAATGTGAACGAATCCTACGTCCTAGGACATGGTTTTATTTCTCGATCAACTCTCAAAAGTGTATAGGGACATGTTTGGATTGGGCTTGCCTTTCGTCATCTCAGGTGCTTCGACCTGGCATGACTAACATTCCCTTTTATTTTGTCAAAAGTCATTTGCTCAAATTATCTTTCGTAGGGATTTTTTATGCATGATGTACTTACCAATGCGTGAATGAATAATTTGAAGAATGTTATTTGAGATCTCTTGAAAAAAATGATTTCAAATTTCTCTTACGAGTATTTGAAATTTGAACTTGGAATATCTTTTTAGTTCAAAACAATGTGTCTAAGATTCCGCATCTAGGACTTGATTGTTTTATAAAGCATTTGAAGACAATGGTTTCAAATTTACCTTGATCATGAAACCAAATTTTTATCCAAGAGGTTTTGAAATCGAATGGCTTTGAAAGCTCATTTTTTAAAATTATTCGAAATATTTTTTCTTGAAAGATCTTTGAGAAAAAGGATAATTGTTCTATGTTGGACAATTAATTCTACTGGAATACAGAGGAAATCATGTCAATGAATATCCTTTGAAAGATAACAACTTGGAACAACACAACTTTACCCTTGTATTTTCCTTCCATTGATCGATGTCTTCCTATCAAGAGAAAGGAAATTGAGTCAATAAATGATATCAGAAGAGGTAAATTGGAACCGATACAGCTTTACCCTTCATTTGAGTCCATGTAAACGACTCTTTGAGCTTTCTTGATTGTTGACAACTTAATTGATTGTACTAAAGCCATTTGCCACAATTGGACATTATTGCGTTCAAAGAATCTGGTATGTTCAATGCTCTTCCTTGTTTGATTTCCATCGTCTATTGTTTGAATCTTTTCTTTTATTCACCTTCAAGTAAAGAAAAGATTTGTCAATTTGGATTGTAAATAAATTTGAGCTTAAAAATGAAATGCTCCCTTTGATGATGACATCGTCCTTTTGTCGTGTCTATATTATTCAACTGTCTTGACACCTTATCTACAAGATAAACGGATGAACAAGTCAAATCATATACGAGATATTCTCATTGGAATGAGTACTTTTACCTTTTTGAGACATTGCTCTTTGAGATCGTTCTGATTAGCTAAATAGAAGCCAAATTTATGCATGATTGTTTGGAAATCATTTTTTAAAACAATTTCAAAAGTCATTTGAAAATCTAACCCTCAAATCCTTTGGTCCATTTTGATTTAAAAATCTAATCTTCAAAATTTGTTGGGGGGTCAACCACACATTCATGATATGCCCCAAAAATTGGTTTTGAAACCATGCTAGAAAATATTTTAGGAACTTAGTCCTCATATCCTCAGACATCCTTGTTCCACGAATCTTTGAAACTAGGAAGCGTGCGAAAGTCCAATCCTCAAAGTATCATCACAGGATTGGTTTAGTGTACTTCTACACGTCCTTAATAAAACGTGCATATGCTTTCTTTTTGAAATTCAAATGATAAGGCCATATTACAATATATACTACCTTGGACCAACAGCTCAAGATCCAAGTATCCATTGCAAATCAAAGATTGAATTGAAAGAATCAATTGAACTAATAAATTGATTCCACGCAGGGGCAAACAAATGAAGCGATAACGAATAGCAACAAACTTAGAAGAAGGGTAAGAAGCATCCACCTATTTAGCAAGGTTGATAGGTGCTTTGGATGATTCAGCTTTATCGTGGGCTAAGATAGCGTTAACAAAGTCTTCATTAAAGAGATCTACCATAAAGTCGAAGGAAATCTCTTCTTCTTGTAACATCACGGGAGGTCCGGAAAATGTATCTTTCAAAGATGGAGGTAACAGCCTCTATCGACTGTTTGTCTTTTTATTTTGGTATTTGCGATCACCTTGGTCCTCATGGCTTCCATGGTAACTTAAACCTTTCTTGTTCTTCTTCATAACAGCTTCAATTGATTTCAAGATGCCTTGGGAATGCTTCCCCAAGCCTTTTTCGAGAGTGTAGCCGTTTTCAAGCAAAACTTTACTTGACATGATTGGGGGCTTTGACATTTGAGGAACTCTCATCATTGTCCCAACAAGTACATGTGCAATTGAAACCAACTCATCTGAGTGGTAACTCGATTCTTCCTTGATTTCGGGCTCAACATATGGAATGACGGTGTCATGGAGCACCTTGAAATCCATCTCAATATGTATGGTTATGAGCTTTCCATCCACCATGAATCTCACTTTTTGGTGAAGGCTTGAGGGCACAGCTTCAGCATTATGAATCCACGGTCTACCAAGGAGCAAACTAAAGTTGCTTAGTATATCAGTACTTAGAAAGTGAGCGAAAATAGCATAGGCCCAATCATAAGCTCTAACTCCATCCCGCCTATAGTTCCTTCTTCATTTCGTCGAACGCTTGCATGGGCGTCTTAACAACAAGGAGTCTATCTTAATTTATTCCCAATCATCGTAACGTAGCTAATGGGCATATGTTTAGGGCCGAGCCATTATCAATGAGAACTTGCGACAAATTAGTGTCACGATGTTTTACGGATATGTATAATGCCTTAGAATGAGAATGTCCTTCGGGAGGGAAGTCCTCATCAGAAAAAGAGATTTGATCCTTCAAAAGGATTGTCCTAACAAATTTTTCGAGTTGAGCATCATCAATGAAATCGGGTACATGCACTTCATTCAACACCTTGAGTAAGGCATTCTTATGTTTCTTGGATGACTTGAATAAATCCAATAAGGATATTTGAGCGGGCATCTTCCTTAATTGGTTCATCACGTTGAATTGACTAGTCTTCACTACGACTAGAAATTGTTTAGCATCCTTTTCAGTCATGGCTTTCTTTTCAATTCCTTCCTTAGGTAGACAACAGTGACCCAGTCGAGTGACAACATCAATTTCATTTGTTCCGTACTTGCATGGAACAGCTTTTTTATCAAACTTGGGAGTAACTTTAACAGTTATTTCTTCGCCTTCCAATAATGGTGGTAATTTAGTCACAACGGGCTCAAAATCATCCCTTGTGATCTCAATTGACTCAAAGTTTTCAACTAACAAATCAATTACCATAGGTTCCACACCCATCGGCTTGATTTCATAATATGCGGCTTCTTTAGACAAGTTAACTACTATGGGTTCAATACCCATTGGTTTGCTCTTATGATCATTCTCTTCAGAGAGGTCAATTGCAACGGAAGTGATCATAGCCACCATCTCTTCATCATCCATTCCTCCCTATTGTCGCACCGCGCTTTTGAGGGTTTTGCGGGATTTGTGCGCTAAGAAGGTATTTCCATATAAAAGTTTCTCCCAGATCATATCTCACGTGATAGTGGAAGGTGATTTCTAAATTTATGATTTTGGAGTCGCCACTAGTCATTATTGGTACGTAGACTAGAAACATAATCGAGGTATGGGAGAACCACGATTCTACGAACTAGAGATTCTGAGTACAGGGATTTGATTACGTTATTGATCCCAAATAGAGATCCCTAATACTCTTTCGGTGCCTAAAAACGATATGATGTCTAATGTGTTATGCGAATTTCCGAAACTTACCCACTAATCCTGTCTGTTCTAATTGTAAGAAAGACCAAACAAGTATTAAATGCACAATCAAAATCAATCAAGTCAATCAATCCTAAGTGGTTTCTAAAACAAAAGTCAATCAAAACACCCCAAACCATAATGAAGCTCTAAAAACTTATTCATTTCATGATTTACACATTTTTAGGGTTTTAGGGTTTTTTAGGAGTTATAACCGCTGAATTTGAAATTTTCTAAAGATGCCACTTGGGCACTTCCGAAAATTCAAATTTCATTTTTTATAACTGGCCACGGTGATTTTGGACCTTTCTGTGAATTTTCAAAATTTTTGATTTTTTTTTCGGAAAAAAATTTTTAAATCGAAAATTGATTTTTATGGTTTTTCTAAAATTTTTATGAATTTTCCAAATTTTCACTTTTTTAATGATTTTCCAATTTTTTTACCTTTTTTATTTGTATTTTCTGAATTTTCTAAATTTTTTTGAGTTTTTATCAATTTTATGAATTTTGTCTGAATTTTTTATTTTTTTTTATTTTTTTTTATATTTTGTACAGTTTTTTAAATTTTCCTGTCAGGGAAACAAACCGGACCGGCCTGGTTCGACCCAGTTCGGAATGGCCGAATTGGACTTCGCTGGCGCCGGTCGCCGGTCATCCCCTCCGGTAAGACCCGAGCTAAAAACGGCGCCGTTTTGAGTATTTTCATTAAGGCATTTTTACAAATAGTTGGTGGGCACTGTTCCGTATTTAACGTTCTCGAGGTCACCGATTCGGGCCCATCGTCGATGAGCCTCCAATGACCTTTTGACCATTCCAATTGCACTACGATGAAGTCTCCTTGTTTGAGTATTATTCTAGCCCATTCAGATCGCCACCGAACATTTGCCGGCCGGTGAAAAATCAATTGGAAATTCCTAACCTAACACTAACCTAAACGAGATTTTCCAGAACATTAATCCTAACACTAGCTATCCTAGCCGTCTAAATCGGTTCTAATAACTATCAAAACATCAAATAAGGTCAGGGAAACTAACTTGAATGGCCCTACGGCCATGGCAATGCTCCGATGAGGTCACCTGAGCTCCGGTGAGAGGGTTTTATGCACAGTTGACTCGGTTTGTGCATTTTAATGACCAAAAATCACAATCAAACAACACCAAAATGATTAGAAACTAGTAATGAACATTTTGGAATGCAGAATCGCAAAAAAATCGTAAGAACAACCGAATTGAATCAAATCACATTTTTTGAATTATGGAAAAACTGTGACTATGAAGGAATTTTACCTACTTCGTTTGATGATCATATGAAATTGTCGAACTGGTCCGCATCCCAAGAGTTGTTCCTTGACACTTGATCTTCACCCTAATGGCTTTTGATTCGCCGAAATAGGTTTGGATTGGCCGGACGGAGCTCGTTTTCAGGCATTCATAGTTAGCCTCCTTCTGGTTCATCCGAGAAGGAGATCCTCCCTAGACGGTCGATTTGCCAGCGCCGTTCAATCGACCAGCATCGATCACTCGACCTAGGGATCTCCACTCCTCTCTCTCTCTAGATTTTCGGCTTTTTTTTCTCTTATTCTCTCTCTCTATGGCAATTCGTCGAACAGGTCCTCCTCCTCAGGTAAGTTTTTTTTGGTTTTTTTGTTGATTAATTTCCCGCCCAAATTCAGTTAAAACCGAATTATAATCGGTTGGGAATGATTATTTGGTGCCAGCTAGATATTTTCCAACTGGCCAGATCAATTAAAACGTGCTAAATTGATCAGGAATGATTAGTCAAGTTGCAGGCGTGAACTAATTTTCTAGGTTTAGTTTACATTTTAGCAATCCAGGTGAAGAAGATGACCTACCCGAGTCAGGTTGAGTTGACCCGGTTGACCCGGCAGACCCGGGTTAACTAAATTCACAAATTTGACCCGATTTTAACCCAATTTTCCAAATTTAATCCCAAAATTGAATTCTCCATTATATTTCGAACCCAAATATATAATTTTCCCTAGTTTTTATTATAATTGTGTTGAAGATTTTCTCATTTTTATATTCGAGTTAATAGGGTTTTGTTCAATTTAATATCCTAATGACTTGATTAGGAAAAATCGATGCCAAAATTGAATTACCCACATTTGATTAACCCTAGAAATGATGGTCTCATATTTCGACAATTTCATATTGGGCATGATTCCCAATTTGGGTTCAAAATTCTTAATTTTCAATCAAATTTTGGGGATTTTTATTTTTATGTAAAATTGTGCAATTGGACTGACTATTATACAATTCATGGTCCCAGAATCATTTGTTCTGAAGACACTATGATTTAAAAATGACTAGAAGAAAATTAATTGCATTTTTGGTTCAATTCGAGTGTAATTTTGCCCAATTTTGGAAAAATATATACCCGATTGAGATTTTTCAAAATTGATGATTTATTCATGAAATTGGATTTAAAATAAGACTAATGGCTATTTTTATGGAATTTTCTGATTTCATTTGCTATTTTCCTTGATTTTCTCGCCTATTTTGACTAAAAAAATTAAGGAAAAATGCAGAAAAATGCTAAAAAATTATTTTTTTCATTTATAAATAGGTTTCTAGGCTTGGCCAAGATTCCTAGTCCTAATTTTGAAAAATTTGAAAATATGAAAAAAATAAGCTAAAAATTAGATATTAACAGCTGTCCTTTTTTTAGATTGAGCTTGTTAGAGGTTGATCTCAAAGGTAAGGTGACGCCTGAATATTTAGTCAACTCACTAAACAAGATAAGATGAAAATTTCACAACAACTGATTAGGGATCTTTTGAAATTCGTGATCTAATCCAACAGTTCTCTTTTTAGAATATATTTTGAAAGGTTCTTAATGATTGAGAGAGATAAGCTTACCTGACTGTGAGCTATTGCTTTATTGCTTATCCAAGGGCATAAATTGATAGTGGTGATGATTATGATGGTTATTCAGATTTCGTGGTTTAAGGACAAACTCACGAACGATGAACGCCTAAGGCTCATCGCCTGAGGATTTCGGAGACTTGCCAATTAGTTCCTTACCCATAGGATTTTGGAAATTACCTAGGGGCTCCTCGCCTGTAGGACTTTGGATTTGCGAAGTGATTCCTTACCAGTAGGACTTTAAATTTGCCTAGGGGCGCCTCGCCTGTAGGACTTTGAATTTACTTAAGGGCTCCTCGCCTATAGTACTTGAATTTGCCTAGGGGCTCCTCGCTTGTAGGACTTTGGATTTACCTAGGGGTTCCTCGCCTGTAGGACTTTGGATTTGCCTAGGGGCTCCTCACCTGTAGGATTTTGAATTTACCTAGGGGCTCCTCGCATGTAGGATTTGAATTTTGGAGACTTGCCATGTGGTTCCTCACCCGTAGGATTTTGGAAATTGCCTAAAGGCTTCTTGCCAATAGGTCTTTAGATTTGCCTAGTGGTTCCTCACCAATAGGACTTTGGGAAGACTTCAAACAATGAATGTCTTGACCATGAGTTATGTGATTTTGAGGTTTCACTAACCTTTGTATGGTTTTTTTAGTTAACCAAAAACTATTTTGAAAAGTAGTTTTGAAATTAATCAAAACTGTTTGAAACGTGGTTTTTTCTTAATTTATCACAAACTATTTGAAAATTTGATTTTTAGTTGACCAAAAACTTTTGAAACCTGGTTTTGAAATATACATTCTTTGTATTAAATGCATTTCAGGCAATCAAATTTCCTTTTCAAGGAATTATTTGAACAAAATACTTGCAAATTTTCAAGAAATGCTTGAAATGATCGTTTGGAAGACCTTCATTAGAAATGATTTGTTTCAATCTATGAATTTGGTTTTTCTTCATTTGATTGACAGGGGATTGATATGATATCCCTCAATTTTATCTCTCTTAACCAATCCTTAGGTGTTCGGAGATGTTTATAATGTATACAATCCAATTGATTCGATAAGGTCTTTCGGAGGACTGTAATGTTGGCTTGGTCAATGGCTATTCAAAGGATAGGTATTCTGAGGCCAAGAAAAAGGATTTTATCATATCTCACTTTGGGTTTTCAAGTTAAGAACCTTGAGGATAAGACAAAATAGTATTGCATACACTTCTTTGAGTGATGACTTCTTGTCATAAAGTCATGTTTATACACTCAACATCCCAATCTGAAGAGTCTTTGGGGAGAGGTTGTATTGTTGGTATTAGGTAGGCTAAAAAAGGCTCATTTGTTTGAATTCAGGGTTTTCACGAAATTGGTGATCTTCTTGGCATCACCACCTTTCCTTTCTTCTTTTTCACTAGAGATCTTTTTTATAAACATCAGAGTCCTCTAAACATTCATTACAATCTCTT
This sequence comes from Syzygium syzygioides, assembly GCA_031216285.1. Taxonomy (NCBI): domain Eukaryota; kingdom Viridiplantae; phylum Streptophyta; class Magnoliopsida; order Myrtales; family Myrtaceae; genus Syzygium; species Syzygium syzygioides. The sequence goes on along the minus strand of CM062244.1, from coordinate 25,401,797 downwards.
TTCTTTTGCTCATTCTCACTTGGTGTGATATATGATCTCTTATGATCTTGACTTTGCTTTGTCACGACTTTTTTTTGTCATTTTGAGCTTTATTTTGCACTTTCTTTTCTTTTTCATTTTTTTTGGGTATTTGGCCTTACTTTTACCAGGCATACTGCTTTTTCATGCCCCAGACTCCTTTGTCTTTGATCTTTTTGAATTCTAAGGACTTTGTGTTTTGCCCTTTTATTTCTTATCTATTAAAGTGAATCATATGCTCATGCTCTAGTGCGAAGAGATGATCACCAATATAGGGTTCTGAAATGAATATTTAAGCTCAATTGGGCTTTACCAAAGGTAATGTGTTTGGGTATAAGAAATGAAATGCTCTTTTTCCTTTTGAGATGTTTTGAGCTTCCATATGACTTCATATGAAGTTATCACAGAAAGATTGATGTAAGAGTATGCAATAAAATCTTTCTTGATCCTATTATCCATAGCTATCAATCCACAAACCTTTTGATTTGCCTCAGTGTGGAGTGGTTCTTAACAGGGTTGTTTTGGGAAAACTTCTCTACTGTTTTGGCTCAAATTTGATTTGCAAGGGATAAACATGTGTTTGAGATACCACCCGCCTGGGTGGTGCTGTTGGAGCGTGCACTCTTCCTCTTGCAAAAGGTTGAGTGTTCGAATCCCGGATGCCGCAGGATGACTTAACCGGTGGCACGTGTGTGGTGGCTAGCACGTGTCGCCCCCACGGTTTACTCCCCGGCTGTCGGCCGTGCAGGGGTTCCCTGGGTTATCAAAAAAAAAAACATGTGTTTGAGATAATGAAATGATTACCTTTCATAATTTCAATTCATGTAATCATTACAAATATCTCCTATTTCCTTCGGATGAGTTTTTCTCACTCACTTGAACACTTTAACTTTGAGTGTACAAGGGACATGTTTGGATATGGCTTACCTTTCATCATTTGAAGGTCTTTCCATTCGATTTGATCCAAACTTTCTTTTTGAAACTTTTCAAAGCCTTTTGTCAAATTATCCCTTTTAGGAAATTTTGATGCTTAGTACATTTTCAAAGAAAGTGTGTTTCAAAATTTTTGATTGAAACACTTCTGAGGTATTTTCCTTTTCAAAATAATTTGTTTTGCGTTTGCTCAACCTTAGTGTCATTCCGCTTGGGGAAGAAAAAGTTTAATTTTTCTCTTAGAAAGGTAACCTCTTTAGCACATGCCCTCACAATTTAGGGATACCTGTTTGATCAATATATCACGATCCCTCTTATTTGCATGCTTTCGGTTTAGTTACACTGGGGATTCTTTTGTTGTTGTTCCCTTTCCTCTGTTTCCCTGGGGATGATGAAAAGAAAAGCACATTAAAGGATATCATAGGAAAATAGAATTGGAAGAGATATTTTCCTCTACTATTTGATAAGTCCATTGGGAATTCTGAAATCATTAACTGGTTCAGATTTTTTTTTTCTTTCTTATGCAAAACAGATAAACATGTTCATGAAATACATGGTATGTACAGTATGCATGGTATGTACATGTTCTAAAATGACCCGAATCCTTTCTTGAATGTTCATCTTCATTTCATGGGTAGAAAATCTTGACAGTATCTGCATTTACAAGATAGGCCAGTTTTGTTCCTGCCATATCTATAAGAATCAATGCTCCTGTAGGAAGAACCTTCTTGACAATATATGGATCCTCATAATTCGAAGTGAATTTGCCACGAGGGTCTGAATTGTTAAATATGACTTTCTTCATTACTAAATCTTCTATTTTGAAATTCCTCGGTTTCACCTTTCGATTAAAGGATTTAATCACTCGTCTTTGATAGGCTTATCCATGGCATATAGCTCTTAATCTCTTTCATCGATCATGTTGTGCTGTTCATACTTTTGTTGGATCCACTCAGTTTCTGAAAGCTTTAACTAAGATAGTATCCTTAATGAAGGAATTTTTATTTCAATGGGTAGCACTACTTCTGTCACATCTCGATTTTTTTGGCCTGGGAAGCCGCAGGTAAATTATAATATCCTCAATTTCAATCCCTGGGAAATGGCTATGGTTTAAGTTTGGCGGTTTTCCAATCAGAACTAAATTGTTTTCTCTTGTTTTGGAAAACCTAGTTTTCGGATCATTTGCACCCTTTCGTTTTGTTATTTTTGGGGAGACTTTTGTGATCCGAATTTCCAAGCGCTTTCTTCTGGAAAGTTGTTCCAAACATGTTGAAATTTTACGTGATCTAATTTCAGAAGTTTTGGAGTTGATATGAGTGGTACGATGGCCTGATTTTCAGACTGCGTGAAACTACCCGGAATGGGAATTTCGGTGATGTTTGCACTGTCTTGATTTTCTACGAGTTTTTTTGGGCCGATTTTAGAAACGTTTCCTTCATGAAAGTTGTTGATAACTTCCTTTTCTATAATGTGTGTAAATTTGGAAATTTTCTAAGATGATTTGAATTATGGAAAGAGCTTATTTTGAAGAGTAAATATTCTGTTCCAGCGAACTGTTTTTAGTCTGTCTTTGAGTGACTGAAAATGGTATTTACAGAGAGAATTAGATTTTGTGTTCTGCATGAAAAATGTTTATTAAGGTCTTTTTTATGACATAGCCGAATTTGGGAATTTTTAGAGTCTATTTACTATATTTTCAAATCCAATTTCGTAAACAGTACAAAACTGTTCGGTTTTGCCAGATTTCAAGGATTTAGGAATTTCTATACGAAAACGTTGGAATTTGGACTTGGTGTCTTCTGGTGATTTAAAGTACACGTTCCGAGCTTTCAAATGAGATATTTATGCTTTGATCGGAGGTCGGACCAAGGGAAAACGAAATAGAGAAGTAAGCTTGAAAATGAATGGCTAAGAATGAAGCTTGTTCAAGAAGCCTAATTAATGGCTTGTATTAATGCTTGGTCTTCTTTTCCACAAGCATTTATTGGCCATTATTATTCTTGACTTTGATGGCCCTTCATGATGGCTTGTGAGGTAAGCGATGACCTCATTGCCTCGATGACACACGCGCTTACATCATCCTTTTCTTTGGCCCCAAGTTTTGTCTCTATAAATAGAGAGAAGGGCCATTCGGCCAAGGGAGAGAGAAGGAGAGAGAGAGAGGGAGTAGCCGTGAGGGAGAGAGAGAGAGAGAGAGAGAGAGAGAGAGAGAGAGAAAGAGAGGACCAAAGTTGACCTTCATCATTTTAGTTCATTAAGAGCATTTAAGAGCATTAAATGCATGCTATGATGAGTCTTGACTTTGAGACCTTGTCATGATGGTCATCTATCTTCTTGGGCAAGCTTGGATTAGCAACTTGATGAGCAAGTTTGAAGTTCTATAAATAGAGGAAGCCTCCCCTCTCTCTCACACCACATCTTCTCCATTCTCACGCCACTCTCTCCTCATCCTCACACCAACTTCATCATCCTCTCCCTTTTCTTTTGTTTCTCGGCCCAAGAGATTCACACTTAAAACAATCCCGAACCGGCCCGTGTCTCTTCTCGTTCCTACCCAAGAGCCACGGTTTGGCCTTCATAGGCCTAGGTTTGCTCGGCCAAGCAAGAACGAAGTAAGGAGAAAGCTCGAAAATTTCCCGAGCTCACCCGTCTCGAAACTTGTTATCTAGTTGTTGTTTTATTCATTGGGTAAGTGAATTCCCTAACATCGGGAAAGGATGTTGAGACACGTTGTGACGTGGTTTGCTTGGACCGTTTCTCGGTCGTTTGGTTGGTCGTGGTTGATTCATTTCTCGATTTGATCATGTTTTGTGTTTGATGTTGTTTTGAGATAGAACCGAGCCGTGGTTTGTAACGTGTGCACGATGTAACCGTGCTTGATGTTATCTTGTATGAACTTTGCTATTGATCTGCCATTGATGCGGGTGCGATAAGGGCCGACTTATGTTAACGGCGATCGATATATCCTCGCTTGATATTAGTGTTTTCACTTGCTGAGTCTCCCCGACTCATCCTCCGTTTTCCCACCCTTAGGTACATAGGATGGTCAAATGGACGGCGGCGATTGGGGAAGCTTGAGCCATGTTGGAGTTCGGGGAAAGCGATGAGCTGTGAATCCGAAGTAGTGGGCTTAGGACACCCAAGCCAATTGTTATTATTGTTTTTTTTTAAAGTAAGAATATGTATAACTTTTCAAACACCAAGTACAAACTAAAGCCAAAACCATCCACTGACCCAAATAGGACACGAAAATGTCCAGATTGGGTCAATTATGGGACTGCAAGGACTAAACAACAAAGCAAGGAACGCCAAATGGCTACATCCAGCGGAAAAAGACAGGATCAGGATAGTGTCTGCGTCGCTTCAAAGATCGAAGGTGGAAGCTCCCATTTCCTTTGTAGAATCCGGTTCCTAGGTGAATCCAGGACTCTACCGAAGATATGGCTTTATCTTTCACAACTTTGATAAGATGTTTACGCATACCAGGGATGTAGACAGTCTTGTTTCTGAAGATAGTGTTGTTCCTCTTGGTCCAGATAATACAATTGTTATTATTGTTTAAATGACTAAAATCGGATAAGTTAGCTTGTAAAATATGTTTACGTGTCCTATAAGGATAAGGTTTACTCATGATGCTGTTTGTCTTAATCCCACTATTGTTTTTGTTGTGATCTTCCCGAGTATGCTTCCGCTTGTGTGTAATAAAAGATAATAATGAACGGGACGTCACATGAATGACCCCGAGGTCGAGGCATTACAGTTTAATTTGGTATCAGAGCAGGTTTTCCCTCTAGTAGGTGCAGTTCAAGGCAGCTTACAATTAGCCAGTCCGACGAGGGCGAGGAGTGGCACCGAGGCCATACGACCTGATCATTGAGCGGCTTCTAACAGAGGTGGCGCCGGGGCAAGAGGCCTGATCATTGAGCGGCCTTTGGGCAGAAGTGGCGCCGGGGTGAAGGGCCTAATCATTAAGCGGCTCCTGGCAGGCTTCTAGGATGGCTAAGGGCAGGAACAACCGAACTGTGCACCGAATTGGGAAAACGATTCTGAAATCAAAGCGGGGATAAAGACCTGGAGCGATAAGGTGCGCTGAAGTTGGGGTAGTTAGCTAGGAAACACCCCTGCGTATGTGAATGATTAATTGTGGTTGAATAGGTTAAGTGTTCCTATTTGTTTGTGATCACTGACCTATTCTTGTGTTGTAGAAAGTCTTGTTAGACTATTGATAGCAGAATAAGTGCTAAGGACCAGGTTGCGATCGCTGAGAAAAAAAGGAAAGTCCCAGTAGGATGCCATGACCTCGAAAGAGAAATCTAAGCAGGTTCCCTTCTAGTAAGTTGTAGTTCGGTGTTGAGCCAAGAGAAGGCTGTTGAATATTGACATAACCCGATCCGATGAGGGCGGGGAGTGATCGCCAGGGCAGAACCTGATCAAGGAGCGGCTCTTGGCTAGGAAGTGGACGCCGGGGCACGAAGCTTGATCAAGGTGCGGCTGCTAGCAAGAGTGGTCGCCGGGGGTAAAGACTTAAACAAAAAGCGGCTCCTAACAGGCTTCTAGGATGATGGGTAAGAAAAGGAATAAACCGAACTAGGTATTGAATTGAAAGTAAGATGGGAACTGTTGGTTGAAATGATCAGTGTGATCTTTGTGATTGTCATAAGTAAGTAAATTGTGTTTGAGGAAGATTTTATCAGAGTAGCGCAGCAGAAGCATGGTCAAGCTTGCTGCACTCTGGAATGTTGGATCGAGGTCGGGGAAAAAAAGGTCGCTGGCCCAGAGCTAGCCCACATGACAGTGGTTGCTGCAATAGTACTAAGGTGAGATAAGTCCCAGGTACGTAGGATCCTTTGAAATTCTAGAAAGAATAAGGAATTTGGCCTATGGGTTGGCGTCACCATCGAAACTTGCTCAGGTATATGTTGTGAAAGTGTGAGTCCGATCCGGCACGCGTGCTGAATTTTTCGGCGAGGTCGAAGTGGACAGCAGAGTGTCCTATGCTGAGGAGCAGGTGCGGATCGTGGATTATAAGGAGCAAGTATTGAAAGGTAAGGCCGTTCCCTTAGTTAAGGTCCTATAGTATCACCGGGGCATAAAAGAAGCCATCTGGGAGAGTGAGGAATTGAGAAAAATTTGATACCTGCATTTATTCGAGGAACCAGGTACGCGTCTAAATTTCGAGGAAGAAATTTTATTAGAGGGGGAGAATTGTCACATCCCGATTTTTTTGGTCTGGGAAGCCGCAGGTAAATTATAATATCCTCAATTTCAATCCCTGGGAAATGGCTATGGTTTAAGTTTGGCGGTTTTCCAATCATAACTAAATTGTTTTCTCTTGTTTTGGAAAACCTAGTTTTTGGATCATTTGTACCATTTTGTTTTGTTATTTTTGAGGAGACTTTTGTGATCCGAATTTCCAAGCACTTTCTTCTAGAAAGTTGTTCCAAACATATTGAAATTTTACGTAATTTAATTTCATAATTTTTCGAGTTCATATGAGTGGTACGATGGCTTGATTTTTAGACTGCGTGAAACTACCCGGAATGGGAATTTCGGTGATGTTTACACCGTCTTGATTTTCTACGAGTTTTTCTGGGCCGATTTTAGAAAAGTTTCCTTCATGAAATTTATTGATAACTTCCTTTTCTATAACGTGTGTAAATTTAGAAATTTTCTGAGATGATTTGAATACTAGACAGAGCTTATTTTGAAAAGCAAATATTCTGTTCCAGCGAACTGTTTTTAATATGTTTTTGAGTGACTGAAAATGGTACTTACAGAGAGAATTAGATTTTATGTTCTCATAAAAAATGTTTATTAAGGTCTTGTTTATGACATATCCGAATTTAAGAATTTTCGGAGTCCATTTACTATATTTTCAAATCCAATTTCGTGAATAGTACAAAACTGTTCGGTTTTGCCAGATTTCAAGGATTTAGCAATTTCTATACGAAAACGTTGGAATTTGGACTTGGTGTCTTCTGGTGATTTAAAGTACACGTTCCGAGCTTTCAAATGAGATATTTTATACTTTGATCGGAGGTCGGACCAAGGGGAAACGAAATAGAGAAGTAAGCTTGAAAATGATTGGCTAAGAATAAAGCTTGTTCAAGAAGCCTAATTAATGGCTTGTATTAATGCTTGGTCTTCTTTTCCACAAGCATTTATTGGCCATTATTATTCTTGACTTTGATGGCCCTTCATGATGGCTTGTGAGGTAAGCGATGACCTCATTGTCTCGATGACACGTGCGCTTACATCAGCATTTTCTTTGGCCCCAAGTTTTGTCTCTATAAATAGAGAGAAGGGCCATTCGGCCAAGGGAGAGAGAAGGAGAGAGAGAGAGAGTAGCCGTGAGGGAGAGAGAGAGAGAGAGAGAAAGAGAGGACCAAAGTTGACCTTCATCATTTTAGTTCATTAAGAGCATTTAAGAGCATTAAATGCATGCTATGATGAGTCTTGACTTTGAGACCTTGTCATGATGGTCATCTATCTTCTTGGGCAAGCTTGGATTAGCAACTTGATGAGCAAGTTTGAAGTTCTATAAATAGAGGAAGCCTCCCCTCTCTCTCACGCCACATCTTCTCCATTCTCACGCCACTCTCTCCTCATCCTCACACAAACTTCATCATCCTCTTCTTTTTCTTTTGTTTCTCGGCCCAAGAGATTCACACTCGAAACAATCCCGAACCGGCCCGTGTCTCTTCTCGTTCCTACCCAAGAGCCACGGTTTGGCCTTCGTAGGCCTAGGTTTGCTCGGCCAAGCAAGAACGAAGTAAGGAGAAAGCTCGGAAATTTCCCGAGCTCACCCGTCTCGAAACTTGTTCTCTAGTTGTTGTTTTATTCATTGGGTAAGTGAATTCCCTAATATCGGGAAAGGATGTTGAGATACGTTGTGACGTGGTTTCCTTGGACCGTTTCTCGGTCGTGGTTGGTTCATTTCTCGATTTGATCATGTTTTGTGTTTGATGTTGTTTTGAGATAGAACCGAGCCGTGGTTTGTAACGTGTGCACGATGTAGCCGTGCTTGATGTTCTCTTGTATGAACTTTGCTATTGATCTGCCATTGATGCGGGTGCGGTAAGAGCTGACTTATGTTAATGGCGATCGATATATCCTCACTTGATATTAGTGTTTTCACTTGCTGAGTCTCCCTGACTCATCCCCCGTTTTTCCCACCCTCAGGTACATAGGATGGTCAAATGGACGGCAGCGACTGGGGAAGCTTGAGCCATGTTGGAGTTCGGGGAAAGCGAGGAGCTGTGAATCCAAAGTAGTGGGCTTAGGACACCAAGCCAATTGTTATTATTGTTTAAATGATTAAAATCGGATAAGTTAGATTGTAAAATATGTTTACATGTCCTATAAATATAAGGTTTGCTCACGATGCTGTTTGTCTTAATCCCGCTGTTGTTTTTGTTGTGATCGTCCCGAGTATGCTTCGGCTTGTGTGTAATAAAAGAGAATAATGAACGGGACGCCACATCAATGACCCCGAGGTCGGGGTGTTACAGCTTCCATTCTGTAAACCAAAGAAAATGGGATTGCTCCAATTGATGTTTGAATTGAAGTTCGGTATGCTATCAGAGCATACGGCAACCTTTCGCACCAACCACGATAATTTTCAGCTATTTTGGCCAGTATCTTCTTGATATTTTTATTTGCCCCTGCAACTGCTCCATTCATTTGTGGACCATATGAAAATGAGTTCAGATGTTGAACATGGAAATGTTCAAGTAAATCATCTACGATCCTGTTGTTTAGATTTGAGCTATTGTCCGTAATTATTGATTCTAGAACTCCACACCTCACAATGATGTCCCGCGTGATGAATCTTGCAACGCTCTTGGCAGTGACATTTGTGTAGGAGTTTGCTTAATCCATTTAGTGAAATAGTCAATAGCAACCAGGATAAAACGGTGTCTATTTGAGGCCTAGGGGTTGATTGGACCAATCATATCAATGCTCCACATTGAAAATGGCCATAGCTTGGACATTTGATGTAGCTCATTTGGTGGTGCATTGATTTTATCTCTGTAAACCTAACATTGATGACAACATCTCACATGCTGGATGCAATCTGATTCCATTGTCATTCAATAATATCCCCATCTCATAATCTTTCGAGCTAGAAGATGTCCATTCATGTGCGGTCCATATTCACCCTCATGAATTTCTTTCATGATCTGTTCAGCTTCTGTAGCATCCATACATCTTAAGAGAGGTTGAATCAAATGATTTATTGTAGAGGATTTGACCACTGAGAAAAAATTTGTTGACTATCTTTCTTATAAATTTTTTTTCACCTGGTTGGCTTTCTTCAGGAAATTCTCCTGATTGAAAGTACATTTTGATGTCATGATAACATGGTTCGTTGTCGAACTCTGCTTGGACCATCATGCAATGATCTGATTGTTCGAGAATATTGATTCTCAATGGTTTTATATCCATACCATCTTCAGCTTGTAGTAAGGATGACAAAGTTGCAAGAGCATCTGTAAAATGATTCTGAACTCTTGGAAGAAATTGAATGTTATCTCTTCGAAACTTTCTATCATCTTTTCTAAATATCTGTGATAAGGAATTAGCTTGGCATCTTGAGTTTTCCATTCACCAGCTGTTTGCAATATGATGAACATAGAAATTCCATATACTTGCAACCTTTTTATTCTCATTGAAAGGGCTAATTGTAAGCCGAGAATGCATGATTTGTATTCAGCGATGTTATTAGTGCATAGAAATACCAATTTCACAGATACCGGATAGTGTTGGCTTTCTAGGGAGATCAATACTGCCCCAGTTCCTGATCCATTTGTCATCGACTGGTGTCAATATGTGGTCATCAAGTTGTTCTTCATGACTGGCAATATTCTGCGAATTTTCTTCCAACATGTCTTCTATTGCTCGTCCTTTGACTAACTTTTGGGATGAACTTCTGATGTCGCATTTTGATAACAAAACTTGCCACTTTACTAATTTCTTGACCAAGGAGGATTTCTCGAGTAGGTACTTGATCAGATCATTCTCAATCACTAGCAAAATTTGGTGATAAAGGGTGTATTGTTTTAATCTGTGTAATACCCAAATCAATGCAATGCATGTCTTCTCAACTACTGGGTAATTCAATTATGATGTTGTGAACTTCTTGCCAAGTAATAAATAGCTTATTCTTTACCATCATTTGGTCTTCTTTGTACAAGCACCGTTCCTAACGACTAATAGTGAATCGTCAAATATAAAATCAGTGGGACTCTAGGAATTGGTGGCACCAACATTGGTAGGACTTGAATGGGCCATGATATTCTCTCTTCCCAAAGGTGTCTTGAATGGTATTGAGACCATACTTCGACAATTTCTTTGGAAAGGTCCTGGCTTAGGAATGGGTGGAGCTAGGATAGCTTGGAATGCTGTTTGTCTCCCAAAAGAAGAAGGAGGCCTTGGGATACGAAGACTTTCCGAATATAATAGAGCCTTGACTCTAAAGCACATATGGATCCTTTTCACTGACAAGGAATCTATGTGGTGTAAATGGATTCATTCAAACTTCTTACAGAAGAAAAACTTTTGGACTGTTTCCAAGCCCACCTTTTGCTCATGGACTTAGAAGAAAATCCTTGACTTGCGAGACTCAGCCCGGACCCTCTTCCAGTGGAAGATTGGCAATGGCCGGACGATATCCTTTTGGTTTGATTGGTAGCATTCAAAAGGGCCCCTTTATCTCTTTTTCAACAATATGGATATCTACCAGTCTCGGATCCCGCGGGATGCCTCGGTTTGGGACTTCTTCCACTCTACTTGGCAACCATCACCCATTCTACACAACATTAAGGCTTGGATGGAATCTCCTCCAAGCTTAGATGTTGATTCTCCGGATTGCTTCATCTGGAACCCTAACCCGACCGAATCTTTTTCGGTCGCCCAGGCTTGGAATCACATAAGGAAGAAAGGTCACCCAGTTACTTGGCATTCATTTGTATGGGACTCTCATATGATCCCCGGCACTCCTTTCTCTTATGGATTGCGTCATTAAATCGGCTACCTACACAGGTTCTTCTTATCCAAAATCGTCGCATTGAATCAGGACTATGTGCTTTCTGTTGCCTAGTACCGGACTCCATTAATCATCTCTTCTTCGAATGTTCTGCTACTCACAGAATGGCTTTCTTTTGGGCTACTAAATGTAACCTTCCATGGCGTAACCGTCCGTGGTCAGAACTTATTCTATGGGCAAACAAAGTATGTGGAGGCCCTTCCTTCGCCCACCGACTTGCTAGGTTCTCCTTTGGAGCTCTTTGCCATACCATATGGATTAAGCAGAACAACTCTCTCTTCAGGAACAAGACTATCTTCATTCCGGGAATACGAAAGCACATTATCAAGATGTTGAAGGATAAAGCTCTATCCTTAGGAAAAATTGCTGACACACCGATAAATAGAAGACTTCAAAGAAACTGGAACTCTCACCTTTCATCTTTCTTTAAATTTGGATGCTTAGTTCTCTCTCTTGTATAGGGCTCTGCTGTTCTTTGTTCCATCTTGTATAGGGCTTTGCTCTTTGATTAGTCTTGTTGAGTGGCCTCCTTTCCCCCTCCAGGATATCTTGTTACATCGGTGAAGAGGGTCCTTTAGCTTTGATTGTACTTGGTGATTTAGAAAAGTAATACAATTCTTACCTTTAACCAAAAAAAAAAACATTGGTAGGCATACCAGATATTCTTTAATCTTGTCAAAGGCTTGTTGACAATTTGCATCCCACTTTACTTTGGCATTTTTCTTTAATAGTTTGAAGAATGGTTTAGCAGTCTCAGAAAGCTGATAGATGAAACGAGTAATGTAGTTTAATCGCCCCAACGAGCTTCTCACTTCTTTTACCGTAAAAGGAGTCTTTAAGTCATATATTACCTTGATCTTGGAAGGATCTATTTCGATTCCCCTATTAGACCACAAATCCTAACAGTTTGCCAAATTTTGCCCTAAATACACACTTGTTGGGGTTCAGCCACAACTTGTACTTTCTAAGTCTTTCGAACAATTTGCAAAAGACCTCAACATGATTTTCTCCTTGTTTGGATTTTGCAATCATGTCATCCACGTATAGCTCGATTTCTTTGTGCATCATGTCATGGAACAAAGTTACTATTGCCTTTTGATATGTGGCATTGGCATTTTTCAGACCAAAAGGCATCACCTTATAACAAAATGTGCGCCATGTTGTTACGAAGGATGTTTTCGCCTTATCCTCTTTTTTTATGAGGATTTGATTATATCCGGAGAAACCATCCATGAATGAAAACGTTTCGAACCCAGCAGTGCTATCCATGAGTACATCAATATGTGAAAGCGGAAAATTATCCTTAGGGCTTGCTTTATTTAGGTCGCGATAATCAACGCACACCCGCACTCGACCATCTTTCTTCATTATGGGTACTATGTTGGCAACCCATTCTGGACATGACACTACCTCGATAAAACCGATTTTGAGTAATTTCATCACTTCTTCTTCTATTTTCTTCGTCAATTCCGGCTTTGTTCGCCTCAGTTTTTGCTTCTTTGGTGGAATATTTGGATCAATTGGCAATGCATGTTCAACTATGCTTGGATCAAGGCCTAGCATGTCAGCATAAGACCATGAGCATATATGTTGATATTCCTTGAGCAAATCTATGATTCTTTCTACTTTTGCTGAGGGAAGACTTTCTCCAATTTTAACCACTTTGGGATTTTCTTTATTACCCAGATTAAAAGTAATCATTTTCTCTAACGCGAGTGGCTTTGATTTTTCATGATGGATCCATTCCCTTCTGATCCATTCCTCATCTTCATTACACACTTCAATATCGCAAGTGATCTCCTCGGAAAGATTTGGGTCACATATGAACCTATTATGGATATGCGAATGCTCATGCCTAACATGTAACAAACATGGTTGGTAATTGCATACAAAGTAAGTAATGTACATGGTCCTATGAAAAAGTTTTTGAAATTCATTTTGAAACTTGGCCGAACCGGGCGTCGCCGGCGCCAGTTGCTGGTCATCCCCTCTGGCGAGACCAGAGCCAAAACGGCGTCGTTTTGAGTATTGTCATTGAGGCATTTTTACAAACAGTTGGTGGGCACTATTCCGTAATTTACGTTCTCGAGGTCATCAGTTCGGGCCCATCGCCGACGAGCCTCCGCAACCTTTTGACCATTCTGATTGCACTACAATGAAGTCTATGTGTTTGAGTATCAATCTAGCCTAATCAAATCGCCACTGAACGTTCGCCGGTTGGTGAAACACCAATTGGAAAATCCTAACCTAACACTAACCTAAACGAGATTCCAGAACACTAATCCTAACACTAGCCGTCCTAGCCATTTAAATCGGTTCTAAAAATTATCAAAACATCAAACAAGATCAGGGAAACTAACTTGAATGGCCCTACAGCCATGGCAATGCTTCGACGCGGTCACCTGAGCTTCGGCGAGAGGGTTTTATGCATAGCCAACTCGGTTGTGCATTTTAATGCCCAAAAATCACAATCAAACAACACCAAAATGATTAGAAACTAGTAATGAACATTTTGGAATGCAGAATCGCAAAAAAAAAATGGCAAGAACAACTGGATTGAATCAAATCACATTTTTTGAATTCTAGAAAAACTGTGATTATGAAGGCATTTTACTTGCTTCGTTCAACGATCAAATGAAATTGTCGAACTGGTCCACACCACAAGAGTTGTTCCTTGACACTTGATCTTCACCTTGATGGCTTCTAATTTCCTGGAACAGGTCTGGATTGGCCGGACGGAGCTTGTTTTCAAGTGTTTACAGTTAGCCTCCTTCTGGTTCACCCAAGGAGGAGATCCTCCCTAGACGGTCGATTTGTTGATGCCATTCAATTGACCAGTGTCGATCATTCGACTTGGGGATCTCCACTCCTCTTTCTCTCTCTGGATTTTCGGATTTTTTTCTCTTATTCTCTCTCTCTCTCTATGGCAATTCGTCGAACAAGTCCTCCTCCTGGGGTTGGTTTTTTTCGTTTTTTTGTTGATTAATTTTCCGCCCAAATTTAGTTAAAACTGAATTATAATCGGTTGGGGATGATTATCTGGTGCTAGCTAGATATTTTCTAGCTGGCCAGATTAATTAAAACGTGGTAAATTGATCAGGAATGATCAGTCAAGTCGCGGGCATGAACTGATTTTTCTGGGTTTAGTGTACATTTTAGCAATCCGGGTGAAGAAGATAACCTACTTGGGTCAGGTCGAGTTGACCCGGTCGACCTGGCAGAGTCGGATTAGTCTAAATTCACAAATTCGACCCGATTTTAACCCAATTTTCCAAATTTAATCCCAAAATTGAATTCTCCATCATATTGCAAACGCAAATATATAATTTGCCCCAATTTTTATTATAATTGTGTCCAAGATTTTCTCATTTTTATATTCGGGTTAATAGGGTTTTGTTCAATTGATTAGACAAAATTGGTGCCAAAATTGAATTACTCACATTTGATTAACTCTAGAAATGATGGTCTCATATTTCGACAATTTCATATTGGGCACGATTCCCAATTTGGGTTCAAAATTCTTAATTTTCAATCAAATTTTGGGGATTTTTTATTTTTATGTCAAATTGTGCAATTGTACTGACCATTATACAATTCAAGGTCCTAGAATCATTTATTGTGAATACACTATGATTTAAAAATGGCTAGAAAAAAATTAATTGCATTTTTTGTTCAATTCGGGTTTAATTTTGCCCAATTTTGGAAAAAATATATACCCGATTGAGATTTTTCAAAATTGATGATGTATTCATGAAATTGGATTTAAAATAAGACTAATGACTATTTTTATGTAATTTTGTGATTTCATTTGCTATTTTTCTTGATTTTCTCACCTATTTTGACTAAAAGAAATTAAGGAAAAAAGAAAAAAATGCTAAAAAATTATTTTTTGGTTTAGAAATAGGTTTCTAGGCTTGGCCAAGATTCTTAGTCCTAATTTTGAAATTTTTGAAAATATGAAAAAAATGAGCTAAAAATTAGATGTCAACACCCATCCGTCGGGGACAATATCCTTCAAGTCAATAGAGAAACTTAGCAGAGGTGAATATTTGAAAAAAAGGTCATACTTCCCACTTGGTTGACCTAGAGTATCAACCACTTCAACACGCTCACAAGCGGCCGTTACAAATTCACGATCCCAATGAGCTCTTCTAGCACTAAGCTCGGAATCCATGTCAAAAACATGCTCCTCGTCTTCATTAACGGGTATAGGTTCAAAGACTTAAGAAGTGCGATCCACTTTTTCATCATCCATGCCTCCCCATCCATCGGAAATGATATCCTTTGGGTTAATGAAGAAGCTTAGAGGTAGCTTGTATTTGACATAGAAGTCATACTTCTCGCTTGGTTGGCCTAAGGTATCTACTACTTCTTTGCCCTCACGAGCAGTCTTCATGAATTTATAGTCCCAATGGGTTCTTTTGACATCGCGGTCGGAATCCACATCGGAAACGATTTCTTCATCTTCTTCGAATAGAAAATCATCGTTAATAACTTCTAAAGCTTCTATTTCTTTGGTCAGGACTTTGACGGATCCATCTCCATTCTCCTCTTCTTTTAACTCATAAAGGAAGTTCTCAGATGATACATCAATCATAGCCATCATCATTATGGCATCTGATTCTTTTCTCATACACCGGATAACCCCCATGTCAATTAATTTGGAAATGCATATAAACTTTTCTTCTTTCGAGATGTCACCTCCTTTGTCATATTGCCCAGCTAGCATCAAGATCTCATACAACTTTGGTACATCCACCATAATAGACTTCTTATCTTCATTCATATCTACCATATTCATACATTGGGTATGATCGGGCAATGGATTTTGTTGTATATTTGGTTTGGGATACTTAAAAGACAAGATCCCTTTGTCAATCAAGCTTTGAACCTTAATTTTCAATACTAGGCAATTATCGATGCTATGGCCTTTCTCGCCTATGTGGTACTCACATGATTTCGTAATGTCAAACCCAACGAACTTTGGAGGATTATCTCAAGGGACTTCTTTTGTAACCATTCTCCTTTCAAGAAGCATGGGTAGAAGCTTTGATAGAGGTCTTCGTAAAGTTGTAAACTGAAGAAACGAGTTACGCTTACGTGGCTTCTTATTGGATTCATGATGTGGTTTAATATAAATCATGTCCATTTTCTCAGCATGTCCTTGGTTACATTTTTCATTCCTAGAAGATTGCTTGATTTCAGACTTTTCTCTTTGTATTTTTGTTTTCCCTCACCCTTCGAATTAATGTCATTTGTCTCTAATCTAGTACTAGACGGTAATTCCATAGCAATTTGATTCACATGATCCATGAGACGTATCAACATGCCACGCATTTCGTTAACTTGATTCTGAAGATCCTCAAGAGTAGGCATAATCTTGGTCGGAAGTAGTGGACTTATGAATGCTTCAAAGTCTGCAAATGTGGCAGATATTTCATCAATTTGGTTTTCCAAATCGGCAATTCGATCGTTCTATTTTTCGATATCCATTTGAAGATCCTTTGCGTAAGTGGGGTTGGGCATTCTCCAAATACCTTGTAAACAAAATGAAGATCAAGTTAGTACATGGAAAATAAATTGAAACGAAAATGTAAAACCCTTCAAATTTATATTTTCTTTGGATGAAATAAGGACAAGAAATATTCTCATGATCCCAATATCATGTGAACGATCTCTTATCAAAATTTCTTCACAAGAAACTATACAATTGAAGGGGTAACATGCGATGATTAATCAAGATGTCCCATCTATATTCCATTGGAATCCTCGGGAAAGCACATAAAAGGGAAATTCACTAATTACAATGAAATTCACGAAATATAATCCATGTAGATCAATCTAAAAACAAGAAGAGAATCCTATTACATCATTACTAAAATGAGTAAAAAGGAAACCCTATACATCAAATCTATAAAATGAAAATTACATGAAAGGAGATTTCCTCATGGAATATAGCCATACTCCTAATGGATCTTCTTTAGGTGCGAGGCGAATTTGTTTGTTTTCTTGGGTTAAACGTTCAACCTTGGCTAAAGCTTCATCCCTTTCCCTAAGAGCTCTCGTGGCTATAGCTTGTTGTTGAGCTGGCTTCTCGGGGATATTAGGGAGATCCACTTTAAGCTCGGGCTCGAGGCGACGGTATATATACTCTGGCAATGCATGGTGTATCCTCATTTCACCTTCCAATTCCGACTCGTCGATAATGAGAATTGGCTCCGGGTGACATTTGTATCACATGTCAATAATGCACTTGATCATTTTCTCCAAATCTGCCATTTGGTCCTTTTGGATGACATCTTTGCGATAGTCAAAATGATATAACCCCAACTTGAGGAATGGCGGAATCTTTTGAAGCACGCGATATTGACGGATCACCCTAAAAGGATAATATGACGTAGACCCCGTGAGACCCAAAAGTGGGATTGGGTTGTCGGATCCATTATTAAGGTGTACCTCGGGATTTCCAAGCCAATGAACATGCCATTGGATTTGATTTGGAATAAGGTTCTTCAAAAAATTAAACCAAGTTGAAAATGACCAATAGAGAAAGATTTCTTCCTTTTCTCGGAAAAAGTGAGATAGGATGACAATCTTTGGATACACCTATGATTTTCAAGCTCAAACCAAAATCTTTAAGGTGAAAGACCAACTAAATTTGGAGTAAACTTATTGTGGCTCTAAAAGTACTATTTTGGTTTTGTTTAAACCTATTGAGTGATATGAAGGTCTCACCTAGGATCATATTAGAGAATCTTTTGAACATACATACTTGATTGACAATGTAGACTATGAAAGGATCTATAGTTTTTTTGGTGTATGGAAAGACCACAAAACCAAGAAATGCTAAGAGAAAGACATGAGAAATTTGATTACCCGCTTCTTTTGGCAAGTTAGAAAAATGTCGTTCTTAAAATGTAAAAGGGAGTGCATTATAATTTCCTCTAAGAATGCCTTTGATTTGGAGAATGTCAACTCTTAAGAATTGGCTCAAAAGAGTTATAGGATCTATATCTATCGGAGGAATAACTAGACCAAAAGAATCGACTCTTCTAATGGCAATATCGTACTCCTCAATTGTAGGGGTTAATTCATTTCGACCAAACACAAAAGTGAATGTCTTTGAGTTCTAAAAATGTGACAATGCCTTGATCATGGCGACATGAGGCTCGATGTATAAAAGAGCGGGAAGATATCCGATCCTCTTTTCCACGTAATTCTTGTGCTTTGGCTCAAGACTTTCCTTTCCCACATGGCCACGAGAGCTCTAGGTATGGGGATGACTCGAATTTCTGACATATCCATTTTTACTAAATGTAATTTGGAGAATCAAGATTAATCACTATGCATTATAGAAAGTAGTATAACGTGGAATTGAAATGACATAATTACGGTAAAAACATTAGAACGATACAATCAACCTTACCGTGACAAGATGGCAAACACATTGACACATCACATGAGGACATGTGAGGTTTGACGCTAAGGGTAGGATTCTAAAGGTTCAAGGTCCCCACATTGATTAAATAAGAAAATTTTACCTACCGCTACTAATGTCGGTCGGTGCACTTCTTACTAATCAAGATGAGCGGTATTGAAAAATGGATTACCGCATGCATTCACATGCGGATTCCACTCTTAATACCTCCTAGAGGTGTTCTCAAAGCAATATGGGGTTTTAGACCGCGGGACATGGGTGTATTGTGTTGTGCTAAAGTGGGTAAACATGCGTTCGAATTTAAAGCAAACAACAATTCAATATAATCTCACATATTCGACATACATCTGAACGCCACCTACAAAACAAGGGATTTGCACTCACTCCATCCTTTATATCTTCCACCTACAAAGCCATTTAACACATGGTTAGTGGACTAATCTTATTTTTCACGAGACTTTGACATGCAATCGATGCTACAAAATGTAGACAAGTGAGATAACAACCAACAAGTTTATTACGGCTTTAATGCACTTAGGTTTGTAACCTAGTCCCCAGCGAAGTTGCCAAGCCTATCGCGACTTACCTCATGAGTGCCGAACTCGATAAGGTGGGTTTAGAAATAAGTCTTCATGAAATAGTCCATATGGCATATCATAAAAGATAGCTTTACCAAAGCATTGACCTTTTAGTCATCCATACGATCCGTATGGCACATCATAAAAGACGACTTACCAAAGTATCAATCTTTTAGTCATCTATATGGTCCATTGATCATGAACGTGGATTTTCCCTAAATCCATGCCTCGCGTGCTAGCGGATTGATTTTATCCTTTTTAGGAGTTGCCACTAGCCTAGGTCGAGGGTCGGCTAGAATGCCCAACTGAAACGCGAGAGTTTCGTTTCGGTTTCTATGAAAATCAGAGATCATGAGTTTGAGGGCTAGCTTATGTTAATATTTCTATTAACGCACTTTCGGTACTGCTAAACTTATCATTTGTTATCTAAGTCGTCATGCATTTATTTTTTACTATTTTCACGTCAAAGCCTTAGTCCACTAAGTGATCATGCATCTTGTTTTTAGATTTTCATTTAATATTCTATACTAATTCTATCTTGGTCTAGAAAAAGAAAGAAACAATCAATTGTATTGAAAGACATTTCGTAAGGTAAACACTCAAAGTATTGAAAAGGCGAGCTAATTCTAAGTACGAGAAAGTAAAACCCACAACTCATCGAGTGTTTATTACAACACATATTGAAAACCTGAGACATGATCTGGGATGAATGAATTGAATACAAATTGAAACCGGATCAGACATCAGTTTATCGCCACTATCAAGTGAATACAAATTGAGATTGGATTGGTCGTTGGTCTATCGCCTTGGTCTTTTACAATTTTGGATTATCCCCCCATGGACCGCCTCTCGAGTGTCGGCGTTTAGATTCACTACATACATTCAAGACAAACAATATACAAAGGAATAACCAAAGAAAAGCAATAGTGCAAACAATTCACTAATCAAGCACGGGCCTCGGGATCGGCCTTTGTTTTTCATGCATTTCGATTCATAACCCACCTAATCATCTAACATTATTTGATATATGGTTAACGATAATGGGCTACCATTTGCATTCACAAAACAGCAACCCATATCAATTAATCTCTAAAGTTGAGTTCTAAATGACCATAATGGGCTACTCGCCGAACATGCACCGGGCCTAACATCCATCTAACAAACACATGCATAGCAATGAGTAAAACATGCATGCAAGCCCATGGGCCTTGTTTCTCAACGAATAAAGCAATGAGAAGTGGGCTTTATAAGAAGACCACTTATTCAACTATTATCTAATTTAGATCACTTCTGTTCAGATGTGATTAACTAACCTAATGATGTCCAAATGAAGTGATTTAAGTATCATTAGAAATCTTATGTCATGAGGATCAAAAGTTAAGAATACCATTTTTTCTAAATCCCCGCCGATTTTCATGAAACAAACAATTTTACTCTCGGTGACAGACTGGACCCGGTTCTGTTAGAGATTTCAAAATAATGGCGGGAAAAATAACAAGCCTTATCAAAACCGTGTGAAAATTTTTAGGCAGTTAGAACTCTCTGCGTGTGACAAGTTTCATATTTTGAGTTTTTTCTAAAAAGTCTTCCAAATTTTTATAAAATCCGGTTTTCACAAAGAACTCAATTGCAAATCGAATTTTAACCCGAGAAGACCTTATCTGAGGTTTTTAGCAAATCAACCCCCTAAAAATTGTTATTAGGCCCTCAAAATTTCCAGTCTATATAATGAGACCCCAAGGAACAATTTTATAATTTGTACTTTTTGCAAAGGAGGACTCTAACTTTATCAAATTTGGAGAAACATCTTTTGGATTCCAAAGGAATGAAAATCATATATGAACACAGATACTGATTAGATCATAAAAATTCCTTTTGAAAGTTCAAATGAATTTCGATTTTGATGAAATTAGTATCACTGGAAAGATCTTGATCTCAATGTGAACTTTCGTGAAGAAAATTGTTTTATATTTTGAACACATGAATTTATAAAAATCGAAGAACACATGAAGGTCAGTCAGAAACTAGTCTGTCACCAGATCTATGCATATATGGTGTTGCAGATCGTACAATCCTAACATAGTCTAAATTTTATGAAAATTTTATGATGAATAGATTAAGATGTATTCTACGACTTTCATGAAGGAAGTTTCTTCAAACAATGATCGTAGAAAATAAAAACAAATCATAGAATAGCATAACATCAATCAGGAAATCATCAAAACAGACTTGAACATCACATTCTAGATTCTGATCCTAAGTTTCGAAAGAGTTTTGACCTAGCAAACTAAGTTTGATTGAGGCATGCAATATATCAAATCGAAGCTTGAGATGTGTTTTACGACTCTCTAGTTCATCACTTTGTAAGATTTCGACATTAATAAGCTGAAATCAGCATTTCAAACATGCAGGATTCTCTGTACACGAATTTACATAATAACATCCAAGTGTATTTACCTTGTTCGAGAGTGTTGTTGAGCTCAAACGAGCTATTTTGGTCACCAATGAACTCCGGAATGGCGCCAAATATAGTTCCCGATATCTACGTCACAAGGTAAGAAGATTGGCGTAAGATTGCGATCTAAAGAAAGAGAAGTAAAATCAAGCTCAAAGTTGAACTATGGTGGCTTTTCCGGTGAAAGCCGGCCACCATAGGTTCGAGATGAGGTTAAGGATGATGATTGCAAGCCTCGGACCGCCTAGGAAGGATGCCGGAATGCCGGAATCGCCGAAATCACCGGCCGGACAGATCATTGGTTTGGCTACCGATGATGCAACCTAGACAGATATGGAGCCGATCGGAGATGCTTCGGTTACCAGCAGCTATGGCTAGCCTTGCAACTGGCTCTAGAACGTCCGGGGGACTATCGGAGTGGCGGTGGTGCGCCGGAAATCAGCGGGCAAGTGGCCAATGTGAGTAAGCAAAACTCACAGCCAAGAGAGGAGGAGGAAATGTGATTTAGAGAGAGAGAGGAAGAGAGAAGAGAGAGAAAACAGATCTGAAAATGGGAATCCTTCTAAAATTTTGGAGGGAAAAAAGCCTATATACTCTCCTTAACCTTGAATCTTAACCCTTAGATTAATCTAATGGCTTAGAATGCATCTTTAGGGATTAAGAATATTTATTAAGGACTAAGGATAGGTGACATGGCATTATGGATGGCCACAATCAATTCTGAATGAATGGCCATGATTAAATTGCTTACCCCTAATTAATTTGCTTAATCCTTAAGGAAAGGCATTTTAGTAATTTCACTTAGGGGAATTTTCGCAATTTTCAATTGAGAGCATTTTTGTCATTTTTGGGCTTAAAGGGATGTGGCCGGCCTTGGTTGGTTGGAATAGACTGTCGATCATCGGATTTTTGATCGGAAAATAGCCAATCCGATTAGACCGGTTTAATTCGAATCAAACCGGGTTGAACCGATTTGTCCCGAGTTTGGTCAACTTGAACCGGTTCAATTCCTGGTTCCATTTGGTCCAATTTTGTACAATTTGATCTCAATCATGATTAATTGACCCCATTAATATTGAATTCGATTAAATTGGATTAAATTGATTTGAAATTTATGCACAAATTGATCCAATTTAACTTGTTTAGCTCAATTGTTCTTGAATTTGAGTTAATTGCATGGCTAAGCTAGATTAACGAATTTAATTGAAGTCTAATTAGCCAAATTGAGTCTCAATTCATCAAATTGAATATTAGTCTAGAGTGGGTCAAGTTAAATTGCACTAATTAGACCAATTACTTTTAGACTTCTCAATTATTAGATCACTAAATTTATCATTTTGGCTCATATTCATGTGAATATTCCAAATTTGATTTCGAATTTGGATTTCATATAAGAAATTAGGCTCATTTGTGTCTCAATTGTGCAAATCATGAAGAATTGATCAAAATCACTGATTAAGGCCTAAATTGGGAATTTTTGCGTTTGGTTTGGAATCACAAAATTGGTTCCAAAATTGAAAGTAATACAATCTCTAGATCAAATGTCATAAAGGAAACGAACTTAAAAAATGACTTGAAATGAAGTAATTTCATTTTTGGTTGATTTGAATTAAATTCCGTAAATTGAGGAAAAATTGATTCTAAATCGATTTTTGTAAAATCTCAAATGCCAAAGTCAAATTGAATGTAAAATAAGATGATTTTTTGGATTTTTGTATTTTTCAATTTTTTGGTCAAAGGTTTGATCAAAAGTCAAACCATAGTTGACTTTTCACTAGGAGCTTGATTTTATGATCAAATCTTTGAATTTTTCTGGAATTTCCATTTCTAAAGTGAAATTAAACTTGAAAAAAAAAATTTATGCAAAAAACCTCAATTTGACCCAGGGTTGACTTTTAGTCAAAGGATTGACCAAAAAGTTAACTCGAAAGTCAACATTTTGACTTTTCAGGTTTTTGTATGAAATGAGTAGAAATTTATCTATAGAAGCTAAGCCAACAAATATAATTAAAAAATGACACTTTTTGTTCAAGAAACCAGCTCTATCACGATCGAAAACCCTAATGTTGCGTTTTCTGCTTTTAATGAAGCGTCGTCTAAAAATTAAGTGTTAACACATCCAAATACTTCCAATCTTTTCATTTTCCCTAGGAACTAATACAGAAAAGCCAATAGCCATCCAACGTCAATTTTAACAATCTTGACGTTCAATTAAAACTGCACAATCACTTTCTTGTAATATCTCACAACTCAACATCATGGGAACAGAACCACAACATTGTACCACATTCACAAAGCCTACATAAAACAAATTGAACGACCCAGAACACGCTATGAATCCGAAGCATAACAAAAGCCCCGAATTTCAATCTACTTCGCTTTCTTAACAATTACTCATCATTCAAAGGGAGAACAAAGTAGCAACTCACCCATCAAACCAGCCGATCAGCTTGCAAAGAGTAAGAATTGAAGGATCAAAACAGTCCCTCTTTGCTTCCTTCCCGTTGCACAGAAAACCCAAGTCTCAATTTCCGGCACTTTTGCTTTCGAATCTTAAAGGACCCTCAGGGTCATTTCTCGAAATCTACAGATGGGTCGCGAGCTTGACGACCCGTGCAGGAAGAGGGGATGAGGAAAACCGAGCATGCATGACAGAAGGTTTCTCTCCTTTCGGGTTTTGTCATCCTAGTCCCTCAACTGTTATTTTCAGTTTCAACAATGAAAAAGCACCGAAACATTTGATTTTCTTGGGTTTGGTTATTATCCTTTTGCAAATAAGATAAATTTCTTTTTATGATATTGGAAAAATTCTGAAACACACTTTTTGAAAAAGACTCGTGTTGAACTTGAGGATTATATTTCGAAGCTGAGATCTCAAATCTGGATACCTGGAGAATATGATTCGGGTCTCCAGTTCAATATGCTTTCTTGGTAATTTCATAATCGAGACTCTTGAGTTGGTAGTGATCATAACCTATCATGCATTTATATCTATCCATCCCCACTCATCACACTTGATCTATAATCACTCAAAACCTATTTGTCGACTTCGCATACTCATCACTTGATTAGAAAAATTTTACAAGTTTAAAGTTCATTGCAAATCATTCTTCTTCTGCAAAATGAAGGGAACCTTTGCAAAAATTATGTTTATGATTTGTAATTTTTAGTATTGTCCATTACAAACCTCAACATAAAAACTCAGAAATTTTCTTGCTTGTTGGTTTTTTAGGTGCACTATTTTGTAATTGTTATATTTCGTCGGTCCTTCTATGATGAGTGTGTCCAAGGGGCATCATTTTCTCTAATTATGGGTGTGTCTAAGAGATGCCTTTTGAAGAGGTGCGAGGGGAGTCTCTTAAGGGAAGTTAAGGTAACTTCCTCATAAGGTAATAAAATAAGAGAAAAGTAAGTTCTGCGAAAAGAACTCACTCTCTCTCTCTCTCTCTCTCTCTCTCTCTCTCTCTCTCTCTCTCTCTCTCTCCTTTCTTCATTAAAGAATGACGCATAACGATTCCATATCTACTTGGAAAGATAATCGGCATTAACGCTATGGAACGAGAATACTTTCTTTATTATTGTATTCGGACTAACGTGCAGTAGCTTTGTCCATCGTTTGCTAGTGATTCAATGCATGATCCTAGAAAATTTGTTCGTAGTGTATCAAATAGGTATAGCCGAGTGTCCCGATACTTACTTCCAACATTGGTATCAATGCGTGGTTGTGATCTCTGCCTTGTTTTTCCATTGAATTTTATGCTTGTTATTTGATATGGGAATTGAGAGGATGAACTTCATATCATCTGGATGTTTATTGCTCGAAAATTGCAGCATGAATCGTCAAAAACGAAATTAGATGCAAAAAATGGGTTTGGAGGAAAAATGTCGGTTTTGTTATGATCGTTTTTCGAAATATTTTTCGGGAGAAAATCATTTTTCATCAAGCAAGGTAAAAGTATTCATCGAGACGATCAAAACGGTGGGTGGCACGCCGCCAGAAGACGTTGGACGTGCCCACGCACGTGGTGAGAAGCCGCAGCGTGTGGGAGCCACTGCGGCGCGTTGGCCAACCATGCGTGATGACGTCAGCAAAGCTGTCAATAATTGACAATTGACATCATTGATGGCGTCATCTCGTCGGTGAATTGACCCTCCAGCAACTAGCTAGCGACCCAACCCGTCCAGAACAATCCAACCCTATGACCGACCCGTTGACCGATCAACGGTCAACCGGTCTGATCGGTCAACGGTTGAACCGGTTTAACCAATCAGACTGGTTTAAGACCGATTTGGAGCCTAGAGCGTGAACTACACGCGCCGCACACTCAGGCGACGCGTGGAAGCTCTGACTGGAGTGTGGTTGGTACCGTTGTGTTCGTATTAAAATTCTCTAGATTGTGGTATAATTATTTTATATGTTTGAAGCTTTTAAAGGTATAAAAATGTGTACATAACCCTAAATATTCATATTTTTTGGGGTATTATTTGATTTTTACTTTTATTTTCCTATGGTTTTGGAAATATAGAAGTTGGCTTACATGTAAATGACTACATATAGATTGTGTAGAGCATGCTTCATTGATAGCATGTTTATAAGGCTTAACGTGCTTGCAATTTCAGTTCCAAGCTGACTTGAACAATGGCTAGAAATCATTGTTTTTTTATTATGTCTTAAATTCCGCATTTGATTCTATTTGATATAATGAAGTATTTGTAAGTGGGTGATGATCATGTGAGGTCACGTAATCATTTTTTCTAGTAGGAGTTCATAGGTTGGTGGAATTCAAACAAGTTCTCACTTAGAACTTAAAATTTGCACAAATTAAATAAGTTAATGATAGTAAAACAATTGTATGCCGAAGCTGATTGGGAACATAGTGAACTTTCGTTTCGGTATCTTTTGTTGAATTATCATAATTTAGTTTGTCTTTGCTGCAAGTTAAAATGTGTGTTTATGTGGAAAATGTGCTAGTATTGATGCTGTATTTATTATGTCATTGTGTAGTAGAAATTGATTATGGCTTTGGCATCTAAGACTATAGTAGCTGACCTCAACAAGGGTGAGAAGCTAAACAGTAACAATTATGATATTTAGCACCGACAAGTTCTGTATATCCTTGAGGAGCAAGATGTTTTAGAAACCGTCAACCACACCATGGATGAACCTAAGCATGGAAGTTCTGCTCAACATAGAAGAGATCAAGAAACTTATCAAGCTTGGAAAAAGAAAAATAGCATTGCTCGCATCATGTTACTGAGTTGTATGCAAGATAATCTCATGTGTGAGTTTGAAAGTTATGGCAAAACTCAAGTAATGTGAGTTGTCTTGAAAGATAAGTTTGGGGGTACATCTGCCGCTAAGTTAAGGAGGTTCACCATCAAATTTGATACGTATTGGAAGCACTCAAATCTAACAATGAGGCAGCATCTTCGAGAGATGTCAAACATGATACGTGAGCTGAAGTCGGCAGGTCATACCCTAATCGATGAACAGCAAGTTTAGGCTATTATAAGGTCTCTTCCTAATAACTGGGAACATATGAAAATCAATATGACGCACAATGAGAATATCGTCAATTTTGACGATATTGCACGTCATTTGGAATTAGAAGATGAGCGCCTAGAGGCAACAAAATCCTCTACCCATGCTTATGTTGCTGAATCAAGTTCGAGCAAAGCTTCTGGCTTTAAGTGCAAGAGGAACCATAAATTCAACAACAAAGAGAAAGAGATTGATCAAGCACTCAAGAGAGCTAGACCTTCCGGCGCAAAAAGCGCGGCAAGAAGAAGGACAAGGCCAAGATGAAGTGCTACAATTGTGGTAAACTGGACCACTTCGCTCGTGAATGCACTGAGCCGAAAAAAGTATCACATTACTCCATTAAAGTAATGCTTTTGTTTCTAGTACTGTAATGCTTGCTTAATCTCATCTAATATGGACGGTAGACTCAAAAGCCACATACCACGTAGCTAGAGATTGAGGAGCATTTGTGGAGTATCATCGGATACATTATGGAAGAAGATGGATATATGTTGGAAATAACTCAAGAGTTGAAGTGAAGGGTATCGGCACATGTAAATTGATCTTTTATGGTGGTTGAAACCTATTCTTACATGATGTCTTCTATGCTCCAGATATTTGGCAAAACTTGATCTCTGTAGTTATTCTTCTTGGCTTAGGTTATGTAATTAATTTTCATGGTAATTGTGTTGATATTTTGTTTGGAATAGTTTATTACGGTTCTGGTCATGTATTGAATGATTTTATGGTGTTAGACTTTGACTATGATGTATACAAAATTAATGTTGATGGTTATTTTTCTTTAATTGCATCTTCTATTAATGTGGAGATTGATGCAAGTACTTGGCATGCTAAACTAGGTCACAATGGGTTACAAAGAATGAAACAATTAGCAAGAGAAGGCTTTTTGGGGTCACTTGCAAATGTTGAACTACCTTGTATGTGAACATTGTCTAGCGGGAAAAACAATTAGAAAACCATTTGGTAAAGGAACTGGAACTGAACTTCCATCTCAACTCATACATTCTGACATTTGTGGTCCATTAAATGTGAGGGCGAGACATAGAGCCTCATATTTCATCACTTTTATAGATGATTTCACGCGTTTTGGTTACATTTTTCTGATCACCCATAAGTCCGAAGCATTGGATTGCTTTAGACAATTTATAGCTTTGGTAGAGAATCAGTTGAACAAAATAATAAAGGCATTGAGAATAGATCGCCAATGTGAGTATCTATCTAAGTAATTCAAGGCTCTTTGTGATGAAAAGGGAATTGTAAAACAATTGACTATTCCTGGTACTCCACAACAAAAGAGGGTTGTAGAGAGATGGAATAGAACCCTATTTGAAATGGTTAGGTCTATGATGGCGCAGGCAAATTTACCTATCTCATATTGGGGAGATGCGTTATTGATTGCTGCCTATATACTTAATCGTGTGCCCTATAAGTCAGTTATTTTCACCCCCTATGAATTGTAGACCGGTAGGAAACCAAACTTAAGTAATCTACGACATTGGAGGTGTGTAGGATATGTTTATGATTCTTCCCATAAATATGACAAATTAGGCCCTAGAGGAAAGAAGTATATCTTATTAGATACTCTGAACACTCCAAAGGGTACGTGTTCATAGGTGAACAAGCTGATAGAAGTGTGATTGAAATGGAGTCACGAGATATCACGTTCTTGGAGAACGATTTTCCTAGTAGAGGTGAGATTGATAAAGACTTTCAATTATATGAGATGGAAGATCCCAATAACACACCCACTAATATTATTGAGAGAAATACGGATTTACCTCAATATACAAGACTTAGTAATGGTGTAGAGTCGTTTGGCGAATTGAATTCTCAAGAAGTTCAGTTATGTAAAAGAATTCCTTATCGTTGATTTGAGATTGAAAAAGAAGCATTTATGGTTGCTCCACAAGATGATGCCAAGCCTAAAATAGTTCAAGAGGCTCTCTCATTTTCTAACAAGAAAGAATGGAGAAAAGTTTTGAAAGACGAAATAAAGTCTATGAGAACAAACCACGTCTGGGACTTAGCTGATCTGCTACCCGATCGTAAGGCTATTAGAAACAAATGGGTTTTTAAGATTAAGCGAAGGGCGGATGGATCCACTGAAAAGTATAAGGCTCGCTTTGTGACAAAATGCTATACTTAACAAGAGGGTGTAGACTATAAGAAAACTTTTTCACCAGTCGTAAGGTTTGCCTCCATACCCCTTATCCTAGCCATTGTTGCACATTTGAACCTAAAATTACATCAAATGGATGTAAATACAGTATTTCTCAATGGAGAACTAAATGAAGAAATCTATATAAAGCAATCGATAGGTTTCATTACTGAAGGTCAAGAACGTAAAGTTTGAAACTTCATTGCTTAATTTATGGCTTTAAACAATCATCTAGATAGTGGTATTGTCGTTTTCATCGTGCCATAACTTTTTTTGGGTTCATGATAATCGAAGAGGATCATTGTGTGTATATCAAACGGTCCGAGGATAAATTTATGATTTTATCTTTTTATGTAGACGATATTCTGTTGGTTAGAAATGACAAGAGTTTGGTTATAACCATAAAAGAATGGTTGTCTTCTAATTTTGAAATGAAGGACACGGGAGAAGCTATATATATATTGAGAGTTAAGATTGAAAGAGATTGATCAAATAAACTTCTTGCTATATCACTAGAGTCTTATATAATGAAGATTCTTGAACGCTTCAATATGTAGCACTGTAATCCCATTGATACTCTAGTCATGCAAGGCGAAGGCCTGAGTACTAAGATGTATCCTAAGACTCTAGAAGAAAAGAAAGAAATGGTAACTGCTCTTTACGCTAATGCTATCGGAAGTTTGATATATGCTATGATGTGTACTCGACCCGACATATGTCATACTGTGGGGTTAGTGAGCAGATATTAATCAAATCTTGATCAAGTACACTGAAAAGCAGTTAAGAGGAACCTGAGATACTTGAAAGGCACTATAGACCATCGATTTTGCTATCAAGGGAGTGATTTACACATATTAAGATACTCTGATGCTGATTTGGGAGAAGACCTAGATGAGTGTAAATCGATGTTTGGATATGCGTTCTTACTTAATGATTATGCAATTTCTTAGAATAGCAAGAAACAGACATGCACAGCTGTATCTGCGATGAAGACAGAATTTATTACATGTTCTGCTATAGTGCAAGAAGTAGTATCGCTAAAACATTTCTTGGAACATTTATCCATTGTCACTAATGTCCTAAGACAAGTGATAGTATATTGTAATAGTCAAGTAGCCATTGCCTATGTAAAAGATCCCAAGTAATATGGTAGGACGAAGAACATTGACATAAAGAATAATGTCACGCCCCGAACCTTGCGAGCGCGCAACATCCTACAATGGTTATTATGATGCGACGTCCCAGGACGCGTCGTCGACCCAACATTTTATCTTTTGATTACGCATGCGGAAGCTACAAATATTCACCCAGACAATGACAATAAACAAGGATAGATAGAAAAACGATTTACAACATTGAAATCAAAACACCATTCTAACATTTACTTGATTAACCCCTGGGAACATTTTTACAACCCCTCTTCGGGCATTTCCATAAAAGTCTATAAAAAGACATCAGGTTGGGGTCAATCTACTTCATCAAAAGTCAGCTTCCAGGCACCCCGAACCATACTGGGTGCATCAACATGCTAAGGGCCTGAAAAATGTTTAATAACCACAAATGAGATAAAAATCTCAATAAGTTAACGTCTAAGCCCCGTTTAGAAGGTCAACTCACCTCGGGGGTCCCTAAACAGGCAATATAGCATCAACAGCAACATTATTAAACAACCACAGGCATCCTTACCTCGCCTTGGTACACTCGTTGATGAAATGAACATGTCACATACTCGAAGCATTTAAATAAATTTCCCGTGCATCAATGCATCACAGGCGCGTGTCTCGATTATAAGACAGAATTCACTTGGGCACGTCCCATACCATGCCTAGCAGTTTCTATCACATAATCAGGCACTATGCATCACACGTATTCCAGTTATTACGCCCCCTCGGGGCCACTACACATCAAGCGATCTGCAGCAAGATGGCAGTCTTCCAGTAAAAACCGGGCTCCGTCCCACCCCGTCGGGCACGGCTACGTCAAACGATCTACAGTAAGACGACATTCCAATACGGCAACATCAAACGATCTGCAGTAAGATGGTATCCCGTAAGGAGCATCAAGTCCAGCCTCGGGCCGCGACAAGGCATCCGGAATATCGGCAATCCAGATAATCTCTAGGCATCCGATAAATCGAGTATTGTCAAGCGATCTACAGCAAGACCCCGATAAATCAGGCATCGTCAAGCGATCTACAGCAAGACGGTTCCGACGTGTGACCACACGAGCACGCAAACATTCAGGCCAAATCTTATCTTTTCATTTAGCCCATGCATCCATGAATCGTGCTCACATCAATGCCACACAATAATAACAAGTGATAATACACGTAAACGGTCAATCGACTTTGTGAACCTCATTTTAAAACACGACTTTACAAAAGCATTCAACATCGAATCACAGCCAAATAAACATTATTGAAAAGCTAGGTAATTGTGATTACTGTCTCTATTAGGCCGGCAATCGAAAGCCAAAGATTTCAAGTAAAAACTGGCAGATTATGAAATTCTAGTAAAACTGGACAGATTTGCATGATTTGGGAAATCAACTTCAAAAGCATAGCAAACGGTTTCTAAAAATTATAAAATTCGAATATGTTATGAACAAGACCTTCACAAATATTTTCCATGAAGAACACAATCCCAAAATCCTTATACAAAGATCACTTTTGATGGCTTGGAAACAACCCAGAATTGGTCCGCCGGAACAGGGGAATTGAACCGTAAGAAATACTCATTTTACCAAACAAATCCTTTCAAAACACTTTGAAATTTTAATACGTTGTAGACATGGATTTCATTTACAAATCTTGTGAAGGAAGTATGGTCAAAATCGAACTGGAAATTTTTATAAAAATCTGAGAAGGCACGAAGGTCACGGAATCCACAGTATAAAACAGTTCTGATCCGGTATGAAATTGGACCTTCGTGTGACACATTTGAGCTCAGAAAAATATGAAATCTAAATATGTTATAGATCAAGATCTTGCGAACAACTTTTATGAAGAACACTTTTCAAGATTCTAACCACAAAACACTCTATAAAAATGGAAAAACCAGGGACGTACAGTAAAATCAGTTCTGAAATCAAGATAAAAACTCCAAGAAATGCCTTCAACTTTGAGATCCACCACTTCTCAGCCATGAAAATACCACACCAAGAGTTCAAATCAACATCCAACATCTATTTCAACTTAGTCTAACAATCAAGACTCGCCAACGCTCATTTTATAAGTTTAAACACACTAAAACAATCACTAAACTACCCAATGCAAGTTGAACATCCTAAACAAGGGATTAGATGTTAACTTACTCGTCTAAAAACGACGACAACGCGAGGACAACGGCAACGATACAAGTTGTCCGTGGCAGCCTCGGCTTGACACGGCAAGCGACAAATGGCGATGAACAGCACACGGCGATCTACGGGGCTCAAGGATGGTAGCGTGAGGTTGTTGGTGGGTGAACGGCGGTGGTGGGGTGATTCAGCCGAGAGAGAGGGAGGGAAGGGAGGCGTGAAAGGGGAGAGAGAGAGTGGCGTGAGAGAGAGAATAAGAGAGAAAGAGGGTTTAAATTTAAATCAAGATCAATGGTTGAGATTTGTTCTTGATGCCCAAGCAAGGATCAAGGGCTAGGATTTGTTCTTGATGCCCAAGCAAGGATCAAGGGCTAGGATGTGTTCTTGATGCCCAAGCAAAGATCAAGGGCCAAGATCAAGCCTTGCTCTCTAAGTTCCATCCAACGGCCAAGATTTAATCTAACAAAAAGGTTTCTAGAAGGGCAAGTTAGCAAATAATTTTCGATGGTCAATTCGTAAAAATTATGAGGCGACGTCCTATAATTCGGGTGTAATATCCTTGAGCATTCGACACGTAAAATCAGATCATAATTCATGGTTGAAATCAATCAATCGCAACTATAGTTTATCTCGAACTAACGGGCGGCTGCTTGAAATAAATTCTTCGATAGCCTTTCCCCTTTGGTTAGTATTCCCTAGGTGATCAGGCCAGAGCGAGAATTAACTAATAGAGCGTCGATGAAATCACCATTTCATAAATCACCAAATTTGGTCAAATTTTCAGGATATCACAAATAACTTCATGAGAGATATAATAGCATAGAAGGAAATAGTCATATAATATATTTCAACTAACAGGATGGTTGCTGATCCATTCACGAAAGTTGTTCCTAGAGATATGTTCTTGATCCACAGGATGTCTCTAGGGTTACGAAGAATGTGATATGTAATATTATTTAGGATCACTGGATTATGTGTGTATCTATATTGTACTTATTTGTTAATGAATTGATGTTTTATCAATTAGTATAATGTTATGAGACTAGCACAAATACACACATATTATTGAAAGGTATGTCACCAGGCAATGATTGGCTTACTCACATAAGCAATCACCTTGAACGCTATATTAAGTGGGTTGAGATAAGACAATATGTACTATAAATGCTGGAAGAGTAGTTTAGTACATAAAACGATTTAATGTCGCCTTGATTGGAATTAAGATGAGGTCTGTTATTCGTATGTGATAAGATTGAACATGATAATCCCATAATCATGTATACCTAAAGGTAGCTGGATGTGAGTACTAAATTGGGCACTGTGGAAAGCGAACCGATATAGCATTCGGGCTAAACATGAGCACATGACCATGTTTAGGCTAAGATCAATATAGTGGATATGTTTAATAAATGACATACGCTCTTATAGAAAGAGAAATCCACCATAGTATGTAATTCATACTACATGTGCTTTATTCGATAAATAAGGGAGATGAGTACATTTATTCCTATTTATTTATCGTGTGAGTCCTTGAGGTAATTTATAATTTACCTTACTTTGTGCCCTATGTTACTTCTAACTATGTTCGCAAAGTAGAAGATCAATGTTGTTACTTTAGCATGCTACCGGCGGTCATGAATAGATATAGCTTTATGAGACGTGTCTAGGAAAGTAGTTATTTTGAAAATGGAGAGAGATATGAGTGCAAAGGAAGACTATTGTTGTTTTACATCTATTACATGTGTTTATTGGTCGACCAATTATTTCGCCTTCAATGGCTTTAGAAATAATTGTAAATACATGGTGTACTTGAGAAAAGTCAAGTATAGCCTTTAAGGAATAGGTATACTTGGACTTATGTAACAAAATTTGTCTGGGATACTGTGAGTCATCAATTGTTTATTTCTTTTTGGGATTGTAGCCATTATGTTATCCCTAACAAGTGCATAATTAGAGCTCCCAAGTGCAGGTGCACTCACTTGTCGCACGGCTTTCTTGCCAGTATGAATTGTTTCTAAGGTAAATGAATGTTGAATACCTTATGTTCTTGATAAAGCATCATGAAGCCCATCATGTGTGAGTAGAAAATGTTACATTTTGTCGGTCTGCCTATGATGAGTGTGTCCAAGGAGCATCATTTGCTCTAATTATGAGTGTGTCTGTGAGACACCTTTTGAAGATGTGCGAGCTTGAGTTGGGTGGGCAAGAGCCGACCATGCTGACGTTGGATGCCTAGTTGGCCCTCGTATGAGTTTGGTGACCTTTGAAAGAGGGAAAAGAAAAAGAAAAAAATTTAAAAAAATAGAAGGACAAAAATACCCTTTAGCCAGCAAGGTCATGCCTTTTTTGAGATTAACATGTGACCACTTCACTTCCAGCTTTTATTTATGATAAAATTAATTTCAGACCTTTATTTGAAAAATTTAGGACATTTCGGGTTTTTATTTGAGATAATGTCTATTTCATGTCCTTATTTGAGAAAACGAGAATATTTTAGGCCCTTATTTGGAAATTTTTTCATTTTTTTTATCATGAAAAAATTTGCACATATCAAAACAATTACATATAAGTGACTTTTAATTGAAAGGTCCCATTCTGGATTTTAGGAAAAAAGAACGATGGAGAGAAATCATGAAATAAATATTAAGATGGAAGTGTATTATGCTATTTTGTCGGAATGGTAAAAGATTGTGTATATTTTTTGTACATATTCTTTTGGTCACACATTAAAAAGTCCTATTAGTGGTAAAATATCGAGTAAATATATAATAAATTTGAAATTTCACGTTAAATTTATAATTGAATGTTGTGCGTTTCTTTGTTATTTGGCCTACGTATCTATGGTTATGAATTATATAATAATTATTTCCATACATAAATGGTAATCGACGTATTACATCAAAATAGTCAACTAAGTACCTCCGTGGCAAAGAAAAAAGAAGTATGCTGATTTGATTAATTTGTGATTATTTCGGGCTGAAGGGAATATAATCAGCTCAATCTCCTCACCCTTTTAGGCTTTGATTGATCCCACGTATCTTGGGCTCAACTTTTAAAGAATTCGGGACATCTGTGAAGCCCAAGGAGTTTAATTCAAAGAAATAATCAAAGTAATATAAAAATATAAAAGAGACTCCAAAAAGAAATGTTGAT
Source organism: Syzygium syzygioides (assembly GCA_031216285.1). Classification (NCBI taxonomy): domain Eukaryota; kingdom Viridiplantae; phylum Streptophyta; class Magnoliopsida; order Myrtales; family Myrtaceae; genus Syzygium; species Syzygium syzygioides. The sequence continues at coordinate 25,366,177 of CM062244.1, read as the reverse complement.
GAAATTTGAACGTCAGCAACATGTATGTAAAAAATAAAATTCTATTTAGTAACTGGTGGAGGGTTAATTAACTTTGATCACCACCAAGTACAGGGTTGTGAGCAACCCGCCTTACTTAAAATATATTCCTAAAGACAATTGGCTATTGTCACTGGCGAAGATTAATAGAAAGAATATTTCCTTATTTAACGAAAATGTTTGGACAAATACTGTCGATAATAATGAAAACATCTTCTATCCGTTAATTTTCCTAAGCAATACAAATAATTATCTTTTTAGGAAATCGTATTCAAAGTCATTCATTTTTTATGAAATAAGCGGAACTCTGATAGCAAAAGTATCTCTTTCAGTAAAATCCAAATTTTGGTACCAACGTTTTTATTTTCCTAAGGGTAGTCATCGATAGCCAGGTGTGTATATGAGATTACAATAGTTGTTAGAGTTATTTGTCAAAATGATGGGTGGGTTATCTATGACTAGACCGAAAGGTTCACGAGACATCTTTAGTGGGGCTTGGCCTTTGGATTCACTGCGAGTTGGACTTGAATAGGAGAAACGCCCGAAATCAACCATGTTTCTTTTTTTAACACAGAAATCAACCATGTTGGTTCACAAGCTTAAGCATGTTCTTGGTACAATGCGCAATCGAGACCAAAACCTTTTAATCAATGTGAAAAGTTCAAAATCTTTCTAAAAATTTGATCATCAAGTCCTTGCACAGCTTTTGAATTGCCTATGCGACACTTGAATAGTTTTGAATCATACTTTTTCATCATAGATTTAAGACTTGATTGAGTATTTTTCTTTTTTGTAAAAAGTTCATAACTTGATTGTACCAACTAAGATTTTATGATTCGATTTTACTTTTCATGAAAGGTTTAGGATCTGTTTGTACCAATTAAAAGTATTATGATTCGATTGCATATAAAAAGATATGGGATGTCCAGTGCCATTTTCCCAAACAAATCCAGCTTGAGGATTAGAAAGGAAAGGTGGGTTTTAGCAATTCAACTTACTCAAAATTTCGTGAAAATTTTACTTTTAATAAAGTCTTTGATTAAAATCGAGTTGTCAAATATGTAATATATAGTTTTTTCTTAGGAAGGTGTAATAGTTAGGATGAGAAAAATGGAGGAGTTCCATAGAATCTACACTTTAATAAAATGAATGATGCATTTCAGTAGTAAATTGACAATATCCCCCAAATTGGAAAGAGTAGTTCAACACCAAATGTCAGGAAGATTTGCCAAGTATATTAAATGGAAATTCACCATAAGGTGTTGTAATTAATGGCTCAACATTAGTTCATGTTCTTTAACTCTTGTGCGGCGGTTTTGATGGACATGTTAATGGACACATAAAATTGACGCAGATCTTCAACTCTGGTGTAGCAGCTTTATGACACGTTAATGGATGAATTAATGGATGCGTTAATGGACGCCTCTCTTCAACTCACATGTAGTAGTGTTGTGGACGCGTTAATGGATGAATTAATGAACCAGTTAATGGACGTCACTCTTTCCCCTGCAACAGTTTTGTGGATGTGGTAATGGACTAATTAAAGGATGCATTAAAGGATGCGTCTCTTCAGCTCTCGTGATATAGTTTTTTTCAGAGGATTTCTTTAGTTCACGATAATGAGTTTGAAGTCTTCTTCAATACCCAACGAGAGAGAGTTATTCAGGATAAGAATTCTCTAGAAATTCACACCTCTAATTGTGCCTGTTTTGAAATTTATTCAAGAGACACTACAAAAAAAGCAGTTTTTTCCGACAAAATTTCCAACGAAAAATTCTGGAAAATTCGTTGGAAAGGGAATTTCCAACGAATTTTCCAACGAAAAAAAATTCGTTGGTAATAGGTTGTTGGAAATTTTTCGTTGGAAAAATTTCCATTTTCGTTGGAAATTTGCAACGAATTTTATTTCGTTAGAAAATTTATTGGAAAATCAGTGGCTAAATTCGTTAGAAAAATTACAAAATTTTTTTTTTCGTAAAAAAAATCGTGGAAATTTTTTTTCCAACGAAAAATTTTTCGTTGGAAAAAAAATTTCTGATTTTTTTTTGTTCAAAAAATTGTGGAAATTTTTTTTCCAACGAAAAATTTTTCGTTGGAAAAATTTCAATTTTTTTTTGTTGAAAATCGTGGAAATTTTTTTTCCCACGAAATATATATTTTTTTTAAAATCGCCCTCGCCGGCGCCTCGTCGCCGGCGAGGGCGCCGGCGAGAGGCTAGCTCGGCCCTCGCCATGGCCGGCGAGGGCGCCGGCGAGAGGCGAGCTCGCCCAGATCTGGGCGAGCTCGCCCGTCGCCGGCGAGGGCGGAGCTCGCCCAGATCTGGGCGAGCTCCCCCGTCGCCGGCGAGGGCGGAGCTCGCCCAGATCTGGGCGAGCTCCCCCGTCGCCGGCGAGGAGCTCGAGCTCGCCCAGATCTGGGCGAGCTCCCCCGTCGCCGGCGACGAGCTCGAGCTCGCCCAGATCTGGGCGAGCTCGCCCCTCGCCGGCGACGAGCTCGAGCTCGCCCAGATCTGGGCCAGCTCGGCCCTCGCCGGCGACGAGGCTTGGTGGCGTCGGGGGAGGTGTCGGGGGCGGCCGATGGTGTCCTCGGGGGCGTCGGGGGCGGCCCAGGTGGCGTCGGGGGCGTCGTGGGGCGTCGGGGGCGTCGGGGGCGGCCGATGGTGTCCTCTGGGGCATCGGGGGGGGCGTCGGGGGCGGCTGTGGCGTCGGGGGCGGCCCAGGTGGCGTCGGGGCGTCGGGGGCGTCGGGGGCGGCCTTGGATGGCCGCGGCGGCGCCGCGGGGAGGGAGCCGACGCCGTCCCGGAGCCGGAGGAGAAGGCGGGGCAGCGGGGAGGAGGCGAACGGGGAGGCGGAGAGGAAGAGGGAGGGAGAAGCTGCAGGCTAAGGAGAGAGGGAGAGAGAGAGAGAGAGAGAGAATGAGAGAAAATAAAAGTGGAAACTGAGAAATAGGGGGGAATAATGAGCGCGAAAAAATTTGAATAAAAAAGAAGTAGGGATTTCGTTGCAAAATTCGTGGGAAATTTCCCACGAATTTTGCAACGAAAATTGTACACACTAACATAATTGGCCGGAAAATTGAAATTCGTTGGAAAATTCGTTGCAAATTTCCAACGAATTTTTTTTCGTTGGAAATTTCCAACGAATTTTCCAACGAAAATTGTACACTTTGAAATTAATGTCCGGAAAATTAAAATTCGTTGGAAAATTCGTTGGAAATTTCCAACGAATTTTCCCACGAATATAAAAAAAAGCCGAATAGTACCGGGTTTTTTTTAATTCGTTAGAAAATTTGTTGGAACTTTCCAACGAAAAACAATTCGTTGGAAATTTCCAACAAATTTTCCAACGAAAATTGTACACACAAAAATAATTACCCGGAAAATTAAAATTCGTTGGAAAATTCGTTGGAAATTTCCAACGAATTTTCCCACGAATATAAAAAAAGCCGAATAGTACCGGGTTTTTTTGAATTCGTTGGAAAATTTGTTGAAAATTTCCAACGAATTTTTTTTCGTTGGAAATTTCCAACAAAGTTTCCAACGAAAATTGTACACACAAAAATAATTACCCGGAAAATTAAAATTCGTTGGAAAATTCGTTGGAAATTTCCAACGAATTTTTCCACGAATATAAAAAAAAGCCGAATAGTACCGGGTTTTTTTAATTCGTTGGAAAATTCGTTGGAAATTTCCAACGAATTTTTTTTCGTTGGAAAGTTCCAACGAATTTTCCAACGAAAATTGTACACACTAAAATAATTACCTAATAAATTAAATTTCGTTGGAAAATTCGTTGGAAATTTCCAACGAATTTTTTTTCGTTGGAAAGTTCCAACGAATTTACCAACGAAAATTGTACACACTCAACTAATTGCCCGGAAAATTAAAATTTGTTGGAAAATTCGTTAGAAATTTCCAACGAATTTTCCCACGAATATAAAAAATGCCGAACAATATCGATTTTTTTAATTCGTCGCAAAATTCGTTGGAAATTTTCAACGAATTGTAGATCGTTGGAAATTTCCAACTAATTTTCCAACGAAAATTAAATTCGTTGGAAATTTCCAACGAATTTTGCGACGAATTTTTTTTGTAGGAAATTTCCAACGAATGTTGTGACGAAAAAGAATTCGTTGGAAATTTCCAACGAATTTTGCGACGAAATAAAATTCGTTGGAAATTTCCAACGAATTTTATTTTTCGTCGGAAAATTTGTCGCAAATTTGCAACGAAAATTTTTCGTTGGAAAATTTTCGTGGCAAAAATGCGTTTTTTTTGTAGTGAGAGTCCCATTCGTATAGCACTAATACAAATAGGTTCGAGGTGTTGTATCTTCAGAAGTATAGTTCGTGAAGCTGCTTAACATCATTGACAGGAACTAATCGCCTTAAGGAGATTCAATTAGCCGTACCTCACATCCTGTTGAATTTCCTATCAATTTTATTAAAAACAAACAATTCACATATTAAAGATTATATAAACATTGATTTGGTCATTATTATATTAAAATTGGTGTTGCTATTATCTTTTTTTATATTTTCTGATTACAACAAACAGTATCGCATTATGAATATTACGTTATTTCTAACAATCTTAAGGCGATGAACTTACTATTTTTCTTTAGAATTTCGTGATGGCTAATAACAATCAAGTTCCCAATGATGTAAAAAATTGCTGGAGATGTTCCTATGATTGTTTCGACTGGTGAGGTTTAGACCTCGTGCTATGGTGTTGTGGTAATAAATGCTGCAAGCCTTCGGGCCAAAACCATCTATGGTGGTACGGGTATAAGTCGCTTGATTGATATACCGGGGATTGTTTTTCAAAATAGAACTGGCCAAATGGCATAAGGTTCAATCCCTGTAGGGATGGTTCAATGGATTTTGCCTAATTTGATGGTGCCGCCTCTAGTAACATCGAATAAGAAACTAGAGAAAATCACTGGTGTGGGCTTTAAGCAGTGACAACAAAAGATGTTCTTTTATTTGATCACGCTGAATCTAGTTGAGTACTTATTAGAGGTGTGCCCAATAATTAGTCCAAATGAGCAAGATGTCATAACGCTTGGGGCAATGGATGCTTGGAAGCATGGGGACTTTCTATATCAAAACTATATCCTTAATTGTTTAGTGACTTTCTTTTTATAATATATACTGTAATATTGAATTGTTAAGCAATTATGAGAGTCCTTAGAAAAGAAATACAAAACTAAGGACATGGGCACCAAGAAATTCATGGTTGCCAAATTCTTGGACTTCAAGGTGGTGGATTCTAAATCTATCATAAATCAAGTTAAGAAATTACAAATAACGACATCTTTGCTAAGGGAATGCTACTTAGTGAATCATTCCAAGTGGTGGCTATTATTGAGAAGCTCCCTCTGGGCTTGTCAAATTTAAAAAATTATTTGAAGCACAAACAGAAAGGGATAAGCTTTTGAAGATCTCATTTCGTGCCTTAAAATCGATGAGGACAATAGGAGGAATGCTAACCCTTCTACTGAACCAAAGGCTAACATTGTTGAGTCCTCCAATTCCCAGCAAAATAGGAAGAGGAAGAAGTTTTTTCATGGAAAAAGCAAGTAGAAGAAATAGTCCCAGAAATTCCAAGAGACAATGTTTTGTCTACAATAAGTTTGGCCATCGAGATAAGGATTGCAAGAAGTGCCCAAACAAAGATAAGGGTGGTGATGCAGCCAAGCAGCTGAATCTGAGAGCATGAAGATAATGAGAGATTGACTATTGTGGTGGTGTATGAGGTATCCTTGGTGTTGAATAATACCGATTGGTGTTTGGATACATGCACCACAATCACATTTGTGTGGATAAACACATGTTCTCATTTAACGAGAAAGTTGAGGAAAAAGAGAAGCTCTACATGGCTAACTCTACATCAACAAAGATTACTGGGAGAGGAAATGTGATCTTGAAGTTCACCTCTGGCAAAGAGATTACCTTGCTAAATCTACTGCATGTACTGGAGATTTGTAAGCATCTTACTTTTTGCCTCATACTTGTTAAAAAGGGTTTCAAAATTATTTTTGAATCTGACAAGTTTGTACTTTCTAAAGGGGGAATGTATGTGGGGAAGGTGTACTTGTATAATGACCTATTTAAAGCCAATGGGACTGTCATTGATGTAAACTCGAAATCCTTGTACCCAAAGACTATTAATAAAGAGAAGCCTTTAGTATATACTATTGTGTCTCCTTATCTATGGCATGGTACATTAGTACACGTAAATTACGAAATAATGAAGAAAATAACAAACTTGAGGTTAATTCCAATGTTTGAGTCGGATGCCTGTTACAAGCGTGAGACTTGTATTGAGGCTAAGTTCACTAAAAAACTTTCAAATCAGTTGAAAGAACGAGTGAACCTCTACAATTAATTCATAGTGATCTATGTGATTTGAAATTTGTAGAAAGTAGAGGTGGAAAGAAGTATTTCATCACCTTTGTGGATGATTGTACTCGATTTTGCTATGTTTATTTGTTATCTAGCAAAGATGAGTCTATGAGCATGTTTATTAAGTATAAAAATGAGGTTGAGAACCAATTTGATAGATGAATCAAAGTGCTTAGGCTTGACAGAGGAGGAAAATACAATTCTTCCAATATAAAGGAGCTGTGTGCTAGTTTGGGGATAATTTTCTAAACAACCACACCTTATACTCTATAGCAAAATGGAATTGCTGAATGGAAGAACATAACTCTAAAGGAAATGGCTAATGCTATGCTTTTAAGTTCGAATTTACCTTAGAACTTGTAGGAGGAGGCAGTATTAATTGCGAACTATATTCTTAATAAAGTGCCCCACAGGAAGATGGGTTACCCATATGAGTTGTGGAATGGAAGGTTACCATCATAATTTTTTTTTGAAAGTGTTGGGGTGCATAGCCCAGGTGGCAATTCCTCATCCTAAATAAATGGTGGATTGCATATTCATCAGTTATGCTCAAAATAGTATCGTATATAGATTTTTGGTTCTCAAAACTGAAAATACAAAAAATTTATGCCAATACTATCCTAGAATCAAGGGGTGCTGAATTTCTTGAGGATATATATATCTTGCAAAAAGAAATCTGGGTGAATCATCTTATAAGAGATTTAGAAAATTAGAATTTGAGAATAATGAAGTTGATGCCAAATGAGCTGAACGTCAAAGGAGCAAGAAGTAATATCATCAATTTGGACCAAGACGACTAAGGGAAGATGGCCATGGATTTAGTGTAAGGACTATCCAATGGTCGGTCAGGGATAGGCTAGTATGGTTGGAACAAGTATTTAGAGGATCGATCATGGTTTGATCAAAAGATCGTTCATGACGGATAGGCTAAGGGGTCGACAATAAAACGACTTCCCAATAACGTAATTGATTAGAGTGATTTGACTATGGAAAGACCTTTTGACCATAAGGGTCGCTAGTGGGACGAACTGGGACGACCATGGATCGGTGTCGTGCGGGCAAGTGCCGATCGAGAGTGATTTTGCACGGCCATGCACTAGTCACAAGTGACTATGGATTGATCCCGTGGTACTTGATTCCATGCGGCTACATGACAATCAAAGGTCGACCATCGATTGTTGATGCTCAAACATGGATTGATCACGAATCGGTCATGGATCGTTGCGTTGAATAGAGTAGGCCATGGACACGCCATGTGCTAGGCCTTGCGCCTAGCCATGGACTAGCTGTGTGCCCGCTAGTTAGGCCACGCGCTAGCCTTGTGCCCGTCTGTGTGTCAGCCATTGTGCTTGACACTTGTGCTAGGTCTTGTGCCCGTCAATTTCGGTCCATACCTAGTTTCGTGCCCATTAAACTTGGCCACAGGTTGTGTATTGTGCCTGTCCATGAGCCAAGGTGTATATTTGGCCCGAGAACCAGCCCCTCGCTTATGTGGCCTAGCCTTGCGCTCGGCGCACTATTGGTGCGGCCCAGTACCGTGCCCATGCACTCGGCCCTAGGCTCGTGCAATAGGCTCGATGCCCCTGTGGCTTGGCCATGAGCCTGCCCTTGTGCCTGTGCGGCTAGGCCCTGTACCAGGCCTTGCGCCCGGTCAAACCTGACCGACTAGGCTACGTGCCAGGATAATTTTACTTGTTTGGCCTTACGCCGTTCAGCTTGGTCTTTGGTTCGGTTGTGTCCAAGCATATTAGGACATATTTTTAGACCGAATCTCAGTTTCAAATGGGACGGTCGATTGATTATGGCATTTTAGAACCCTTAAATTACCTTAATTTATTATTAAACCAAGTTTTAGTAAAAAATTCGGTGTCCAAGAAATGATGTGCCATTAGCACAAGTAAGGACCCCCAATGATAGAGTGTCCTTGCAATTGGGCACATGATTCATGCTTAGGAGCCTTTGCACAAGGTGACAACTTGATAAGACTAAGTTGCCAGTAATAGGGCCTTGGCACCAATGATGAAGACCAACCCCAATGATGGAACCTTGGCATCAATAATTGTGTTGTCTTTACTTGAACCAATAATGTTAGAATCCTAAGGAGTGGTCCACCCCTAGAGAGGAGATTCATGAACAAGAGACAAATGGATTACTTCTTTGTTAAGTTGTCAATAATGGAGATTATGCAATAAGGCACCAATAATGAAAAGAGGGATAGTAATTGAGGTGTGTAGAGAAAGATACTAATAATTTGTGTCTTGGAGACCAAGACTAGGTCATTCACGCCCAAAGAGAAGAACAAGACAATGAAATCATTGAAGAGCTATTATTAGGAGAGCTTAGATATCTTCTTAGACATTAATGAAGAAGATGAGTCACAAGCCCTAAAATTAGGACATAATGACCTTAGATTAGAGACTTGGAGACCAAGTTAGAAATGAGTGGCCCAAGTTGAAAGCTTGATAAGGAAGCTTAATGATGGTGAAGACTTTCAAGACCCATTGATCATTAACTTAGACTTTTAAGGCCATCCATTATTACATTCGGCTTCATCTTCATTAAAGACCTTTAGTGGACCGCACTATAAATAAGCTTGGTCCCCACTTAGTTTCCTTTTTCCTCACACCACTATCATTCACGCCACTTTCCCTCTCCCTTGCCTACTCCACTGTCTGGCCCCTTTCCTTTCTTGTTTACGCCATACGCTCTCTTCTCCCACTACTCTCTCTCATGTCGATCACCATCTTCTCCCTCACGTCACTTTCTCATCTTGGTCCGCAATAAATCTCGCTTTTGTCGAGTAGCGTAAGTATGTTTCCTAATCTTGGGATAAGATGATGAAATGTGTTATTGGCTAGTGTTTGTACCCGATCAGTGCTTGGACTTTGCATGATGCTTGTTGGTCGCATCATTCTTTGTATGCTATAAGCTTGAGTTGATACATGACTTGACCACGAAAGAAGGAATGTATGTTGTGACATTCTGAAATTAAACCAATTTTTGGGATTTATGAAATAAATATATCTTCGATGCATTTTTAGTTAAATCTCACTTGGAATTGATCACTCTTGAGAAGACTAACTGTTAGGGAATGGCTAGCTAGGAATCAAGTACGTGGACCTAAGAACTTAGTTATGGATCGACACTTCGACCATAAAGATTGATGAGGAGATATTTTGGACCATTATAGGCCGATCCAAGGATGGTTATGGAACGATTTGTAAATGTTGTATAATTGGATTGCGGGTGATTCCGTTTGACTATTGTATGAATTTCGAACAATCCTAAACCTAATCCGAAAGATCACGTCAATTGGAACTAGTGATTGACCCTCGCAATTACATGACAACTGAGGTCGCCATGGCTTAAGTAATCTTAAATGTGGCTCGATATTGAATTAGCCACTAGTTGATACGCGTAATTCTTAAAAGCTGTCCGTTAGTTTGAGATGCATTAAAGTTGCGGTTAATTGATTTTAGCCATGACTTAGAATCCGGAATGGGATGTTGAACTTTCAAGATTCCACGAAAATTTATCGGATGTTGTCTCATCAAGCGTAGCCAACTATTAGATCGCTCGGAATTATCGAAAAAGTATAACTTGGGTCGGGTATTGGAAAAGACCATTTTACCCCCGAGGATATTTGAATTCATTTGAGACATTGAAGGTCAACTTGAACATTGATGCTTTCCCTCCAATGGCCAAATTTGATGGACCGTTGTGCCCCTCCTCTCCTTATTTATTTTGCTTGCCATTTGTTATTTTGTGTAATTAGTCGAGAGGAAATTTGTGAGCCCTAGGATCTTGGCTTGAGGAAGGGGAAGGAATGTGGGCCCTTGGACGTGAGTTAGTGGGGTTAATAGATAGTTAATCACTATTGTCACCCTTTACTCTCTTTCTCCTTCATTCTATCCCTCTCATCCACGATCACTCTCCCTCCCTTACTCTCTTCATCTTTGGCGATCACTTTCCCCCGGCTGAGACAGACCTTGCTCAGCCGCTCCAGCCACCGTTTAGCCGTTAGAGACACGTTGGAACTACCGCCAACTGCCGTTGCTGCTCACTGTTGTCACCACCCTCTCTCTTTCGTCCTTTCTTCTCATTTTTGGTCATCACCACCTCTAGCCGAGACTAGCACCACCTTTCACTGTCACCACCACCCCGTGCTCATCCTAGCTGTGATCTACCCATGACTAGCGCTGCCGCTGAGCCACCTATCTGTCCGCCGGAGCAGCTGCTTGCTTGGCTTGGCTTTGCTTAGGATTCCGAGTAAGTGCACCATAAATCTTGGCTAGGATAATGGGTTACTAATGACATGTGTAAGGGCTGATTAATGACTGTTTAGAGATGGTTTAGTTGCTGGATGAGTTTGGTTGCTTGTTGGTTTTTGCTCGGTTGATTCTTGGTTTAGTTGCTGGATGAGTTTGGTTGCTTGTTGGTTTTTGCTCGGTTGATTCTTGGTTTAGTTGCTGCTGTGCCTTTATGTTCTTTTTATTTTTGTGGAGACTTTGTTGCACTGATTCTGAGGTGGTGTTCTTCGTAAAAATTATTCCTAACATCTTGAAGCATAACAAAAATTGAATCTGGAATTTTTGGAGATCATTTGGGGTCATTTGGAAGTCAATTTTTGGACTGTCTCAAAACTGTCGGAATTACTATTCACTCGACCTTTTTGTCTTTCCAAATTTTTATAAATTTTTTCAGGCCTTTTTTCAACAAACTTCTTCCATAAAAATTGTTAAAAACACTTGTGTCTATGACATATAAAAATTTCAAAGCTTTCTAAAGGCCCAATTCCAAAAAAAAGCATGAACATTAGGTCTTGTCCCAAATCTGGCCCGAATTTTATTTTGTCTAAAAAAAAATCACCAACTTTCAACCGTGTTCCAAATTTGGCCTCTATTAACTCTCTATCCACTCTCACAGTTAGTCATCCGACGTGGCTTTTCCACGTCAGCAATAATATCCACATTAGCAATTAAGGCACAACTACACCACAGCAGCAATAAAAGCAGATGTCCACCTGGGCTACGCTTTCTCTTCTTCATCTCCTTCACACAATTTTCTCTTTAGGGTTTTCTTTCTTCTTTCTTCTTTCTTCATCCAATACATGAGCGAGAGGCTTCGATTCGTTCGAAGATCTCGCGTGCTCTCCTTCGCGCACTCATCCTCTCACACAAAGTTGCTCACTCTCACATTCGGCCGTTTAGAGACTTGTTTCTATATGGAATCACGTTTGGTCAAGATCAAATGAGCAAAATCTTGTGCACTTGATTGCTTAGAGACATCAACTTGTCTAAAGAGCGAGCTAGCGAGCGAAGATCTCGCGCGCTCGCTTGCTCACTCTCATGGTCGGCCATTTAGAGACTTATTTCCATCTGGAATTTTGAAGATTTCATGCACATTTGGTCAAGATCAAGTGAGCAAAATCTCGCGCGCTTGGTCACTCAGATACATCAACTTGTCTGAAGAGCGAGCGAGCGAAGATCTTGCTCGCTCGCTCATCCTCTCACACGGAGACGCTTAATCTCGCATGTACTCGTGCTTGTTCGCTCGAAGGATGCTCGCTTAAGAGTCGAAGAGGACAGAGTGTTGAAGTCATTAAACATAAGGTATTCTTCTTCTTCTTTCTCCCATGCATTTGGACATATTAAATTATGAACACCATGTGCTTAATGGTTTGTCTAGTAGTGATTTATCTCACAAAAATTGAAGTCAGTGCTACATCTGAGTGTTTAGAGGAAGTGTTAAATTTAAGTCTTCCCTCTAGTGAGGTGAGATGATTCTCATAGGAAAATTTAGTAGCTTTAGTTCTATAGATAGGGCCATTAGATCAATTAACAAGCTGTTTACAATGTTAGAAGTTGAGTTGAAAGACTGCGTTCAAGCAAGATATTGAAAGCGCGTGCATCTTGTAGTTAAATAGAGATGTGAAGCCTATTTGTGATAGGATTACTACATTCATTTTTAAAGAGACTTTAAGTACAAAAAGGAATTCTTCATCTTTTTCCTCCTAATCTATTAGAAGGCATTGAACCGAAGGATTAGTTCATAAGGTTATGTATTTCAAATGTGTTCTCTAGCTATGGGTTGTCACGAGTTTAGATATTAGGAGCCAGAACTTATTTTTTCTTTATAGTTTCTGATCAATAAGCTGTTGTTTTATGAAACTCTTTTCCTAATGTGAAGTGTATCATAACTGCTCATTATGCCATACAATTACTAAAGCTATTGTTGTCTTACTAGGTATTTAATTAGTACAATGAGTTCAACGTTGAACTTCAAATGTCCAATTTTTTATTCTAGTTTGTTTATAGGATTGGGCCGGTTGGGGTTCCAGGTCACCATCATTTTGCTAGTGGAAAATTAAAGTGTTGTCAATTGAATAAGTAACAATGATGAGTTCATTCAATTGTTGGCCTTTTATTTTTAAATATTGTTTTTAGTTTCCAGTATATGACTTAGTGTGTTTTTTCACAAAATGAAAGTGACAGTGACGATGGTTCATTAGGCTTGTGTGATGATGAAATAAATATATCAGATGACGAAGAGATTAGAACAAGGGAGATGAGGAAAGATTTTAGGGAAGCAATAATTGAGGAGTTAGATAATGATGGAGACCTAGCTGAAGGTTCCATCGATATAAGAATGGAGGAGGAGTTTGGTGTTATTCCACACGAAGGTGGGGATGATGATGAAGATGCAATATCGGATGATGAACCTCTAAGTGGTCCCGATATTGATAATTTTGAAGAAGTTAGTGGCACAACTAGATGAATTGTTAATAGGTATGATCCTATGTGTGATCATAACGAGAATGTGTTTAGTCTAGGTATGGCATTTAAATCTCATGATTTAACATTTTTTGGCAAAGGAGTCAAAAGAAAAGAATGGAAGCAAAGTTGTAACCCTTGGAAGAGTTCTAGACACGCCTTTGAACAGAAGACTACAGAGGAGTTGGGGGCTTTCACCTTCCATCTTTTCTTAGTTGGGTTGTGTTAGGCCTCCTTTGTATAGCTTTTTCTTCTCTTTTATTCCTTCTTTTTCTCTAAGGTGACTGTGTTCCCTTGGTTTTTTTTAGTCCTTGTGGGGCTTAGTTAGTCTCTTGCTTTCCTTTGTATTTGGTGATTTGAAAGTAATTTATACCTTACCCTTACCAAAAAAAAAAAGAAAAAGAATGGAAGCAAAGTGTGTGAGTGGCTGTGGTTGGAGGTTATATGGCAGTTGGGTTCAAAATGAGAAAACTTTTGTAATAAAGAGAGTTGGAAATCCACATAACTACAATAGAAGCCTTACAAATAGGCAAGCCACTTCTACATGGCTTGCTCGTGAGTACATGCCTAAGATTAGAGCCCGACTCACTTATTCGGCTACCGAAATGCAAACAGATGCAAGAGAAAGATTTACCCTAACCCTTGATAAAAAAAATGTTACCCAGCCATATTGAGAGCTCTTAGTTGTATAAGGAGGTCGATAGGAAAGCAATATGATATGCAAAGATTTTATTTGGAGAAGCTCAAGAGAGTTAGTAAAAATGGAAGATTTGAGATGGAGGTTAACCCAGAAACCAAAGTATTTGAGAGGTTTTATGTGGGCTTTGATGAGTTGAAAATGGCCTTTATATCAGGATGTAGGGATGTGATAGGCTTGGATGGGTGCTTCCTTAAGATTGGATTGAATGGTATGTTATTATGTGCCGTTGGACGAGATGAAAACAATCAAATGTTTCCAATAACTTGGGCACTTGTGGAAGTTGAGTCTAAGGCATCATGGACTTGGTTTCTCGCTCAGTTATTTATTGACTTGAATGTGGACACAGGCGAAGGCTGGACTTTTATCAGTGATCAACAAAAGGTAATATGTCATATTTGTCTTCATTGGCTATTACACTATATTGGTACAATCATTGTTGTGACCTATTTGTTTTTCATTGGTTTATTATTTTGGTTGTAGGGACTAATGAATGCGGTTTCATGGCTATCTCCACAAGCAGAACATCAAAATTGTGCAAGACATATATATGTGCTAATTGGAAAAAAACTACACAAAGGCGATACTTTGAAGAATCTCTTATGGAGGGCTATGAGGTGTACATTTGAAGCTGATTTTGATATGGTAAAGGCAAATTTGAAGATGGAGTGTCCTAAAGGTTATGAAGACTTTATGAGATAAGGCCTTAAGCACTTCTGTAGGGCTTTCATTAAGACAAGTACCAAGTGTGACGTGGTTGAAAATAATTTAAGTGAGACCTTTAATGGATACATTTGTATATTGAGAGCAAAACCCATTCTTAAGATGCTTGAAGAAATACGAGCTATGTTGATGGAAAGAATGACAGAGAGAGAAGCCAGTTAATGGTTGATCAAATAGATCCAATTTGTCCAAGGATTAGAATGAAGTTGGAGAAGACTAAACTTGAGTCCAGGTATTGTTTTGCTAGAGTGTCTTTGGGAAATAAATTTGAGGTTAAGGGAATGGCAATAGATTTGTGGTTGACTTAGCTGGGAAGACTTGTGCTTGTAGGGAATGTGATATCTCTGGTATACCATGTAGACATGCCACATGTTGCATTGCTTTCATGAAATTAGACATCAATGATTACGTTGATGATTGCTTTAAGAAAGAAGCTTATGAAAAATGTTATCAATTTCCCTTCCCGATCATGAATGAGGAAAAAATGTGGCTCAATGTCAATGGTGAGCCAATCAAACTCCCACCTTACAAAAGGAAAAGAAGTAGAGAGAAGAAAAATAGATCAAGGATAAGGATGATCGAAGTAGAGACAATGAGAAATTGACAAAAGTTGGAGTTCAAATGCGATGTTTAAATTGCCTTCAATATGGGCATAATAAGAAGACATGCAAGAATCCCATGACATCCAGGCCACACGAAGTATGTCCTATCAGACAATTTGTAATTGTCGATAAGATTTTTGTTGGGTTATCACAAATGATATCATTGGTATTTCTTGTGTTTTTCACATGTAGGCAAGACGAGGAAGACCAAAGAAAATTGATGGGGCTAGTGGTGCGCAAGCTAGTTCACAAGCTAATAGATCATCTAATGAGAACTCCACTATCATTAGGAAGGAGAGAGCACAGGCTAGTGCTTTATCACGTATAATTTTATTTTCATACCACGTGTATATTGTGATTAATGTTTGATACTCATTTTGTTTCTTTAGGCAAGACAAGGATATGGACTTTTCATATCTAAAGCTACTAGGAATTTCTATTTAAGGGTAATCTATGTCTAATGTTTTATGTGTGTCAAAAAAAAAAGCTAAGTTCGTATGTTTATTTTTTTTTATTGCAAATGCTGGGTAGTGATAGAGTTATTGACATTGGAGGTCCATCCATTTCCAAGGGATAAACAAGAGCAAGGAATGTTGTTGAAGTTTCACTAGGCCAATCTTCTACTAATATCTCAGAACCTCCATGTACTCAAGAATCTAGAATTGGTGGTTAACTGTGAAATTATGGACCCGAAAATGCTTGTGCAGTGCCTTCTACTAGATGTTGAGTTGTAGATTGAAAAGTGCTAGTTTTTTGTTGTTTGTAAGTAGATTTGGCTATGCATTATGTGTTTGGGGATTTGGCAATGTCATTTTGTATATGTGATGTTTTAGCTATGCACTATGTGTTCGGCTGGTTTGGAAAGCTCGCCAAGAAATGAGGCAGAACTTGGAACGTTTCGATTTTGCAAATTTAGATTTTGCAACATGTAGGTAACATATATAGAAAGAGTTTATTTTTAGGAACTTGTATAAGATTATAGCATGATATTTTGGGATATATATTTTGTTCACAAGTAGATTCCGTAAAAGATGGTGGCATTAAAGAGGAACTTCCTTTCATAAAACAGTAGCATTTGCTTTCATCCAAATCTGCATAATCCTTATCACTTTAAAATAAAAATGAAATGGGATAAGCATTCGCCTTCCTGATCCTGACCCTAGAGAGAGAGAGAGAGAGAGAGAGAGAGAGAGAGAGAGAGAGAGAGAGATGGGTCATATAAAGTCTTGAGGTGGTAGATGCAATTTCAAATTAGTGAACCAAGCTTTGTAAGACCAATGCCTATTGCCTACAATTACTCCATCCTCGTATGCTGACAATGCTAGCTTCTTTCTTAGTCATTTGATATTTCTAAGCAAAAGGTGTTGTGTAATGCTAAAACGATTGATTTTCATATGAATTTTCTATGTCTTAGCAAGACTCGGTGATGCAAGGTTTTGATGCAGATGTAAAACAAGATTGTTTCTTTAGATCGGCCCGTTTACAGGTAATTGACAATATCAAGTATCTAAAATGGTTCTATCCATGCATTTGTAACTCTGGCTTGAATTTTGGTTGATAGGGTTTGTTCTTGTATGCCTGCAAGTCACATGTCTTAGCCATGTACTGCATAAATTGTTGTAGATGGAACCACATTTGAGGAAAAAAAAAAAACTCAAACTCTTGCTCCGACTCTATCGTCTACAAGTTCAGAACTTGTGGAAACCCAATTAATTTTTTTTCTCCTTTTCCCCTTTCTTTCAATGCAAAACACAAGCCTAGTTTGCGAGACATACCTATTCGCTTCTAACTTAATAACATAATCCAATGACCAAAATGTCAAAGCAACAAAGGCAATAAAGAACCAGCTAGGAGATTCAGAGCCCTTTATGCAAGAACAAACTCAAACAGAGACAACGATGCAACTCCTGCAAAAATGCTGTGATCCATTTAACCGACTTTGTTCAAGCTGTGACATATCTCGGCTCACCCCTCCACATAAGCCCAATAAACGAATATTATTCACCAATGTAAAATGAATCATCTAGCATATTCTCCAAACTATCAGGAACATAAACTAAATTAGAGAATTTACAAACATCCTAACTTGATCAAGTTGGCAGCTTTGTTACATTAAATGGGCCACTATTTCAATTTAAACACTTCTAAATCCTCTACGCTACTCAGACAATTAGCTTGATGCCAATAATATGAGGCCTTTATATGATGTTAGCAACAACTCTTCCCAATCAGCAACCCAACAGCAACCATTATGTTCACTTTGGTGCATCATTAGCAACTGGAGATAGTGGTTCTTCCTGACATAAACATTATCAAATGGAAACTCCAGCAGCTGAGTTTAATCTAACACATCCTCTCTTTCAAATGACTCCATTAAGTCTATCACAAATAGGCTTCACATCTCTGTTCAACTGCAAGATGCACACGCTTTCAATATCTCGCTTGAAGGCAATGTGGTTTTCTCCTTCCAACTTACCTTCTAACATTGTCAACAGTTTGCCAATTGTTAATTGATCTAATGGCCCTATCTACGGAACTGAAGCTACTAAATTATTTTTCATCATTAGAGGGAAGACTTAAATTTAATACTTCCTCCAAACACTCGGATGGAGCATCACTCTGCAAGATAAATCAATTGACTTCAAATTCCATGAGATAAATCACTTCTAGACAAATTATTGAGCATATGGTGATCGTAATTTACTAAGTCCAAATGCATAGGAGGAGGAGGAAGAATAATACCTTTTGTTCAACGCCTTAAACACTCTGTCCACTTCGACCATTAGACGAGCATCCTTTGAGTGATTGAGAGCGAGTATGTTCGAGAGTGAGCATCTCCGTGTGAGAGGATGAGCAAGCGAGTGTTCACTCTTCAAATGAATTGATGTCTAAATTGATCATCACTCGAGCATGTGCGAGATTTTGCTTGCTTGCTCTTTAGACGAATTGATGTCTTTGAGCAATCGCTTGCTTGCTCTTCAGACGAATTCACATATATGAGCGACCAAACAGTCGAGCGTGAGAGCGAGACTTCGTGTGAGAGGATGAGCATGCGAGATCTTCGGACGAATCGAAGTCTCTTGCTCGTGTATCGAATGAAGAAAGAAGAAAGAAAACCCTAAAGAGAAAATCATGCGAAGGCGATGAAGAAGAGAAAGTGTAGCCCAGTGCATATTTGCTTTTATTGTTGCCATGGTGTATTTGTGCCTTAATTGCTGACGTGGAAAAGCCACGTTAGATGACTAACGGTGAGAGTGGATGGAGAGTTAACGGGGGCCAGATTTTGGACACGGTTGAAAGTTGGTGATTTTTTTTAGACAAAATAAAGTTCGGGCCAGATTTGGGACAAAACCTAAAGTTTGTGCTTTTTTTTGGAATTGAGCCGCTTTCTAAATAGATTTAGGCACTGATTGGGATGCATTTTGAAGACTGGGTGACTTGTCCGAATGAATTGATTTCTGTTTGACTTCGAGTGATAAAAAGAGGTGTTTACAGTCGGAACTGGGTTTTGTGCTCCTATGAAAAATGTTTATCAAGATGCTTTCTATGACATATCCGAAATTCAGAATTTTTGGAGTTGAATTACTATTTATTTTGAAAGGATTTTGGTTGTTGTGCAGCTGCCCAAACTAGCCCCAGTTCTGTGTAAGTTTGGTTTTCTCTCTCTCGGGGACTATTCGGTATTATTGTTACATATGAGAGGCGCAGCTTTTTGTTAGATGAGTACAGATTTAGTGGCATTTGACTAATTGAAAAGATGAGAATTGGTTTGAGTGTTTGAATGTTTGTGTGATCATATAATGCCTTGATGCGTCTTACCCAGGGATTTGACCCATCTTGATGCGTTTTATGTGAGATGGTGCTTGATTTATCGAATGCTCGATGGGGGCTCGAATGCTAATTGCTGTGAAGGCCGGATTGATACTCCTCATGGAATGCTATCTTGATGCATTTAACGTGGGACGTTGTTGTCGCCGTCGCCGACGTAGCGGGACGATGCTTGGTTACATCAGAAGACCGATAACTTGATGTATTTTACGTGAGTTCGGGGGAGCTCGAGGGACCAATAATAATCTGGACTTAGTGAGTGCGATATGCATTATGGAATGCCATATTTGAGACTAATGTTGGACATGTCTAGATTATTAAGTGTGTTATGCCTAATGAGCGTTGCCATGTTGTGGCGGTTCTCTAACGTGCAGGGCTTACGTATATGCCAAGGTGAGATAAGGTCGCTTGTGATTGATGTGGCACATTGATTGATAGAATTGCATATTTAGAGTTGTTCGGAGGTACATGTTAGCCTAAGCGAGGCTTAGGTGATTACTTATTGAGATTTATTCTCATTGTTGTATCCCAAACATTTCAGATCTCCGACCATGAACATGAATGGCTCATCGCAATATTTTGGGGTACCAATGCATATAGAGCATATGTTGACGAAATACCCGATGAGAAAAGATAGGGTTTACATTAGGCATGCTATTACTATTTGGGTAGATGAGGGCGAAACCTTTTGGAAACCACATACCTTTTTGGCTTGGTTCTACCAAGACAGAGATGAGTTATTTGGTCCACTCTGGGGATTTGATGTTCCCCCTGATGACGAAGTAAAAGAGTGGGACTTTGTGACATTCCAAATTTCAACCGATTTTTGGAATTTATAAAATGTCTAATTCATCAACGTGCTTATAATAAGATTTTGCCCGGAACTGATCACTCTTGGATTATTTTTTTAAATTAGAGATTTTTTTAGAATCGCACTCGATCGAATTTGGCCATTATTTAGAGCCCAAACTTTGGTGTCGAATTTCTCGAAGTTTTACGATGAATTTAATTGGATGGTATCGATATTATTATGGCCAGCATCAATATTATCCAGGATAAGTGAAAAGTAAAATTTGGACCAAGTGCGGATTTAGACCAGTAGACCTTCCTCATAGTGTATTGTAGTTATTATCTTTTGGCCTTTTTCCTAATTTATAATTAGGGTTTTTCGTGGGCCGTTGAATCGTTTTCGGATTTGAAGGAGGATCATTATATCGCACTCAAGTGCATTTGACTTTCTCTCTCTTCTCTCTCTCTCTATCCTCCCCCACGTCGCCACTGCCCCACGCTGCTAACTTTCTCCTCTTTCCCTATCGAACATTCCACGTTGTTGACCCCTTTTTCCACTGACTTTCTCCACTTTTCTTGCGTGATTTCTACTTCTACTTTGCTGACCACTGACCATGCTGCTGCTGCCCATGCCTCTACTGTTGTTGCTCATGATGCTTCACTTGGCTGCTGCTTCCTTCTGCTTACTTCTTCTTCCTTCTCTTCTTTACTTTGCTGTTTTATTGCTGCTGCTGCTTGCTTCTTCAGCTTCTGCTTCCTCTGGCTTTTACTGCTTCCTATTCTAGCTGACCATACTAGCTACTCGCCAACCACTATAGCCTCGCCTTCCTAGCCGCCGGAGACATGCCGGAGCTGTAGACCGCAGCTGCTGCTCCTCGTGCCAAACACCCCATTGAGACGCTTTCTACCTCTTTTCCCTCTTGCCATCACCACTACCCACAATCACCCTCACACCATCATTGACTACCTGAGCTACCATCTGCTGTCCGCCCTCACCATTGCTTCGCCGGAGTAGTAGTTGTCATGCCAAGGCTCTTATTTGCTCCCTTGCTAGGTTGTCTATCTTAGGCTCACTTGTAAGTGGTTTCCTAACTCTTGACTAGGCTAAGGGGTGACTAATGGACATGTTTAGGGGTGGATTAGGGCTGTGGATAGTTGGTTTAGTGGTTGTATAAGCTTAATTTGCTTAATAGTGCAAGTTTAATGATTCTGGAATTTCCGGTTGTTACTATACCTCTGCGCTTTGTTATTTTTTTGGTGATCATTGTGGGCCGAATCTGAGGAAGTGTTCCGCATGGAATTTGTTCCCAACATCTTTAAGTATAACATACTTTAAATTCAGAATTTTTGGAAGTTGTTTGGGGTCATTCAAAAGTCGATTTTTAGACCATCACAAAACTGCCCAATTTCACCCGACCTTCATGTCTTTTCGAATATTTATAAAATTTTCCAAACCTTATTTTAACAAACTTCCTTCACAACAATTTTTAAAAACACTTGTGTCTATGACATATAAAAATTTCAAAACTTTCCAAAGTGATTTGGGTACTGAATGAGTTGTATTTTTTATGGTCTGAGGGGTTGTCCGAGCAAACCGGGTTCTGTCCGGCTTTGAGTGTCAAAACAAGGTGTTTACGATTGGAACTGGGTTTCAAGTTCTTGATGAAAAATATTTTTTAAGATGTTTTATGTAACATATTCAAATTTCAGAATTTTTGGAGTTGATTTAATATTTATTTCAAATGGATTTCTGTCACTACGCAACTGCCCAGTTTGGACCCGATTTTGTATATTCTCGATTTTTCCCTCTCACAAGAATTATTCGTTGATATCGTGGTGTTTTGATGGATTTAGTTGACATTGGGCTAATTTATAAAGATAAAAATTGGTAATAATTGCTGAGGTGTATGCATGGTTACGACAAGTTCCGTCTTGGCAGGGGTTCGAGATGATACCCGACGGGGGTTCAGATGCCATCTAGGCGGGGGTTCTAGATGTTGTCAATTGCGGTAGAGGCCGGATCGATGCTCCTTTGTGGCATGCTATCTGGGCGGGGGTTCCGGACGTTGCCGTTGCCGAAATAGTAGGACGATACCTAGTTACGCCAGAAGACTGGCGGGAGTTCGATGGCCCAAGGGGTCGTTAATCATCTGGACTTAATGAGTGCGATTTGTATTGGGGAATGCTTTGCCCGAGTTAATTGATGAGGACATTTGGATTATTAATCATGTTATGCTTGATCATGCCATGAATTGCTTTGCACATGCTTGATGGGCAATTGGCCAAGTTATGGCGATATTCTAACGTGCAGGGCTTGTGTATGCGCCAAGGCGAGGTAGGGACGCTTGTGATTGTTTATGGCATGTCTATTGTTTGAATCGCATGTTTAAAATTGTTCGGAAGTACGCTTTGGCCTAAGTGAGGCTTAGGTAGTTGCTTATTAAGAAGTCTTCTCATGGTTGTATAACCAAACCATTTCAGACCCGCGACCGTGATTGATCCAGAGACATTGCTAGGATACTACGGGGATTGAGGATAGGTCGAGTTACCCTATCTTTTGAGTACACCTTTTTGTAGAGGAGTTAAGCTTACCAACCACCCGATCCTTGTTGTTGTGCGTGGTTCATAGATAGTGGTGTCGTAGAAGGCTTGCAAATGTATGTGTTGTAATCGACGTTATGTTTATAAAAGTGTCTTGTTTATGTGTATTCTTTGTCTCTCTACTATCCCATTGTTTATATGTTGTACGGAGAGTTCGAGGTTGCTTCCGCATGCGTTACTCGTTAGTGTTTTGATTGGGTTGGCGATAATTCTTGGGATGTCGCGTACATTACGACCACAAAGGGATGATCGCACGCTCGTAGGGTTCGGGGCATGACATCCCCATTGATTTAGTATCAGAGCAAGGTTAGCTCGATCCAAGTTGGTCGAGATCTGGAGTGATAAGGAGCGATGACTTTGGGGTAGTTAGTTAGGGGGATCTGTTTGATCACAAGTTTAGAATGCTTAATGAATGCCTAGTGAATATGTGCTTATGATTGCTGGATGCTTGCTTAGTGATATTCATGATTGCAGGCATTGCAAGGAGTATGGCAAGATCGAGAATCCTACTAGCTATATGCTCATCATGCTTGTTTTGGTGGCTGCTTATCCTATGCTTATTGTTGTGATTTACTGCCTAGAACTGCTAGACTTGAGTAGATGGCTTAGGTCTCTAATTCCTGGGCAGAATTATAGCAAGTTTAGATGTTATTGAGAGAACCCAGTGAGGATGAGCAGCCGAGGCAGAGGAACTAAGGGGACAAGAGGCCAAGAGGGTTCACGAGCTAGAGCTATGGAGGATCCCAGAGTGGATAGGATATTGAGGGCACTTACGGAGGTTAGAACCTTAATGGGTAGGCAGACTCAAGGACAAGCCGCTACTATTGCTGCTGCTGCAGAGGCCACTGTTACCCCTGCTAACGGGTCTAATGGAAATAATGGGAATAATGGTCATAATGAAAATGGAAATGGAAATCGCCCGATGCATCAACTAGTAGAGCAGTTTTTGAAGCTTAAGCCGTCCAAGTTTAACGGAAAAGGTGATCCCAAGGCCACTATTCTTTGGGTTAAGGAATTGGAAAAGGCCTTTGCACTGCTAGGGTGCACGGAAGAAGAAAAGGTGACTTTGGCTATGTACCAACTTCAGGGTGTGGCAAATGATTGGTGGGAGGCTACCCGAGGTAGAATTTTCCCTGCAAGCATTGTTCCGAACTAGACCGCCTTCATTGAGACCTTTAATGGGAAGTACTTCTTTGAGACAGCCCGAGAATAGAAGATGGTAGAGTTTTTATGGCTTCGCCAAAATCAGATGTCAGTGGATCAGTATGAAGCAGAATTCGCTAGATTGTCTAAGTTCGCACCAAGGATGGTGGAAGACCCTGTGGATAGGGCACGGAGGTTTCGAGATGGATTGAAGCCAAAACTCCACAGTCAACTGATACTTCTGAATTTGAGGGATTATAATGAACTCTACGAGCGGGCACAAATGGTGGAACGAGATATGACAGAAAGGGCTACTGCTTCTGGATTGTAGTATGTACCGGTTAGGGACAATCGAAACTTTGGAAAGAAGCCTATGACTGGATATAGGCAATTTATCCCTCCCGTTAGGAAAGACATTGGAAAGCCGAACTATCACTCCAGCGCGGCATGTCGATTGTGTGGAAGTAGGCATGGCAATGGCCCTTGCCCGGGCATAAGTAGAGCTTGTTATGGATGTGGCCAACATGGTCACCAAGTGAGAGATTGCTCGAGCTGACAAGCTAGGCCACCAATGCAACCGCAATAGCCTCGAATGGGAAATCAGGTTGGAACTGCCCCGCAAAATACTCAGAACCGACCCCCAGCTCAAGGGAAAATATATGCTATGGCTCGCAAAGAGGCTATCCAAGGATGCACCTGGCGTGGTCACAGGTACGGTCTCTTTATGTGATCATGCTGCTTATACCTTATTTGATCCGGAAGCATCACATTCATTTGTGTTTGAGCAATTTGTTGATATGGCTTGCATGGAATAGAAATCGTTAGAAGTAAATTTATGTGTTACCACCCCTCTTAAGGATAAAGTGCTAATCTTGTTAGGATGTTCAAAATGTAAGATTGTTGTTGGTGGTAGGGAGGAGTTGATCGATTTGGTTGTTTTAGCTATGTTTGATTTTGATGTCATTATTGACATGGATTGGCTGGTTAAATCCGAAAGCCGTTATGGACTGTAGTAACAGGGTGATCCAATTTAATCCAATTGATCATCCTAGATATGAGTTTATAGGGAACCGAGGAAGAACCTCGATCCCTTAGATTTCGTCGCTCGAGGTGACTAAGTTGTTGGACGATGGGTGTCAAGGTTACCTGGCGACCGTGGTTGATTCGTCGATTAAGGAACCGAGGCTAGAAGAGATAGCCGTGGTGTGCAATTTCCTCGATGTCTTTCCTTAAGAATTGCCAATATTGCCATCTGAGAGGGAAGTAGAATTCATAATTGAGTTGGCCCCTAGGACAGAACCGATATCTAGAGTGCCCTACAGAATGGCATTATCAAAGTTAAAGGAGTTGAAGGTTCAGATGCAAGAACTATTTGATAAGGGGTTCATCCGTCCAAGAGCATCACCGTGGGGAGTGCCAGTGCTGTTTGTAAGGAAGAAGGATGGGTCCTTGCGTTTGTACATTGACTATAGGCAGTTGAATCAAGTGACTGTCAAGAACAAGTACCCGTTACCAAGAATAGATGACTTGTTCGATCAACTATAAGGGGCATCGGTACTCTCCAAGATAGACTTAAGAACGGGATACTATCAGTTGAAGATTAAGAAGAAGGACATACCGAAGACAGCGTTCCGTACCCGATATAGACATTACGAGTTTACGATAATGCCGTTTGGATTAACTAATGTCCCGGCTGCCTTTATGGATGTAATGAATCGGGTGTTTAAGGAGTTTCTAGATCAGTTTTTCTCTCAATTTTTCTCTCTCTCAAGAATTATTCGATGATATCGTGGTATTTTGATAGATTTAGTTGACATTGGGCTAATTTATAAAGATAAAAATTGGTAATGATTGCTGAAGTGTGTGCATGGTCATGACATGTTCAGTCTAGGCGAGAGTTCTAGACGATGCCCGATGGGGGTTCGGATGTCGTCTAGGTGGGGGTTCTAGACGTTGCCGATCGTAGTAGAGGCCAGATAGATGCTCCTTTATGGAATGCCGTCTAGGTAGGGGTTTCAGATGTTGTCGTCGCCAAAGTAGCGGGACGATGCCTGGTTATACTAGAAGACCGGCAGGAGTTCAGCGGCCCAAGGGGTCGTTAATAATCTGGACTTAATGTGTGCGATTTGAATTGGGGAATGCTTTGCCTGAGTTAATTGATGAGCATGTTTGGATTATTAACCATGTTATGCTTGATCATGCCATGAATTGCTTTGCGCATGCTTGATTGGCAATTGGCCATTTTATGGCAATATTCTAACGTGCAGGACTTGTGTATGCGCCAAGGCGAGGTAGGGACGCCTATAATTGTTTATGGCACGTTGATTGTTTGAATCGCATGTTTAGAATTGTTTGGAAGTGCGCTTTGGCCTAAGCAAGGCTTAGGTAGTTGCTTATTGAGAAGTGTTCTCATGGCTGTATAACCAAACCATTTCAAACCCGCGATTGTGATTGATTCGGAGACGCTGCCAGGATACTACGAGGATTGAGGATAGGTCGAGTTACCCGTCTTTTGAGTGCACCTTTTTGTAGAGGAGTTAAGCTTACCAACCACCCGATCCTTGTTGTTGTGCATGGTTCATAGATAGTGGCGTCGTAGAAGGATTGCAAATGTATGTGTTGTAATCAACATTATGTTTATAAAAGTGTCTTGTTTATGTGCATTCTTTGTCTCTCTACTATCCTATTATTTATATGTTGTACGGAGAGTTCGAGGTTGCTTCCGCATGCGTTACTCGTTAGTGTTTTGATTGGGTCGGCGACAAGTCCTGGGATATCGCGTACATTACAACCACAAAGAGATGATCACGCACTCGTAGGGTTCGGGGCATGACAGACCCCATGGAGATCCTTTCACTAAACGGTGTTGTTACTAGTCCGGACACTGATTCTGAAGATTTGGATCCTGAATCAGAGGCTATGAAGTTTGACCTTGAGCCATAACCTGTTGAATGCGAACTCGAGCCATCTGACGACATGTCTGATCTAGGATCGCCTGAGTACTTCGAGTCCTATTCGGGGACGTTGCCTGGGTATCATGGGGGTGACTGATAGGTTTAAAAATCCCAACTTTTGAGAAGCCCTCTTTTGATTAGAAGAGTTAGGCTAATTGACCACCTGACCCTTTTTGTTGCACATGATCCGTAGTTAGTTGCCTCTTAGAAGGCTTGCAAGAGTATATGTTGTTACTGACGTTATGTTTATGAAAGTGTTTCATTGATGTGTATCAAATGTCTCTTTACTATCCCGTTTAATTGTATACTGTATGGCGAGTTCGAGTTTGCTTCTGCTTGCGTTATCGTTGTAATTCGATTGGGTTAGCGACAAGTCCTGGAATGTCGCTTACTTAACGACCTAGGCGGATGTTGCGTGCTCGTGGGGATCGAGGCATGACATATGTCTTGTACGCACGCTATGGTGCATAGACCAAAACTTGCTTGGCGAAGGTTCAATATTGAAGTGTATGAGATTCGATCGGTTTATCGCTTGGTGCGTCGGATCAAGTCACGGGCCTTGGACCATAGCTGACATATTAGAAAATTTAGAATCAAGGATCATGAGTCTCACATTTGCACCCACGCCTTCGGGCAATATTGTTTGTATGGCTATAAAAGAAAGATAAAAATCGGTTTGCTTAGTGCTTGTAACGCATGGACACACATGGGACTAAAGCCATCTACGATGGATTTCAAGACGTTGCCCAACGGATTTCGGTTACTCGATGGATTTCGGATGCTTGATGAATTCCGGATGCCCGATGGATTTTGGAAGAACCGATAGATTTCGGTTAAGAATGAATGAATAAATCTCCTGTGTTGTATTTAGCATGCATCATGTAAATACCATGCTTAATGTTCTCTTGGCTATTGTACGCACTATAAATAGTACATAAACGAGGTAAGAAACGTCTTTACTATTGATTTGCTATTGATAACCAGGGCGATATGGTAGGACACATGTCCGATGATGATTGATTTCTCCTCACTTGAAATTAGAGGATTTACTTACTGAGTCAATCGCTCACTCTCTATTATTTTTCCAAAGTTATAGGATCGCAGCCTCGCCAATGCGTTTTCGTGTACCTGTAGAACTCGTAGTGGACCTCTTGGATGTGATAGATGTGGAAACGAGTCGTACTTACCAGAAGGTGATTTCACAGGTCTGGTAGATGAGGGATTTGAGAATCCCGTTCCCCACAAGTATGAAGCATGGCACATGTGGATGAGCAAAGGCTTCTTCAGAGCACTCTACGAGTTCAATAGTCCTTTCGGTGGTGCCAATGGATCGACACTCGGGGGCACCACAAATGGAGCCTAGGTGGTGGTTTCGACTTGGGAGGGACCGAGCAAGTTTTGAAGGAAACTTTTTGGGAGCTTGGTTAGATAACCATGTAGAGGTGCTAGGCGTAACCCAACCGTGTTGTTATAGTGGGTACAAGTATGCGTGTGAATTGGCCCTTAAAAAAAGGGGCTTATAAAAAAGGCTTGGGTTGTAATGTATATATAAGCTATCATGTAAAAAGATTTGCTCATGATGCTTGTCTTGATCCCGATGTTGTTCTGATTTTTATTGTTCCTATTTCATGCCTCTATTTGTTCGTAAAAGAAAGATAATAATGAACGGGACGTCGCAAAGTACACCATGTGTCGCGGTGTTGGTTGGGATGTGACACAAGAGGTCACGGATTGAAAAATCTTTCGGACCTGATTTTTTGACTTAAATGTTGGAAGGTGAACCTCAAACGTTTAAAAAATCAATGACATCTTCAAATGCTCTTTTATGAAAAGAAGCTGTTGATGATGAGATTGATTTGACCATAAGTAACCATATATGAGAATTGGTTGATCTTCCATCTCAAAATAAATCAATTGAATGCAAATGGATAGTCATAAGGAAACGTAAAGCTGATGGTTCCGTTGATAAGTATAAAACACATCTTGTTGTCAAATGGTTCAAACAAAGAGAGAGTCTAGACTACTGTGATACTTATTCACCTATAACAGAAATAACATCAGTTAGGATGTTGATTGCTATAACTTTGCTATGCAATTTGCAAGTACATCAGATGGATGAAACTGAATTCTTGAATGGTGATCTCAATGAGGAGATTTATATGGAACAACATGAAGGATTCAAGGTCAAAGGATAGGAACACATATTGTGTAGACTTGTCAAATCATTGTATGGACTTAACCAAGCTCCTAAATAGTGGCATGAAAAGTCTAACCATGTGATGATCCAAAATGGGTATATAATCAATGAATGTGACAAATTTGTAGACAATAAAACCATGATAGTTAATTATGTACTTTATATGTCAATGATTTGTTGATTCTTAGGTGTTGCGGATGTTACACTCAGTATCAAAATTCTAGATGGTCTAGGTTTTACACAACCTCAGTACATTGAGAAGGTACTTGAGTTGTTTAAAGGGTTTAACATCAAAGATGCAAACAATCCCTTTCTTCCATACCTAACTCTAGGAAGGAATACTGGAAACAGTATGAAACAGTTGGAGTACTTTTAAGTAATCGGCATCATTATGTGAATCATGAACTGCACCATATAAGATATTGCATACTTAGTAGGAAAACTAAGCACATATACAAGTAATCCCGATCATGAGCATTGGAATGCTCTGTTGAGAGGGTTAGGTTATCTGAAAAGAACAAAAGACTATGCTTTGCAATATGGCAAATATCCAGCTATTTTGGAAGGCTATTGTAATGCCAACTGGATTTTGGATTTAGATGAGTCGAAATCTACTAGCGGATAAGTTTTTATGCTAGTAGGTGCCGTGGTGTCATGGAAATCCTGAAAACAAACTCTTATAGCGTGCTCGACGATGGAATCAAAGTTTGTTGCTTTAGATAAAACTGTTAAAGAAGTAAAGTGGCTTCAACAATTTTTAGAGGATGTACCATTGTGGCCAAAACCTATGCCTCATATATGCATTCATTGTGACAATCAAAGAACGATTGTAAGGGCACATAATGTGATATATAATGGTAAGTTTAGACTCATTCGTTGTAGACATGATACCATAAGGTAGTTTCTCTCGAATGGAATTATTTTTGTAGACTCTGTAAAGTCAAAGGAAAACATTGCGGATTCGTTGACAAAAGGTCCGTTGAGAGAGTAGATAAACTGCCCATCGAGGAGAATGGGGTTCAAAGCCTTAACTCAACAAAAAAGGTTCCAAGGTGGAAACCTAACCTAGAGATTGGAGATCCCATGGACTAGGTTCAAACGCAAATTTTGAAAACTCTAGTATGTGCACTGTTTCCCACTCCTACGATACAACAGTGCTTCCTACAATGTTTTAAGGATATGCTATGTGTTTAATGATTCTTATAGCTTGGATTTCAAAATCCAAGTAAGGTATGGTAGGATACCTTTAATAGGAATGCACCTATATGTGTGAAGCTGGCTAACTCTATGAAATCTCAAAGGTTAGATTTCGTAAAGCATGCATGAATCTTGAGAGGTTCAGGATTGAAAAAATGGACACAACAGAGAAGCAATCTTGAATTGGTGATACTTTGTATGAGGTTATTGTCTGGGCTTACATCAACAACTAGTGATTCAAGGCTTAGTCCATCAACTTGTTAAGTAAGTCCGATAAGCTTTCACTAAAGAAGGTTCAAAGCAAAAGTTACTTATCTTGATACAGTTTATCTTCACAAACACACTTGGAATTCTTTAGGTCAAAATGTTCTATTGAGCCATTAATGTGGGGGATTGTTTTTAATTATGCATTATTAATGACTCAACATTAGTCACGTTCTTCAACTCTCGTACGGTAGTTTTGATGGACGCGTTAAATTGATGCATATCTTCAGCTCTGGTGCAACAATTTTATGACGCATTAATGGATGAATTAATGGATGCGTTAATAGATGCTTCTCTTCAGGTCTCCTGCAGCAGTATTGTGGACACTTTAATGGATAAATTAATGAACGAGTTAATGGACATTCTTCGGCCCTCTTACAATAATTTTGTGGATGCGTTAAAGGACGCATCTCTTTAGCTCTCGTGATATAGTTTTTTCAGAGGATTTCTTTAGTTTACAATAATGAGTTCAAAGTCTTCTTTAATACCCAATGAGATAGAGTTGTTCAAGATAAGATTTTTTCTTTAAAAATTCACACCTTTAATTGTGCTGATTTTGAGAAGTGTTCGATAGAGTCCTATTTGTATAGTTCTAATACAAATAGGTTCGATGTGTTGTATCTTAGGAAACATAGTTCATAAAGCTGCCTTGCACCATTGATATGAACTAATTGTTTTAAAGAGATTTGGTTAGCTGTTGAATTTTCTGTCAATTTTATAAAAAACAAACAATTCCGAATATTAAAAATTATATAAACATTGGCTTGATCATTAATATATTAAAATTGGTGTCGCTATTATTTCTTTTTATATATTTTTTTATTATAATAAAAAGTATCGCGTTATGTATATTACGTTATTTTTTAACATAAGGAACAATAAAAATCGATTGTGATGGAGCTCGTGATGAAGAAGCTGGCGTGGCCGCAATGCGGTAGATTTGGCTGTTGGTTATCCTCGGGGGTCGAAGGTAGACCTCCTTGAATTGTAGGCCTCCATTAATGGTGGAGGGAGTTGAAGGTTGTTCATAGGGGAAAAAAGGGTTTGCAACGAGAAGACCACCCTCTGTCACCTTGTCTTCTTCTTCTTTTGGTTATTAGTGTTATCACTCTCTTATCAGCCTTTGTGCTCCAGACTTATCAACGCATTCATGCTTTGCCGACGATGCGATGCGCCGGTCTTTTCTAAGGGCGTGTTGCTTTTGTTCAAGGCCTCATTTAGGCACTTTACCGTGTATTTTCTCTGAAAATGTACTGCGAAAATATCGTTTGCATTGTCGGAGTGAGGTTTCGGATACTATTGGGAGATGCAGCTTGGGTTTGGCCTGCTGCAAGAAACTGATAAGATGGTTGATATCAAAGCTGCCATTTGCAAAATAACCTTTCAGAATACTAGTGTTCTTGACCATGTTAGCTGGAAGCCTCTTTCTTCTTGTGTCTTTCTTCTGTTAAATCTGCCTAGGAGCTATCGAGACATGACCCTGTTGACGTAACCTGGACAAGATTAGTTGGGTTTGTCCAAATATTTCTAAGCATAGTTTTATGTCTTGGGTCACTGTCCGTAACAGGCTATACACAGAATCAAATGGGTGAAGTGGGGATATTCATGTCGTTCCTGTTTATGTACTTTGCAGCATGTGTTGCTAGCAAATCCAGGGACTATTTTTTTGAGGCAAAAGAACACTACAAGTGTCATAACTTGTGTACAGTGTTCACTTTGGTGCCATAAGTTTTTTTTTTATTACTTTAGTGCTAAAATTTTTGAAAAACGATCACTTAAGTGCCAATTCCGGTGCCATACACATTTTTTCGCCGGAAATCCGACGTGGCATTTTTTTTATTAATTTTTTAATTTGACGTGCCTCGCCGGAGATTGGCACATAAGTGATCGTTTTTCAAAAATTTTAGCACTGAAGTGATCCAAAAAAACTTTTGATACTTAAGTAATCGTTTTTCCTCCGATTTGGTACATAAGTGAGCCGGCGAAAACTTTTGGTAC
Source organism: Syzygium syzygioides (assembly GCA_031216285.1). Classification (NCBI taxonomy): domain Eukaryota; kingdom Viridiplantae; phylum Streptophyta; class Magnoliopsida; order Myrtales; family Myrtaceae; genus Syzygium; species Syzygium syzygioides. The sequence goes on along the minus strand of CM062244.1, from coordinate 25,333,988 downwards.
TAAAGTGAGCGTCATACACAAGTTATGGTACTTATAGTGTCCTTTTTCCATTTTTTTGACCTACTTTAGTATCTTGTTGAATCGAGCTTGAGCTCGTAAATTGACAAACTCGTAAGCTTACTGAATCTTCTCTCTCTTTTTTCAGAAATATTTAATAAATGAGATATGGATACCCCAAATTCTACATCAGATGGGTGGAGAATTGTGATGTTATTTCGAAATCGGATCCATTTTAAATGGTCATCATCTTGTGTGGTTACATTCGGAATATTCTTTTTAGGGACTTGGCCCAAACCCGACCTGATGATAGCGGAGAGTAGTGTTCTCAAATTCGAACAGAACTAGCTAGTTCAAACCGTAGAACAGGTCCATGATTCGGTCAAGACACCCAATCCGATGAGAGCGGAAAAAAGTGTTTTCAAACCCAAACCAAACCAGCCGATTCAAAAGGTAGAACTGGACAATGATTCGGTCTGGTTTTGGGGAAATAACTGGAATTTCAAGAGTTGCTCAAATCCAGCGAGAGCCCGATGACTCGGTGTTCCACGGACAACGATTTGACCGGTTCTTTAGACATTATAAGAAAAAGGGTTAATACCATGAAAAATCCTAAACTGGTACACTTATGACACATTTATCCTAAACTATTTTTTTGACCATAAAAAACTCCAAACTGGTACACTTGTGACAATTTTACCCTAAACTATTTTTTTGACCACCAAAAATCCCAAACTAGTGCACACCTATGACAATTTTACCCTGAACTTACCACAAAAAACCCAAACTGGTACATATGTGACAATTTTACCCTGAATTAAAATTTTAATATTATTATTTTTTTATTTTTTTCGAATTTTTATTTATTTTTATTCTTTTCTTTTCTTTTTTTTTTTCATTTTCAAACTCTGGCCGGTCGCCGGTTCGGTGACCAGCCAGAGGCAGAACCCTGCGAGGGCCGTCCTCGCCGAATCGGGCAAGGGCGGCCATCGTTTGCGTCGGGCGAGGGTCGCCCTCGTTGGCTTTCGCCTTTGGCCAGTCGCCAAACTGGGACCAGCCAAAGTTTGAAAATGAAAAAAAAAAAAGAAAAGAAAAGAATAAAAAATAAATAAATATTCAAAAAAATAAAAAATATAATATTAAAAATTAGTTCGGGGTAAAATTGTCACATGTGTACCAGTTTGGGGTTTTTTGTGGTATGTTCGGGGTAAAATTGTCACAGGTGTACCAATTTGGGATTTTTTATGATCAAAAAAATAATTTAGGGTAAATGTGTCATAAGTGTACCAGTTTAGAGTTTTTCATGGTATTAACCCTAAGAAAAACAATGTCAATCTTGCACGAGCAAGGATGGATCCTATGTAGACTTGAACAGTATGTGCGTTCTCCACAGGGGGGACATCTCTTTATTGTTTAATAGCTACAAGTTATCTTATTTATTATTTAAATAAGTGAACTTGCATAAGTAAGATGATGGGATCGACATCGTAACCTCCAAAATGTGAATACAGGGCCTCCATCATCAGCTACGCGATGGATGCTTCTTAGGAAGATATTTTAGTTAATAAATCAAATTAATTGGAATGAAAAGTGCACAAATGGATTGAATTGATCGACCCACGAACTGCTAGGTGTGCCGGTTTCAAAGCAATTACAAAAAGTGATCGCCGGAGCAAGAAGGCTCAAATAACGTCTAGCTCTTGAAAAATTCTTAGGATGGCGAAGGGGGCAAGAGTGGACTGAACCACATATTAAATAAAGGGAATATCCCTGGGCGGTGAGGGTTGCACTCATTCGGACATCGGTGCTTTAAGTGGGAGAGTTTTAGACATAATTTGTCTCGCGGGGGATGAGCGAGGCCTCATGTTCGTAAGAAAGATTTGCATTCAAATGATCACAATCATGTAAGGTTACTCATAGAGGTTTGGCGCCGTAAAATGGGTGGGTTCTGTTACAAGATCACTCGAAAGAGAGGGTGAGATACGAGCGATGACAATGGTGAGTGTGGTGATGGTGCTGGGTGAAAAGGCTGGAAGAGGCGATTCTAATACACATTAATTCTTGAGTCCCGTTGTTATTCGCTACAATCAAATGGCTTGTAGGTTGAATCATATCAATTTTTCAATCTCGGGTGTTAAGTATGGAGGGTGGGAAGATGCAGGGCCATTTTCTATTTTGGAAATTTAGGTTAAAAAGGTCATGTGACTTAATTTGCACTAATTGAACTTTAGGATGAGTCAAGATACTTGGTGGGAGCAAGTTTAAGATGCATCTCCAAATTTAAAAGGTCAAGATCTCCGTTTCAAAACAGGTCAATACTACATCCCCTTCTTCTCCATGCTTTCTGTATTTGTCTATCTATTGACATAGAATATAGAGTATAGCCTATATATCTCTTAAGAAGCAACATCTCTGGTATAAACATGTAAGACCTAAGCAAAAACACGGAGGGGAAGACAGATTCATCTGCATACAGGGCTCCAAGGATGATGACGCGAGTGATGAAGATGACGATGATCCATCTCACCACCGTCCAACAGGAGACCTCCACACGTCTCGTTTGCACCAAGCCTGCACAGTTCTTTCGCCACCAACCCACCATTGTTTACAGCCGCCTTCTTCTTCCCCCTCCACCATCTTTACAACACTTTGGAACACCAGAACGTCGCATGGGATTCTCAGGACGCCCGTCTGCTGAAACCCGAACTCCTCCTTGGCCTCTTGCAGCAAGAACCTGAACGCTGGGTGGCCCAAGTAGTGCGTCGGGATGACAAACCTCTCAAGCTCTTCGCCGATGCAGACCGCGAGGTAGCCTTTTGGGACAGCGTTGCTGTTGCTGCTGCTGTGCTGCTTTTTGTTGCTGCCGTTTTTGTCGTCCGATGATAGAGAAGAGATCGTTCTTTTGAGGAAGCTGATGCTCTTGTGAATGCCGCTGCAGTTCGGGCTCGTGGCAGCAGCACTTATGGCGGTTTTCGATGAGTTTGCAAAGTTTCTCCACTTCTTGAGCAGTTGCCAGAGTCGAACCACTTCGCTGATCCTATTGGACTTTTTAGGGGTCTCCATGGCTTCCTCAAGAAGAAGAAGAAAGAAAGGGAAGAAGAAGAACAAGAAGAACAAGAAGAGGGGTTGCAGTATGCCCTAATCTAAGAAACTGGGCTCTTGCAGTTTATAGGAGTAGCGGATCTTGAGATTGAGAACGACAGATCGTAAAAAGTAAGCATTCACACGATAGCTTTAGCTTCGTGTCCAGGGTCGCGATCCAAGATAATACCTAATAGCAACACGATTTCCATTTCGTTGACCAGCTCGTGAAAGATTTTGTTTTAGACTATGCTTCGAAACAAATGATACGTGCTCCTTTATGCATTACTTTTCTCAAATCAAAATCAATCATCCAAATTGAATTGGAATGCATATCTGGTACACGCTTTGACATGGTGTGTAAAATTAAAACTTTTCTTAAGTTATATACATACCAATAAAAAAGAAGAGGAGAAAAATCCACATCAGAAGTTCCGCCATGGACTACTTCATAATGTGATGATAAACAAGACATTCGCATAAGCATTTATTATCCTATCATTTTTTGTCTTAGTCTCGATTTATGTTTATTTAAATGAAATACCTAATTATTAATCGTCGAAACTCAATAAGGACGTTAGAGAGTATTGGTCGGACAAACTAAATTCACCCATTTATTTACATGGACTAAAACCAACAATACAAGCATAGAGGGTCATTGGGTATAATATGCAGAGTGTCTAGGTAATTTACTTCAATTATTACTAACCTACAAAAAGGAAAATATGTGTAGGCAATACATCTCAATACATATATGAAGCTTTTAATTCTCAACGTCATCCTCACTCTATCCACAAGTTTAGTTGGCTAAGTTTCTTTTTTGGGTGGTATTAGTTGGCTAAGTTGACAAAATAACTATTTTATGCTTTCTTTGTGGAAGAGGACAAAAATGAGGGGAGACAAAAATGGTGGGATCAAATTTTTGGGCCCCCTCGTGACATTTGCGTTGCATCATCCTAAGGTCCATAATTCTCGAAATGATTCATCTACGCGATACGGCATGACACACAATTAAACAAATTTGGGTTGGACATGAATGGGATCATGTCATGATATTGTGAAAATCATGTTTCATGTGGGTTGACCCGCTTGACCCGTTTAGTCACAAATTGTTGTGTTAATCAATCATTTGTTTGAACACGAATCGAGACGGTTCAGCACTTGTATTAAAAGTGTCCTTATTGGATCAGATATGTTTGTAGTATTTCCTTATTTCGTCATGAGACAAATCGTTAGTCCCTACTGATTATTTGGTGGGTGACTTGTCATTTTCAAAACTTATTCTAATTAGCAATTGCATTTTCTCCCTTCATTCTCTCCTTTGTCAGAAGGACACTTTCACTTTCTTATTCATCTCCTTCTGTTTTCTTCCTTCGCCATTTCCATCTTCACACTAGGAAAAAAGAATGGCTCAAATTTTTTTTTAGTACATCGCGACTTAAGATTGAGATGATCAGAACTAGATATGTTTTATATTGAATTGTACGACTGACTAGATTTGTTTACTGCCGTGATCCTGCATGCATGGTTACTGACGCGGAAGGTACTTTGAACGGTCAAGGACCTCGTACCAATCTATTGTACTTTTTAAACTCCTCCCTTTAATATTCATTAATTGTATTTTAATTAAGATCAGGAATTAGATCCAGTTGTCTTGGTTGTTGCGAATGAACTATAAAGTATTAGGACACTGACACAAAAATTAAATGTGGCTCATTTGCTGAACTTTAGTAAAAACTCATGCCGAGATAAGATAATCCAAGCATTCATGACGTTACGACTAATACGGAAGCATGAATAATAGAAACGATTTGAACAAGAAATAAATTGCATAAATAAAACTTAAACACATTGGATTTACGAGGTTTGGCAATGTGTTTACTCCACTGAGAAAGAGAGTGTTGAGATAGCTCCACTACGATTGGTAAAGATGATATTATAATTACTCAATCACAATTACTCACAATTGTTTTCTAATCTTAGATCAAATCGGAATCCCGTGAATCAATCATCAAAATGGAGTTTTCTTACACTCTCAACTCTCTTGAATGACGTCTCTCAACACTTTTGCTTCTGTCGTAAATTTTACATATGTTGTACATATATTAAGCGCACTCACTATATACTAGAGACCAAACTCTATAATATAATATTATCATGCAAAAAGCCCTCTTTTGACGTCCACACGGACTTTAACTTCACTATGGAAAAAGTGTTGTAAGAAATTAAATCTCCTTTTTTTGCATCGCTCCAATCATGTCAGCAAAAGTTAAATTCAAACATTCCTAATATGGACGGGATTTCTTTACAATTCAATTGTGAGTCGGACTTTGAATCAATTGAGACTAACTTTGAGACATAATCAACAAGTTTCCACCTTGGCGAGAAGTCCAACTTCATTTTCATCAATCGTTGTCTCTCTCTCTCTCTCGTTCTCTGGGTTCCTCCCCCGCGGCAGGTGCTGGCCTTGTTTGAACGGTATTAGAACTTGGTCAATAGAATAGGCTTGTCAACATCTGCTGAATTATCCGTCGAGTGCACATTCTCAATGGAGGCGGCTCCTTGTCACACAAAATCACAAATAAAGTGGTACCTGACATAAATATGCTTCTTCAACTCGTGAGACATCCAAATTTTAATCGAATATATGTCACTTTGATTGTTGCAGTATTTAACAATCTTCTCTTGGAGTAATCCCAGATCATTGGGCAAATCTTTGAGTCAAATAGCCTTCTTGATTGCCTCGATTGACGCCATATATATATATATATATATATATATATATATATATATATATTCAGTTTTAGTAGTTAACAAAGCAACTACCAACTTTAATTGCGCTTCCTAACTAACAGCACTACCGGTGAAAACCTCTATCTATCCAAGTAATCGGAAAAATTTGAGTCCACATAACCTATTACACCTCTTGAAGCCTGTCTCTTCCCTAAGTCAAACCGACATTCGTATTTGCCCTCAAAAACCTCACAATCCATTGCATAGGTTCCCAGTGTTTCTTTTTAGGATTATTCTTATACCAATTCACAACTCTAATAACATGCGAAATATCTAGCCATGTGCAAATTATAACATACATAATACTACCAACAACACTAGCATAGGGAACATAACATATATTCCATCTCTTCCTTTGACTGTAGGGTAAGATCAGTTGAATGCTTGAAGTGCGCAGCTAGCGAAGTAGTCACCAGTCGTGCGCTCTACATACTAAATTGCCTCAGAACTGTATGATTGTAATCACCTTGTAATTGCCAATGCATCCCTAGAGAAGTAACTCCATCTTCTTTCCCTTAGCACCAATCTACTATTGGCCCTTTACACCTAACACCTCATTTGGATATTAGAGTGGGTCCTGGGTCTCCTCTTAAGTAGACAATGCATAAGTGACACTATTATGAGTAGCAGAATCTGCATAACCATACCTTTGTTTTTCTCTGATCTCTCTGCGTTCTTTGCTCGTCAATATGGAATACAACGTCTCTGTGAGCTCGATCTCCCCGCCAATACTCCAGGTTGACTCGTGCCTTCATTGGCACTTGGCTCGATGTCATCACTACTTGCGCGTGTTACCCACTGAGCCTCCTCCTCAAGTTCCACCTGTCTCTCGACTCATTTATTAGTCTCTACTGCCTGAGTCTCCTTGCTATAAGTCCGAATGGATGTACTCGATTGTATTCTTGGTCCTATGTGCCACCGTGCTGAACTGCACTCTGTGTTGCTTGGCCACCGCGCAATGTTCACAAAAGTCCAGCATCCTGACTTTTTAGTCTTGCAGAAGACCCCGCTCACTCAAAAAGTTCATATCTCTCTAAGATGTCTCCAAGTCGCCTGTGCCATGACCTTATGTGATTTGGCTTTGACAACGTGGATAGAATCGTAGTAGCTGAGCTTGTAACTACTTGTCCCTGAAGGTAGTACAGACTATTTGTTCTCTTCCCTTCATGACCACGAGTGCTCTTTTCATGACTTATCAAAGTCCTAAACTCTGAAGTATACTGACATCCTAGCGAATTGAACTAACAAAGAGAAATTAGATTTTTCTTCAGCTCCAAAACTCGTCGAACATCTCACCAAGTTTTGATGATCCCATCGTGCATCCATATATGCATTGGCCAATAACAATGGCCCTGCGCACACCGTGGTTTCCCTTAAACACTGTACTACTCTCAATAGACTGATAATTTGAAAATCATTCCCTATATGATGTCATGTATTATGTGCGTCCATAATCTATGATCTACTTTTTTCCAATCGAATTGGCAGACACACAAAAAACAGTCTGACTCCTCCCCGCTGGCTTGTGCGACATTCATGTCACTCGATCTTCGATCTCTCCAGTTTCTTTGGCTCTGGGGAACCCCTCATAATGTGCCCTTCTTTCTTGCAATGATAACATATAAGGGACTTGTTCCTTGTTTTAGATTTCAATGTTAAATTCATAATTTGGAGAAACTTATCATCTTGCTCCAATGCTAAATTCAAATTCTCTATAATAGTGCACGCATCTTAATGAGCTAACATATATGATAAATTTTCCAATTCAAACCTCGAAGAAATGAATTTTTGCAAGTGAATCTATCCATGCTATAGAATCTAAGGTATCTCTAAATTAAAACTTTCCCGAAAATTGTAATATAGTGCATGTCGATCTGCCAGAAGATGAGTAATACTAATAACATATATTATTAGTAAATAACGGATACACTACTTATTACATTGGAACTTGTCGACTAGTGCCTTCATAATTTTCAAATATTATACTAATACTGTGCGTAATGATTCGACAAATTTCCCTTTCAAATAAAGGACAACAAGATCCACACTTCGATGACTTACCTAGAAGTAACACATATGTTTTACTTGGGAAAATCAAGGTATGATGACACTCCTGCACATGCTTTCCTCATTGAAGGTCGATGAAAATGCGGAATCAATGGATCTTCAAGCTGCGGTTTGACTAGAATCCTATGCTTTAATTCTAGAAATTTGAGTAATATACGACAAATTAGGGACGTCCCCAATGATTCCGTAGATTAAAAAACACAAGTAGCAGGCCATCTCGTCTCGACTTCTTAACCTTAATAGGTGAGTGCAACTATCAATAAGCGGCAATTTAGAACGGAAATAGAGCAAGAATAAGATAGAACGAAAATGTGGACACCCAAGATAGACGACATAGATAGGGAATTGCATTTTGTTGCTTGGATTTTGACACTTGTTGCAAATTATCTTCCGGCCTTTCAAATTTTGCATCCCTACTAAAGTCTTGAAATCGGTTGCATAGTCCCCCCTCAACGTTGACTCCGACTATTTTCTAGCTGAAGATCCAACCATGTACTTATCGCCCAACTACTTTTACTCTCTTTAAGAGGGATAATTCATCCAACAATGTGAGAAATTACATTTTTCCCTTTAGATTTTGGCACTTTCTGGCAAGTTGCCTCCTCACTATTCAATTTTTGCAATATCTTGTCGAAGTCTCAAGAGATCAGTTGCAACCTCCCCCTAGTGTTGGCTATATTGCCTCCTCACTTCTCGATTTTCTTTGCTTTTCTTATTTTACTTTGTGCCTTGCCCTATTGCAAGCCTTACAAAGTCTGATTGAATATATGCAAATTTTGAAAAACCATTCAGATTGTAACATATGGCAGTGGATTAGGTTATTTAAAAACGAAGGATGATGCATATTAGGTTCTAAAACATAAAGTGGATGGTGATGCATACGAGCTAGATAGGCTGTATCTGATAGGGATTGGGATCTTTTCAATTAATTGACTCAGTTTATCTCAAGAGATCATAACACATCAACACCCATTGAAGCTCTTCCGCAGAAGAGAAAGACGCGTTTGAGCTGCAGTAACATCATGATCTCATGCAGATAAATTGATTGAATGACTTTTCTAGAATGGAGAGGATCAGAAAGCCCATCAACAAGATATAACGTCCTCAAGTATACCCTGATTATACAATTTGAAAATTGCCTTCGGTTATGCAATTTACGTCAGCTTTCATATAAAGTCCTCAAGGATGCCCTGATTTTCTCATCCAGGGATTGATGGCGATGGTTAAGAAAAACTCTTTTCTCAGTTGGTGTTCTTGTAATACACAAGTTATTGTCATGGTTGACGAAATTAGATGTTGACACTAGCAGGGATTCGAATAAAGGAAAATAGAATCAATAGTGTGTTTAATTAGGAAAAATTTCAAATGAGGGCCCAAAGTGTTTTCATTTTCTCAAATAAGGGCTTAAAGTTGACTTTGTCTCAAGTAAGGGCCTGAAGTATCATCGTTTTCTCAAATAAGAGTCTGAAGTTGATTTTGTTTCAAATAAAAGCCTAAAATGGCCATATCTGTATTAAATAAGGGCCTGACCTATCTGACCAAAGGGCATTTTCATCTTTTACATTTATTTTCCTTTTTTTGTTCCTTTTTTCTTTTCCTTTTCTTTTTTTTTCCCTCTTCCCTCTGCTGGCCAGTCGCTAAACGCGGGCGAGGGCGCTCCTCGCTCGACGCCAGCAAGGGCAACCCTTGCCCTTGTCTGCCCAAGTGAGGGCAGCCTTGCCTAAGGCTGGCGACCTCCGCCGACCATTGATGAGGTGCGGCATGGCCGTGGAGGGAAGGGGGAAAAAGAAAAGAGAAAAAAATGAAAAAGAAAAAGAAAAGAAAAAGGAAAATAAAAGTAAAAAAAATAAAAATATATACTTATACATTTTTTGAATAAAAAACCCTTGTCGAAATAGTTACATGTTGCCTGACCGGCCAAAGGCCTTTATTTGAGACAATTTGGCCACTTCAGGTTCTTATTTGAGACAATGTCTACTTCAAGCCTTTATTTGAGAAAATAAAAGCATTTCATGCCCTTATTTGGAATTTTCCCGTTTAATTACATATGCTAACCTTCATAACATATTTTCAGATAAAGCATATAGTTATCGACCCCAAGAGATTAATTGCGTTAGCACTTATGCTAGCGATTGACTAGGCAAATCTCAAAACGCAATCGAGTCATGGAGAAGGGATTCCTCGAACCGAAAAAATGGACTTAATCGGGCTTTTTGAGTGAAAAATTGTATAAAATACCATTTGCTTTTTTATCATGCGAATGGGTCAACTTGTTACAAAGGACGTCGCTCTCTTGAGAATCTATTTTACAAAGTATTGCGCGTGCGGCCGCGTGTTGATAACTTGTGCGTAGGGTTATATGAAAAAAAAAAAAGTTAACTAATATTAACTCGAGAGGCGTCTGAACTCAAATCATACAACGTCAGGATGTATGCAATCACTGGTGAAAGACGGCGTGACGAAGTTAACCAAGATTTTTTGCCAATTCTGGTTTAGCTTTCACTCGTAGATGATTAGATTATTAATGACCGAATATTTGGTAATTACGATCAAGATACATTTGATTTTTCACTTTACGTTGGAAAAATCCATCTTCGATAAGTAAACCTCGGGAATATGGCCTTTCAAGGAATGGTTCCCAAGTTGTAACATATAGCAATGATGTAAGTTTTGTGAAAATTCAAATACAAACGAACTTTAAGATACAAATATTGGGAGATTTTTAATGACACAATGAGGTCTTATTTTTCTTTTGGTGATCTAACAGCCACAAGCTCCACAAACGGTTCGTTTAGGGTACAACCTTTGGTTAACCTTGTGGTAGTGAAAAGCTTCACCAATCTCCTAAGCCTAGTAAGACGTAGAGGTGGCAAAATGGGTTTGGAACTCATATTTTAACTCATTTAATGGTGTGGGTCATAAATGGGTTGCCTTATATTTTAAAAACAAGTTTAAGTGGATCATAAAATGGTTACGCACCATTTAAGGGACCTTAAATGGGTCATAAATGGGTGACTTAACAAGATCAAGTGACTTAATTTTTTTTTATTGTTTGAATATTTTTATAATTTTTATTTTATTTTATGCTTTCTTTTCTTTTTCTCTTTTTCCTTTTGTCCTTTCCTTTTTTTTCTTTTCGTTTTGTCCTTTTTCCTTCTTCTTCAATTGGCCATTGACCTACGAAGCTCAAGCTTTGATCTAGCAAGGCCGAGGCCTTGCCAGCCTCTGGTGAGCCTTGAGCCTTGCCAACCTCTAGCGTTGGTGAGGCCTCACCGGATTGGCGAGCTTGAGCTTGCCCTAGGCCAATGAGCTCGAGGCTTGCCAGATTGGCGAGCTCATCCCCAGCCGATGGCCGGTTGAAGAAGAAGGAAAAAAGAAGAAATAAAAAATTAAAAATAAAGTAAAAATAAAAATTATATTTTTTTAAAAAGAAAAAAATAAATAAAAATAAAAAAGAAAAAGAAACGATTTTAGCACCTAAATTTCGACCGACCATTTAATAATTAATTGCATAGAAAATTAGGGATTAAATTTTAACCCCTAAATAAAAATATTAAAATTGCATAACATATAGATATTAGGAACATTTGCACTAATAGTTAATTAGGCCCATATAGTTTTTAGGATCATGTAGTCTAATTAGTGCATTGGACCGGCGGTGGTGAATGGACTTGAATCAATCACGTGGATTGAACCTACTTTACATGAGAAATTCGGTCAAGCCATGGAGGCATAATGGTTGAAAATCAAGCCCAAGATTAGAATAAGTAAAGCTTCAATTGGGTGGGGTTTAGCCTGTCAAAGTTAAAACAAGCTTTGTGATTAAAGAGCCCATGAGGATTAAGCCTTTTATTGGAAAAACCCATAATCAAGATTAGGGAATAACCCAATTTGCACAATAAATAGATCTTAACTCTTCACAATTGGGAGGGGGCCACACAATTCTATAGACGGCCACACGAGGGCGAGAGAGAAAGCGATTGACGGCCACAAGAAAAAAGTTTGGTGGACGAGGGGGAAGAGGCAATTCACGAGAAAAGGAAGATCTTCTTCCCAGGCGGTCGTGGGGCCACCCGTTGCTGCGTCTCCATTCCTTGAATGCACATACAGAAGGAGGGGCACTGATAAAAAGTCAAGCACACTGGGTTGTCTTGGGTGACAATAAAAGCTATTCCATCTCAAGGACGACCTCTCTGGATGACTAATATTTACTATCTCGAAATTGCGTTAGATTGCACAATCGCTATTCAATCTTCTCTATAGTCGCTATGCTTTGTTAATAAAGCGAAAACCCTAAAGAACAAATGGTGTGAATTGCTTTGTTAATTAGAAATCATATTAGGATTGTCTGTAAGATTTTCTAGCTAACAGTGCAAATACTTATGTTGCTAAAAGGGAACAAGGACATTACAAGTGCCAAAACTTGTGTACAATGCTCATTTTAGTGCCAAAATTTCCGTCGGATTACTTAAGTACCAACTTCGGTCAGTTTAGCCGGAAATCTGACTTAGCATTTTTTTTATTAATTTTTGAAGCCGATGTGGCTTGCTGGAGGTTTAGTCGGCATTTTTTTATTTAAAATAATCTTATAATTTTTTCTTTTTTCCTTTCGTTTCCTTTTTTTCCTTTCTTTTCTTTTTTTCCTTTTCTAATCTACAGGCCGGTTGCTGGTGGCCAGGCCGGCCACCAGCGAAGCCCCAAAAGGGCTGGGCGAGGGCCTTGCCAGATCTGGGCGAGGCAACCCTTGTTGGCGATAGGCGAGGCCAGCCCTCGCTGGCCATGGACAAGGCCGGCCCTCGCTAGATCTAGGTGAGGTCGGCCCTTGCCAGATTTGAGAGAGGCCGGCCTCACCAGCTGTTGGCGAGGGGCAGCCTCGCTAGATCTAGGTGAGGCAACCCTCGCCGGTGACAGGTGAGGCTGCCCCTCATCAGCCATGGGCGAGGCTGGCCTCGCTAGATCTAGGCAAAGCAACCCTCGCCGGCGATAGGTGAGATCGCCCCTCGTCGCCATCTGGTGAGGCTAGCCTCCCCTAGAATCTAGTAAGGGCCAACCTCGCTTGTTGCTGGCGAGGCCCTTACCCAACCCTTCTCGAGCTCGCTGGTGGCCGTTAGATCAGAAAAGAAAAAATAGAAAAGAAAGGAAAAAAAAATAAAATTATTTAAAATAAAGGTGTTGACTGTACATACTGACTAAACCTTTAGCAAGCCACATTAGCTTTAGAAATTAATAAAAAAATGTCACGTTGAATTTTCGGCCAAACTGACTGGAGTTGGCACATAAGTGATCGTTTTTAAAAAAGTTTAGCACTTAAGTGATCTGGCATAAACTTTTGGTACTAAAGTGAGTGTCGTACACAAATTTTGGCATGTATAGTGTCCTTGTTCCTTGCTAAAAGGTATGTTGTTCTCCTAAGCTAGTAATTTATTTACTGCTTTCTTTATTGGGTGTTAAATTGGTGGATTACGCACCCGCATGGTCACCCCCACATGTTAGCAACTAGATAATAAAATGGATCCAGACTGCTTGCTTAAACATTTTTTTTGAAAAGAAAATGTACCGAAAGGGTGTTAGACTAGCTCTAGCATAACCAAGTCCTCGAACTTAAAATCTCTGGTTCGTAGAAATAAAACATAACTTATCTCCTTATGTTTTATTTAGGTTTCTAATCGATCTACCGCAAATAGAATAGCGGTGACTCCAAGCATAAAAACATTTGCACGTTAAGATCTTTAATCCTAAATCGCAAATTGATAGGGCTTGGGAGGGTTCGAGTTAGTCTTAGTCTTAATAATCCATTAGCCGAGGTTAGGTTGCGACAAAAGAACAAAGAAAAAAATATATTAAATCATATTTCTATACCAAACGGCAAAAAATATATTTCATTTCATTTTTATATTTTGATCAAAAACTAGAAAATATTGTTATTTTCTTGGAAAATGACTTACTTGAAAACATTTTCCAGAAATGTCACATTTTCCACGAAACAAACTAAGCCTCAATTTTAAAGAAAATTATAAAAATTATCAACTAGTTTTTTGCATTGAGTGGAAGTGTTTTAGCAATATAACTTTTAAAAAAAATCAAAAGAAACAAGTTTTCCTAGATTTGGTTAAATATGGAAGTGATATGGCAATATAGGTCGGGTATAAATCACTAGATTTGTATTGCATGGAAATGAGTTAAAACAGGTTAAATGTGTTAGTTTAGGTTGGACCATTTGTGACCTGACGGACCTGATCCAATCCGTTTGATAGGTCTTGTGACATTCTGAATTTTAGCCCATTTTTGAGATTTATAAAACGTGTAATTCGTCAGTGCGCTTATAATAGAATTTCACCCGAGAACTGATCACTCTCGGGTTCTTGATTTTAAAATAGAGATTTTGTTAGAATCGCACTCGATCGAATTTGACCGTTATTTAGACCCTAAACTTGGCAGTTGATTTTCGGGAGTTTCGAGACGAAATAAATTGGACGGTGTCGATATTATTGTGGCCAGCATCGAGATTATCAGGAATAGTGAGAAAGTGAATTTTTGATCGGGTGCAAATTTGGACTAGTAGACCTCCCTCGTAGTGTGTTTTGAGTTATTTTATTTTGGCCCTTTGTCCTATATTATTGTTTGGGGTTTTTCGTGAACTGTTAGATCATTTTCTGAATTTGAATCGTGACCGTTAGATTGATTTTTAGTTTGAACCGTGTTCGTTGGATCGCACTCGAAGACAAAAATTAGCTTTTTTTTTTCTTTCTCTCTCCTCTCTCTCCTCTGTCCCGCGCCACCCACTTCCATGCGACGTCCCTTCGCACACGTCTGCCCCGTCTGCCTCCCCTCTCTCTCTCTCTCTCCCTCTCTCTTTCTTCCTCTCTCTTTCCCCTCTGGCCGCGCACGTCTTCCCCATGCAGACGTCCCCTCAACATTTGTCCATACAGACCTACCCCCTGCCTTTTCTCTCTCCTCCTTCTTCTCTTCTCCTTCCCTTTTTGTTCTTCTTCTTCTTTCTTCCTTCTTCCTTGGCCCCGACTGGTTCCGCTCCTGCTTCTGCTCGCCAATTGCAACTACCGCTGGTCACCCCATCGTCTGCAACGCGCCGCCGTAGTCCGACCGAGCTGCATCACCGCCCGACTGGCTGCCTACAGTCCTGTCGACCACCCCCGTCACCTAGTCACTCTCCCCTCCCCCGACTCCCGTCCACCTTCGCAGCTCCTCCCCGCCTCCCCAGCCGCCGCTCGACCGCCCTCTGCCTCCTCCCGATACTGCTCCACCAGCCGCCGACGCCGCCATCTTCCTCGTGCTGTTGCCACGCCGCCGCGTCGCTCGTCATCTCCACCCGACACTGCTTTTCTCCCCTACCGAGCACGCGAGCTAGGCTCGCCGCCGCGTTCAGAGAGTCCCAGCCGTCGTCCAGTCGTCCGGCCAGCTCCCCAACGCCATCCCAACACCTAAGCGTCACTGACATCGCTGCCGAGTGCCCCCTTAGCCGCACCACCCACCTTAGCCAACTCCCTCTTCCTCCCTTTGGCCTTCCGCCATTTTCCGTCGAGTCGCCGCCGCTCTAGCCGGCTATGGTGAAGTGTCAGACCCCGATAGTCCACCAGTGAACCCCAGTCCAGTACCAGCACCCGTTCTTGAGCTTGAGCCCGAACCCGAAGAGGATCCCGAGCTCAAGCTCGAAGAGGAGCCCATGGCTGTCGAGTAGGGAGAGAAGGAGGAGAACCCAATCAAGATCGACTCGGACTTAGAGTTAGAATCCTCAGGGTCTGATTCGGATTGGGCACCGTAAGGATGTTTAGGAGTAGGGCTAGGAAGCCTTTTTGGTAGAGTCCCATTTTGAGCTGTCAGTAGTCTACCCAGCCACCTATTCCTTTTAGATGATGAAGGTGGATTTAACCCTAACGGCCTAATGTATGAACGTTGTGAATTCAAGTTAATCTTATGTGTTTATTAAATTACGTTTGTTCTATCCCTTTGTCATATTTTATTGTTTGGGTTGTTATATTTCGCTTCCGCTTGCGTAGTTCGTTTGGGTCGGCGATGTGTTCTGGGACGTCACGTTCATTATAACCATCGAAGGGGGTGTCGCAAGCCCACTGGGGTTTGGGGCGTGACAGGTCTAGTAAGGCATAATGCTAAACTCGATTGGATCACTCCAATATGTGATGAGATTGTATGCCTCTGGTGAAGTTGAGAGTCATACCTATGAAGTATATATAATTATGTGTTCTGGCCAAACTCAATTGGGTGTGGATGCTAACTATTCTGTTTTAGTAATAGATTTTTAGGTAGAAATAGATTCTATTTCTGTCTCTGGATGAATTTCTGAATAGAGATATACGTTTGATAACGATATAAAATTTCTTTCTTTTATGCTATTTTCCATTCATCGATGGGTAGTGGCTGGTGCCCTTACCAAAAAAAAAGACGGGTAGTGGTTGGTGGCATGTGGTGGCGGTCAAATGGCAAGCGATGGCGGGAGGTAGTGGTCGACAGGAGGTCGTTAGGGAGTGGTGGCGGCAGTCGGTGGGAGGCGATCGTGAGTGATAGGAAGAATTTTTATTTCTTTTTTTGTTCTAGAAATAAAAAAGTAGAAAATTTTTACTTCTTATTTTTGCTCTAAACCTATTTCTGAACTAAGAATTTGTTCCAAAAACAGAAAAATGAAATTACGTTACCAAATAGATTTCTGTTTCAAATTTGTTCTTGGAATAGAAAAATAGAAAAACAAAAAAAAAATGATTATCATGTGCTTCATTAATCCACCACATGCTTTCTTTAGATAGCATTGCAACAACCCCTTTAGGATGGATAATCATAATACATCTCCAAATTCACTAGAAATGTTATATAAGAACTAATGGTAGGATATTGGATTATTCTTAAAGTTGGTAATTCCCATTTTAGTTTCCTAATCATGTCATATGAACTTTAGATCTAAGTCCGACACATTATGTTTAATAAATTTATCACATTCTTGAAACCCATAGATGACATATTTGCTAATGGGTCAAATGATCCGATAAATTTGCCATGTTCAAGATTCAATCTCTAAAGTAAACATGTGAAAATGTGTATTAAACGTATTGTAACTTGAATAAAGGTATTCAAATGTGTCATGTCGATATGAGCAACATGTTAACCTATTTAATTAAACATGTCTCTTTGACCAAAAAATAAATAAATTAAACTTGTCTCAACGTGTAATAAATGGGTTGCAAGGATCAACTTGCGGATGACATATTTATTGTTCATGTATAAACGAAACGACTTGCTTATGAGAAGAACATGATTAAGCTCAAACAAAACATGCTTAACTACATGTCATGTACATATTGTATTAATCCTAATTCCAAATGAATCAAATAAAAGGCATCAAAGATTAGTGGGTGTAATTGTTCAATCAATTCTAAACCTATTTTACGGATACTAATTCAGTTCTAAACTTATTAGTTTTGCCAATTTTTTAGTCCAAACCTTTGCGCGAAATGCCAGTAGTCCTTTTGGTCAATTTTCATCGGAAATTGTTGACGTGGTGGTGTGCTGCGTAGGATGGCTAGTGTAACAGTCTGAATTTTTTATCCTTTTCCCGGGATTTAAGAAATGAAATTGATGAATGTATTATAGTGAGATCTCACCCGAGACCCGCACATTCTTGAGATGCTAACCTTAGGGGTAAGGCCAGTACGGGATTGAGTTTGCACGACCAAAGAACTTGACCTTGGTTCGATCTTCAACCATATCGATTGACGAGGGAATGTTTTGAGCCAACCGAGACCGATCTATTTGATTGATCGTGTCCAAAAGGCACTAGTGACAGACCTTCGCAATTATATGACAATCGAGGTCGCCTTGATTCGAGCAAACTTAAATGTGATTTGACTTAGTGTCGATCACGGGTCGAGAGCGCGTAATCCCAATGAGCCACCGTTAGCCACAGATAAGCTAAAGTTACGATTATTCAATTTTAGTCATTTCTTGGAATTCGGGCCTGGGAATCGAGAATTTTGAAAGTGACAATTTTGAGCGGCCGATGACGTTTTTGGCTTGGCCAACCTTGGGGCCACCCATCTCTGCAAACAATGGATTTCGGTTCGGGACCGGAAAAATTACGGTTTTGCCCCTATAGGCACCGAGATTTGATTTTGAGCTCGTTTAAGGTTATTTTTCGAGGCTAGTGTCATTTTGGGGTGGCCACGCGCATTTGGAACAGTTTTGGACAAAAATTGGAATTTCGACAAAAATTGAAAAAATAATATTATTTTATTCTCGAAACTTTGCAGTCAATTTTCGAGGCTTGCGTGATGAATTTCGCGATTCCGACACTAAATTATGTTTGCCATGCACATATGGAACCCGTATGTGTGAAAATTGAAATTTTTCCCCGGGACCGAAAAATTACCATTTTGCCCCTGGACCCTGTATTAGGAATTCCGAATTTTGGACAATTTTGGGCAATAATTGAGGACTAAAATAAGTGAAAAAAAAATTAGAATTATTGATTTACCACATTGCCCTTGAATTATTGGATAAAGACAAACGAGGACCGTCGGATCAAGGGCAAAATGGGAAATCGCGTAGGATCGCGACACGTGTCACCCCACCAGCCCATTTTTTTGACTGGTCTAATCTCTCTCTCTCTCTCTCCTCACCTCTCATTTTGGCCAGAACCTCCCACGTCCAGCCCCCTCTCCCATTTTCTTCCTCTTTCTCTCTCAAAATTCTCTCTTTCTCACTCTCTTCATCTTTGTTTTCTCTCTTCACCGCTGCTGCTGCTGCTGTTGTTTCAGCCACCCATCCAGCCTGTTTCTCTCATCTTTCTTAGGTAAGTGACCTCCCCAAATGTTGCGTAGGACCTCGGGTATTGTTAGGCTTGTTTAGGGCTCGGTTTAGGGTAAATTTAGTGGCTGGTTTGCTCGGTGGTGTGTGTTGGCTGATTTCCAGTTAGGTTGCTGCTGCGTCATTGGTTTTTGTTATTTTTATTGTGACTTGTGTGGCCCGAATCTGAAGAAGTGTTCTTCATAAAAGTTGTTCCCAACATCTTGACGTATAACATATTTTAATTTGGGAATTTTTGGAAATCATTTGATACCATTCGAAAGTCCATCTTTGGACCGAAATAAAACTGCCCGATTTACTGTTCACTCGACCTTCGGGTCTGTTCAAATTTTTATAATTTTTTCCAGACCTATTTTCAAAATACTTCCTTCACGGAAATTGTTGGAGACATTTGTCGTTATAACATATAAAAATTTCAAGATTTTCTAAAATGATTTGGGTACCGAATGAGTTGTATTTTGATGGTCTGAGATGTTGTCTGAGCGAACCGGATTTCGTCTGAATTTGAGTGTTAAAACGAGGTGTTTATGGTTAGAATTGGATTTCGAGTTCTGCACGGAAAATGTTCATTGAGATGTTTTGTACAACATATTCAAATTTCATAATTTTTAGAGTTGGTTTACTATTTATTTAAAATGGATTTCTGTCACTGTATAAACTACCCAGTTTGGACCCGATTTTACATATTCTCGGTTTTTCTCTCTCTCGAGAATTATTCAGTGCTAACATGGCATTTTGACGGGTAGTTTGATGCTTGAATGAGCTCGTATGTGTGATTGTGTGGCTGTGAGGTGTGGTAGTGTGATTTTGTAATGAGCGCGTGTACTGGAAATTGCTGTGGGCTGATTATGCGTGACTGTGTGTACTATGTGAGTGGCAGTGAATTGTGATGGGGTGTCTTGTGTATGTGGCCGTGTAGTGTGGTGGTGTGGTAGTGTGATTGTGCATTGAGTTCGCGTGCTAAGCATGGGTGTTCGTGTGGTGTTTGTATGACGAGGTTGTGTAAATGGGAAATGTGTGTGAAGTGTGTATGTTTGGCAGTGTGTTTGTGTGGTGACGTGGTACGTGTGGAGAGTGTGGAACGAAGGTTCGTGTGTGTAAGATTGGTTGGAGAGGAACCGTCCTGAGGCGTGTACGTTTACGTGGGACGATGCATGGCCTGACGAGGTGTCGATGCCTGACATGGTCAGAAGATCATTGGCCTGATGCGTTTTACGTGGGCGCGGTAGAAGGAAAGTGTGTGTAGGATTCCGTCCTGAGGCGTGCTCGTTTACGCGGGACGATGCCGTCCTTGACGAGGTGACGATGCCCGGCCCGACGGGGTGACAATGCCTGATGAGGTCAGAAGACCGTTGGCCTAATGCGTTTTACGCGGGCACGGTAGTGGTGGAAAGGTTGAGAATGAGCAAGAATTGATGGGACGAGTGAAATTAAAAAAAGTGACGCGTGGTGTGAGTTGGTGTGCGAGTGTGGTTGTATCGCGTAGTGTGATGCTCGATTATAGGGTAAAAACTGTTAGGCATGGTATGGGACGTGCCCAAGTGCGTTTTGCTCTATAATCGGGGCACGCGCACAGCTGTGATGTATTTCTGTGGCATACTGGCTGTGTGGTTGACTAACGTGCAGGGACGTGCACAAGGAATTCCAAGTAGGGTCGCGTGTGATTGTTAGTTTGGTTGATAGATTGTGTGTTATGCGTGTTTTTGTCTGGCGGTACGTGAGTGCCTACGTGGGGTTTGGGGTTGTACACTTATTAAGATTCGTCTCACGGTTGTATAACCGCCATTTTCAGACCCCCAGCTATAAACCCAGGGAACCGCCTCCTCTTATTGAAGTGCGAAGAGCTGCCCATGGTGCTCGGTGGATTCACAAGCGATGCCCAAGAGATCTCCGGAGAATTGAGCCAGATGAATTAGGGGTAGAATGGAGAAGGGCGATCCTTAGATTTTTCCCTAGGGCATTTTAGGGGTTGTATAACTTAATATATCCGATAGGGAAGTTAAGTTAACCAGACCCTGATTTTGTGTTATGACGGTAATTTCGGATGTTGGTTTGCTGTACATGTCTGTAATATGATGTTTGTATATTTGGTGTTGTATGAATATGTGGTTCTGCTGTTCTACCTTGTTGTTGTCATTATTTGTTCGGGGTTTTGTTATTCGCTTCCGCATGTGGCTCTGATGTTTGGGTTGGGTCGGCGACGTTCCTGGGATGTCGCATCATTTCGACCGAAGCAGGGGATGTCGCGAGCTCGTAGGGGTTCGGGGCGTGACAATTAACGATGACTAGACCACCACATTAGTGATTTTCGATGAAAATTTATTGGAAAGACTACATTGGAAGTTTGCAGAAATGTTTCGGATTATATTAGCAAAATTAAAATATTTAGGATTAAATTGATATCCGTACAATACGTTTAGGACTGATTGGGTAATTTTCTAAGATTAATGTATTGAGAAAAATGTCAAGATCTTGGGTGTTCCTATGTCAACACACTATTTTAGATTTTGGGTGTTCCGCCAACCAAGTTAGATGGAGTTAACGAAAGGACTCGATTGCACCAATTTGACCAATTTTAGGACTTGATTGCACTTTTTGCAAGTTTTATATTCAATTGCATTTTCGTGATAAGTCACTTCCAATGAACATATCCCAAAAATTTTTTATCAATTGTCGGATGTTATACTTGATGGGTGTGAGGGTGAAGAACGTAATATTGAGCATCAATCAATAAGTAATTTGAGTTTAAAAAGTGTGGTCGAAATGTTAAATTTCTATTGCGTAAATCTTCTTCATTTGTTCAAATCTAGTCCTCTAACTTGAGTATTTTGTAACTGAGCCCTCAAATATTTTCATTTTTTAAAAAAATATTTTTTAAATCATTTATTTTTTCGCGAGACAAACAAGGCCTAATTATCTAACACTCAATCTTTTCCATGTAAGTTCTTTCTCCAATCATTAGTCACACTTAATTATGTTGATATGTTTGTTTAATATGGCTGTTTACAATACAGCTAAACAAAAGCGAGAAAAGTACTTTCAAATTCTAGAACTGAGTCTAATTTAGGGAAAAAAAAGGGAAAAAGTATTATATTTTCTTAAACGTGTGCTTACAATTTCTGAATTGAATTTGGGCCTAATGATATGCTATTTTTCACCATGAGACTAAATATAACAATTTCAAAAACATGTTCCTCCCTTTTGTTTTAATATATGCACATCAAACGGCCAAGTTAATGTCTTTATTTGTGACAAGTTGTCACGCCCCGAACCCTGCGGCACGCGAGCATCCCTGCTGTGGTCGATTTGAGTGCGACGTCTCAGGACGCGTCGCCAACCCAATGCCCAACACAAAGATTTAAAACACATGCGGAAGTATTTAAAATCACCTGTACAATATTATAACTCATGACCAAGGATAGCCATAAAGCAACGAACAACAATGATTACAAAGAAAATACTCGCACTACCACTGGAAACCATATGCAATATCCATGTATAGCCCGATCATCAGAAACAAAAAACGAGTCAAAGGCCACTACTGACAAAAAGGGGTAAGTGGCTCGGGGGTCAGGTTACTACTAAAGGCGGGGTATTAGTCAAAAAGGTAATGGTCCTACCAATCAGAGGCAAGCGCTAACTCCTATGGTGCCCAGTTTGGGTCGGAATCAGAAGACTCGGAGGAAGAAGAGCTGTTAGGCATCTCCTCCTCGGAGCTTGATGAGTCCGTCTCAAGCTCGGCCTCTACAGCCTCCTCCTCTAAGACCATATCCTTAGACTCGGCCTCCGGTATGGGGTCCTCCTCGATCGGCTCTGGCTCCTCATCATCCGGCTCCATCAGCTCCGGAACAGCGTCCCCATCGGCTGGCTCTAAGTCTATCGGGTCGAACTCATCTACCTCGTACTCTACTGGTACACCATCAGAGCTCGCACTCTCCTTGGCTGAAGAGCCAGGGTCAGCCACTTCTCCATCGGGGCACCGAGGGTACCTCATGCCCAACCCGGTAAACGGGACATCGAAAGTTCGGAAAGAATCATACTCTCCGAGATCATCCCTAAAGCACCAAGCCACGTATTCGTGGGTCTGGTAATGTGTCTCCCTTATGTCCACCCATACTAAGGTATAATATCTAATATATGACACCCCATTCCCTACGGGGTGTATCGTCCTCGTCTGCTCTACATGATGCGGAATCCCAAAACGTACTGGAACTGCAGGCATCTCAAGGCTGGGGGTTTGAAAAATTAGTTTTATACAATGGTGAGAATAATCTCGGTGAGTAGTTCCCTAAACCTAAAATAGGCTAACATGCACCTCCTGACGAGCACTAAACAACCACATAAGTCGAAACATAAATGATTCAGGCCGTCGGGCCAAATCCGAATCTTACTTGACCCTGCAGGTTAGGCATTTGGTAAATAATCGCAATCACACCACAGAATTCAATCACGGCACATAAACGCGCATCACAATGTCACGATGCATGTCATGCATATGCTCGTGTTCGCACTCATGCTCATGCCTCATCAATGCATTATCGCACACTTGCATGCTAGCACTCTTGCCATTTATCAATTTCTCCTTCGACCCGCGTTAAACGCATCAAGTCCGACCCACGTAAAACGCATCAGGTCTATCACTTCGAGATTGATCTCTGGCCCTCGTAAAACGCATCAGGCTCATAACACATTACCCGCGTAAAATACATCAGGTTGGTCATCTTTCGGTAAACCGGGCATCGTCTCTCGTAACACACCTCAGGACGGGTTCACTACCCCGCATAAAACGCATCAGGGTTTATTGTGATCACACATTCACAGGCACCAATATTTATCTGAATCCCGTGTAAAAAGCATCAAGGCATTTTAGGTGATCACAATGCACATGTCACTTGGGTACACTTATATATGCACATGCCGTGCCAATGCTAGAAATGCATACTCATGGCTATAATGTTCATATTTGGGCATTCACTTACACCACGCGTATTCAATCTCATGAATCAACATGCACAATCAGACAATCAATTCAAAATAGCCATGGCACAACTTGACACACAATCCATGCACATAATCACACAATCGGGTCAACAGGAATTCGCGCATTCGAGGCCCACCAAGCCATTCCATTGTTAGTCCCGCTAGACATGCGACACGGCATCACAAAATCAATCACAAACAAGGACCAGTGAGCAGAGAATTGATCAACGTGATCATTCTCGGCAATTGCACAATTAAACCCCAAATTGATCGTGCCTTGTCTAATTCACTCCTGTTATGGATAGCCACTAAACCGCTAATCCTAGGCTAATAAATATCTTTAAAATGCTCCATTAGACTCCCCAAAACATCATTCTAATCAGCCACCGAGAGGGCCATACCCGGTGCGCACTACATTCCACATTTAAACCCGAACTTTCTCCAAACTTGGGCTATTTCGATCCAATCTGTCCAGCCATTGAATAGTGCCTCTTGGGCCACTAAACCTCAATTAATTTATCGCACTAAGCCCGTAAAATGGCCACAAAAACAGCCACCATTTGGTCTACCAATCTCACTCGCTAAACCCACAATTTCGTCCAAATCACGGCACCCATGTCTCGCCACATCACAACACTATTGCGAGTGTACGGAACTCGGTGATTGGCAGGTGTTTATTACCACTATTGAGTATGAGCATGCATATGGCGCACGTGTGAATTGAGTATGATTGCACCTGTGCCATGATTATTGTGATTTTATAAAATGCCTAACCTACAGGGTCAATGTGATGCACGGTCTGGGCCCGAGGGCCTAAATCATTGGTGGTGCGTGATGTTGTTTGTTAGTCAGGAGATTGCATGTTAGCCTAGCCTAGGTTTAAGGAGTTATACTCGCTGAGATTCATCTCACGGTTGTAATAACCCACATTTTCAGACCCCCAGCCGTAAGATGCCGAGGACACCACCTGTAACAGTCTGAATTTTTTATCCTTTTCCCGGGATTTAAGAAATGAATATTTTGGCCAATGCACTTATAGTGAGATCTCACCCGGAAATGCGCATTCACGGGATGCTAACCTCAGGGGTAGGGCTATTACGGGATTGAGTTCACACGACCAAAGAACTCGACCCAGGTTCGATCTTCGACCATATGGATTGACGAGGGGATGTTTTGAGCCAACCGAGACCGGTCTATTTGATTGATCGTGTCCAAAGGAAGCTAGTGACAGACCCTCGTAATTATATGACAACCGAGATCGTCCCGAGTAGAGTAAACTTAAACGTGATTTGACTTAGTGTCAGTCACGGGTCGAGAGCGCGTAATCCCAATGAGCCACTCGTTAGCCAGAGATAAGCTAAAGTCGCGATTGTTCGATTTTAGTCATTTCTTGGCATTCGGGCCCGGGAATCGAGAATTTTGAAAGTGACAATTTTGAGCGGCCGATAACGTTTTTGGCTTGGCCAACCTTGGGGCCACCCATTTCTGCAAAAATTTCGATCCGGGGCCAAAAAAATTATGGTTTTGCCCCTAAGGACACCAATGTTAGATTTTGAGGCCGTTTAAAGTTATTTTCGAGGCCGACGCCATTTTTGGGTGGCCACGCATACCAAGAGTTGTTTTGGACAAAAATTGAAATTTCGACAAAAATTGAAAAAATAATATTATTTTATTCTCGGAACTTCGCAGTCGATTTTCGAGGACTTAGAAAGTGAATTTCGCGAATCCGATGCCATATTATGTTGGCCACACTCATTTGGAATTGATTTAGCAAAAAATTGGAATTTCGTCCCGGGACTGGAAAATTACGATTTTACCCCTAGGCCTATTTTTGGGTATTCCGAATTTTGGGGATTTTGGAAATTGAATTTGGGGATTAAGTGTGGATAAATATCAGCCCCAAAATATTGGACCAAAACGCCCTTAGATATTTTGGTTTGGAAGAATGTGGACCAAGTATTAGAGGGGCAAAATTGGAATTAAGGGAAAGTTGGTCAAACCTTGGACCAATTATAAATTAGTCTTTTCTCTCTCTCTCTCCATTCTTTTCTCTCTTCTCACGGCAGCACCCCCCCTCAACAAAGAACTCTCTCCCTCTCTCCCTCACCAAAAATCATCTCCTCTCTTTCTCGGCCTTGGTTCGCCGATCATCGCCGGAGCAAGTCGCCACCGCCGTGAGCCGCCGGCTAGCCGTTCCCCTTTTCCACTCTAGCCGAGTTAGTCTAGAGTTTGGGTAAGTCGCTCTCTAAACCTCGCCTAGGACATCGGGTATTTTTCGGACTCGTTTGGGTGCAGTTTAGGGTGATTAGAGGTTGATTAAGGCGTTGATCATGGTTATTGGTGGTTGATCATGGCTATTGATGGCTGAGTATGGCTATTAGTGGTTGTTGCGGGTTGGATTAGACGTCGGGAAATGAGTTTTGGCGGTTGGAATTCGGTAGAAATCGGTTCGGGTTTGAATCCGTTAGGTTCAAGGTGAATCGCGGATTCGCGGTTACTGTACCTGCCCGGTTTGCTATTTTTGTAGAGAATTTTTTGGGCCTAATTTGAGAAATGTTTCTTCATAAAAGTTGTTCCCAACATCTTGAGGTATAACATACTTTAATTTGGGAATTTTTGGAGATCATTTGATGCCATTCGAAAGTCCATCTTTGGACCGAAATAAAACTGCCCGATTTACTGTTCACCCGACCTTCGGGTTTGTTCGAATTTTTATAAATTTTTCCAGACATATTTTCAAAATACTTCCTTCACAAAAATTGTTGGGGACATTTGTGGCTATAACATATAAAAATTTCAAATATTTTCAAGGTGATTTGGGTGTTGAAAGAAATATATTTTGAGGACAAAACGGTCTATTGGAGCGAGTTGATTTTCGTCTGACTTCAAGTGACCAAAAATAGGTGTTTTTAGTTGGAACTGAGTTTTGAGTTCTTCACGGAAAATGTTCAACAAGATGTTTTACGCAACGTGTCCAAATTTCAGAATTTTTGGAGTTCGTTTACTATTTATTTTGATGGGATTTCGGTCACTGTGTAAACTGCCCAGATTTACCCGAATGCTATGAATTGAATTGTGTACGTGATTGTGCGATTTGTGGTTGTTGGCTGATTTGGGAATGTGTTTCGGGTTGTGTACGTGTGTTCATATATGTCATGTGCATGGCCGTGTGTGCCCTTGTGTGTGGCTGTGAATGTGGTGGTGTGATAGTGCATTCACATATTGAATTCGCATGCCAAGCATGTGTGGCCGTGTGACGTGATTGTGCGATGGTAATATGTGTTGGCGTAAGGCATGTGTGGCGTGGGATTGTGTATGGGCCGTGTGTATGTGTGGCCGTGTGGTACATGTGGTATGAGCGGAACAAAGCTACGTGAATGTAGGATTGGTTTGAAAAGTGAGACCCTGAGGCGTGTTCGTTTACGCGGGACGATCCCGTCCCTGACGAGGTGACGATGCCCGGCCCGACGGGGTGACGATGCCTGACGTGATCAGAAGACCGTTGGCCTGATGCGTTTTACGCGGACGCGGTAGAAGGAAAGTGCGTGTAGGATCCCGTCCTGAGGCGTGTACGTTTACGCGGGACGATGCCGTCCCTGACAAGGTGACGATGCCCGGCCCGACGGGGTGTCGATGCCTGACGAGGTCAGAAGACCGTTGGCCTAATGCGTTTTACGCGAGCGCGGTAGTGGTGGAAAAGTTGAGAATGAGCGGGAATTGGCTTGAGGTGCGAGGTTTGAGAAAGTGACGCATGGTGTGAGTTCGTGTGCGAATGTGGTTGTATCGTGTGATGTAGTGCTCAATTATGGGGTAAAAACTGCTAGGCATGGTATGAGACGTGCCCAAGTGGGTTTTGCCTTATAATCGAGGCACGCGCAATTGTGATGCATTGATGCATGTGAATTCATATTACATGCTTTGGTTTTGCGACATAAATGAGGCATCATTGTGCATTATTATTTGGCGAGCAGGGAGGTGTATGAAGAATCCCAGGTAGGTTAGCGTGTGATTGTTAGTACGAGTGGTTGTTTGTGTCAAGTATGTGTTGTCTGGAGGTACGTGATAGCCTATGTGGAGTTTAGGGGTGTACTTATTGAGATATAATCTCATGGTTGTTTCAACCAAACATTTCAGAACCCCGGTCTGATCAATGAACCTTCCGCCGCCGCCGTAGCGTTTTGCAATACTGTTGCACACCGACATTAACATGGTAGAGTACTCGACAGACGAGCAGGAGACTCAGGAGGATTCAGATTCAGAGGACGAAGAATCAGACTCGGAGTGGACGCCAAGTAGAGGGCGTAGGGGTAGGTGTAGGGGTTGTGGAATAGGCTTTTGAAGCGTATTATTTTTTGTGATAGGGTACCCAGGTTATCGATCCTTTTTTATATCGGTGGTATGTAGTGTGGCGATGCGGTGTGCTTGTATTTATGTGGTTTTGTAAATTATGGATATTATATAAGTTTGAATGAGAACTGAATTTGTGCATTCTCCCTGATTACCCCAGTTATTATTGTCCGGGTATTGGTGGTTTCCGTTGTTGATACAAATCTCTGATAAGTTTAATTTGGGTTGGTGATACCCTGGGATGTCACATCATTCGACCAGAGAAGTGTGTCGCGTGCTCGAAGGAGTTTGAGGCGTGACACCACCTCTTTTTGGGATACTGCATCATATTCAGCGATCATCGAGTGTACATCCTTATGGAGACGGAGTAGCTTATATAAGATACTACTCAGTTTTATTTGTGAACGTAGGAGAGTCATACTACCATACCCAAGAGTATGTGGCTTGGTGCTACAAAGGAGCCGACGGAGTAATTGGACTCCCGCTTAGAACCTTTGACGTTCCGGTAGATGTGAATGATGTTATGATTCCGCAAATGGCAAGTAGTAAGATTACAAATCCTCCAACCCCGCCTGACTGGAGCAGCCAGGGCGAGACCGTGGACGGACCTGCTGCCATGGTCGAAGAAGCTAAGGAGCCTGAAGTGCTATTCGCTGATCCAAAACCCTTGGATCTTTAGGACGAGGTTGAGCCGGAGGCCATGGAGGTAGACCAGGAGCAGGAGGGAGAAGTTACGGAGCTTGAATCCGATGTAGAAGTAGGAGCTAAGGAGTCCGAGTCCCATGAGAGCTCTTCAAAGGATTCATCGGGATCCGACCCAGACTGGGCTCCCTAGGTTAGCCTTAGACAGAACAGAGCAGGTTGTACCTTTTTAATTGAAGCCCGTCTTAGCTAGCCTAGTTCCCCTAGCCACTTCCCCATTTTTGATCTCGTGGTTGCTAACCGTTTTCTGCATTGTGTTCTTTTTTTTTATGTTTAAAGAATATTTTTTAAAAAGGTTTCCCTATAATAGTAACAAAGTGTATATATTTTCAGAAGTGTTGACTGTTGTTTGGCTATCCTTGGTTCATAATCTTTCTGTCAGGGTGATTTATTTATTGCTTTCGCTTGTGCTTAATCTCTGTGTGGGCGTTGGGTCGGCGACGTTTCCTAGGACGTCGCACCATAATAGACCGGAGGTGGGATGCTCACGCTTCGTAGGGTTCGGGTGTGATAGAAGTGAGAATAACTTGATCTTCCTTGTTGGTTTTCTTTTTACTACCAACTAGTTTGAATTCTGAAAAAGTTGGATTAGGTTGACCAGCAGTTGGAATAGGCGGCTTTGCAGCCAATGCATCAATATTTGTTAGCATATATGGTGCATTCCTGAGGGGACAAGATTATTTTGAGCAGCAGCTCTCGATGATTCCGGTCTCATTTGAGAAGGGCTAGTCGTTTTTTGGACTTTTGGGACCCATATGTCTTTAATAATCGCAGTACAATCCTTGTGACCAAAGGAGTTACAATTTTTGCATTTTAGTGGAATCCAACTGTAATCAATAATCACCTCAAAAATCTCGTCAGACACCATGTCAATATCGAAATTTCCTGAAAATGAGCTTTTAAAGTCCATAAGGATGCATACCTTAGCATACGATAGCCACCGTTTTTGTTCAGTGGCCTTATCCATATATAAGGGTTTTCCAAGCATGCTACATACATAATTTAATCCGATTTTGGTCCATAGGACATGAGGCACATTATACAAACAGACCCATACAGGCACTGAGGTAGTCTTAGCTTTTTCCAACCTAATGAGGGGGTGCCATTTCTGCAAGAACAAAGGTTTCCGTGCTATATCCCAAATCCCCATCCCCATCACCTCCACTAATTTTAAGGCATTAGAGAACCTAAAGAAGAACCCATCCTCTGTGTCCGAGACATCTAAGAGGTTCTCTTTACCCCATAGCTTTTCCACTATGCCTTTGAAAAGGTAGAAGGATACATTGGTAGTGAGAAAGTACCCAACAAGACAATGTTCAAAATGAGACTTTCCTTCTTCAACGGCCTCACGGGGGGGAGCAACCCCAAGCTTTTTCCCGTCCCTATTGGACGGAAAGAAATCAAGTTTTGCAGTCTGGGCAAGCTTGTTCATGGTAATGTTTTTCCAAGACATGTCTGGGCGGGTAGAGGAAAGAGGGGTATATAGAGAACGCTTGGTATTTTCACAAGGTTCCCCCGTCACGTGTTTCCTACCCCCAACATCAGCAATAGCACAGCCAGTATCTCCAAATTCGGTTTCCACGTCATATATGGCATTTAAATCTGGCTGGATAGAGTACGGGTTCTCGGCAGCTGACTTTTCTAACTTCGCGTTGAAGAGGCTCTTTTTGATCTCTCAGAATTGACTTTGCTCTTCATGTTTTCTAACGATGCCGATTTTGGAGCAATAGATTTTCCACTCCGTGTCTGGACCATTGTCTTTGATTCTGAATTTACTGGTACAGGGGATTGACGATGGGTGTGAGTGGATGAGTTAGGGATAATTCTATCGCTAACTTGGACCATGGTGCCAAATGGGGGTCATAGACACGCTCCAAGCACAACAAACAGATCAGATACTTCCACGTCTAAAGCAAAGGGTTAGTTCTATCTCACTGGAAAATGATCGAACATTTGGTGGGTGAGGGCTTGAAGAGTTGATGGAGAAGGCGAGCTACTGAGCGAGCCAGAATCCGACAACCACCAGCAGCCAGCGCCCCCAATCGACGACCAGACATGCCCCAGCAACCACCAGCAGCCAGCGCTCACCAATAGCCCAGCGAGACAACACCACATCGGCAACCTAGCGACCACCAGAGTGCAGCGCAAGAGTTACATGATAACTTGACGCCTTAGATCTTAGATCCAAGATTTGGAAGAGAGGGAAGAGACAGTTTGGGAGGCAAGCCCCTGGGACTTGCTCGCTTCTTTTGGTTCGCTCTCTCTGACGAGCAAAACCAGAAGAAAAATGAAGCAGTCTTACATTGTTCAGACTTTGTTCTTAATCTTTTACTTCCTTTTTAAATTGGTTAAGAATTATTTAAAATCACCTATTTACCCCCTCTAGATGATCGTTGTTAGCCACCTCAACAATGAATTGTTGACTCCGTTAGATTCATTGAACAAAGAGGCAGCTAGAAACCAATGTTTCTTCTTTTTTCTATGAGTCCGTTCTTTCCCTTTTTTCTTCAACCAAATATTTTTTCTTGTTTGTTGACCGAGCAATCAGAACTTACTCAACAATTCTAGCTAGATTGCTTCTCATCTTTTCCTTTTCGTGGATGATTGTGCATATATCGTTTTCTTTTGTTTAATTACCTTTCGTCTTGACTGTATGTGCAAACGATCACCCTTGTATCAGTGAATCTTTTCAAAGCCCACGACTCTTTTCTTATCAAAAATCATATATTTTCAGACCATATTCCCCCTGATAATGTATTTGCCACTGTGATATTTTCGACTACCATAGCTCTTTAATGGGCTTTGGCCAAAGTTTAATTCACCCGGGTTTAGTCCAATTAATCTAATTACACTCAAAACCCCCTACCTTAATCCATTAATTAAAATTTATATGGGCAAATTAAAATGCATTTTATGTAAGCTTATTACTATTAATGCGCAGGGATAATGACATAAATAATCCTTTAATTTTGGCTTAATGTGTAATTTGATCTATGAATTTTTAATTTATTTAATGTAGTCCCTGAACTCTTACCTACATTGACTACATTGAATATTTTCACATAGTTGAACATTTTTATATAGTTCAGGGACTAAATTGAACATATACCAAAAATCCATGAACCACATTGAACAAATTAAAGTTCATGGACCACATTGAACATCAAGCCAAAATTCAGAGACTATATAGAGTAAAAGTTCAGGGATCAAATTGCATATTCGGCCAAAGTTTTGGGATTGTTTGTGTCATTTCCCTAATGCAAAATGATCTTAATATGCAGATGTAATTTAATAGTATATTTACTTAGGGGTCGCCAAGAATTAAGTGTCAACAGAATTGGACAATGATCCGGTTTGGTTTTGGGGAAATAACAAGATTGTAAAGAGCTGCTCAAATACAGCGTCGGCCCGATTCAACCGATTGACTCGGTGTTGAACCGGACAACGATTTGACGGGTTCTTTCGACATTATAAGAAAAACATGTCCATCTTGCACGAGCAACGTTGGATCCTCTGTACACTTGGACGGTTAGTGGCTCTATTTCCACAGGGCGGACCCCTCTTTATTGTTTAATAGCTACGAGTTATTTTATTTACTGTTTAAACAAGTGAACATGCATAAGTAAGATGAGGGTATCCACATCGTGAGCTCCAAATTGTGAATACATGGTCTCAAGCATCTGAGCTACGTGATGGATGCTTCTTAGGAAGATAATTTTAATTAATAAATCAAATTAATCGCAATAAAAAGTGCAAAACCAGGTTACACTGGTTGACCCGTGAACTGCCAGGCCTGCCGGTTCTTTAATCGGTTTGGTTTCAAAGCAGTTGCAAGAAGTGATCGCCGGAGCGAGAATACTCAAATAAGGTGTAGCTCTTGAAAAGCTTTGGTACCGTGGAGGGGGAAAGATTGGATTGAACCACACGATGAATAAAGAGAGTATTTCTAGGTGGCAGAGCCAACACTCATAAGGACGTCAGTGGTTGAAATGGGAGAGTTTAAGACACTTTGTCTCCCAACGGATGAGGGAAAGTCTTGTGCTATTATTCGTATGTAAGAACCGGATTCACATGGGCATGATCATGTAAGATTATTCAGAGATTTCGGTGCCCTAAATTGGGTGGGCTCTATGACAAGATCACTCGAGAGAGAGATATGGGTGAAGACAACGGCGAGGGTGATGATGGTGCTGGGTGACAAGGTAGGGAGATATGGGTGAAGAGTGAAGACAACCTGTCTCTTAGCGGATGAGTGAGGTCTTGTGCTGTCATTCGTAAGTAAGATCCAAATTCACATGGTCATAATCAGGTAAGGTTACTCAGAGAGATTTGGCGCAGTAAAATTGGTGGGCTCTATTACAAGTTCACTTTTGAGAGAGAGAGAGGGGGGGGGGGGGGGGGTTGGGGGGGTGGTGACAACGGCGAGCACGATGATGGTGCTGGGTGACAAGGGAGAGGTGATTCTGATACACATCAATTTTCCGGCCCCGCTATTATCGGCTACATTCAAGTGGCTTTGAGGTCAAATCTGTGGGCGAAGAGAGACTTGGGTGTTAGGTTTGGAGGATGCCTTCTTTCATTCTCTTTTTATTTCGTATGATTATATCCGAGTAATTTGATGATTATATCCAACATGATATTTGATGTTTTATCAAATAAAAAATATATTATGACAATTCCTTACATTTTTTTTATGTCCTAATCATTGTTCTGCGATCAAATACAGTAAAAAAGCATTGTTGTTTCAGTTTTTTCCGAGTAATTTCTGGGCGATCCTTTGCTCCTTTCTTGCTGAATCTACTTCTCAGGGGTCAACTCTGCACCTTATGAACTTGCCGGTTACTTGCTGAGGAGAACTTGTGGTCCAGAATCTACCGTGTTATCTCTAAGAATCATCGTACCGATATAGTAGCAGGGCAAGTTTAAGGTGCATCTCCACATTTACAAGGTCAAGATCTCCATTTCAAAACTGGTCAATACTACATCCCCTTCTCTATGCTTTCTTAATTTGTTTATCTATTGACATAGAATATAGAGTATAGCCTATATCTCCTAAGAAGCAGCATCTCTGGTATGTTATACATAAGACCTAAGCAAGAACACGGGGGAAGACGATTCATCTGACGAAAGGGCTCCAAGGATGATGCCGAGAGTGATGAAGATGACGGTGACTCATCTCACCACCGTCCGACAGGAGACCTCCACACGTCTCGTCTGCACTGTGCCTGCACTCGCCATTGTTTGCCACGTTCTTCTTCTTCCCCTCCACCATCTTCACAATACTTTGGAACACTGGAACGATGCACGGGATCCTCAAGACCCCTGTCTGCTGAAACCCGAACTCCTCCTCGGCCTTTTGCAGCAAGAACCTGAATGCCGTGTGGCCCAAGTAGTGTGTTGGGATGACAAATCTCTCGAGCTCTTCGCCAACGCAGACTGCGAGGTAGCCTTTCGGGACAACTTTACTGTTGCCGCCGCTGTGCTTCTTTTTGTTGCTGCCGCCGTCTGATGATGATAGAGAAGAGATGGTTCTTTTGAGGAAGCTGGTGCTCTCGTGGATGCCGCCGTGGTTCGGGCTCATGATACTGGCGGCTGTTTTGGTTTTCGACGAGTTTGCAAAGTTCCTCCACTTCTTGAGGAGCTGCCGTAGTCGAACCACTCCGCTGATCTTGTTAGCCTTTTTAGGGGACTCCATGGCTTCCTCAAGAAGAAGAAGAAGAACAAGAAGAGAGGTTGCAGTATGCCCTAATCTAAGAAACTGGGCTCTTGCAGTTTATAGGAGTAGCTGATCTTGAGATTGAGAACGACAGATCGTAAAAAGTAAGCATTCACACAATAGCTTCGTGTCTAGAGGGTCGCGATCCAAAGTAATACCTAATAGCAACACAATTTCCATTTCGTTGACTAGCTTGTGAAAGATTTTGTTTTGGACTATGCTTCCAAACAAATTATACGTGCTCCTTTAGGCAATTCTTTTCTCAAATCAAAATCAACCACCCAAAATTGAATTGGAATGCATATTTGGTACACGCAATTAAACTTTCCCTAAGTCATATACATACCAATAAAAATGAAGAGAAAAATCCACATCAGAAGTTCCGCCATGGACTACTCCATAATGTGATGATAAACAAGACATTTGCATAAGCATTTATTCTCCTATAAATTTTTGTCTTAGTCTCAGTTTATGTTTATTTAAAAGAAATACCTAATCGTTAATCATTGAAACTCAATAAGAACGTTAGCAAGTATTGGTCAGAGAGACTAAACTCACCCATTTGTTTTTTTTTTTTTTGATAATCGAGATGTCCGCGCGGCCGGCGAACGATGACTCAGCTGCAAACCAGCGGTGGTGTACAACTATTCCTCGAGAGGGGCTAGCGCAGCAACCTACCGCCACGACCCCCCACTTAAATCACCGATTGACGAGTTTGAACCCAGGACCTCTCGTGAAAGGACCTGGGCGTAAACCAGCACGGCCACCGATGAGTGGGTAAATTCACCCATTTGTTTACATGGACTAAAACCAACAATACAAGTATAGATGGTTGTTGGGTATAATATGCAGAGTGTCTAGGTAATTTACTCCAATTATAACTAACCTAAAAAAAGGAAAATATGCGTAGGTAGATCTCAATACATATATGAAGCTTTTAATTCTTAACGTCATCCTCACTATATCCACAGGTGGACTAAGTTGACAAAGCAACACTTATACGCCTTTTAATGGAAAAGGAAAAAATGAGGGAAGACCAAAAAGGGGGGAAGAAATTTTTGGGCTCCCTCGTGACATTTGCATTGGATCATCATTAGGCTCATGATTCTCAATATGATTTATTTGCACAATACTTTGCACAATATGGCAAGACACGCAATTAAATAGATTTGAGCTTGACATAAATTATGACATTATTAAAATCATGCCTCATGCGAATTGACCTGCTTAACCCGTTTAGACACGAATTGACATGTTAATTGATCATTTGTTTCAACACAAATCAAGACAATTCAATATGTGTATTAAACGTGTCTAGTTTGAATTAGACATGATCGTATTATTTTCTTATTTCGACAAGGCACAAATTGTTAGTCTCTACTCATTATTTGGAGGATGACTTGTCATTTTCAAAACTTATTCTAATTAGTAATTGCATTTTCTCCCTCCGTTCTTCCCTTTGTCAAAAGGACACTTTCACTTTCTTTTTCCTCTCCTTCTGGTTTCTTCCTTTTTCATTTCCATCTTCACACTAGGAACAAAGAATGGCTCAAATTTCTTTTAGTGCACGCGCCTTATATTGAGATTATCAGAACTAGATATTAGGGGTGTACAAAAGAATGGAGAATCACTCAGATTGCCCACGATTGCTCGGAACCGATGGTTCCTAAGAGAGTCGGTTCGGTCCCTAGTTCTAATTTTTTGGAACCGGTAGGTACTGGTCCAGTTCCTGATTCTAGATATAGAATTGCTTGCCAGCCCACCCGGATTGGATCGGTAATATAATATATTTATTTAATTTTTAACTTTTTTAATAAAAAAATGCTAAATCCCTAAAATAAACCTAACTTACTTGACGTTCACAGCTTTTCATTAAGCCGAAAAACACCTTTTTTTGCTTTCGTCTCACGTTTACTCTCACTTTCACTCTGTCACCCTTCTTGGTCGATGCTCACCTCATCATCTTCGACTCTCCATCTCCGTCTCCATCACTGTATTTCCGTCTCCATCCTTGGCTAGTGAGATTGGTTCCATGGACCCACCTTGGAAATGGACCAGACCGACAGTCTGGTTCACATGTGGATTCATGAAACCAACGGGCGGTTTCCGGTTTCAATTTTTCGGAATCGATCCTTAATGGGCGGTTTCCGATTCTAGGGTGGAAACCACCCACCCGAATCATGCTCACTCCTACTAAATATGTTTTATATTGAATTGTACAACTGACTAGATTCATTAACTGCCGTGATCTCGCATGCATGGTTTCTGATGCGGAAGGTACTTTGAACGGTCAAGGACCTCGTACCAATCGATTGTAATATTCAAACTCCTCCCTTTAATTGTATTTTAATTCAGATTAGGAATTTGATCCAGTTGTCTTGGTTGTTGCGAGTGAACTATAAAGTATTAGGACACTAACACAATGATTTAATGTGGCTCATTTGTTGAATTTAAAAAAAAAGGTTAATATCACGAAAAACACAAAACTAATATACCTATAACAATTTTACTCTCTGATAGTTTTCGTTAAATTTTATTATCAAATTTCCTAGTTGGATAACACATGGCAGTTGAATGGTGTATTAGTTTGGGATTTTACCCTCCATTTATTATAGGTATACTGGTTTATGATTTTTCATTGTATTAATCTAATTTAATGAAGGGTAAATTTATCACAAATATACAAGTTTTGGGTTTTTAGTAGTGAAAAAATTAGTTTGGAGTAAATTTATCATAAGGGTACAAGTTTGGGTTTTTTGTGATAAAAAAATTAGTTTTTGGTAAATTTGTAACAAGATAACAATTTGAGGTTTTTTGTGGTAAAAAAATTAGTTTGGAATAAATTTATCACATGCCTACTGGATTGAGGTTTTTCACGGTATTAACTCTTTAAAAAGAACACCTCATGCTGGAAGAAGATAATTCAAGCATTCATGAAGTCACAACTAATACGGAAACATAATAATCGAAAAATTTTAGTAAGAAATAAATTTTATAAATAAAACTCGAACATAATAGATTTATGAGGTTTGGCGGTGTGTTTACTCCACCAAGAGAGAGTGGTGAGATGGTTCCACTACAATCGGTAAAGATGATATTTCAATTAATCAACCACACTTACTCATAAGTGTTACCTAATCTTAGATCAAACCCAACTCCACAAGAATCAATCACTATAAGGAGTTTTCTTACACTCTCAACTTTCTTGAATGACGTCTCTCAATACTCTCTGTTTCTCTTGCAAATTTTACATATATTGTATATATATTAAGCGCACTCACTATACACTAGAGACCAAACTCAATAACATAATATTTTTATGCAAAATTATGAGCCCTCCTTTGACGAAATTTTACTTCAATAAGGATAAACTATTGTAAGAAAATAATATTCCTTTTGTTTGCATCATCCACGATCATGTTGGCAAGAATATAATTCAAACTCTCCTAATATGGGCGAGATTAACTTTGAGTCGGATTTTGAATCAACTGAGATTAACTTTGAGACATAATCAGCAAGTTTCCACCTTTGCGAGAAGTCCCATTTCATCCACATCATTCTTGTTCTCTCTCTCGAGCCCTCTGGGTTCCTCACCTGCAGCAGACGCTGGCCATGTCCGAACGGTAGTAGAACTTGGTCAATGGAATTGGCTTGTCAACATATCTGTTGAATTATCTATCGGGTGCACATTCTCAACGGAGGCGGTTCCTTGTCACACAGTATCACTAATAAAAGGGCACCGGATATCAATGTGTTCCCTCAACTGCTGAGGCATCCAATTTTTAGTCGAATACATTCACTCTGATTGTCACAATATACAATAATCTTCTCCTATAGCAATCCCAAATCACTAGGCATATCTCTAATTCAAATAGCATCCTTGATTGCCTCGATTGACACCATATATTCAGTTTTCGTTGTTAACAAAGCAACTGCCAATTTTAATTGTGCTTCCTAACTAACAGCACAACCCGCAAAGCTGGACTGATAACTTGTCAAACCTCTATCCATCCAAGTAACTGGTAAAAATCTGAATTCACATAACCTATTACACCTCTAGAAGCCCGTCTCTTCCCAAAGTCAAACTGATGTCTATTGTCCTCAGAAACCTCAAAATCCATTCCACAGCTTTCTAGCGTTTCTATATGGGATTACTCTTATACCTATTCAGAACACTAATAACATGCGCAATATATTGCTTGATCTTCATACTGAGTATCCTGATCCTAATCACCTATGTCTTTCATCTTGAACTCACTATTCAATTGCAGTTTTGACATATC
Source organism: Syzygium syzygioides (assembly GCA_031216285.1). Taxonomy (NCBI): domain Eukaryota; kingdom Viridiplantae; phylum Streptophyta; class Magnoliopsida; order Myrtales; family Myrtaceae; genus Syzygium; species Syzygium syzygioides. The sequence goes on along the minus strand of CM062244.1, from coordinate 25,295,192 downwards.
AATATCAAACATGCTCTTAGCTTCCATCAACATATCATCGATATTCAACAATAAATAAATGTAGCTACCATCCTCTAATCTCCTATAATACATGCATTTATTATGGGTACTCTTACTATATTGCTCAATAGTCATAAAGGACTCAAACCATTTGTACATTTGCCTAGGAGATTGCTTAGGCCATAGAGAGATCGTTTGAGCAAGCATACCTTGCCTTCATGACTTGAGACGACAAAACCTAGTTGCCGAATGTATAGCTGCTCCTCTAGCACTTTGCGTTGAAAAGTTGTCTTAACATTTAGTTGTTCCTACTCCAAGTTGCCCACCGAATGAATAACGACCACACCCTGATCGAGCAATGTTTGACCACAATTTAAAATATTTCATGGTAGTCAATACCCTTTGGCTGTGTGAACCCCCTTGCTACTATTTGTGCTTTATATCCGATTGCCTTTACATCGGAATTGTCATGCTTCTTCTTGGAGACCCACTTGCATCCTACTATCTTCTCTTCCTTTGGAGGTACTAGCAATTGCTCTGTTTGATTATGCTGAAGTAACTCCATCTTCTTTCTCATAGCACCAATCCACTATTGAACCTTTACACCTGACACCACCTCTGGATATTAGAGTGGGTCCTCGGTATAACCATACCTTTGTGGTTCTCTGATCTCTCTGCACTCTTTGCCTGTCAATATGGAATAGAACATCTCTATGAGCTTGATCTCACCGCCAATATCGTCCTCTACTCCAGGTTGACTTGTGCCCTCATTGGCACTGGGCTCGATGTCATCACTACTTGTGTGTGTTACACATCGAGCCTCCACCTCAAGTTTCACATGTCTCTCGACACTATGATTAGTCTGTACTGCTTGAGTTTCCTTATTTTATGTAGCATTGCCGATTCGTAAAAGGTCACATCTCTCTGATGATGAATTTGATGATTCAAGATTTGGATACCATAACCTACCTTTCAACTTCATGCATAGCCAAGGAATGCACTTCTTCACCCTTAGCTCCGACTTACCATCCCTAACATATACGGGACATCCAAACACTCGCATGCTTGAGTAATTAGTAGATTGACCAGTCCACACTTCCTCTAAAATTCGGAACTCGATAGAAGATGTTGGAAATTTGTAAATCAAGTGACTTGATTTACAGCCTGAGCCCAAAAATCTTGCGATAAACGAGCATTAGAGAGTAAATGTTACGTTCTCTCAAGCAAAATCCTATTGACTGTTATGCAATTCCAATTTGTTGTGGTGTTCTAAGCACAGTGTGATGCTTGTCAATTATGTTTTCTCTGAATAACTCATCAAACTTATTTAAATGGAACTCTAACTTGTTGAATGTTCTAAGCCTCTTCATTTCCTTAACCGTTTGATCTTTTGTCAAGAGCTTAAAGTTCTTAAAACAGATAAAAGCCTCATTCTTGTGCTTCAGAAGATGAACCTAGACTTCCAGACTGAAGGAATTTATAGAGGTTAGCATACCCAATACCTTCTTTAGATCGTACCTGAGAAGGCCACTACAGGTCCGAATGGATGTAGTCCATCGTATCCTTGGTTCTGTGAACTGCTATGCTGAACTACACTTCGTGTTGCTTGGCCATCTCGCAATGTTCACAAAAGTCCAGCATCCCGATATTTTACTCTCACAGAAGACCCCGCTCGCTCAGAAAATTCATTTCTCTCTTAGACGTCTCCAAGTTGCATGTGCCATAACCTTGTGTGATCTGGCTTTGACAACTTGGATGAAATTGTAGCAGCTGAGCTTGTAACCATCTATCCCTGAAGGCTGTAGACACAACATGTCCTCTTCCCCTTCACGTATTATTTGCCATAACCCTCAATAGACTAATAATTTGAAAATCACTTTCTATATGATGTCATGTATTATGTGCGTTCATACTCTATGATCTACTTGTTTCCAATCGAATTGACAGACACAAAAAACAGTCTGACTCCTCTCCGCTGGCTTTTGCGACATTTACATCACTCTTCGATCTTCCCCACTTTCTTTGGCTTAGGGAAATTCGTCGTAATGTGCCCTTCTTTTTACAATGATAAAATATAGTCGACTTGTTCCTCGTTTTAGATTCCAATGTTAAATTCATAATTTGGAAACTTATTATCTTCCTCCAAGGCTAAATTCAAATTCTGTTTTTAATAGCACACGCATCTTAATGTGGTAACAGATTAAAATCATTTCTGCCGATAAATTGTCCAACTCAAACTTTGAAGAAATGAATATCTGCAAGTGAGACTATCCATGCTATCCATGCTACAAAATCTAAGGTATCTCTAAATTAAAACCTTTCCCGAAAATTGAAATGAAGTGTACGTCGACATGCTAGAAGATGAGTAATACAAATAACATATATTATTAGTAGATAACAGATACACTACTAATTACATTGGAACTTGTTATGACTGATGTAAAAACAATAACAAAAATAAAACCGAGAAGAATAAAGAACACGAAAATTTACATGGAAAACCCTTGAGGAGAAGCAAAATCTACTATAGAATATTGAGGATTACAAAAGGTGGCTCAAAAGCTAAAACCTCTTTCTATCTCCACTTCTTAACCTAATAACTTAAAAAAACCAATATTTATGGCAAAAAGACACTGTAAGTGCCATAAGTTATGTACAGCGCTCACTTTAGTGCCAAAAGTTTTCGCTGTCTCACTTAAGTGCCAAACCGGAGGAAAACGATAACTTAAATGCCAAAAGTTTTTTTTGGATCATTTCAGTGCTAAAATTTTTTTAAAAACAATCACTTAAGTGCTCAAATTTTTGAAAAATGATTGTTTAAATGCCAATCTCCAGCGAGCCACGTCAGCTTCAAAAATTAATAAAAACATGCCACGTCGGATTTCCGGCGAAAAATTGTGTATGGCATCGAAGTTGGCACTTAAGTGATTGTTTTAAAAAAATTTTAGCACTTAAGTGATCTTTTTCAAAATTTTAGCACTAAAGTGATCCAAAAAATACTTATAGCAATAAAGTAAGCGCCGTACACAACTTATGGCACTTGTAGTGTTCTTTTGCCCAATATTTATATTGCCTCCAAGCCTTAAAGTTGGCCTAAGCTTATAAAGAATTTAAGACATACTCAACAAATCTCCAGCTTGACTTAAGTTCTATATCAGCAATAAACAATCTTCTCCTCCCACTAAAGTAAAACTCAGTTGCAGCAAACATTAACCAAATCCAAGCAATATTTGAATTTAGCAATAGGCAAAGGCTTCGTCAACATATTAGCTAGATTATTTTCTGTACCAATCTTCAAGACCTTAATATAGCAATCAGCAAGAATGTTTCGAATAAAATGATAGTGCACATTGATGTGCTTTGTCCTCTCATGATACGTCTAATCTTTAGTAAGATGTTGTTGATATCTATTTTTAATTTAATTTGGCCAAAAATTAATTATGCAAAATTTAAGAGTTAATTTTCTTTAATTCTTTAATCTCCTAAAATAAAAAATATTTTTATTTAATTACGTTGCATATAGACATTAGGTGCATTTTTCATTATTAAAAAGCATTTTCTTCTTTTGATTAATTCAAAAAAAATCAAAAAATTATTATTAAAAAAAATTAGATTGGGCCGGGTTGGTCCCGACTCGGCCCTCTCCTTCCTTCCCTTCCTCACGCGCAAGTTGGGCCCGGCCTAACCCGCTTCCTTCTTCCCCCTCCCCCCCAAGGCCCAACCTTCCTCTCTCTCTCCTCCTTCCTCCCTTGTAGCTGCCATAGGCCACCGCCTGGGACAACTTGGAGAAGCCGCGCCATGGCACAAAGTTGGCCACCAAAGTCAATGGAGCAAAGAGCATTGAAGAGCACTTAATGGAGAGGATTTCCAGGGTAGAAGCAAGTGGCCACCGGCAGCTATATAGGACGGCAAAGAGGAGAGAGAAGTGGTGGTTGGAAAACAGAGTGAAGGGAGAATAGAGAGATTTGGAGAGATTTAGAGAGAAACCGAGAGAGAATAGTGAACTAAGTGTTTGTAGGGTAGAAAGAGGAAGCCAGCTAGCCTCGTCATTGCCGGCAGACCAATCAGTGACCCCTCGGAAGCAACCCCGATTGGTGAGCTTTCTTTGTCCCGAGTTCCCTTGTTTTACCCTGTTTTTATGTGTAGGTTGGCTGGGATTCACATCGGTCGTTTCGCGCGAATCCTAACCCATATCGTCCTTGCTCACAGTTTATACATTGACGTCAAAGGTGAGTCATGGTCATCGAAGCAGGCCACCACCTCGAGACAGGTCGGAATTCCTTTGTTTAGGTTGTACAAGTCAAGGGTTCAATGAAATGCCCAAGGGAGACTTGTTATTCTCAACCCTCAGCTGGCTGTGTATGTGACGCCCCCTACCTTGGGGCCATTAGCATAACGTCCCGTTCATTATTGTCTTTCATAATACACACACGGAAGCATACTCGGGACGATCACAATCAATACACAGCGGAAATAGGACAAGTAGCATCATGAGCAAACCTTATGTTTATATTCATGCAAACATGTTTTACAAGCCCTTTGGGCCATGGCAAACAACACATATTTTATTGCCGACTATAATTAGCAAATTTTGATTTGGGTTAACCTATACCCACTACGGCTTCTTGTTTCTCGCTTCTCCACCTTCACCCCGGTCCCGTCCGCCTGGCCATCTCACATCCCACCCGTGACTCTATCCCGGAGCCGGCCCGCCTACACCGCCAACGCACCATTGTACCTACGCTCGGATGAGGCACCAAGTCCGTTAAGCCCTCATCGAACGTCACAAGTACCGTGATTTGACGGTAGGCGCGGTCTTTCTGACATTTACCACGGTGAGCATGTCAGCTCTCGACTTCACGGGATTACCAACGCGGGCTGGGGGAGATGCCATTGCTTCGGACCTGAAAAAGGGGAAAACAACGGGGAGTGAGTCGAGGAGACCCAGTAAGTAAAACGTTACTAATAGGCGATGACGTATCAATCATCGTTTTCACGAAACATTCTTACCGTACCGGCCTCCGTGGCCGATCAAACAACAACGGGCATAGAAAGCACAAAACATGGAGCCCAAGCATGGCTAAGTCACGGTTTACCTCACGTATCGCGCCTCGGTTTCTATTTTGAATTAGATAACGTGCAAAGAAAACACGAAACAAGGCAAACTCGTTATCGAGAACACAACATCGGAACACCAAAAGCCGAGAACGGGGGAAAGCTCATGATACGACGTATTTCAACGTCATTTCCCGGTAGTAAAATCCCACTTACTCTTTTATAAAACAAGAACAAGAGTAGAGAATGGCGGGAAGGGTGACGGGTCTCGGTTTTTGGAATAATTCTCGAGAATGGCTTTTCTCTCTCTCGGGTTTTCTTTCTCCCTTTTTAGCTCTCGATTTCTTTTCTTTTCTCTCAATTTTCGGCCCTCTCTCTCTCTCTCTTTTTCTCTCTCTAATTTGGTTGATGCGTGTGAGGAAGTGAACCCAATTCTATCCTAAGGAGGGCTATTTATAGAGGGAATAAAGTGACTTGATGACACATGCGCCTAGGTCATCAAGGGTGTGAGGTATGCGCACGTGTCATCCATGCGATGAGGTAAGCGCATACCTCACCCCATCATAATGACCCAAGGCTAAAGTCCAAGAAATGATGAAATGGCCATAAATGACTCTCTTTTCTCTCTCCTCTCAAGCTTGGCCGAAGCCTTCCCCCTCTCCCCTTGGCTGGCGTGTGGTCTCCTCTCCTCTTTCCTTGGTCAATTCTTGAAGAACAAGTCTCATTAAAGCTTCATAAATGGCCTTTAATGGCTTGTGGAAAAGAAGACCCAAGCATTTAATGCAAGTAGGCTTCTTGAACAAGCTTCATTCTTAGCCAATCATTTTCAAGCTTTCTTCTCAATTTCATTTTCTCCCTGGTCTGACCTCCGATCAGAGCATAAAATATGTCATTTGAAAGATCAGAATGTGTACTTTAAATCACCAGAAGACACCAAGTCCAATTTCCAACGTTTTCATATAGAAAATGCTAAATCCTTGAAATCTGGCAAAACCGAACAGTTTTGCACTGTTCACAAAATCGGACTTGACATCATAGTAAATGAACTCTGAAAATTCTCAAATTCGGATATGTCATAAAAAAGACCTTAATAAACATTTTGTATGAAGAACACAAAATCTAATTCTCTCTGTAAATACCATTTTCGGTTACTCAAAGACAGACTAAAAACAGCTTACTGGAACAGCATTTTTATTTCTTAAAATAAGCTCTGTCCAGTATCCAAATCATCTCAGAAAATTCCAAAATTTACACACGTTATAGAAAAGGACGTTCTCAGCAACTTTCATGAAGGAAACGTTTCCAAAATCGGCCCAGAAAAGCTTGTAGAAAATAAAGACGGCGTGAACATCACCGAAAAACTCATTCTGGGCAGTTTCACACGGTCTAAAAATCAGGCCATTGTACCACTCATATCAACTCCAAAAATTCTGAAATTAAATCATATAAAACTTCCAGATGTCTGTAACAACTTTCCAGAAGAAAGCATTTGGAAATTCAGATCACAAAAGTCTCCTAAAAAATAACAAAATGAAGGGGTACCAAGGATCCGAAATACGGTTTACCAAAACAAGAGCATAAATTTTTGTTCTGATTGGAAAACCGTCAAGCTTAAACTATAGACATTTCCCAGGGACTGAAATTGAGGATGTGACAGTGTAGGGGACATTCGGTGAGCGTGGTCTTCGGGGATGGCCTTGTAGGGGTCATCAAAGGCCAAGGGAGCCTACGGTTTGGCCCGGGTCAATCGGCCAAGCCTCGACCTATGTTTGGGCTCGACGAGCCCCGATCAAGGCTCGGCAGGTGGCCAGCCACCTTGGTCGGCTAGACAGGGGCCACCTCAATCCCAAGTGCCGAGGCTAGAGAGGCCAATGGTCAAGGGAGATGGTCAGCCAATCACCGGATCTTACCCGGCTGGCATTTTTGAATGCACAGGCATGCGAGAACAAGCCTAAGCCTAGCCTGTATACCTAGTTGGACCGATCTGTAGGCCATTCAGGGCTGGTTCGACTAGGTCGAATTGACCCTATTTTGTCTTCTTCCACCGGACCGAGCCCGATCCGGAGATTCGACCGGGGTCAATGCATATAGGTCGGGGCCGTTGACTTGGGTCAATTCTAACCTAATTTGGATCCACAGACCCGACCCTGTTTAATATTACATTATTATTTTATTGAAAAATAATATATTTTTTCAATAAATAAAAAAATGATAAAAAAATATTTTTTATTTCTTTTAAAATTAGGAAATATTTTATAAAATTAGTATTTTTGAATATTTTTCTAAATTATGTGAATTATTTGATTAATAATTATGTTTAAATCGGATAAGCCTATAGGGCTATACCGTAAGATTTTGCATGTTATCTTTACTACTGTTATATTATTATTATGTATGTTGTTTCTAATTAGAATATAATTACATAAATTGTCATGTATTGATTGTTTTCGCCCTAGTTAGGATTAAAACCTTAGGCTGCATATTTATCTTGACTACTTATTGTTAATCTAATGACTGTGCACTCATTTGATCACTTTACATGCTAGGAGATAGATCCTAAAAATAATCCAAATTGCCTGATAAATATTTTCTAAAATGAACATAATAAAAGGTGCCGAAATGGCACTAGTCATTCTAGTGTAACCAAGTCCTCCAACTTATTTAGTCTCTGGTTCGTAGGAGTAGGGTGATTCTCCCATCACCTTACTTAAGTTTGTAATCGACCCACTCAAATTGATTAGTGGCGACTTTCAAATAAAAATCACTTATAGATTATAAACCTAAATCATAAGTTGTAATATGATATAGGCTTGGGAGAATCCGAGTTAAGTCCGAGACATAGACTTAGTATGTACCAAGCTACACCATTTTCCCCTCTTCGGAGAAAATTTGGCAGGTTGCGATAGATGTATAGCACTCTGACTATCGCAATGGACAATAGTCACACCATAATCCACACTGAGCTCTCCAAATTAGCCTCTTAACTATATAACCTCTTTAACAGCCTCTGTAATAGACATATACTCTGCCTTTATGGTAGACAAAACAATCATATGTTGGAAAGTAGGTTTCCAACTAACTGCGTAACCTCCAATAGTAAAGATGTACCCAGTCAAAGACCTCCTCTTATCAAGGTCACTAGCATAATCAGAATTAATATATCCTGTAAGAGTGTCACCAGTTTTCCCAAGCTCTAAATCAAAATCAGAAGTACCCTTCAAAGATCTCAAAATCCACTTCACATCTTGACAATAAGCTTTTCCTGAGCATGATAAATATCTACTTACCACGCTAACAACATGTGAACTACCAAGTCGAGTACAAACCATGGCATACATAAGGCTGCCAACTGCACTAAAGTATGGAACACGTGACATATATATATTTTATATCCTCATCTGTTTGTGGATATAAACTAGCTGATAACTTAAAATGAGCAACAAGAGGCTCTTACTGGTTTAGCATCTTTCATGCCAAAACTGTAACATCCTCAATTTCAATCCCTGAGAAATGGTTATGGTTTAAGTTTGGTAGTTTTCCAATTGAAACCAAGTTTTACTCTTGTTCTGGAAAACCTAGTTTCAGATCCCTTGTACCCCTTCGTGTTTTTATTTTTATGGAAACTTTTGTGATCTAAATTTCCAAACACTTCCTTCTTGAAAGTTTCTCCAAACATCTTGAAATTTTACATACTTTAATTTCAAAATTTTTGGACTTGATATGAGTGGTACGATAGCCTGATTTTCGGACTGTGTAAAACTGCCCATAATGGGTATTTCGGTGATGTTCACACTTTATTTATTTATTACAAGCTTTTTTGGGCCGATTTTGGAAAAGTTTCCTTCACAAAAGTTGTTAAGAACTTCCTTTTCTATAATGTATATAAATTTGGGAATTTTTTGAGATGATTTGGATTCTAGAAAGAGCTTACTTTGAGAAACAAGAATTTTGTTCCAGTAAACTATTTTTAGTTTGTCTTTGAGCTGCTAAACATGTTGTTTACAGAGAGATTCAGATTTCATGTTCTTCATGAAAAATGTTTGTTAAGACCTTATTTATGACATATTCAAATTTGAGAATTTTCGGAGTCCATTTACTATGTTTTCAAGTCCGATTTCATGAACAGTGCAAAGCTGTCCAGTTTTGTCAGATTTCAAAGATTTATCAATTTCTATATGAGAACATTGCAATCATGACTTGATGTCTTTTGGTGATATTTGAGGACATTCCCACGCCAAACCTCGGGTTGAACGAGATTATTTTACATTTTTTGTCATGGAAAACCCTCGGAAATCATGGAATTGATTAAGATGCGGGTTTGCGATTTAAATGTCGATTAGTTGTTTTATGCAACCCGATGGTGCTAAGTTATTGTGAGCCGAACCGACATTTCTAGTAGGCTAAAATAGGCTCCGCATTGGTTTTGTTAGGAAGAAACTGGAAGATAAGCCTTTGACACGATCAAAGCTTCTCCTTCAAGCTTCATTTATTAAGATTCATCATAAAATGCATTAATGAACGAAGACTTTGAAGTCCCCTTCATCATGACTTGCATCAATTAGTTAGACTTTGAAGGCACCACCATCATAACATGCATTAATGGCCATAAGACTTTAGGGGCATTTTATCATGTTATTTTGTTTAATGTCCATTAATGCAAAGATTTCTAAGATCAAGCTATTAATGGCATTTCATGATGATATTTTGGCTCTTAATCATTAATATCGAGATTTTCAAGATCATTTCATTAATGGCTTAGATTCTCAAGATCATTTCATCACGACTTTTGACTCATATTCATTAATGGCTAAGATTTTAAGAAGATTTAGTAATGATGGCCAAATCTAGCCATTAATGAAGGAAGATTTGATAATGATGGCAAAATCTAGGAAGATTTTGTAATGATGGAAAAATCTAGGAAGATTTGGTAATGATGCTATTTTGTCTCTTCTTTGCTTGAGCCACTATAAATAGAGGAAGCCCCCCTCTCTCTCATGCCATTCTCACACCTCTCTCTCCATTCTCACACACACTCAGCCACCCTTCTTTCTTGCTTCTTTGCTTCTTGTTCACGCCAAAAAAGAGAGAAAGAGAGAGTGAGCTCACCAACTAGCCCATGTTTCCCGTCGTTTCCACCCAAGAGCCCATGATTTGGCCTTTGTAGGCCTAGGTTTGCTCGGCCACGCAAGAAGGAAGCAAGGAGGAAGCCCGAAATTTTCCGAGCTCACCCGTCTCTAAACCATTCTCTAGTTTTGTTTGTCGTTGAGTAAGTGAATTCCCTAACATCGGGAAAAGATGTTGAGATGCGTTGTGACATGATTTGCTTGGACCGTTTCTCGATTGTTTGGTTAGTCGTAATTGGTTCATTCCCTTGATTTGATCATGTTTCATGTTTGATGTTGTTTTAGGATAGAACCAAGCCTTTGTTGGTAATGTGTACATGATGTGGCCATGCGTGATATTCTCTTGTTTGAACTTTGCTATTAATCTGACGTCGATGCGGGTGCAGTAAGGGCCGACTTATGTTAACGACGATCAATATATTCTCACTTGATATTAGTGTTTTCACTTACTGAGTCTCCCCGACTCATCTCCCGTTGTTTCCCCCTTTTCAAGTCCGTAGGATGACATCTCCCCTAGCCCGCATTGGCAATCCCGTGGAGCAAAGAGCCGAAGTGCTCACCGTGATAGATGTTAGAGAAGACGGCGCCTATCGCCGAATCATGACACTTGTGATGTTCGATGAGGGCCTAACGAACTTGGTGCCTCATCCGTACGTAGCGTGATATCGCTATGTGAATGGAGAATGGGTTGGATCCCTATGAGGGTTCAACGGTGCTTTGGCGATGCGGGTGGGCTGGCTCCAGGATAAAGCCACGGGTGGCATGTGAGATGGCCAGCTAGACGGGACGGGGGTGGAGGTGAAGAAGCGAGGGGCAAGAAACCATAGTGGGTATAGGACAACCCAAGCCAAATTTGCTATTCATAGTGTGTGTGAAATATGTGTTATTTGCCATGACCCGAAGGGCTTGTTGAAACATGTTTGCATGCCTTGTAAACATAAGGTTTGCTCATGATACTGTTTGTCTTAATCCCGTTGGTGTTTTTAATGTGATTGTCTCGAAATTATGCTTCTGCTTGTGTATAAAAAAAGATAAGAATTAACAGGATGTCACGTTTATGACCACGAGGTGGGGGCGTTACAAAAACGATCTAAAACCTTCTCAATGTGACTTTTTTGGGAAAGATACAATTTTTCCCTTTTCCGATCTCGCCAAAATTTCCATGCCAAGGATTTTCTTTGCTACACCTAAATCCGTTATATCAAATTCAACGCTTAACCATGCCTTCAAATTCTGTATATCAGATTATCTTTTACTGCAATCAACATGTCATCGACATATAATAACACATAGATGAAAGAGCCACCTGGAAGTTTGCATAGATATACGTAAATATCAAATTTGCTTCTACAATAGCCAAGTTGCACCATAAATGAATCAAATCAAACCTTTTATATCACTGTCTAGGTGATTGCTTCAAGCTATATATATAGACTTTTTCAATAGACAAATATGGTCTTTCTTAGCTTCAAATTGAAAACCCTCTAGTTGACCCATATAGATTTTCTCTTCAAGTTCACCATGCCAGAAAGCTATTTTCACATCGAGTTGCTCTAACTCTAAATCATGCATAGCAACTAATATAAGAAAAACCCAAATGGAGCTGTGTTTAACGACAGGTGAATACACATCATTAAAATAAACTCTCTCGATCTGATTATAGCCTTTAGCAACTAGATGAGCTTTGAGCCTGATGTCTTCAGCTCCAGAAATACCTTCCTTTCTTTTGAAAACCCGCTTGCAACCCATAATTTTCTTTTCTTTTGGTGGCTTGACAAGCTCCCATGTTTGATTCTTTTTTAGAGATTTCATTTCTTCATTCATAGCAACTAACCACTTTGCTAAATCTTTTGAAGATATAGCTTCCATGTAGGCTTTAAGCTCAATATATTCTACTAACGTTGCAACTGAAAGAGCATAAGTAACAAAATCAGAGAATCCATATTTTTCTAGGGGCTTTGTGATCCTCCCTGGTCTATCTCTGGCAATAGAATATTGTTCTTCATCAGATTCTTCAATCTCAATATTAGCAGCAAATGAGTGAACTCATTGTGAAGAAATTACTTCAAGCTCCACCTTCTCCGCAACACTTTCTAGATTTTCATGACTAGGAACATATGACTCCTTGCTAAGATGAAGTATAACAAACTCATCAAAAGTAATATCTTTGCTAATAATAATCTTAGATGAATTAGTACACCAAAGTCTATAACCCTTTACACCAAAAGTATAACCAAGAAAGATGCATTTTTTCCTCTAGGCTCTAATTTGCCTTCACTAACATATGCATATGTTGGATATCCAAATACTTGAAGAGAAGAATAATCAGCAGGTTTACTTGACCATACCTCCTCGGGAGTCTTGCACTCACTAGATGTGTAAGGAGAGCGATTTATCAACCAAGCAAGTGTATTAACTACCTTAGCCCAAAACTCCTTGCCTAAACTAGCCTTAGCAACATGCACCTAGTCCTTTCTAATAAGGTTCTGTTCATGTGTTTTGCAATACCATTCTGCTGTGGTGTCACTGTAGTATGATGTCTAACAATACCTTTTTTTTTTTTGATAAGCAATGTCTTACAATACCTTCATTTTTGCATAACTCATTAAACTCACATTCACAAAATTCGAGCCCATTATCTGTTCTTAGTCTCTTGATTTTCTTACCCGTTTGTTTCTCAATCAATCTTTTCCATTGCTTAAATGTAACAAAAACATCACTCCTTTACTTGAAAAAATGGACCCAACTTTCCTTGAAAAACATCAATAAAAGTAAGGCCTTTTGAAGGAACTTTCGCAGGCCCTCAAAGATCAGAGTGAATATAATCCAAAGTGCCTTTTGTTATGTGAATTCCAGTCTTGAAACTGACTCTTTTCTATTTTCCAAAGACACAATGCTCACAAAAATCCAATTTTCCAATTTTTTGACCATACAAATGACCTCTCTTACTCAGCTCCTTTCTCCCTCTAATACTCATATGGCCTAATCTCATATGCCACAATTTAGTGTTGTTTGATTCTGACATAGAGGATGAAACTGCAGCTGAACCAGAAACTATATTACCTTGCAGTTGATACAAAGTTCCAATTTTTAGACCTTTCATCAACAATAGTGAACCTCTCATAATTTTCATAACTCCACCTTGAGTTGTAAACCTATAACCATTAGTATCAAGTGTACCCAAAGAAATAAGGTTTTTCTTCAAATCAGGAATGCATCTGACATTCTCCAAGGTTTTGATCATGCCGTCGTGCATCTTAATGCGAATAGTCCCAATCCCAATTGCTTTACATTTAGCGTTATTTCCCATTAGAATAACTCCACCATCATATTCCTTGTACATGGAGAACCAATCATGATAAGGACACATGTGGTAAGAAAAGCTTGAATCAAGAATCCAGCTATTATTGAATTTGTCTTTATCATCTGCAAGCAGTAACCAATCTTCGTTTTCTTCTTCAATAACACCAGCTTGAGCGGGATTTTCGTTTCCCTGATTTTGTCTATTCTGGTAGTTTTGATTGTTCTGCCGATTTGCATTCCCTAGATTTTGCCGATTTTGATTACTTCTCTTTGTTGTTTTGCCTTTAGTTTCAGACAATTTATCTTGATATGCCCCTTAAACTTACAATAGTTGCAAATCAAATCCCTCTGCTTCGATTTTGATTTACTCCTACTACTATTGCTTCTCTCAACAAACCTTCCTCTAGTAACTAAACCAGCCCCATGGTCATTATTGCTTTCAAAAGTCAATTTTGTATCTAGTTTTTGCTTACTTAGAAGACTAGTCTTGACATCTTCATGATCGATAGTTTCTCTACTAACAATTATGGTCTCTCTAAAATTCTTATAAGAGAGAGATAGTGAAACTAGCAGTAAATGAGCTTGATCCTCATCTTCAATCTTAACATCAATACTTCTTAATTCAGAGATAATAGCATTGAAATAAAAAATATGAGACTTAAGAGAAGCACCTTCAGCCATACGAAGAGTGAAGAGTCGTTGCTTGAGCCTCAACCAATTGGTGAGAGATTTTATCAAATAAATACTCTCCAATTTCGTCCATAAACCTGAAGCTGTTTTATGATCTAGTACCTCTTGCAGAACTTCATTCACAAGACACGACTGAATAGCAAATAAAGCTTTTTCATCCAATTCTTCCCAAGTTTCATCTGACGTGCCAATTGGTTTCTTCCCTTTCCAAAACAGAGTTTTCTTCAAATCCTACTACATAAGAACAACCAACATACAAACCTGCCATAGGTTGAAACTGCCGCTCCCATCAAACTTCTCAATATCAAATTTCATTGTTGAACTTGAAGCCATAACCAGAAGATCGAAAAAACCCCAAGGCTCTGATACCATATTATTATGACTAATGTGGAAACAATAACGAAATTAAAACTGAGAAGAATAAAGAACACCAAAATTTACATTTAAAACCCGTGAGGGAAAAACCATGTGGAGAGGAGAAGCGAAATCCACTATAGAATATTGAGAATTACAAAAGGTGATTCGCTAAAACCTCTTTCCGTCTCAACTTCTTAACCTAATAACTTAAGAAAAGCAATATTTATATTGCCCGTAAGACCTAAAGTTGGCCTATGCTCATAAAGAATTTAAGACATACTCAACAGAACTTATTGACTAGTGTCTTGGTAATTTTCAAATATTGTACTAATACATACTTCCCTTCAAATAAAGGACAACACGATCCTCACTTCGATGCACTTACATAGAATTAATACTTGTTTTACTTGGGAAAATCAAAGTATAATCACAGTGAAATGAATCCTGCACATGCCTTACTCATCGAAGGTCGTGTAAGTAATACATGACAATTAGGGACGTCCCCAATGAGTCCGTGGATTAAAAAAACAATTAGCAGGCCATCTCGTCTCGACTTCTTAACCTTAATAGGTGAGCGCAACTTTCGATAAGCGGCAATTTAGAATGGAAATAGAGCATGAATAAGATGAACGTGCTAGGGAAATCTCTTGTGATATTTTAAAGATGACAAAATAATCAAAGGTTACCAATGTGTTTATTGGTTGAGTAGATCCAAGTGAGAGATGCACAAGCCATTATGCAAATGGTATCTAAGAGAAGGTATAAAGGTTAGGAGTTCTCTCTCAATGGTTATTAAGGCATTGGGTATGGAGTTGTCTATAAGCTGGAGGTACCCAAGTAAAAGTTGAATAAGCCTAGAACGGGGAGTTAGGTAAAACTGGGACATACGATGGATAGATGAATTGTAAAGTAAAGTCATGATTGCTAATATGCTTGGAAGCTTGAACATAACCGGAAGCCTGATATAATCGGGGAAAAAAGATATCACCAACAATTGCTGATATAAGAGGAGCAACTACATTACCTACACAACACTTGTGCTCTGGAAATCTAAATAAAGATATGCCATGACGATCTTTATCTCAATATTTACAACTATTAGTAATCTAGCTTGGATTCCTAAATGAAGATATTGATTATATATCAATCTTGTGGAATATTTATGTGGAAGATCATTACTCATGATATCTCGATTGATTGTCATGCATCCTGAAGATAAGATTATTTCCTAATATTATGACTTCATTTGTGGAAGCAATAATATTACTAGATTTGATTGATTATATTCAATGGCTAAATTGATTTCCAACGGCTAGTTTGGAGTATGAAGATTATAAAAGAAGATCAACCTACACCGAAGAAGATAGAACTAGTGAAATAGAGAAAGTTATACATATGCTCTTATTGAGTTGTTAAGTGAGAGATCATTTCCTAAAAGTGATTATCAATGATTTTAATCTAAGTGAGGAGTGTACTAGTGTTGTAGTAGTGCGTGGATGTGTTATAGTGTGATCTATCAGCTTTAGGTAGAAGTGCTTCGAGTAGAGTAGCATGTACTACTATGTAACTACTCAAAAGAATACTAGTAGAATCCAGTCATTGAGCTGTTAGTTTGGGAGAGTGGATATAGGCTTATACCAAGCCGAATCACTATAATCTCTAATAAGTGCATTGTTCTCTATCTCTTTGATCATATTCATTTATTGCCTGATAGAAGGACTACACTACATTGCTCGATATAACCAATTTGTGCTAATTTCAACTCTGTTTCACGATTCAGCTTATATCAAACTTGACTATTTTAATTTTGCAATATTTGTTAATTTTCTTAAAATCACCTATTCACCCCCTTTATGTGATACTGCTAGTCAACACCATAATGAAATTGGGAACAACCAAGATAGACAAGATAGACAGGGAATTATGTTTTGTCGCTTAAGTTTTGGCACTTCTTGCAATTATCCTCTTACATTTCGAATTTTGTAATGTCTCTACTAAAGTCTTGAAATCGGTCGCAAAGTCTCCCCTTAACGTTGACTCCAACTATTTTTTAGGTTCAGATCCGACCATGTACTTATCCAACTACTTTACTCTCTTTACATGGGATACACTACAAAAAAACAAGGATTTTGCCCCGAAAAATTTGGCAAAATTCATTGGAAAACAAATTTCCAACGAAATTAGCGACGAAAAAAAATTCATCGGTAATTCATCGTCGTAAATTTTTTTTTTTTTGGTAAAGGTAAGTATATATTTAACTTTTCACAACACTAAATACAAACTAAAGCACCGACCAAAACTTGAACCTGATAGGACACAGGGCTATCCAACTAGGGTCAAGGAAGGTCCTGCAAGAACTATACAAGAAAGGAAAACAAAGAAAAGCGGAGAAACCGAATTACAACCAAGTCCTATCCATATCAAAGATGGAAGGTGGAAGTTCCTACTTTCTTTGGAAAATAAGGTTCCTAAGAGTGTCGTGTACTTTCCCCATAGAGATGGCTTTGTATTTGACAACCTTGATAAGGTGCCTGCGCATACCCGGGAGGTAGACGATCTTGTTCCTGAATATGGCATTGTTCCTTTCAGTCCAAATAATGCGAACTAGAGCTCCAAAGGAGAAACGGGAAAGGCAGTTTGTGAAAGAAGGCCAATGCAAACTTTCTTAGCCCATAAGAGGTGATCATGCCACTGACGGTTACGCCAAGGGAGGTTGCATTTGGTAGCCCAGAAGGAAGCCAGCCTATTTGTGGAGGGGCACTCAAAAAAGAGATGGTTGACCGAATCCGGTCTGATACCGCAGAAAACGCATAAAGCATTGTCAATCCTACGGTTTTGGAGGAGAAGGACCTGGGTAGGCAGCCGGTTGAGGGAGACTATCCACAAGAGGATAGCATGACGTGGTGCAATATGATGGTCCCAAATAAAGGAGTGCCAAGGGACTGGGTTACCTCTACTTCTTAATTGGTTCCAAGCTGAAGCAACCGAGAAGGAGTCTGAAGGAGGTGGGGTCCACATCATTTTGTCCAAAACATCATCCACAAAGAAAGGAGGTGGCTCAGTCCAGCTCAGAAAGATGTCTAGAGCAGATAAGGGTTACCAAGTGCTGTCATAGAACTTCCAGACTGAAGTATCCCTGGGGATCCACGACTGGTATATGTCAATATTACTAAAAATGAGGAATAAAGGACCTTTGTTGTGCCACCAGTCAAACCAAAATGAAGTAGAGTGACCATTGCCTATCTTCCACTGAAAGAGTGCTTGGGCTGGGGTACGCAGATCAAGGATCTTCTTTCAAGTCCATGAACAAAAGGTAGGCTTGGAAGCCACCCAGAAATTAGATTTTAAAAATATAGAATGAATCCATTTACACCACATGGATTCCTTATCAAAGAAAAGGATCCATATGTATTTTAGCATCATAGCTTTATTATATTCAACAAGTCGTCGAATACCGAGTCCACCTTCTTCTTTGGGAAGACAAACATTGTTCCGGTGTACCTTTGCTCCTCCAGTACCAAGATCAGGGCCCTTCTATAGGAACTGTCTCAAAATGGTCTCAATACTGTATAAGATAGATTTCGGGAGGGAGAAGATAGCCGCCCAGTACACCTGTATGGAATGTAGGACAGATTTGATGAGTTGAAGTCTCCCTGCAAATGATAGGAACCGTTGGGTCCAAGAGCGGGCCCTAGCTGTGATTGAGTCGATTAGGATCTTGCAATCCTCTTTACGAAGTCTGGTTGATATGATGGGCACCCCTAAATAACGAAAAGGAAGTGAGCCCAATTGAAACCCAAAGCATTGCAGCAATTGGTCATATAGGGTCGTCGTCCCTCCCGAGAGGAATATGTTGCTTTTGCTGCAGTTAGGTCGTAGTCCAGACCAACTAGAGAAAAGATCAAGAGAAGCCTTGATTATTTCAGCCGACTTTATGTGGCCTTCAGAAAAAAAAAGAACATCATCCGCAAAAAAGAGATGAGATATACAGGTCCTCTTGCAGCGCCAATACCAATGAAAGTCTGGAGAGTTTGTCTTTGACTGAAGAATCCCGGAAAGGACTTCCATAATCAGGATGAATAGATACGGCGAAAGCGAATCCCCTTGCCATATGCCTCGGCTACTAGGAAAGAAACCATGAAGTTCCCCATTAATAGAAATGGAGAATTTGGCTGTAGTTACACAGGTCATTATCAGCTTAATGAAAAAGTCCGAAAATTTGAATGCCTTAAGTGTCTTCTCAATGAAAGTCCAGTCGACAGTGTCAAAGGCCTTTTGGAAGTCCACTTTGATGGCACATTTCGGACGGTAAGCCTCGTGGTGGAAATCCACGAACAATTCTTGTGCAATCATGATATTATCACTGATCCTGCGACCATTGACAAAAGCCGTTTGGGATGGGCTAATTAAGGCTGGTAGAACATGTGCAATGCGCCTCGCCAAGATTTTAGAAATGCATTTATAAAGCGTGTTACAACATGCAATTGGCCGGAAGTCGGAAATGGTCGATGCATTAGGAGTTTTCGGAACTAGAGTGAAGATAGTAGTATTTAACTCCTTAAGTATATGTCCAGTCTCAAAGAAATCTCTGACTGCCTTTAGAATGGAGGTCCCAATGATTTCCCAATAGGATTTGAAGAAATCAACATTATAGCCGTCCGGACCGGGAGCTTTGCCTATAGCCAACGAAAACAGAGCATCTTGAATTTCCCCATCAGAGACTGGTTGTGCTAGGAAGTTCCATTGGTTTTCATCAAGGACATGTCCAATGAAATTACCTATCTCAAAGACAGCTGGCTGGATAGAAACAGAATCACCATTGAGTAGCAGGTGAAAGTGGGAGATAATGTGGTTCTTGACCTCTGTCGGGTCAGAAAGTAGGTTACCATCACTGGTAAACACTGAGAGAATATGATTCTGTGAGCACCTCTTGTTGACGAAGTGATGGAAAAATTTGGTGTTCAAGTCCCCTTCTTTAAGCCAACGAATCCAAGATTTCTGCCTAAAGAATTGTTCCTCCTGGAGCCTCAGAGTTGAGAAGGACCGGAGATGCTCCGCTTCGCTATCCAGCAAGATTTGATCAAAAGGCCGAAGCTCCAAAGCTGCCTGGACAGCATAGAGCTCAGATCTAGCCTGTTCAGTTCTGGTTGATATAGAAGAAAAGGAGCTCTTGTTTAGGTGTTTCAACTTTGCTTTGAGCAATTTGAGTTTGCAGCAAACCTTATACATGGGAGTGCCTACAATGGAGGAGTCCCGAGCTTGGGCTACTAGTTCCAGGAAGGTAGGATGGGTAGTCCAGAAGTTGAAGAACTTAAAAGGTTTCTTGGAGCATTGTGGCGGGAGGATTTTAATCACCATTGGGGAGTGATCCGATATGCCAGGCACAAGGAAAGATGCTTCCGAGAAGGAGAAATGTTGGGTCCAAAGGTAATTGATGAGGACTCGGTCAATCTTACAGAGTTTCCTATTAGTGCCGGAAGAAGTAGACCACGTAAATCTGCATCCCACATATCTGAGATCCTCAAGTCCGGCTTGGTTAAGACAGTCCCCAAACTCTTCAAAGACCGGTATCCACGGGGTTGTACTACCCAGTCTATCCTGCGGATCCTTGATAGCATTAAAATCCCCTGCAATAAGCCAAGGTAGGTCGCAGGAAGAGAGTCGGATGAGATCAGCCCAAAGCGGACGCCGATGAGCAAAAGTGTGTTCCCCGTATACAATAGAGAGCAAGCAGGATTTGCGCAAATTAAGAAGCCTGAGCTGCATATGGATCATTTGACTAGAAGTGTAAAGCAAGCTCATCTCCATCACATTCGGATCCCAACCGAACCAAATTCGACCTAGGGGAGAGAAATCGTAGTTGGAAATCCATCTCCAACTGTTGCCTAATCCCCTGGAAATACCAGCGAAAAAAGGGGCTTTAACTTTAGTCTCAATGATGTCAATGCAAGAGAGCCGATTATTCCTTATAAGTGTCCGGATTTCAGCTTGACGGATGGGATTTACTAGTCCCCTAATATTCCAAATTCCAAAAAACATAGGTAGTAAAGGAGATTATCTTCGAGATTTCTTTGACCTCCTTGTCTTGCCTTTCTTCTTCGAGGAGGACGGCCCGGGAGTTATACCAAGGCAACTCGTGTTAGGGATAGGCCCCAGGGAGGCTTTGGAGGGATCCTTTACGGTATAAGATGCCAGGGTTTTGGAAGGGGTGTTCAGGAGAAAAATAACAGTAGGTTCCTCGACCACTTGCTCTTCAGAGTCGCTATTCTCCGCCCCGACGTGTGTTCCAGAGGAGTCTTCGGAAGAAGAATGGGAGTTGATTATAAGGTCCTCAAATTGGTGGTTACAACATCCTTTAGGATCATGTGCAGCAAAAGGGACCGTATCAGCAACTGGGTCCTTCGGGAAGTTCAGATCAGGCCTTAGTCGCTCATGATCCAGTGAGGAGTGCCTCGCAGAAGGCAAAAAAACCTTACCCCCTGAGTTCAAGTCCAGAAGAGGGTCGGTTGCAGATCTGGATAGCCCAGCATTGGAACTTTGTGGACAATTCTGAGCATGCCTTACCAGATCCTGAGCCTTGGAAGGGTCATTGGCAGAAGGCAGAGGGCCCCCCCTGTGCTCGCATCCAGAGGAAGGACAGATGCAGTTCTGGTCAGATCAGAGTTGCCTGCCATTGAAGAGTTCAGTGACGGACCAGGAGCAGGGGATGGGGCGCGGATAGTCTCCTCCCCTGGATTTGCCGCCAAGGTACGGCCAGGTGCTGGTCTAGTCTATGCTGCAGCATTAATCAATTGGCCTTTGCCTTTTTTACGGTTGACTTGGGTCCATACTTCAGTTTCACGAGGCCGTAGGGAGGTCTCAGGTCTGACCTTAGCTTGAGGTTGGAGTGTTATCTCAGCTCTTTCTACAGAATGTCCAGAAGCACACTCAAACCCAGCTGAACCAAGTTTGTGTCCAAATAGACCACAAGAGGTGCATACCATAGGTTTCCATTCATATTCCACTTGGACCAGATTGACTTCGCCATCCCACTGTACCTTCACAATCTCCAGTCGAGGTTTTGTGACTTTGATTTCCACACAAACCCTCGCGTAGGAGATTCTAGTCATATTCTCGGTTTGGGAGTCCACATAAAATGGCCTTCCGATGGCGCTTGCAATCCTCCCTATGCCCACCAGTGACCACAAGGAGAATGGAATCTCTCGCAACCTAACCCAAACCGGGAGGGCGTCCATAGCACCCTTTTTAAGTTTCAGTTTAGGGTGCCACTATTGTAGTAGCATTGTGCTACTGAAGATGGAAACAGGACCTAAATCAAGTATCTTCCTGCGATAGTCCTCGTTCGGCACTCGAAAGAAGTAGAAACCATTTTCGTGCACTTTAACATCAACTACATGGTCTCCCCAGGTCTTTTTAACAGCTTCTTCCGTTAATTTGAAAGGGACTTTCCTCCCAACATAATGCCCCACAATACATTCCTGCCACAGAGGATTCTGTTCAGCAGCTATGTCTGGAGTTATATCCACTATCACTTCGCCATTCTCCTCTATAGGGGGTACAAAATCTAAGTTATATCCTTTAGTCTGTACCCGAGCGACATTTGCCCAAGTTCTGGGGGTGGGGCCTTGGTTCGTCTGACCTTGAGGCCAGGAAGAGGTCTATCCCGCCACAGCTGATTCCCTTACTGATTTTGCTCTGGATTGAGAGCGCGCATCACCACCAGCATGATATACTTGTCCACAGGAGCGGCTTCTGTCCTTCGGACGCCCTCTACTGCGACTACGGCTGGTGCTGCCCTTGAGGATAGGTCTAAGTTCCAAAGGACGGTCAGCCACATGCAATACCGAGGGGGGGTTTCCTTTACGTTGGCCTGTTGTTTTGTTTGCATCAGAACCAGTAACTGCCTACTGGTTATCTACAACAGGGGGGAGTTCAGCTTCTAGACCGGGGGAAGGGCCAGTTACAGCGTTTACAATAGTCTCTTCCATATGGACAAAACTACAAACACCTACCAGTCAACCCTTCACCAACATAATCCAGAACAGGACCCGCAACAGCAAAACCCAGTATAAATGCAACGACAAAACCACAAACTCCAAACCAACCAATAGCAGCAGCAAACCACCAGACCCAAACTAGAATCGACCAAGCATCAACCAGTCGAACACCAGTAGCAGCAGTCCAGATCAAGGTTCGCAACAAAGCAGCAGAAAGAACTTCCAGATGATCCCCAAATCGATGGGTACATAGCAACCTCCAGGTCCAGACCAGCAGGAAGGAACTAAAGGAGAGGACCTAAAAAAAGGGGGGGGGGGGGAACTATCTTCAGGAAGAAATCCAGACCAGCGCCTCCGTAGAGTCGAGCAGCTCACGCGCGGGAGACCAAAGCCAGCGACGCTCAAATTTGGAATCCCAATTTCTGTGCTGGACGAGAAGAGAAATCCTTCGGAGGGGTGAAGGAGGAGTGTCCAAGGGACTTAGCCTCCAAAAATCAGTCCAGAAGGTCGCCGGAATCAATCGAAAACAGCAAGACTCCGGCGGGTGAACAATACCCGCAAGACACCAGTAGAGAGCATTAGCCACAGGTATTCTAAGCCATTCTTGGAAGTTTTGAAAATTTTTTTAATTTTTTTATTTTTTTCGTCACCTAAAAAAATTTAAATTTCACTCAAAGTGGATGGCCACAGGTATTTTAAGCTATTCTGTGAAGTTTTGAAATTTTTTTTGCTTTTTTTATTTTTTTCGACACTTAAAAAATTTAAATTTCGCTTAAATTGGATGGCCACAGGTATTCTAAGACATTCTGTGAATTTTTTAAATTTTAGATTTTTTGATTATTTTTTATTTTTTTGGCAGCTAAAAAAAATTAAATTTCGCTCAAATTGGGTGGCCACAAGTATTCTAAGCCATTTTGTGAAATTTTAAAATTTTTGATTTTTTGATTTTTTTGATTTTTTTGGCACCTAAAAAAATTTAAATTTCACTCAAAGTGGGTAAACACATATTCTAAACCATTCTGTGAAGTTTTGAAATTTTTAATTTTTTTTTCCGTATCAAAGATCGTGACTTCCAGATGAACATGTGTTTTGAAGAAAAAGTTATCTCAGAATTGATTCTCATTTTTTGTCTAGAAATAGAAAACCTACTTTTTTTTTGTTTTGATTTCTGGTTCAGAATTAGTTCTGGAACAAAAACTTGTCCCAGAAATAGAAAAATGAAATTGCGTTACCAAACAGGTTTTTGGTCCAAAACTGATTCGGAGAATAAAAAATCAGTTCTTGACAGAACCAGAATAATTATCATGCGGTAGCTTAGCCTTTTCCCAAAATTAAGAAAGACAAACAATCATCTTTCTCCGAGACACTTGCGACCTTTTTCACTGAGACACCACAAAGTCAAGATGTGGCCTCAACGGCACATTGAATTATGATTTTTGTGGGGCCGAAGTACTAGACAATGAATTCCACATTGAGACTAGTACAAATTGCCTTTTTTTTAAAACTTTATGTTTAATCCATCAGGACAGATTGCCTTTATTGATAGTGATGATACTTGTACAACCTACTGGCCAAGAGAACGAGAAAATTCATTACCAAGATTTGAACTTCAACTTAAAGAGAGTGATATTCTGGTGTTTCTCGTGCATCGCATGTTTAGACGATTAGGTTTGACGTCACGTGCACTTAAATTTAGAAAGGAGGACAAGAAAGTTAATCATCACCTATGAAAATCATATCTCTTAAGTTTTATATTAAAAATTACTAAGCACATTAAATTTGTTACTTTCTTGTGATAAGAGTTATCGAGCACGTTAAAAGTTCCCTCAATGTATCAAAAAACTAGTTGTGCAGTATACTTTACTATGTTGAAAGTTACTAAGTATCTTGAAAGTTACTTTGGTTTGAAATAAGATTAATAATCACATATGGATTAGGAAAAGAAAAATTATTGTTACAAGAAATGTTACTCACCCCATATAAATTGTTACTTTCCTAATTTACAAATTACCCACCCATCAGAAGTTACTTCATTATATGAGGAAATTACTAATTAAATGTGGTTATTACGAGTTAATGAAATCTTTCTAAGCTTAGTGATGTTACCTCGATTTCAAAGAATATTGCTCATCACATATCAATGAAACAATTTAACTAAATGGTAATAATAACATAAAATCTATTACTTTTCACTAAGCGTATAGACATTTACTTTCATGTATATGGAAATTATTAATTAAATATCAATTTCACGAGAATTGACAAGTCACTATTCACATTTTGCTTTCCTGTAAAATCTATCTATTACGACAAATTTTATTCGAATCTATATGTCAAATTTTGTATCTTGTAATAATTTTGTTATAATGGGTGTATTGTCAGATTTGGATTAAGTAATAAATTGGGAAAGTTTCAAAAACTATCTTCAAAATTGATACCTATATCATTTGCATCCTCAACTTTTAAAATGGAGAATTTCCATTTGATTTTTAATATTGCACATGTAACTACATATGCAATTCACCATAATGTTATTTTCTTTCCAAAATTACCCCTATCACTCTCACCATCTATCCACCCAAAAAAAACCCCGACCCTGACTCTGTTTAGGATGTCTTCTTCCTCCGTCATCATCAACCGAAGGCCGTACCTCGTAACTTACAGATGTTTGCAGCCCAATAATTGCATCCAGGTTGTCTTGATATTGAGAGCAATGGTGGCCTCGGTCATTTTTGGCCAGCTGTAAAGATATTCAACTTTTCCGCTTTTTATCTTTAAGAAAATTCTTCAACTTATTGAAAAAATGGAAAATTGAAAGGTTCTCTCAAACAACCTACCATATTTTTTAGACTTTATTTATTACGCAAAAATTTAATAATTTGGACACGATTTTCCTTAAAATGATCAACTGTATCATTTACAAAAATGAGTAAACGAAAAATATTTTCACATTCCACAAAAATATTCAAACATAAATCATTATTGATAATGAAAAAATTTCTATTAACTAATTATTTCAAAAGATACAAGTGATCATATCTGAAAAATTATTTTTCAAATTATTCATTTTTCACGAAACAAATGAATAATAGAGGATAACCAAATCATTAGGTAAAAATGTGATTACATTGGTTGGATTAAACCCATGAGAAATGATCGTTAAGGAAACTTATAAATGTGCATGTAAATCCACATTCACCGTTTGGAGAATTTTTTTATTTCAACGAAACGTACTATGGAGAAATAAATTCAACTTTAATTAAACAAGGTACTCACAAAAGTACTTTAAGAACTTAAATATGTGATCTTTACATGACTCATCAGAGTCAACACACGTTTAGTCTTTTCCCCAAATTAAGAAAAACAAATAATCATGTTTTTCCAAGATATTTGCATCCTTTTTCACAGAGGTAACAAAAAGTCAAGGTATCGAGATTAAATGGGCTCGTTGTCATTTCACGTGGGTTCAATTTCTGGGACCTACTATAGTACTAGACATTGAATTATTTTTTGTGGGCCAAAAGTACAAGATAATGAATGAATATTGTGACTAATACAAATTGCCTTTCACCTTTATGTTTGATCTAATAGTACAGATTGTCTTTATCGATAGTGATGTTACTTGTACAACCTATAGAAGAGTAGTTTTAAGGCCACTTGCACTTTAACAATAGAGAGTTTTATTCTAATCATGAAAATACCACAAAACACTATAAATTGTACCCACTATTATGCCAATACCCAATTTTTTTTATATCACCAAAATCCTCAAATTTATATTAATATGACAAAAATATCGTCCATATGCTATAAAACCTTAAATTTTAATTACTGTGACACCAATACCTCAAATTTTTTTTGTATCACCAATGCCCCGAACTTGTACTAATGTAACAACAATACCCTCCATCTACCACAAAACATAGTAAACTTTGCCTAGTGGATGCCAATATCTCAATTTTTTTTTCATGTCACCAATACCCCAAACAAATACCTTCATTTACAATTTCGTCTAAGTCGATGATATAAATTTCGACATGACGGCTTGCATGGACAACAGTATGCAAACCAAGCCAACATGAATATGATGTGGTCTTTGTCTAATACAAAGCGACCTGACATCATTTATCCATTTGTAAGTTTGACAAGGATAAGATTCAAAAAATAAATTCAGCTTTAATCAAACGAGGTAATCACAAAATACTTCAGGAAAAAAGGGATCAAAACCTTCCATACCCCACACCGGATTTAGAGGTTATATCTTTCTGGTTAGTGCATAAAGATCGGACACCCATATTCTTGGACCATACAATCCCGTAATATGAAATATGCCAAGCCCAAAGCAAGCCACCGTTGAAAGAAATACCTGGATTCGACACTTACTATACTCCATCTACCCCATGAATTGATTATTCCTAAATGAGTCATGAAGGGTATAACGAACATACCTTAGATCCACCTATATAATCTTTTCAAGACTCATCAAAGTCAACACCCATTTTAGTCCTTCCCCAAATAAAAAAAAAAGCAACCATGGTTTTCCAAGATAACTGCATCCTTTTGTGTCACGCCCCAAACCCTATCGAGCTTGCGACATCCTCCACTGGTCGATTTATTTGCGCGACGTCTCAAGAATGTTGCCGACCTCAAATAAACATCAGAGATTTCATTTCACAAACGGAAACCATGAAATACCCGAACAAATAAAACTGGGGAGAATAGGGAGGATGTACATATCTTTTTCATTTTCTTCTTATTCCATAATATTTACATTTACAAAAACTATCCCATACATGTACATGCACATCGCCTTTCTCAAAAACCGATACTCCAAGGATGAAGACCTGGGTTTACTACTACTCCGAAAATGATGCTCGCCAAAAATCTATTCTGAGTCTGATTCCTTGTCCTCTGAGTTTGAGTCCCCTTATACCGTTCCATCCACTGAGGACTCCGAAATGTTCTGGTGGCGGTGGCGGAAGATTCATGGATCCTGTTGGGGTTCTGAAATTGTTTGGTTGAAACAACCGTGAGAACACTTCTCAGTAAGTTCACCCCTAAATCCCACCTAAGTTATCACGTACCTCCAGACAATCACATAGACACACGTGCATTCATACACATCAAACCATTACATTGCAGGCACATCAAATAATATAGTCAAACTCAAACATGCGCACACCCGTACTCAATCACAATCACATCGTATGCAAACACGTGCATGTATCGTTCTCATCCCACTATTCCTTGCATTCTCATTTTCACTTTCGCATCCACTCGCCAGTGACCCGCGTTGAAGTATACGCATCAGGTACACTGCGACCATTCATTTTCCACAACACTCGCCAGAGACTTGCGTTGAAGTACACGCCTCAGGCACACTGTGATCATTCATTTTCCATTTTTCACTCGCTAGTGACCCACGTTGAAGTACACGCCTCAGGCACATTGCGACCATTTATTTTCCACTTTTACTTGTCAGTGACCCGCGTTGAAGTACATGCCTCAGGCACACTGCAACCATTCGTCACATCATTTTCGGTCCGCGTTGAAGTACATGCCTCAGGCTGTCAGTCTTCCGGTAATACCGAGCATCGTCCCGCGTTACGGTACACGCCTCAAGACGGCACAATTTTCCACAATTTTCTCATGCCATGCCACACACCATTTCTTTCTTACTCATGCACACACTCAACACGCATTTACCACGATCAACTGGCCCATTACACGCTGCCCGCGCACGCATTATTTTACACACAAATCACGCTCACTCAGCATTGGACATGGCAATATCAATAATTAATTTAATCTAACTCACGTGTGCACCCAACAAGCATATACAGTCACCCAATTGTACAACAACATACTCAATTTAATCACCACAATTTATTTATAATTTAAATATACATCCAACACGTAAATTCTCATTTTTCTCCCACCAAACGGCGTCGGATTAATTACAATCCTTCACGAAACTTTCTCGCCATAAACTACCGGTTCTAAAAATCTAACTTGCGTCTCGATCGGCCCATCACGGCCCCGTGAATAGTAAATCATAGCCACTGTTATTTTCTAATTTCCAATAATTAATGCCTGAATTAAATCCTAAGGCCCGCCATAAAATTTTCACTACCAATTCATACAATTCCGCACCTAACTTTATACAAATTTCTCCCAAAATCGCTCGTCGATACTCGAAGTCCTAAATTGGGTTTAGAGCGCGACTTACCCGCGTTCTAGACTATCACGACTAGAACGGAGAGCGGCGGCCCTTAATCGGGAACAACAGCAACAGCATACGCTCCCAGGTGGCGGCAATTGGCTTGAGTGGCGACGACACGGCTTGGGTGGCGATTAGAGGCTCACGGCCAAGAGAGAAAGAGGAAAAGAGAGAAAAACGGTGGCTGGTGGTGGTGGTTTGGGGCTGGTACAGCGGCTAGGCGGCAGCTTGAGGGCGGTCTGGCTTGCGGCAATTAGCAGCGGTGCCGGCGGTGGAGGAAGAACGGCCAAGGAAAGCCCATGGTGGAGGAGGGGGAAGCTGATGGCAAAGAAGAGGGGTTTTCACAATGGAGAGGGGAGAAAGAAGAGAGAGGAGAGAGAAAAAGGGGGTCAAGGGCTAATTATCCAATTTTGACCTTTTTTTTTTGTAATTTACCAAAATACCCATCTCTAATCTTTTTAATCCAACGGCCGAGATTCGATCCAATCTAAAAATCAACGGTTAGGATTGAATCTTACTTAAAAATATCCAAGGGTAATTATGCCTTTTCCAACTTTGGGCCTAAGATGACCAAAATGCCCTTGTCCAACAAAACTAATCCTTTATTAACTCTTAGGGGCATTTTGGTCACTTTCTCCGTTTCACATTGAAATCAAGACTTTCTGAAAGATTTAAGTGCACCAAAAATTGACACATGTCACGTGCAACGTCGTCCTAGCGTTCCGTCGTGACTTCCTAATTTTTCGTGTCTAATTTGGGCAAAATTTCAATAATTAAATTCTATTAAATGCAACTCGAGCATTTCTCGAGCTAACAGGCGGCTTGCTGGCGAAATTCGTGAAATCGACTCATGACTGATACTAAATCGAGTCACATGCAAGTCCGTTCGGTGCGTGACGACTCGGTTGTCATTAAATTTGCGAAAATCAATCACTTGATCCGAGGAGTACGATCATTTGGTATAATTTTAGAATCATTCGTCAAGTCGTTTCATGGTCCAACGGAATCACCCGCGATCCACTACTAAGACAGTGGCGAACTGACCCCTAACTATCCTTGGATCGGCCAACAGTGGTTCAAAATATCACTTCCGCGATTTAATGATCGAAATCCATTCACGATCGAATTTCCTTTAGTTGCGCGAATTTAATTCCCTTATTAGCCTTTCCCTAATGGTTAGCATTCCTAGGAATGATCAGTTCTGGACGAGAATTTATTGCGAGCACATTTTATAAAACTCAGTTATTTCATAATTTTCAATTGGCGAAAATTTCAGAATATCACAATCTTCCCCTCTTATAAAATTTCATCCTCAAAATTTACAATCTCACTACTACTCAAAATTTACAATTCCTTACTACTGCTCAAACAATTGGGGGTATTGACATTACATCATTTCTTCGCTTTTCCAGGTTGCGCCTTAAGTCCCGTGGTACTCCCAGATAACCTTTACCATCGGGATTGTCTTATTTCTTAGAGCCCGTTCTTTCCGATCTTCAATCCTGATTAGTTTCTCGACATACGATACCTTATCATCCACTTCTATCTCTTCATAATTCAACACATGCGTCGGGTTCGGTTCGTACTTCCTCAACATTGTTACGTGGAACACATTATGTACCTGCGACATATTTGGCAGTAATGCAAGGCGATACGCCAAATCTCCAATTCTTTCTAACACCTCGAAGAGTCCCACGTACCTTAGACTCAATTTCCCCTTTTTACCAAACTGGGACAATCCTCGCATAGGCGAAACTTTAAGGAACACGTGATTCCCTACTTGAAATTTCAGAGCTCTTCGCCTTCGGTCTGCATAACTTTTCTGACGGCTCTATGCTGTCCTCAGCCTTTCACGAATGATCTTAACTGCCTCAATCAATTGTTCCACTAGTTCTGGCCCCATTATAGCTCGTTCTCCCATTTCATCCCAACACATGGGCATTCTACAAGCACGGCCATATAGTGCTTCAAAGGACGCCATTCCAATACTTTGCTAGAAACTATTATTATCAGCGAACTCCACTAAAGGCAGTTGCTCTTTCCATTTTCCCTGAAAATCCAGCACACATGCCCTGAGCATATCCTCTAACATCTGAATTGTCCTCTCAGACTGGTCATCTGTCTGAGGATGATAAGCTGTACTGAACTATAGCTTCGATCTTAACGCCGTCTGTAGACTTTTCCAGAAATTGGCGATAAACCTAGAATCACGATCTGATGTTATAGACACTGGTACCCTGTGCAGGCGGACTATCTACTGCACATATAACTCTGCATACCGTTCTAACGCGAAATCTTTTCGCACTGCTAAAAAGTGTGCCGACTTAGTCAGTCGGTCGACAATCACCCAAATACTATCGTGGCCTCGTCGACTTTCTCAGCAATCCTGACACAAAATCCATGGTTATATGCTCTTATTTTCACTCTGGGATTTCCAACGGTCACAACAACCTCTAGGTTTACAATGTTGTGCCTTCACCTACTGACACATCAGACATTTAGCCACGTGTTTAGCTATATCCGACTTCATACCATTCCACCAATAAAATTGTCTCAAATTCCTGTACATTTTGGTACTGCCGGGGTGGATACTGTACTGGCTACGATGCGCTTCAGCTAAAATTTCTTCCTTAATTTCCGCATCATCTAGTACACATAACCTCCCACGAAATTTCAATACATCGTCCTTGGATATTTGAAAATCCGGCTTTCTCTTAGTAACATCCATCCCAACAATCTTCTGTATCTCTGGGTCCGTATATTACAAAGCTTTAACTTTAGCCTGGATTTCCGGCTCAATCCTTAACGTAGCTAACAGGCTTGAGACTCGACTTACTTCCAACTTGAACTTTGAGTCTCGTACTGTCTCCAACAGAGTCCACTCCTTGACCATCAAATACGCAATGCTTGATTTCCGGCTCAACGCATCCGCGACTCGATTTGCCTTTTTAAGGTGATATAAAATATCACAATCATAGTCTTTTAACAATTCCATCCAACGTCGCTACCTCATATTCAACTCTTTCTGCAAGAATAAATACTTAAGGCTCTGATGGTCAGTATAAATCTGAAATCTTTCTCCGCATAAATAATGTCACCAAATCTTAAGGGCAAACACTATTACGGCTAACTCCAAATCGTGAGTCAGATAATTCAGTTCATGTGGCCTCAACTGCCTAGATGTATATGCTACTACTCGCCCATGTTGCATCAACATACACCCTAATCCTTTCAACGACGCGTCACTATATATCTCATATCCTCCCGGTCCTGATGGAATTGTCAACACTGGTGCCGTTGTCAACTTATGCTTCAACTCTTGGAAACTTCCTTCACACTGATATGTCCATTCGAATCTATTCTCCTTTTTCAATAATTGGGTCAACGACATTGCTATCGATGAAAATCCTTCCACAAAGCGACGGTAATATCCAGCCAGACCCAGAAAACTTTAAACTTTCGTCACCGTTGTCGGTCTAGGCCACTTTGTTACAGCCTCTATCTTCGCTGGATCCATAGAAATTTCTTCTCCGGAAATTACATGACCAAGAAATGCCACTCGACTAAGCCAAAACTCGTACTTGCTAAACTTAGCATACAGTACGTTCTCCCTTAAAATTCGTAATACTTGATGCAAATGAAATTCATGCTCCCCCAGGCTTTTCGAGTACATCAATATATCGTCGATAAAGACAATCACAAACTGGTCTAAGATTTCCTCAAATACCCTATTCATTAGATCCATAAAGGCAGCAAGGACGTTCGTCAACCCGAACGGCATCACTTTAAATTCATAATGCCCGTATCTCGTCCTAAATGCCGTCTTCGATATATCCTCCTTCCTAATTCTCAACTGATGATACCCCGTTCTCAAGTCAATTTTTGAGAACACCGAAGCCCCTTGTAACTGATCAAACAAATCATCAATCCTCGACAAGGGATACTTATTTTTTTATTGTCACCTGATTCAGTTGCCTATAATCTATACATAATCTCAATGATCCATCTTTCTTCCTTACAAATAGAACTGGCGCTCTCCACGGAGACACACTGGGACGGATAAATCCCTTGTCTAACAATTCTTGCATCCGCGCTTTTAATTCCTTTAACTCTGATAGCGACATTCTATAAAGTGCCTTCAAGATTGGCTCAGTTCCATGTGCCAACTCGATTACAAATTCTACTTCTCTTTCTGGCGGTAATCCTGACAATTCTTGAGAAAACAAATCAGGATACTCACACACTACCGCTATATCCTCAAGTTTCGGCTCTTCAGTCATCGAATCCACTACTATAGCTAAAAATCTTTGACATCCTTCATTCAACAATTTTGTCATTTCCACCGAGGATATCAACGGAATCAAGGGTCCTCTTCGACTTCCCACAAATTTAAATTCCGAATGTCCAACAGGATTAAATTGGATCACCCTGCTATTACAATCCATTATAGCTCTCTGCTTAGACAACCAATCCATTCCTACTATCACATCAAACTCATACATGTCTAGAACTGCTAGATCGATCAATTCCTCCCTATTCCCAATCATAATCTTAGAGTTTGGACAACCCAACGAAATCAACATTCTATTATTCAAGGGAGTCATCACACATAGCATAACATCAAGCAATTGCGGTTCTATTCCCACAAACTCTACAAACTGTTTCGATATAAAGGAATGCGACACTCCAGGATCAAATAAAGCATACACAACATGGTTGCACAGAGAAATCGTACCTGTGACAACCCCAGGTATGTTCTCAGCCTCTCTTTTGGTCATCACATACACTCGTCCTTGCGCTTGAGGCCTATTCTAATTTAGATTTGCTGTCTGGGCCGCTCCAACTTGATTCTCATTTCGAGGTGGCGGCAAAGCAGGTGGCCTATTCTGCCTGGGATTGGGGCAATTCCTTATGTGATGCCCAAATCTTTCGCATCCAAAGCAAGCTCCACCCCTGGTTGGACAAGGTCCATTTCCATGTTGACCTCCACAAATCCTACACGGACCATTCTCAATCCGGATTGGCTTTCCAATATTCCTTTTTGCTGTTGGAGTGAAACACCTATTATCTACCATCGGCCTCTTCCCAGGATTACAATTATTCCAACCCGAGACAAATCTCGATCCGGATGCGGCGGCCTTATCCACCTGATCTCGTTCTAGGATTTGGGCCTTATCAAATATCTGCTCATATGTTCTCAGATTTACCAATAATAATTGACTGCGGATATCAGCCATCAATCCATCCAGAAATCTTTGTGCCTTATCCTCAGGATGTTCGACCATTCTTAGCGCGAACTTAGACAATCGCGCGAATTCCGCCTCATACTGATCTACCGTCATCTGGCCCCGGCGAAGTCTCATAAATTCCACGAGTTTTCTTTCTCTAGCACTAGTTGAAAAGTATTTCTCATAAAAATTCTCAGTAAAAATAGCCTAAGTCTTGGCTATACCTTTAGGAAAAATCCTATTCCTGGTGGCTTTCCACTAATCATTCACATTCTCCTGCAGCTAATATACAGCTAAAGTCACCTTCTCATGATCATTACACTCCAGCACCTCAAAAGCCTTCTCCAGTTCCTCTACCCACTGAGGTGCAGCCTCCGGGTCACCTTTCCCAGAAAACTTGGGTGGTTTCAACTTAATAAACTGCTCTACCAACTGGTAAATAGGTCTATTCACAACCACTTGCCCCTGACCTTGGTTCTCATTAGCAATAGCAACAGCCCCGACGGCTTGGGCAACCGGAGTAGCTCGCTCTTGAGTCTGCCATTCTATTTTGTCTCTAATCCGTTCCAACGTCCTCATCACGGCTTCCATTCTAAGGTCCACCACAGGTTTAACTTCCACTCCAGGATTTGTTGCTACTCCAGCATCCACTCCTAAATTTCCCATCATTCCAACACCCATTCCAAGATCCTCGACGGCTCTAGCTCGAGCACATCCTCTACCTCGGGATCCTCTACCAGCGCCCCTTCTTGGGACTCTTCTTATTCCTCTTCCTTCACTGCTCATCGTCACGATTCTACCGCTCTACTACTTGCTGTAATTCCACTCAGGAATTAGCTGTCTAAACCAACTAGCTCAATCCAATTCTAAGCAGCGAATTAACACGAAAACTCACTCATCAAACAATTCCCCACTACCAATCACAAAATCACAATCGCAAAAACCTGAACACTTATCTCAGGTCCAGACGCACCTGCAATTCAATTACCACTCAATAATCGACCTATTTAAACAATCACAACAAACAATCTAGAGGCACGTGTAGCTTGTTTCGCCCTACAACTCATTAGTGTTTCCCTAATTACTACCCCAAAATCTCTGCTCCTTATTATTCCAAGCTTCGACCAGTTTAGATCGAGCGGTCCTTGCTCTGATACCAATTCAAACGGGGATGTCACTCCCCAAACCCTATCGAGCTCACGACATCCTCCGCTAGTCGATTTATTTACGCGATGTCCCAGGAATGTCGCCGACCTCAAATAAACATTAGAGATTTCATTTCGCAAATGGAAACCATGAAATACCCGAATAAATAAAACTAGGGAGAATTGGGAGAATGTACATATCTTTTTCATTTCCTTCTTATTCCATAATATTTACATTTATAAACTGTCCCATACATATACATGCACACCGCCTTTCTCAAAAACCGATACTCCAAGGATGAAGACCTGGGTTTACTACTACTTCAAAAATGGTGCTCGCCAAAAACCCGTTCTGATTCCGATTCCGATTCCGATTCCTTATCCTCTGAGTCTGAGTCCCCTTATATCGTCCCATCCACTGAGGACTCTGAAACGTTCTGGTTGTGGTGGCGAAAGATTCATGGATCCAATCGGGATTCTGAAATTGTTTGGTTGAAATAACCGTGAGAACACTTCTTAGTAAGTTACCCCTAAACCCCATCCAGGCTATCACGTACCTCCGAACAATCACATAGACACACATGCATTCGTACACATCAAACCATTACATTGCAGGCACATCAAATAATATAGTCAAACTCAAACATGCGCACACCCGTACTCAATCACAATCATATCATATGCAAACACGTGCATGTATCTTTCTCATCCCACGATTCCTTCCATTCTCATTTTCACTTTCGCATCCACTCGCCAATGACCCATATTGAATTACACACTTCAGGTACACTGCGATCATTCATTTTCCACAACACTCGCCAATGACCCGCGTTGAAGTACACGCCTCAGATATACTGCGACCATTCGTCACATCATTTCCGGCCTGCGTTGAAGTACACGCCTCAGGCCATGTTTCTTACCCACGTAAACATACACGCCTTAGGCTCAACATCAACCACCCACTGCACAACTCGCGTTGAAGTACATGCCTCAGGCTGGCAATCTTCCGGTAATACCGAGCATCGTCCCGCGTTACAGTACATGCCTAAGGACGGCACAATTTTTCACAATTTCTCATGCCATGCCACACACCATTTCTTTCTTACTCATGTACATGCTCAACACGCATTTACCACGATCAACTGGCCCATTACATGCGGCCCGCACACGCATTATTTTACACACAAATCATGCTTACTTAGCATTGGACATGGCAATATAATTAATTAATTTAATTTAACTCACGTGTGCACCCAACAAGCATATACAGTCACCCAATTGCACAACAACATACTCAATTTAATCATCACAATTTATTTATAATTTAAATATACATCCAACAAGTAAATTCTCATTTTTCTCTCACCAAACGGCATCGGATTAATTCCGATCCTTCACAGAATTTTCTCGCCATAAAATACTGGTTCTAAAAATCCAACTTGCGTCCCGATCGGCCCATCAAAACCGCATGAACAGTAAATTACAACCACTATTATTTTCTAATTTCCAATAATTAATGCCCGAATTAAATCCTAAGGCCCGCCATAAAATTTCCACTACCAATTCATACAATTTCGCACCTAACTTTATACAGATTTCGCCCAAAATTGCCCGTTGATACCCGAAGTCCTAAATTGGATTTAGAGCGCGACTTACCTGCGTTCTAGACTATCGGGGCTAGAACGGAGAGCGGCGGTCCTTAATTGGGAACGGTAGCGACGGCGTACGGCTCCTGGGTGGCTGCAATCGGCTTGGGTGGCGATGACGCAGCTTGGGCGACGATTGGGGGCTCATGGCCAAGAGAGAAAGAGGAAAAGAGAGAAAAACGGTGGCTGGTGGTGGTGGTTGGAGGCTGGTACGGCGGCTAGGCGGCAACTTGAGGGCGGTCCGGCTTACGGCAACTAGCGGCGGTGCCGGCGGTGGAGGAAGAGCGGCCAAGGAAAGCCCACGGTGGAGGAGGGGGAAGCTAACGGCAAAGAAGGGGGGTTTTCACGATGGAGATGGGAGAAAGAAGAGAGAGGGCAGAGAAAAAAGGGGGTCAAGGGCTAATTATCCAATTTTGACCCATTTTTTATAATTTACCAAAATACCCCTCTCTAATCTTTTTAATCCGACGGTCGAGATTCGATCCAATCTAAAAATCAACGGTTAGGATTGAATCTTAAAAATATCCAAGGGTAATTATGCCTTTTCCAACTTCGGGCCTAAGATGACCAAAATGCCCTTGTCCAACAAAACTAATCCTTTATTAACTCTTAGGGGCATTTTGGTCACTTTCTCCGTTTCACATCGAAATCAAGTCTTTCTAAAGGATTTAAGCGCACCAAAAATTGACACGTGTCACGTGCAACGTTGTCCTAGCATTCCATCGTGACTTCCTAATTTTCCGGTGTCCAATTTGGGTAAAATTTCAATAATTAAATTCTATTAAATGCAACTCGAGCGTTTCTCGAGCTAACGGGTGGCTTGTTGGGGAAATTCGTGAAATCGACTCATGACTGATACTAAATCGAGTCATGTGCAAGTCCGTTCGGTGCGTGACGACCTCGGTTGTCATTAAATTCGCGAAGATCAATCACTTGATCCGAGGGGTACGATTGTTCGGTATAATTTTAGAATCATTCGTCAAGTCGTTTCGTGGTCCAACAGAATCACCCGCGATCCACTACTAGGACAGTGGCGAATTGACCCCTAACTATCCTTGGATCGGCCAACAGTGGCTCAAAATATCACTTCCGCGATTTAATGGTCGAAATCCATTCACGATCGAATTTCCTTTAGTCGCGCGAATTTAATTCCCCTATTAGCCTTTCCCTAATAGTTAGCATTCCTAGGAATGATCAGTTCCGAGCGAGAATTTACTACGAGCACAATTCATAAAACTCAATTATTTCATAATTTCCAATTGGCGGAAATTTCGGAATGTCATATTTTGACTGAGGTACCCGAAAGTCAAGTCATCAAGTTCAAATGGGTTCATTGTCCTTTCACTTGGGTTTAATTTATGTGGCCTACCATAGCACTACACATTGGATTTTGATGCACATCGTGCATCCCACGTTTAGACGATTAGGGGTCACGCCACTTGCACTTGAATTTAGGAAACTAATCCCACTAATGGTGATCAATTCTCTCACTATCTACTACCTCTCCATACAACAGTCTTCATCACTTGCCCTACATTTTTTCCTAAAAGTGAAAGATGCCATTCTTTTCCCCTTTAAAATGGAATTTGAATTTTCCTAGAATAGAATAACGTTTATAAATCAATTGTGCCTTTTGATAAAGAGAGATTTAATTGCGGAAACACCTTGTTCTTTTAAAAAGGAGGATAAGAAAGCGGTACTCTGTTAGGATGGGGTCATCAAAAGCTTTGTCCATTGTGATGGTGACTTGACTCTAGTCGTTCCTCTTTACGCATGTCCATACCATGCTGACAAATATGAAGATTAGACGAATCCCTCTTAAGAAAACATGGCTGCTGACAAGCCAATGCACCTGCTCTAATTAATAGAGCAGCCGAAATTGGTTTTTTTTTCCTTGCAAATGTTAACGAAAGATTTATTTGTGGCCGGAAATCACCATATGTCTTTGTTAAACGGTTCTTTTATGCACAAAAGGTTTAGAAGTCATCCAATGTGAAAAGGGTCATTATATAGTATACCTTTTAAATGGGGGCATTTCTATGATCCCATGTCCACTTGCACGGAATTTTATGTGAAATTTCATCTTTTTCTCTTAAATCACATTTCATATAGATGAATTACCAATGATTAAACAATATGCATATAGTTATGCCCGCCCAAGCGCGGGCGAACTAACTATTGTATAGTAACTTTCCAAAGTCATGAGTAATTTTTACAACTATTACATAAAGCTAATGACTCCTAAACGTGGTTAATATTTTTTCCACGTGGAAAAAGTAAATTGCAATATATTAGAATAGTAAGTTTTCCACAGTTTTAAGCAGCTTTTTTTTGTTATAACAAAAGTAAGTTGTACTTCAATCCTTTCAATGCTAAAGATGCTAGTAACTTGTTAAGGTGAAGTGCAACTTTCAGAAATGGTCAGTAACTTTTGTTTTTTTATAAATTAGAATAAACCAACTACTTTAGTAAAGTATCAAGTGTTGAGTAATTTCTTAACATAGAAACTAGTTTTCATTTAATCAATTTCTAGTAAGTTTCCTTAAAAGTAGTGCTGGTTAAAGATTTAGGTTAAGTGGGAGTTAGCAACATACGAGTAATTGGATTCACTTGAGAAGAACAGAACTTGGGTGTCAACTCAGTTACCGAATGCAAAGAAGGCATTCCAAAACAAGTGGGTGTACCGGGTCAAAGAAGAACCTGATAGCAGCAGGAGGTACAAAGTAATGTTAGTAGTAAAAGGTTTTTGGCAAAAGAAATGAATTTTTTACATAGAAATTTTCTCTGTAGTAGTAAATTTGACTAAAATTAGGTTAGTTTTCAATATCACTGGTTTGAGAATTTAGCCTAATTCTAAAAAAATGCACAAACTTTAGGTTGAGTGACAATTTTGGCTCTAACTTTTTTTAATCTCGTGAAAAAGCATCAACTTTCACTTAAATTTCAAATCTGGCCCCCATTGACTTAGATATATTGATTATCCAACTTGGCTATTCCACCTCAGCAATAAATCCACGTAGCTTGCTGATTGAATTAAAAACACTATTCATTATCTTATTTTCTAACCCACAGCTTGAAGAATAATGGTAAAACTGTTTATCTCATTCACTTCATCGGCAAGTCAAAAATATCTCTAGATTGAATCTCTCTAGCCAGACTTCGTCATTTTGTCATAATCTGAAGTTATAGACTACCGCATGTTGACAGATGTCATGGATGAGATCCGCCAAGCTCACCACCATAACCTTTTTTCTCAAACAAGGGTGACTTCAGATATAGAGTCAACGAAGGGCCAAATTTGGGATAAGCGTGAAAGTTTGTGATTTTTTACGAGACAAAAAAAATTTAGAGCCAGAATTGTTACTCGACCTAAAGTTGGTACTTTTTTATGAGGCAAAAAAAGTTCGAGCCAGAATTGTCACTCGATCTAAAGTTTGTGCTCTGTTTTTGGAATTAACCCTTGAGAATTAAAATCTAGAGCAGTTAGATATAAAGATTGCATTCTCCATAGTAAATTAGAGGAGGATATCTACATGGTATAACCAGAAGGTTTTCAGGTTCTTGGAAAAGAAAATGATCTTTGTAAGCTGAAAAAAAAATCTGTATGGCTTGGAATAGGCTCTTAGCCAATGGTACAATAAATTTGACATCTTTATGTGTGATAATAGGTTCACTAGAACTTAAATGGATCACTGCTGTTACTTAAATAGATTTTATAATTGCTATATTACTTTGATGTTTTACGTGGATGATATGCTCATTGTAAGATTTTGCATTAGGGAGATCAACATACTAAAGCAACAATTGTCAAAAGAGTTTGAGATTAAGGACTTGGGTGCAGTGAATCATATTCTTTGGATGATGATCACGCTGGATAAATCCAAAGGAATTTTAAAGTTATCTTAAGAAAAATACATTGAAAAAGTATTGGATAGATTCGAAGTTTAGAATGTAAAGCCCATAAGTACTCCTTTAAGAAGCCACTTCAAGCTCTCGAAGAAGCAATTGCTAAAGACAAATGAAAAGCATGAGTATAGGCCTAATATGCCTTATGCGTTAGCTATTGCAGTTTGATGTACACTATGTTGTGTACTAACCCAAACATAGCTCACGCAGTGGGAGTTGTGAACAAATATATGACTAAACCATGAATAAAGCATTAGAAAACTGTAAAGCAGCTATTAAGATACCTGAAAGGCACTTCAACTATGTTACTATGTTTTATGAAAGATGGTGCAAGTTTTCAAGTCTTTGTTGATGGAGATCTTGGTGATGACTTGGTTAGTATGAAGAGCACATTGGGTTATGTTTTTACTTTAGGTGGTATTGCAATCAATTGAATATCCAAACTTCAGACGCGTGTGTTTTTCTCAACTACTAAGGCAGACTATGTTGCTATATCTAAAGCTGGTAAGGAGATAACTTTATTGAAAAATATTATGAAAGAGATAGGTAAAAAGCGGGATAGCAATGTTCTTTTCAGTGATAGTCGAAGTGCTATTTGTCTTGCAAAGAATTTGGTACTTCATTCAAGGACCAAGCATATTGAGTTGAAGTGCTATCATACTCATCAATTGATAGATGATGAGATATTGCCACTGAATAAAATTCTTGATGCAGAAAATCTAGCAGATATATTAACAAAGGTTGTCACCACTGAAAAATTGAGGCTATGTGTTGCCCCAGTTGTCCTCCATAGTTAATGATGAGCGGTTTGCCGCACTATGACAATTTGGGTGACAAAGATGAGTGAAAACTATGAAAGACTATTATTGTTTTGAAGATTAGCCTTCAAGTGAGAGAAGGGTGGAATTATCGAGTCTGATAGAGAAAAGTAATATTAAAACGCAAAATTTTTACTGCTAATGGCATATTTGTAATTTCCATCATAACTATGTGTCACGCCCCGAACCCCCGTCGAGCCTGCGACATCCCACCTCCGGTCCAATAGTTGCGACGTCCTAGGTTATAGCCGACCTCATCTAAACATCAGAGTTTTAATCGCGCAAACGGAAACCAT
The DNA here is from genome assembly GCA_031216285.1 of Syzygium syzygioides. Classification (NCBI taxonomy): domain Eukaryota; kingdom Viridiplantae; phylum Streptophyta; class Magnoliopsida; order Myrtales; family Myrtaceae; genus Syzygium; species Syzygium syzygioides. The sequence continues at coordinate 25,253,408 of CM062244.1, read as the reverse complement.
AAAATACCCGGACAAATTAAACTGGGGAGAATTGGGAGAATATACATTTTCATTTCTTGTTCAAATTGTTCCACCATATATACAATAAAACAAACCTCTATCTACCGGTACACACTTTACTGAAACTACCAAAATCAAAAAGGAGTTGATGACCTGACGTTTAACCTCAAAAATGGTTCGTATCCAAGGCAAACTTTCCCTCTTCTACAAATATGGTCGTCGTGTGTCTTATCCAGGTCATCCTGTCACCCATCGGAAACTCAGCTACCTCATACTCCGTATGCACTGGTATTCCAAAACGTACTGGTGGCGGTGGTGGAGGGTTCATCGCTCAAGTCGGGATTCTGAAAATTGTTGGTTTACACAACCATGAGATTATATCTCAGCAAGTACACCCCTAAACCCAACCTAGGCTATCACGTACCTCCAGACAATTACGTAATCACACACATTCACGTACATCAAGTAATCACAAAGCAGGCACATCAATTAATGTGGTCAGGCTCAATCATGTGCACACCCACACTCAATCATAATTACATCATATGCAAACACGCACATGTACCATTCTCATCCCACTGTTCCTTCCATCCTCATTCCTCTTTCATATTCCTCGCTAGTGACCCGCGTTGAAGTACACGTCTCAGACACACTACGATCATTCATCACATCTGACTCGTACCCATTCACGCCTCAGGCCCTAATCATGACCTGAGCATTACACGCCCCAGGCTCGATCCCAATTCAGCCCGCACCAAATGCGACAGGCCTATATGATTGGAACCCGAGCTTATGATGCCTCGGTCCAATCCCAGTCTCACCCGAGCTGATTGTGCCTCGGACCGATTCTCATTCTTGCATTTTCAAGCCTCAGCCTGTGCTAAATGCAACAGACTTACGTGATTGCGGCCTGAGTTTATGATCCTCCGCCCGATCCCAAACTCGCACTTTCGCACTTTCACACACTTTCCCACCATCACTTGCCATACTACAATTTCTTTCTCATTCATGCCCACGCTCCACATGCATTTATCGCATGCAATTGGCCCTTCACACGTGGCCCGCACACGCATAATTTTACACGTAGCTCATGCACATTCATCATAGAACATGGCAATACCAATAATTAATTCAATCTAACTCACGTGTGCACCCAACAAGCATATACAATCACCCAATTACACAACAACATACCCAATTTAATCACCACAATTTATTTATAATTTAAATATACATCCAACACGTAAATTCTCATTTTTCTTCCACCAAACGGCGTCGGATTAATTCCGATCCTTCACGGAACTTTCTCACCATAAAATACCGGTTCTAAAAATCTGACTTGTGTCCCGAGAAAATCATCATAGCCCCATGAACTGTAAATCACAGCTCGTGAACAGTAATTTACAGCCACTATTATTCTGAATTTTCTAATAAAAATTTTCTGGTTTCAATTCTAAGGTCCGCCACCTAATCCCACTTCTAAATCATGCCATTTCGCACCTAATCTGTTCCCGGTTTCGCCCAAAATCGCCTATCGACACCCGAAATCTTAAATTGGGTTTAGAGCCGACTTACCTGCGTTCTAGACTATCGCGGCTAGAATGGAAAGCGACGGCACTTAATCGGGGATGGCGGCGACGGTGTACAGCTCTCAGGTGGCGGCGATTGGCTTGGGTGGCGACAGCGCGACTTGGGCGTGAGGGAGAGAGAGAGTGATAGGAGCAGGGGGAAGGCTCACGGTTAAGAGGGGGGGAATTGCTCACGGAGGAGGGGGCTGCCGAATGGGGGAGGGGAGAGGAGAGAATTGGTCAAATGCTTAAAAATCAATTTTGACCAACTTTATGGCAAATTATCAAAATACCCCCCTCAAATCTTTTTGATCCAACGGCTGAGATCGAATCTTAAAATTAACGGTCCAGATCAAATCTTGCTTTAAAATATCCAAGGGTAATATGTCTTTTCCAACTTCGGGCCTAAAATGACCAAAACGCCATTGTCTAACAAAACAAATCCTTTAATAACTCTTAGGGGTATTTTGGTCACTTTCTCCGTTTCTTGTCCAAATCGAATTTTTCTGAAGGAATTGAGGGCACCAAAAATTCACACGTGTCACGTGCAATGTCGTCCTAACGTTCTGTCATGACTTCCTAATTTCCCGGTGTCCAATTTGGGCAAAAATTCAATAATTAAATTCTATTAAACGCAACTCGAGCGTTTCTCGAGCTAACGGGCGGCTTGCTGGGGAAATTCACAGAATTGACTCATGACAGATACTGAATCGAGTCACGTGCAAGTTCGTTCGGTGCGTGACGACCTCGGTTGTCATTAAAATCACGAAAATCAATCACTTGATTCGAGGGGTACGATCGTTCGGTATAATTTTAGAATCATTTGTCAAGTCGTTTTGTGGTCCAATGAAATCACCTGCAATTCACTTCTGGGATAGTGGCGAACTGACCCTAACTATCCTTAGATCGGTCAACAGTGGCTCAAAATGTCACTTCCGCGATTTAATAGTCGAAATTCGTTCACGATCGAATTTTCTTTAGTCACGCGAATTTAAATTTCCCCTAATAACATTTCCCTAATGGTTAGCATTCCCAGGAATGATTAGTTCCGGATGAGAATTTACTGTGAGCACATCTCATAAAACTCAATTATTCAATAAATTCCAATTGGTGAAATTTCGGAATGTCACAATCTTCCCCCGTTATGAAATTTCGTCCTCAAAATTTACAATCTCATTACTACTCAGAATTTACAATTATTACTGCTACTCAAACAACTGGGAGTACTGACGTTGTATCATTTCTTTGCTTTCTCACGTTGCCCCTTTAGTCCCGTGGTGCTCCCAGATAACTTTTACCATCAGGATTGTCATGTTCCTCAGAACCCGTTCCTTCTTATCTTCAATCTTGATCGGTCTCTCGACGTACGACACCTTCTCATCCATTTCTATCTCTTCGTAATTCAACACATGTGTCGGATTCGGTTCGTACTTCCTTAATATCAATATGTGGAACACGTTGTGCACTTGTGACATATTTGGCTGTAACCCAAGGCGATACGCCAGATCTCCAATTCTTTCCAATACTTCGAAGGGTCCCACGTACCTCGGACTCAATTTTCCCTTCTTGCCAAACCTGGATAATCCTCGCATGGACGATAACTTTAGAAATACATGATTCCCTACTTGGAATTTCAGAGATTTTCGCCTCTGTCTGCATAACTTTTTTGACGGCTCTGCGTTATCTTCAGCCTTTCACGAATGATCTTAACTACCTCAATCAATTGTTCCACTAACTCTGGTCCTGTTATAGCTCATTCTCCCACTTCATCCCAACACACGGGCATTCTACAAGCCTTGCCATATAACGCTTCAAAGGGTGCCATCTCGATACTTTGCTGGAAACTGTTATTATAAGTAAACTCCACTAAGGGTAGTTGCTCTTCCCATTTATCCTGAAAATCCAGTATGCATACCCTGAGCATATCCTTTAGCGTTTGAATCGTTCTTTCAGACTAGCCATATGTTTGAGGATGATAAGTTGTACTGAACTGTAACTTAGATCTTAACGCCGTCTGCAGACTTTTCCAGAAATTGACGGTAAACCTAGGATCACGATCCGATGTTATAGACACTAGTACCCCGTGCAGGCGAACTATCTGCTACACATACAACTGTACACACCGTTCTAACGCGAAATCCTTTCGCACTGCCAAAAAGTGTGCCGACTTGGTCAATCTGTCGATAATCACCTAAATACTATCACGGCCTCATTATCATGGTCTCGTTGACTTCTCGACAATCCTGACACAAAATCCATGATTATATGCTCCCATTTCTACTCTAGGATTTCCAATGGTCGCAACAAACCTCCAGGTTTACAATGTTGTGCCTTCACCTGCTGGCACGTCAGACATTTAGCCATGTGCTTAGCAATATTCGACTTCAGACCATTCCACCAATAATACTACCTCAAATTCCTGTACATTTTAGTACTGCCGGGGTGGATACTGTACTGGCTACGATGCGCTTCAGATAGAATTTTTTCCTTGACTCCCGCATCATCTGGCACATATAACCTCCCATGAAATTTCAATACACCGTCCTCAGATACCTGAAAATCTGGCTTCCTCTTAGTAATGTCCATCTCAATAATCTTATGTACCTCTGGGTCCATAGACTACAAAGCTTCAACTTTAGCCTGGATTTCTGGCTTAATCCTTAACGTAGCTAACAGGCTCGATACTCGACTGACTTCAAACTTGAACTCTAAGTCTTGCACTTTCACCAACAGAGTCCACTCCTTGACCATCAAATGCGCGATGCTTAATTTTCGATTCAATGCATGCACGACTCTGTTTGCCTTTTCAGGGTGATATAGAATATCACAATCATAATCTTTTAACAATTCCATCCAATGTCGTTGCCTTATATTCAATTCTTTTTGCGAAAATATATACTTGAGGCTCTGATGGTCAATATAAATCTGAAATCTGTCTCCACATAAATAATGTCGCCAAATCTTTAGGGCGAACACTATTACTGCTAACTCCAAGTCATGCGTCGGATAATTCAATTCATATGGCCTCAACTGTCTGGATGCATAGGCTACCACTTGCCCATGTTGCATCAACACATATCCTAATCCCTTCAACGATGCATCACTGTATATCTCATATCCTCCAGGTACTGATGGAATCGTTAATACCGGTGCCGTTGTCAACCTCTGCTTCAACTCCTGAAAACTTCCTTCACACTGCTCTGTCTATTCAAATCTTGTCTCCTTTTTTAATAAATTTGTCAACGGCATTGCTATCGACAAAAATCCTTCCACAAAATGACGGTAATAGCTAGCCAAACCCAAAAAACTCCGAACTTCTATTACCATTGTAAGTCTAGGCCATTTCATCACAGTTTCAATCTTCGATGGATCCATAGAAATTCCTTCTCCGGAAATTATATGACCGAGAAACGCTACTCGACTAAGCCAAAATTTGCATTTGCTAAACTTAGTGTACAACGCGTTCTTCCTTAAAGTCTACAACACTCTATGCAGATGAAATCCGTACTCCTCCTGGCTTTTCGAGTACACTAGTATATCGTCGATAAAAACAATCACAAACTGATCTAAAAATTCCTTAAACACTCTCGATTCATCAAATCCATAAAGGCAGCAGGGGCGTTCATTAATCCGAATGGCATCACCATCAATTCATAATGTCCGTATCTCGTCCTAAATACTGTCTTCGGTATATCCTCCTTCCTAATTCTCAACTGATGATACCCCGTTCTCAAGTCAATTTTAGAGAACACCGAAGCCCCTTGTAACTGATTAAACAGATCGTCAATTCTTGGTAAGGGATACTTATTTTTAACTGTCAGCTGATTTAGCTGCCTGTAATCTATACATAATCTTAACGATCCATCTTTCCTTCTTACAAATAAAATCGATACTCCCCACGGAGATGCACCAGGTCGAATAAAGCCCTTATCTAACAACTCTTGCATCTGCACCTTTAATTCCTTTAACTCTGACAGCGATATTCTATAAGGTGCTTTCGAGATTGGTTCAGTTCCAGGTGCCAACTCGATTACAAATTTTACTTCTCTTTTCGGTGGTAATCCCGGTAATTCTTGAGGAAACACATCAGGATATTCACACACTACCGCTATATTCTTAAGTTTCGGTTCTTCAGTCGTCGAATTAACTACTGCAGTTAAAAATCCTTGACATCCTTCATTCAACAATTTCATCATTTACACCGAGGATATCAACGGAATCGAGGGTCCTCCTCGACTTCCCATAAATTTAAATTTCGGATATCCAACAGGATTAAATTGGATCACCTTGCTATTTCAATCCATTATGGCCCACTGCTTAGATAACCAATCCATCCCTACTATCACATCAAAGTCATATATAGCTAGAACCGCTAGGTTAATCAATTCCTCCCTATCCCCAATCACAATTTTACAGTTTGGACAACCCAGCGAAATCAACATCTTATCGTTTAAAGGAGTCGTCACACATAGCACAACATCAAGCAATTGCGGTTCTATTCCAACTAGCTCCACAAACTGTTTTGATATAAAGGAATGCGACTCTCCAGGATCAAATAAAGCATACGCAGCATGGTTGTATAGAGAAATCGTACCTGTGACAACCCCTGGTGCGTTTTCAACCTCTCATCTAGCCATCGCATACACTCGTCTTTACGCTTGAGGCCTATTCTGATTCAGATTCGTTGTCAGGGCTGCTCCAGTCTGATTCTCAATCTGAGGTGGCGGCAAAGCAGGCGACCTATTCTACTTGAAATTGGGGCAATTCTTTATATGATGCCCAAATCCTCCACATCCAAAGCATGCTCCACCCCTGGTCGGACAAGGCCCGTTTCCATGACGATCTCCACAAATTCTACACGGACCATTCCCAATCCGGATTGGCTTTCTAATATTCCTTTTAACTAATGGAGTAAAACGCCTATTATCCACCATTGGCCTCTTTTCAGGATTACGGTTATTCCAACCTTGGACAAACCTCGATCCAAATGCGGTGGCTCTATCTATTTGATCCCGCTCAAGAATCTGGGCCCTATCAAATATCAGCTCATACGTTCCCAAATTTACTAGTAACAACTGGCTACGGATGTCAGCTCTCAATCCATCCAAAAATCTCCGTGCCTTATCCTCAAGATGTTCCACCATTCTCGGTGCGAACTTAGATAATCTCGCGAATTTCGCCTCATACTGATTTACTATCATTTGGCCCTGGCGGAGTCTCATAAATTCTGTGAGTTTTCTTTCTCTAGCACTAGCTGAAAAATATTTCTCATAAAAACTCTCGGTAAAAACAGCCTAAGTTTTGGTAGTACCTTCAGGAAAAATCTTATCCCTAGTGGCTTTCCACCAATCATTCGCATTATCTTGCAGCTGATAGACTACTAAAGTCACCCTCTCGTGATCATTATACTTCAGCACCTCAAAAGCCTTCTCTAGTTCCTCTACCTACTAGGTGCAGCCTCAGGATCTCCTTTTCCAGAAAAACTTAGGTAGTTTCAACTTAATAAACTGCTTTACCAACTAGTGCATAGGTCTATTAGCAACCACTTGCCCTTGACCTTGGTTCTCGTTATTATCAGCAATAGTAACAGCCTCGGTAGCTTGGGCAATTGCAGCAGCTCTCTCCTGAGTCTGCCATTCTATTATATCATCAATCCGTTCCAACGTTCTCATTACAACTTCCATTCTTAGGTCCACAATAGGTCTAACTTCTATTCCGGGGTTTGCTGCTACTCCAGCATCAACTCCTAAATTTTTCATTACTCCAGCACCCATTCCAAGATCCTCTACGGCTCTAATTCGAGCGCGTCCTCTACCCTTGGATCCTTTACTAGCGCCCCTTCTTGGGACTCTTCCTACTCCTTTTCCTTCGCTGCTCATCGTCACGATTCTACCACTCTACTACCTGCTATAATTCCATTAGGGAATTAGAGGTCTAAACCAACTAGCTCAATCCAATTCTAAGCAGCAAATTAACATGAAGACTTACTCAACAAGTAATTTCCCCACTACCAATCGCGAAATCACAATTTCCAGAGTTTGATCACTTACCTCAGGTCCAGACGAACCTGCAATTTAATTACCACACACACTTGACTTACACAAACAATCACGATAAACAATCGGAGGCACGGGTAGCTCACTCTACTCTACACCCACTAAGATCTCCCCAATTACTACCCCAAGGTTTCAACTCCTTATCACTCCAGTTCGACCAACCTTAGATCGAGCTGACCTTGCTCTGTTACCAATTCAAACTGTGATGTCATGCCCCGAACCCCCGTCGAGCCCGCGACATCCCGCCTCTGGTCCAACAGTTGCAATGTCCCAGGTTATCGCCGACCTCATCTAAACATCAGAGTTTTAATCGCGCAAATGGAAACCATAAAACACCTGGACAAATTAAATTGCAGAGAATTGGGAGAATATACATTTTCATTTCTTGTTCGAATTGTTCCACCATATATACAATAAAACAAACCTCTATCTACCAACGCACACTTTACTGAAATTACCAAAATAAAAAAGGAGACGATGACCTGACGTTCAACCTCAAAAGTGGTTCGTATCCAAGGCATGCTTTCCCACTTCTACAAACACGGTCGTCGTGTGTCTTATCCAGGTCATCTTGTCACCCATCGAAAACTCAACTACCTCATACTTCGTATGCACTAGTATTCCAAAACGTACGGGTGGCGGTGGTGGAGGGTTCATCGCTTAGGTCGGGATTCTGGAAATTGTTGGTTTACACAATCATGAGATTATATCTCAGCAAGTACACCCCTAAACCCAATCCAGGCTATCACGTACCTCCAGACAATTACGCAATCACACACATTCACGTACATCAAGTAATCACAAAGCAGGCACATCAATTAATGTGGTCAAGCTCAATCATGTGCACACCCGCACTTAATCACAATTACATCATGTGGAAACACGCGTATGTACCATTCTCATCCCACTGTTCTTTCCATCCTCATTCCTCTTTCATATTCCTCGCCAGTGACCCGCGTTGAAGTACACACCTCAGGCACACTGCGATCATTCACCATATCCGGTCTGCGTACCCGTTCACGCCTCAAGCCCCAATTGTGACCTGAGCATCACACGCCCCAAGCCCAATCGAAACTTAGCCCGCACCAAATGCAACATGCCTACATGATTGGAACCCGAGTTTATGATGCCTCGATCCAATCCTAGTCTCACCCGAGCTGATCGTGCCTCTGACTAATTCTCATTCTTGCTTTTTCAAGCCTCAGCCTGTGCCAAATGCAACAGACCTACGTGATCGCGGCTTGAGTTGATGATACTTCGCTCGATCCCAAACTTGCACTTTCGCACTTTCACACACTTTCCCACTATCACTTGCCACACTACAATTTCCTTCTCACTCCTGCCCACACTCCACATGCATTTATCACACGCAACTGGCCTTTCACACGTGGCTTGCACACGCATAATTTTACACGTAGTTCATGCACATTCAGCATAGAAGATGGCAATACCAATAATTAATTCAATCTAACTCACGTGTGCACCCAACAAGCATATACAATCACCCAATTGCACAACAACATACTCAATTTAATCACCACAATTTATTTATAATTTAAATATACATCCAACACGTAAATTCTCATTTTTCTTCCACCAAACGGCGTCGGATTAATTCTAATCCTTCACGGAACTTTCTCGCCATAAAATACCGGTTCTAAAAATACAACTTGTGTCCTGAACAAATCATCACAGCCCCGTGAATAGTAAATTACAGCTTGTGAATAGTAATTCGCAGTCACTATTATTCTGAATTTTCCAATAAAAATTTTCTAGTTTCAATTCTAAGGCCCGCCACCTAATCCCACTTCTAAATCATGTCATTTCGTACCCTATCTATTCTCAATTTCGCCCAAAATCGCCTATCAATACCCAAAATCCTAATCGGGTTTAGAGCGTGACTTACCCGCGTTCTAGACTATTGCGGCTAAAACGGAAAGCGGCGGTACTTAATCGGGGATTGCGGCGATGGTGTACGGCTCCCAGGTGGCGGCAATCGGCTTGGGTGGCGACGGCGCGGCTTGGGCGTGAGGGAGAGAGAGAGTGATAGGAGCAGGGGGAAGGCTCACGGTTGAGAGGGGGGATTGCTCACGGAGGAGGGGGCTGCCGAATGGGGGAGGGGAGAGGAGAGAATGGGTCAAATGCTTAAAAATCAATTTTGACCAACTTTATGGCAAATTATCAAAATGCCCCCCTCAAATCTTTTTGATCCAACGGCCGAGATTCGATCTAATCTTAAAATTAACGGTCCATATCGATTCTTGCTTTAAAATATCCAAGGGTAATATGTCTTTTCCAACTTTGGGCCTAAAATGACCAAAATGCCCTTGTCCAACAAAACTAATCCTTTAATAACTCTTAAGGGTATTTTGGTCACTTCCTCTGTTTCTTGTCCAAATTGAATTTTTCTAAAAGAATTGAGTGCACCAAAAATTCACACGTGTCATGTGCAACGTCGTCCTAACATTCCGTCGTGACTTCCTAATTTCCTGGTGTCTAATTTGGGCAAAAGTTTAATAATTAAATTCTACTAAATGCAACTCGAGCATTTCTCGAGCTAACGGGAGACTTGCTAGGGAAATTCGCAGAATCGACTCATGACCGATACTGAATCGAGTCACGTGCAAGTTCGTTCGGTGCGTGACGACCTCGGTTGTTATTAAAATCGCAAAGATCAATCACTTGATCCGAGGGGTACGATCGTTCGGTATAATTTCGGAATCATTCGTCTAGTTGTTTCGTGGTCCAACGGAATCACCCGCAATCTACTACTAGGACAGTGGCGAACTGACCCCTAACTATCCTTAGATCGGGCAACGGTGGCTTAAAATATCACTTCCGCGATTGAATGGTCGAAATCTGTTCACGATCGAATTTTGTTTAATCGCGCGAATTTAAATTTCTCCTGATAGCCTTTCTCTAATGGTTAGCATTCCTAGAAATGATCAGTTCCAGGCGAGAATTTACTGTGAGCACATCTCATAAAACTCAATTATTCAATAAATTTCAATTAGTGGAATTTTGGAATCTCACACTATGCATACCCTAAACTCCCGCTGTATATTGAGGCAATATTTTTTGTAGCTGTAACGCTGAAACTTATAACTCCGATACTGATAATGAAGAGATTGTCTAGTGTGACATCTTGATTTTTCTCTTTCTAATTTTGAAAAGGTTTTTCACATAAAAATTTGCTTGTCTCCTTCTTTATTATTTCTTTTCAAAGATTTGCGTTCCTAACATTTTCACCAACTTCTTGTATCTCTTTCTATACTTGTTAGGATGACAAGCATGAAGTTCAAAACAGAATTTCGTTTACCAGCATTCTGTATATAGGATGTCACACTACGTATAGATTCAAAATTATTCTTGGAAATGGAAGTCGTCGTTAACCATAAGAAAGGTAGATAAATCTCACACTGCAACCATAGTGCTGGACGATAGCGAGATGACTCGCCCTTCTGACTTGTCATGATAAAAGAAAAGAAAAGATTCCAAAACAAAGTTAGCGCACACGTCTCTCCATGGGACATAGCCAAAACGTGTGTGGTCTATTTCTATCCAATGATTCCCCAAGTAGAAAGGCAAGAAAATATCCAACTTTCAAATTTACATGTCCAATTACAATATGATTAATATCACGAAAAAACTCTAAACTGGTATATTTATGACATAATTACCTCAAACTAATTTTTTGATCATAAAAAACTCAAAACTGGTATACCTGTGATAATTTTACTCAACGTTAGTTCCGTTAAATTTTACCTTCGAATTTTTAAGTTAGATGATACGTGGTAGTTGACGGATATATTGGTTTGGGGTTTTACCATGGGTGGATTATTTTGTGATTTTTCATGATATTAATCCAATTTAACGAAGGATAAATTTGTCACAAATGTACTAGTATGGGGTTTTTGATGGTCAAAAAATTAGTTTAGGGTAAATCTATTACATGTGTACTAGTTTGAGGTTTTTGATGGTCAAAAAATTAGTTTAGGGTAAATTTATCTCAGGTGTACCAGTTTGGGATTTTTCATGGTATTAACTCAAAAAAATAGAATACTTTTTGTACTTTTTGCTCTGGGAATATAGAATACTTTGGATTGATAAGCTTTTAACTCATATCCCTGCTTCCAGAAACTATGAATCAATTCTACTCATGTGACCCATTCGTAATGCTGTAGAAGTTAGTGAGCTTTTCCTTCTTTTCTTTCGCTAACACATCTAAGTGAATTGATAAGTGATTCAAAGAACAAGGACAACCCCGATGTTACATTAATGGCTCTAGGTTCCAGCTAGGCAAAATGGTGGAGCACAGATAATCTCTTGTTTGGCCACCGTTTGGGCTTCTTTTTGCATCTTACCCAATGATAGAGGTCGGTAAAGTATTCACGAGCCACAGTTTTTCTTAGCTAATGTGGGTTTCCTTATCATTTGAAATTATGATTTCCACCATACTTATTTATCATTCAGGATAGAAGCATCACTGTTCTTTACCAAAGAAACCTAGAAACTGATAGCATAGACAGTCACTAATCAGCTGTCAAGTCTTCAAGCATACTAGTTATTTTCACCTCTCATATTTTGCAGTTGATGAATCTAGGTCTCTCTCTCTCCCTCTCCCTCTCCTTGTTCTTCATGCTGATTGTCTTGAGTTCCTTTTGCTTCTTTACACGCCAAATTTTCCAATATTGTAGCTTACATTGTAATGACTGGTTGGTTAGTCGATGAATTAAAACTCGCTTGTTTTGTCCCTTATGAATAGTAATAAGTTCCCTAGGTTTAACTGTTAAAGAAAAGCAAACAAGAGATAGAGATAGGAAAATATTGACAGAAGTCTCAGTGAGACTGATGCACCTAAGGGACCAGCGGAACCGTTATACGACTGAACAAACCGGCGGGCTTGAAGTCAAAGATGTCAGATTAAGCTCAAATTTGGTCGGCTGAAGCGAAACGGCATGCTGATCAAAACTCACTGCCGTTGGCCATGACTAACGATGAATTTTCGCGATTCGGAGTCGTTTAGATGGTTTTTCTTTTTCTTAGTATTTTTTATGGGTTAATTTAATAAAGGGTAGTTTCGTAATTTTACGTTTTGATGTTTAATAATCCTAGTAGGGCTAGGTTTGGGGATATATAAGCTTGTTTTAGGGTTTCTTTTAAGTAGACTTTGGATATTTTGATTTGATAATCGTATTTGGAGGACGAATTATTCTCTGTCGAATTTTCTTGTTCAGTCAATTTTTCTATTGCGTTTTGGCATCAATTGATATCAGAGCATAGGTTGCTTGAATAAATGGCTAAACAGAATCGCGGTCGTGGACGACGGGCTCGTGGTGGCCAGGGGTATGGAGGCCTTTTTGAAGCAGACGACCAACCACGTCTAAGAGATCTGCGAGACGTAGAAATTGAAGAACAAAGAAGACGAATCCAGGATTTGGAGCGACAACTCGCGGAGACGAGATTAGGCGTTCAATCTAAAGAAGGAGTGGAATCTGAGGATCCATCCGATGATGAAGAGGAGGACGTAAACCCTTTAGGGGTTCTGAATTAGGGGCGGAATCGAGGAGTACGACCTGAAAATCAATGCTCTTCTCAAAATTTTGAAATGAAGATTGAGATTCCTAAGTTTAATGATAAGACTCATCCTGATGAGTTTATTGATTGGTTGCATACGGTATAATGGATTTTTGATCTTAAAGACCTAACTGAGGGGCAAAAAGTGAAGTTAGTGGCTATTAGGCTGCGAAAACATGCTATGATTTGGTGGGAACATGTAAAAAAACAACGCGCTAAAGAGAGGAAGCCAAAGGTGGATTGTTGGGAGAAGATGAAAAAGTTACTGCAACAATTTTTTTTGCCTACCCATTATAGGCAAGAGGCGTTTATTGAGTATCATAACGTCAAGCAAGGTGATAAAACAGTTGAAGAATTTACTGAAGAATTTAATCGTTTGCGAATGCGTTGTGATGTGGCAGAGGAAATCGAGCAGATGATTGCACGATATCTGGTAGGGTTGCGATATGAGATCTCTGATGTTGTCCAATTATAGTAGTATTTGACGTATGAGGATGTGTGCAGATTAGCCCTAAAGATGGAGGGGTAGTTTAAAAGAAAGAGCAGTAAGTCCAAGTGGTCTAGCAGCGATTCTATGTAGATAGGCAATAGCTCCAAGTGGTCAAATAAAGAGTCCCGGGGGAAAGCAGGGAGTTCTTCGGCCTCGGCAGTAGTTAAGGGCACTGGTTCAAAATCTGCAATAAAAGGAGAGCAGGGTAGTGCAGAATCTAGCAGGGGAGGAGCTGCACGTAAGCGATGTTTTAAGTGTCAATAATTCGGACATTTTGCTACTGATTGTTCGAACCGACAGTTTGTGACACTTGTAGATAATCTAACTTTTGATGAAGACCCAACTTATGATGAATCTGATGGAGAGCAAGCAAATGCGGATCCAGATCCAGAGGATATTGTCTATGCCAATTCTAGTGAGTCTTTAGTTGTGCGTCGGGTTTTAAATATTGCTGAGGTAGATGATGAATCGTGGCTCAGGTATAATATCTTTCATACTAAGTGCACTAGTGGGGGAAAGGTGTGTAGTATGATAATTGATGGGGGAAGTTACGAGAATGTAATATTTACCACTATGGTAGAAAAGTTGGAGCTGAAAACTGTCGAACATCCTCAACCATATAAGCTATCATGGCTTAGGAAGGGGAATGAGGTAAAAGTGAGCAAGAGGTGTTTAGTGCAGTTCTCGATTGGAAAGAAATATATTGATGAAGTGTGGGGTGACGTAGTTCCAATGGATGCTTGTCATATCCTGTTAGGAAGACCATGGCAATTTGACAGAAAAATACAGCATGACAAATTCAAAAATACATACACCTTCAAGAAGGATGGTCGGACCATTACTCTGGGTCCTTCAGATTTGAGAAAAGAAGGGAAAAGTAATCTAGTTTCCAAATCAAAGTTCCAGGAGGAAGCGGTGAATGCCCCAGAGCTTTTTGCTATTGTAGTCATGGAGCATAATCTTGATAGTCCAGAAATTTCAACTCAAGTTTTGCCTATACTTGAGAAGTTTGCTAATATCGTACTAGAGGAATTGCCACCTGAATTGCCACCCATAAGGGACATTCAGCATTGTATAAATCTTGTTCCAGGAGCTGTTATTCCTAATATGGCAGCTTACAGAATGAATCCTAAGGAGCATGAGGAGATGCAGAGGCAAGTGCAGGAATTATTAGAAAAAGGTGCAATTCGAGAGAGCATGAACCCTTGTGCAATGCCAGCTTTGTTGGTTCTTAAGAAAGACAGGTCATGGAGAATGTGCGTAGATAGCAGAGCTGTTAACAAGATCACAATCAGGTATCGCTTTCCTATTCCGAGATTTGATGATTTAATTGATCAACTGTATGGAGCGACTATCTTTTCAAAGATAGACTTGAGGAGTGGGTATCATTAGATTAGGATGCGTCCTTGAGATGAATGGAAGACCGCTTTTAAAACTCGAGATGGTCTGTATGAGTGGATGGTGATGTCTTTCAGATTATCTAATGCACCGAGCACCTTTATGAGACTGATGAATCAGGTGTTTCGTCCTTTTATTGGCCAGTTTGTTGTCGTATATTTTGATGATATATTGGTTTATAGTGCATTGACTGATCAACACTTGTAGCATTTGAGAAAGGTGTTCGAGATATTGAGGGAGCAGAAATTATATGCTAATACCAAGAAGTGTCACTTCTTGACTGATCGTGTGATCTTTTTGGGATATATAGTAACTAAGGAGGGCATTCATATGGATCTAGCTAAGGTTGAGGCTATTACAAATTGGGAGATTCCGAAAAATATTCATGAGGTACGTAGCTTTCATGGGCTTGCGTCTTTTTATCGAAGATTTATTCGGGATTTCTGTACTATTATTGCACCTCTGACGGATTATCTGAAAGGAAGTAAATTTGTGTGGACTAAGGAGGTAGAAGCTGCCTTTCAATTATTAAAGAAGAAGGTGATTGAAGCCCCTGTTCTCGTGCTTCTTGATTTTAATGAGATTTTTTAGGTGCATTGTGATGCTTCAGGTGTTGGTATTGGGGGTGTCTTAAGTCAAAAGTGTAAACCCGTAGCATTCTTTAGTGAGAAGTTGAATGAGGCGAAAAGGAAATATTCAACTTATGATAAAGAATTTTATGCTATTGTGAGGAGTTTGGAGCATTGGAGGCACTATCTTATTTCGAAAGAGTTTATCTTATTTTCTGATCATGAAGCCTTGAAATACATCAATGGGCAGCATAAATTGAACGTAAGGCATGCAAAGTGGATGGAGTTCCTTCAAGTTTTCAGTTTTTCCATCAAGCATAAAGTAGGAGTGCTAAATAGTTTGGCAGATGCATTGAGCAGAAAATACTCTTTGCTGTCTACGATGCAGGTAAAGGTTCTAGACTTTGATACTTTTAAAGAATTATATGTTGATGATCTTTATTTTGGGGATATTTGGAGGAAGAGCAAAACTGAGCCTTTTCAGCAATTTCAGATCGTGAAGGGTTACTTATTTAAAGATAACAGATTGTGCATTCATCAATGTTCTTTGAGAGAATCTATTATTATTGAGGGATATGCAGGCGGTTTAGCTGGGCACTTTGACGTGGATAAGACGAATGCCTTCTTGAGTGAACATTTTTATTGGCCTCGGATGGAGCGTGACGTGACACGTTTTATAGAGAGGTGCAGGGTATGTCATATGGCAAAGACCAAGAGTACTAATGTAGGATTGTATATGCCTCTACCTGTTCCAGTTGCACTGTGGGAGGATGTTAGTCTTGACTTTGTCTTGGGTTTGCCAAGAACGCAGCGGAGTAAGGATTCAATAATGGTGGCTGTCGATAGGTTCTCGAAGATGGCCCACTTTGTCCCGTGTAGCAAGTCATATGATGCTTCACAGGTTGCTCGATTGTTTATGCAGGAGATTGTTAAGATGCATGGAATTCCTAAGTCCATAACCTCATATCGTGATGTGAAGTTTGTGAGTCACTTATGGCGCACTCTTTAGAGATACATGGGTACAAGTTTGAAGTTTAGTTCATTTCATCATCCTCAGACTAATGGTCAAATCGAAGTTGTCAATCGAAGCTTAGCGAATTTGCTGCAGAGTTTGATTGGAGATAATACGCGACAATGGGACTTGGCATTGCCTCAGGCAGAATTTGCATATAACAAATCAGAGAATCGAACTATAGGCAAGACTCCTTTTGAGGTAGTTTATGAGCATAATCCAATTACTCCATTAGATCTCACATCGATACCAGTTCTTAAACAATTTAGTTCGGAAGCTGAAGAACATGCAAAACATATCAAAGAGCTACATTCTCAGGTCCATAATCAGATCAACAGGCAGAATATGAAGTATAAGCAACGCGTGGATATGCGCAAGAAAAGAATCGTCTTCAAGGAAAGTGATCTAGTTTGGATTCACCTTAGGACGGAACGATTTCCAGCGAATAGGTTTAGCAAGCTTCAACCTAGAGCTAATGGACCCTGTAGAGTTTTAGAGCGAATTAGTGACAATGCTACAAGATCGAATTGCCGGGTAAGTATAATGTATCCGGAACTTTTAATGTAGCGGATTTGTCACCTTACTACCCTAAAGAGGAAGAAGGTCCTGAGGAGATTGATGACGACAATGAAGTAGAAGCAGATTCGAGGACGAATCTGTCTTTAGCAGGGGAGGATGATGTACCTAGGGGACCGGCAGAATAATTATACGATTGAACGAACCGGCGGGTATCAAGTCAAAGATGTCGAATTGAGCTCAAATTTGGTTGGCTGAAGTGAAACGGCGTGCTGATAAAAACTCACCGCCGTTAGCCATGACTAACGATGGATTTTTACGATTCGGGGTCGTTTAGATGGGTTTTTTTTTTTCTTAGTATTTTTTTATGGGTTAATTTAATAAAGGGTAGTTTCGTAATTTTATGTTTTGGTGTTTACTAATCCTAATAGAGCTAGGTTTGGGGATATATAAGCTTGTTTTAGGGTTTTCTTTAAGCAGACTTTGGATATTTTGATTTGATAATCGTATTTGGAGGACGAATTGTTCTCTGTCGAATTTTCTTGTTCAGTCAATTTTTCTATTGCGTTTTGGCATCAAAGACTCTGGGGCAAGTTTTCGCAGAATACGTGTTAAAGGGATGGCGTCTCTCATTCCCACTTCTCGAGGTTATTGGTTGGTACAGCTGAATTTTTGGAGTTTAATAGAAAGTTGTGTTCTCTTATCTGCTGGCTGTCCCTTGATGTTTGGATTCACGGGAGAATGTGAATAAGTGATCCATTTCTGCATTTGTTTTGCTATAAGTTTTAGAATTTGTAGTTTCTCAATTGTTTTAACAGGAGGTGGTGTGAATGAGCGAGAGAGAGTCTTCTTCTCGCATGAAATCTTTTATGTCAAATGGTACTTGTAGGATTGATATTTCCATGTCTTCATTTCCTTCCTCTTCAATACTGATGAAGGATCAAATTTCATTCAAGAAAGCGAAGATATTAGAGCTGTTGCGCGATAAAAGTGTAGCAGCAGTGGTTATTCAAGGGAAAGCTGGCATCGGAAAGACATGGATGGCAAAGGAGATAAGTGGTATTGCGATGCAAGAGGGTCTATCCTGCGGTAGTGTCTGGGTGTGTTACACAAAGAAACAGGATATCGGGAGTATATTTGAAGATATCGTGCAACAGTCTTCTCCAACTTACCCAGGTGGAGAGCTGGATGAGGTCAACTAGGGCAATGACAAGACCATAGAGAGCTCCAATGTCTCCAAAGATAAGGTTCTCAAAATTATCACAGAAAAAACATCATCAAAGGATTGCAAGGAAAAGTTTCTTTTGATCATCTTGGATGATGTTCCTACTGAAATAAAAGAGGCCGAATTAACCACAAAACTGCTCTTGCATCATGGACAGAAAGTCAAGCTTTTAATCACAAGAAACCGTGAGCATAGATAAATTGTGATCTTAGAACCAGGTGCATTACGTTCCACATTTGTTTTGCTAGAAATTTAAGTACTTCATCTCTTTGTAGTTTTGTGGATTGTTTTAACAGAGCATTCTAAGGAGGTAGTGTCAAAGGGAGATCTGTTGAGGTTGGGGGGGGGGGAGGGGGGTTGTGGTGCGGGGCTGGGGTTAGGGAGAGAGATTCTTCTCATATGCTAATCATGTAATCTATGGCACTTGTAAGACCCATATTCCCATCTCTACATTTTTTTTCCTCTTCTGTACTGATGAAGGATCATTTCTGTACTTTTCAGCAATGTCTTTGGAAAAAGTTGAAGAAACAAAAGTGAAGATATTAGAGCTGTTAGATGACAAAAGTGTGGAAATAGTTGTTATTCAAGGGGAAGCCGGTGTCAAAAAGACTCAGATGGCAAGAGAGACAAGTGAGCGTGTGTCCGAAAAGAGTCTATGCTGCTGCAATATCTGGGTGTCTTGCACGAACAAACAGAACATCACATGCATATATGCAGATATTGTACATTAGCTTTCGCTGATTCCCCCTAGTGAAGAAGGGGATGATAGTAATGAGGACACTGATAAGACCACAAAGACCTTAGTTGTCCTGAAAGATAAGTTTCCGCAACTTATTGCCGAAAAAACGATGTCAGATGATCAGGGAGACAAGTTTCTTTTGATCATCTTGGATGATGTTCCCACCAAAATGAAAGAGGCCGATATAATCACAGAACTGCTTGTGCCTCATGGACTGAAGGTTAAGATTTTAATCACAAGTAAGAGACTATTCTGGAAATGATAGTATTGAGCTAGCAGCATGTCACGCCCCGAATCCTATCGAGCTCGCGACATCCTCCATTGGTCGATTTATTTGCGCGACGTCCCAGGAATGTCGCCGACCTCAAATAAACATCAGAGATTTCTTTTCGCAAACGGAAACTATAAAATACCTGAACAAATAAAACTGGGGAGAATTGAGAAAATGTACATATCTTTTTCGTTTCCTTTTTATACCGTAATATTTACATTTATAAACTGTCCCATACATGTACATGCACAACGCCTTTCAAAACAAAAACGATACTCCAAGGATGAAGACCTAGGTTTACTACTACTCCAAAAATGGTGCTCGCCAAAAACCCATTCTGAGTCTGATTCCTTGTCCTTTGAGTCTGAGTTCCCTTATACCGTCCCATCCACTGAGGACTCCAAAACGTTCCGGTGACAGTGGCGGAAAATTTAGGAATCCTGTCGGGGTTCTGAAATTGTTGGTTGAAATAAACGTGAGAACACTTCTCAGAAAGTTCACCCCTAAACCCAACCTAGGCTATCACGTACCTCTAGACAATTTCGCAAAACACACAAATATACACAGATGCCACCTAATCACATAGCAAGCAATTTAATACAATCATAAGCATGCATAATTTTCATGTCATGCACTCTTTCCATTCTCACACTATTCCATCCACATTCCTCACTAGTGACCCGCGTACACGTACACGCCTCAGGTATACTGTGACCTCTTTCCACGACACTTTCGGGCCCACGTAAATATACACGCCTCAGGC
Source organism: Syzygium syzygioides (assembly GCA_031216285.1). Lineage (NCBI taxonomy): Eukaryota > Viridiplantae > Streptophyta > Magnoliopsida > Myrtales > Myrtaceae > Syzygium > Syzygium syzygioides. The sequence continues at coordinate 25,233,224 of CM062244.1, read as the reverse complement.
CATGTTTCTTGCCCGCGTAAACATACACGCCGCAGACTCAACATCTGCCACCTACTGCGCAATCCGCGTGGAAGTTCACGCCTCATACTGCCAGTCTTCCGGTAATACCGAGCATTTCTCAACCCTCGCCAGTGACCCGCTTAAATATATACACCTCAGGTCCACTGCGACCACATCTCACAACACTTCAGGCCCGCGTAAACGTACACGCCTCAGGCCATGTTTCTCTCAATCACGCAAGTGCCATGTCACGCACTATTTCTCGTTCTTTCACACATTCAACAATCACTTGCCACATAAATAGCCAGTCAAACGTGGCCCGTGCACACAACAAATACACGCAATCCATGCTGATCAAACATTTGACATGGCCAAATTTTATTAATTAACTCAATCTAGTACAACGTGCACCCAACAAGCATTTTCAATCAGCCAAATTGCACAAATGCACACTCAAATCTACCACCACAATTAAATTAATTTCCATACTCATACTAAACATAGAAATCGTTATTTTTCTCCCACCAAACGACCCCAAATCGAATCCGGTCCTTCACGGGACTTTCTTACCATAAATTCTCGGTTCTAAAAATCCAACTTGCGTCCCGATCGGCCCATCACGGCCCCATGAAAAGTAAATCACAGCCACTGTTATTTTCTAATTTCCAATAATTAATACCCGAATTAAATCCTAAAGCCCGCCATAAAATTTCCACTACCAATTTATACAATTCCGCACCTAACTTTATACAGATTTCGCCCAAAATCGCCCGTCGATACCCGAAGTTCTAATTTGGGTTTAATTTCCATAAGTACATCAAACACAGATTTTGCTATTTTTCTCCCACCAAACAATGCCAAATCGATCCGGTCCTTCACGGGACTTTCTCGCTTTACTTTCTAGGTTCCAAAAATTCAATTTGTGTCTCAATCGGACCCTCACAGCCCCGTGAACAGGCATCCATAGCTTGTGAACCGTGTTTTGCAGTATATGAACAGTAAATCACCGCCCTTATTTTCTGAATTTTCAAATAAAAATTTTATGGTTTCAATTCTAAGGCCCGCCAACTAATCCCACTTCTAATTCATACCATTCCGCACCTACCCTATGTCTGGTTTCGCCTAAAATCGCTCGTCGATACCCGAAATCCTAAATTGAGTTTAGGCGCGACTTACCCGCATTCTAGACTTTCGCGGCTAGAACGGAAAGCGGCAGCCCTTAGTCGAGGACGACGGCACTATGACGCCCCTACCTCGGGGTCATTAAAGTGACGTCCCATTTATTATTCTTTTTCATTACACAAGCGGAAGCATATTTCGGGACAATCACATTAAAAACAACAGCGGGATTAAGACAAACAGTATCATGAACAAACCTTATATTTATAATGCATGCAAATATATTTTACAAGCCAACTTATTCAATTTTAGCTATTTACACAACAATAACAAGTGGTTTGGGTGTCCTAAGCCCACTACTTAGGATTCACCGCTCCCAGCTTTCCCCGAATTCCAATGTGGCTCAAACTCCTCTTGTCATTGCCGTCCGTTCGACTATCCTATGGACCTGGGGGGGAAAAAGAGGGATGAGTTAGGGAGACTCAGCAAGTGAAAACACTAATATCAAGCGAGGATATATCGATCGCCGTTAACATGAGTCGGCCCTTACCATACCGGTGTCGATGGCAAATCAATAGCAAAGTTCATGCCGACAAATACTAGAGAACTCTAAGCATGGCTATAACACGTGAACATCACTAGCCAAATTCCGGTTTCTATCTCGAGATACGAACATCAAATACAAAACATAAACAAGCCAAAGCGATAATCAATCAAGACCGAACACTGTCCAAGCAAACCACGTCACAACGCATCTCAACATCCTTTCCCGATATTAAGGAATTCACTTACATTAAACGAAACCATAACTAGAGAGAGAAGAACAGATGGTGAGAACAATGACCTTGGGGTCTCGGCAACTCACGGCGGTTGCCCCTTTCTTTTCTCTCCCTCGGCTTTCTTTCTTTCTTGGTTTTCTCTCTTTCTCTCACGGTTTCTCTTTCTCTATCCATTTCTCTCTCCCCTTGGCCGAATGGCCTTCTTTCTATTTATAGGGAGGGGAAACTTGAGGCCAAAGTTTGGATGAGGTAAGCGCGCGTGTCATCGGGGCGATGAGGTCGTCGTTTACCTTGCAAGCCATCATGATAACAAGGGACAAAATAGCATCATTACCAAATCTTCTTAAAATCTTTACATTAATGAATATAAGCCAAAAGTCATGATGAAATACCATTAATAAAAGATTCTGAAAATCTTGGCATTAATGCATAAAAGCCAAAATATCATGATGCATTCCTTACAAAGTCAAATGTCATGATTGTAAAAATTCTGAAAATCTTTGGCATTAATGAAATGATCTTGAAAATCTTTTGCAATAATAGACAACGGACAAAATAACATGATGAGATGCCCCTAAAGTCTTATGACCATTAATGCGTGTCATGATGGTGGTGCCTTCAAAGTCCAACTTCCATTAATGTGAGTCATGATGAAGGGCTCTAAAGTCCAAGCATTAATTACAAGCAATAATGAAGGGGATAAGGTTTGACTTTGTCAACTTTATAGGATTTTCTATCAATTTCTAGACCGTGAACTCCCTAGAGTCTTCTGGATTTACTGAATTCTCACGCAAATGACTCGGACCAATCGGGTCATACGAAATATACCAATTGGCACAAAAATCACAACCCATGCCATACTTAATCACAAAATTTTTTGAAGGTTTTCCGCGATAAATACGTATAAAAATCTCATTCAACCCAAGTTTCGATGCACGAATGTCCTCAAATATTACCAAAAGACCTCAAGTCGAGATTCCAACTTTTTTCATATAACAATTGATAAGTCTTTGAAATCTAACAAAACCGAACAGATTTACACTGTTCACGAAATCGGACTTGAAAATATAATAAATGAACTCCGAAAATTCTCAAATGCGGATATGTCATAAACAAGCCCTTAATAAACATTTTTTGTGCAGAACACAAAATCTAAATCTCTCTGTAAACACCATTTTCAGTCACTCAAAAAACAGTCCAAAAATAGTTTACTGGAACAGAATATTTGCTTCTCAAATTAAGCTCTGTCCAGAATCCAAATCATCTCAGAAAATTCCCAAATTTACACATGTTATAGAAAAGGAAATTCTTAACAACTTTCGTGAAGAAAACTTTTCCAAACTCAGCCCAGAAAAGCTTGTAGAAAATCAAGACAGTGTGAACATTACCGAAATACCCATTTTGGGCAGTTTCACACAGTCCGAAATTCAGGCTATCGTACCACTCATATCAACTCCAAAAACTTTAAAATTAAAGTATGCCAAACATCAAGATGTTTGGAACAACTTTCAAGAAGAAAATGTTCGAAAATTCGGATAACAAAAGTCTCCCCAAAAATAACAAATTGAAGGGGTACAAATGATCTAAAACTAGGTTTTCCAAAATAAGAGAAAATAATTTAGTTCTGATTGAAAAACCACCAAACTTAATCCATAGCCAATTCCTAGGGACTGAAATTGAGGATATTGTAATTTACCTGCGGCTTCTCAGGCCCAAAAATCGGGATGTCACAGCGATAACGTACAGCTCCCAGGTGGCGGCGATCGGCTTGGACGGCGACGGCGTGGCTTGGGTGTGGCCGAGGGCCTCATGGCCAAGAGAGAGAGGGAGGGTGTGACGCCCCGACCTCGGGATTATTCATGTGACGTCCCGTTCATTATTCTTTTTCATTACACAAGCGGAAGCATATTTCGGGACAATCACATTAAAAACAATAGCGGGATTAAGAAAAACAGCATCATGAACAAACCTTATGTTTCTAAGGCACGCAAATATATTTTACAAGCCAACTTATTCAATTTTAGCTATTTACACAACAATAATAAGTGGCTTGGGTGTTCTAAGCGCACTAATTCGGATTCACCACTCCCAGCTTTCCCCGAACTCCAACGTCGCTCAAACTCCTCTTGTTACCACCGTCCGTTTGACCATCCTATGGACCTTGGGGGGAAATGGGGGATGAGTCGGGGAGACTTAGCAAGTGAAAACACTAATATCAAGCGAGGATATATCGACTGCCGTTAACATGAGTCGGCCTTTACCGTACCGGCATCGATGGCAAATCAATAGCAAAGTTCATGCCGACAAATACTAGAGAACTCTAAGCATAGCTATAACACGTGAACATCACTAGCTAAATTCCGATTTCTATCTTGAGATATGAACATCAAATACAAAACATAAACAAGCCAAAGAGATAACCAATCAAGACCGAACACGGTTCAAGCAAACCACGTCACAATGCATCTCAACATCCTTTCCCAATATTAAGGAATTCACTTACATTAAATGAAACAATAACTAGAGAGAGAAGAACGGATGGTGAGAACAATGGCCTTGGGGTCTCGGCAACTCATGGCGGTTGCCCCTTTCTTTTCTCTCCCTCGGCTTTCTTTCTCTCTTGGGTTTCTCTCTCTTTCTCTCACGGTTTTCTCTCTCTTTCCATTTCTCTCTCCCCTTGGTCGAATGACCTTCTTTCTATTTATAGGGAGGGGAAGCTTAAGGGCAAAGTTTGGATGAGGTAAGCACACGTGTCATCGGGGAGCATGAGGTAAACGCACGTGTCATCCAACCATTAATAGCCTAAGTCCAAAAGCCATGATGGTGGTGCCTTAAAGTCAAGAGTCATGATGGCTTGTCATCATAACGGAGGCCTCAAAGTCTTCATTCATTTATTACGAGTCATGATGAAGGGCTCTAAAGTCCAAGCAATTAATACAAGCCATGATGGTGGCAACAAAGTCCAACTTTAATAAATAAGTGTCATAATGAAGCTTGGAGGATAAGCTTTGACTTGGTCAAGGCCTTATCCTCTAGATTCTTCTACCAATTTCCCAAACCGTGGACTCCCTAGAACCTTCTAACTTTATTGAATTCTTACGCAAATGACACGGGCCAATCGAGTCACATGAAATATATCATTTGACACAAAAATTACAACCCAAATCATAAATATCTAACTTATTCTTCGAGAGTTTTCCCAAAATATAACATGCTCGTTAATCCCATTCAACCCGAGGTTCGGTGTGGAAAATCCTCTAAATATGCCTCAATTAACACCAAAAGACATCAAGTCGAGATTCCAACGTTCTCACATAGAAGTTGATAAATCTTTGAAATCTGATAAAACCGAACAGCTTTGCACTGTTCACGAAATCGGATTTGAAAATATAGTAAATGGATTCCAAAAATTTTCAAATTCGGATACGTCATAAACAAGCCCTTAATAAACATTTTTTGTGAAGAACACAAAATCTAAATCTCTCTGTAAACACCATTTTCAGTCACTCAAAAAATAGTCCAAAAACAGTTTACTGGAACAGAATATTTACTTCTCAAAATAAGCTCTGTCCAGAATCCAAATCATCTTAGCAAATTCCCAAATTTACACACATTATAGAAAAGAAAATTCTCAACAACTTTCGTGAAGGAAACTTTTCCAAACTCGGCCCAGAAAAGCTTGTAGAAAATCAAGACAAGTGTGAACATCACCGAAATACCCATTTTGGGCAGTTTCACACGGTCCGAAAATTAGGCCATCGCACCACTCATCTCAACTCCAAAAATTCTTAAATTAAATCATGTAAAACTTCAAGATGTTTGGAACAACTTTCAAAAAGAAAGTATTTAGAAATTCGGATCACAAAAGTTTTCCCAAAAATAGTAAAACGAAGGGGTTCAAAACTGGGTTTTCCAAAATAAAAGAAAACAATTTAGTTCTAATTGGAAAACCACCAAACTTAAACCATAGCCATTTTGCAGGGACTGAAATTGAGGATATTACCATTTACCTGTGGCTTCCCAGGCCTAAAAATCGGGATGTGACAGAGGGAAACCGAGAGAGAGAGAGAGACGGCGCGAGGGGATGATGGTGGCGTACGGCGGCGTGGACAGTGGCTTGAGGGTGGTCCAGTGTGGTGGTGGCGGGCGGCGGTGCCGGCGGTGGGGGAGAGAGAGTACACGGTGGAGGGGGAGAGAACTCACGGAGGAGGGGGAAAATTTGCACGGGGAGAGGAGAAGAAAGAAGAGAGGAGAGAGAGAAATGGGGTCAAGGGCTTAAAATCAATTTTGACCAATTTTTTTGGGCAATTTACCAAAATGCCCTTCTCTCACACAACTAACCCTTTATTAATTCCTAAGGGTAAAATGGTCCAATTCTCTGTTTATTACCCAAATCGAATTTTTCTGAAGGATTTGATCGCACTAAAAATTCACACGTGTCACGTTCAACGTCGTCCTAATGTTCCGGCGTGACTTCCTAATTTTCCGGTGTCCAATTTGGGCAAAAATTCCATAATTAAATTCTATCAAATGCAACTCGAGCGTTTCTTGAGCTAACGGGTGGCTTGTTGGGGAAATTCGCGAAATCGACTCATGACTGATACTAAATTGAGTCACGTGCAAGTCCATCTAGTGCGTGATGACCTTGATTGTCATTAAAATTGCGAAGATCAATCACTTGATTCGAGGGGTACGATCATTCGGTATAATTTCGGAATCATTCGTCAAGTCGTTTCGTGGTCCAACGGAATCACCCGTGATCCACTACTAGGACAATGGCGAACTGACCCCTAACTATCCTTGGATCAGCCAACAGTGGTTCAAAATATCACTTCCGCTATTTAATGGTTGAAATCCATTCACAATTGAATTTCCTTTAGTCGTGCGAATTTAATTCCCCTATTAGCCATTCCCTAACGGTTAGCATTCCCAGGAATGATCAGTTCCGGGCGAGAATTTACTGCAAGCACATCTCATAAAACTCAGTTATTTCATAATTTCCAATTAGCGGAAATTTCGGAATGTCACAATCTTCCCCTCTTATAAAATTTCGTCCTCAAAATTTACAGTCTTACCACTACTAAAAATTTATAATTCTTGCTGCTACTCAAACAACTGGGGGTACTGACGTTGCATCATTTCTTCGCTTTCCCAAGTTGCGCCTTCAGTCCTGTGGTGCTCCCAAATAACCTTTACCATCGAGATAGTCTTATTTCTCAGAACCCGTTCTTTTCGATCTTCAATCCTGACCGATTTCTCGACATACGATACCTTATCATCCACTTCTATCTCTTCGTAATTTAATACATGCGTCGGGTCCGGTTCATATTTCCTCAACATTAACACATGAAACATATTATGTATCTGCGACATATTTGGCGGTAATGCGAGGCGATACGCCAGATCTCCAATTCTTTCCAATACTTCGAAGGGTCCTATGTACCTCGGACTCAATTTGCCCTTCTTACCAAACCGGGATAATCCTCGCATGGGCGACACTTTTAGGAATACGTGATCCCCTACTTGGAATTCTTGAGGTCTTCGCCTTCTGTCTGCATAACTCTTTTGACGGCTTTGGCTGTCTTCAGCCTTTCACGAATGATTTTAATTGCCTCAATCGATTGCTTAACCAGCTCTGGCCCCGTTATAGCTTGTTCTCCCACTTTATCCCAATACACGGGCGTTCTACAAGCACGGCCATATAACGCTTCAAAGGGTGCCATTCCAATACTTTGCTGGAAACTATTATTGTAAGCAAACTCCACTAAGGGCAATTGCTCTTCCCATTTACCCTGAAAATCTAGCTCACATGCCCTAAGCATATCCTCTAGTGTCTGAATCATCCTCTCAGATTGGCCATCTGTCTGAGGATGATAAGCTGTACTGAACTGCAATTTAGATCCTAACGCCGTCTGCAGACTTTTCCAAAAATTGGCGGTAAACCTAGGATCACGATATGATGTTATAGATATTGGTACCCCGTGCAGGCGAACTATCTGCTGCACGTACAACTCTACATACCGTTCCAACGTGAAATCCTTTCGCACTGCCAAAAAGTGTGCCAACTTAGTTAATCTATCAACAATCACCCAAATGGTGTCATGACCTCTTTTACTTCTCGGCAATCCCGATATAAAATCCATGGTTATATGCTCCCACTTCCACTCTGGGATTTCCAACGGTCGCAATAATCCTCTAGGCTTACAATGTTGCGCTTTCACCTGCTGACACATCAGGCACTTAGCTACGTATTTAGCTATATCCAACTTCATACCATTCCACCAATAAAATTGTCTTAAATTCCTGTACATTTTGGTACTGCCTGGGTGTATATTGTACTGACTACGATGCGCTTCAGATAAAATTTCTTCCTTAACTCCCACATCGTCTGGCACACATAACCTTCCACGAAATTTCAATACACCATCCTCAGATACCTGAAAATCCGGCTTCCTCCTAGCAACGTCTATCCCAATGACCTTATGTATCTCTGGGTCCGTAGACTGCAAAGTTTTAACTTTAACCTGGATCTCAAGCTCAATCCTTAACGTAGCTAACAGACTAGAGACTTGACTTACTTCAAACTTGAATTCCGTGTCTCGCACATTCTCTAATAGGATCCACTCCTTGACCATTAAATGCGCGATACTTGACTTCTGGCGCAATGCGTCCGCTACTTAGTTTGCCTTTCTGGGGTGATATAAAATATCACAATCATAATTTTTCAATAATTCCATCCAGCGTCGTTGCGTCATATTCAACTCTTTCTGCGAAAATAGATATTTGAGACTCTAATGGTCAGTATAAATTTGGAATCTTTCTCCACATAAATAATGTCGCCAAATCTTCAGGGCGAACACTATTGCTGCTAATTCCAAATCATGCGTCAGATAATTCAATTCATGTAGCCTCAATTGCTTGGATGCGTAGGCTACCACTCGCTCGCGTTGCATCAACACACACCTTAATCCCTTCAACAACGCGTCACTATATATTTCATACCCTCCAGGTCTAGATGAAATCGTCAACACTGGTGCCGTCATCAACCTCTGCTTCAACTCCTAAAAACTTCTTTCACACTTGTCGGTCCACTTAAACTTCATTTTTTTTTTCAACAAATGCGTCAACGGCATTGCTATTAATGAAAATCCTCTACGAAACGACGATAATACCCCGCTAAACCCAGAAAACTCCAGACTTCCATTGCCGTCGTTGGTCTAGGCCACTTCATCACAGCTTCAACTTTCGATGGATCCACGGAAATCCCGTCTCCGGAAATCACATGTCCCAGAAACGCTACTCGACTGAGCCATAATTCACATTTGCTAAGCTTAGCATACAACGCGTTCTCCCTTAAAGTCTGCAAAACCTTTCTCAAATGGAATTCATGTTCCTCAAAACTTTTTGAATACACCAATATATCGTCGATAAAAACAACTACGAACTGATCTAAGAATTCCTTAAACACCCGGTTCATCAGATCCATAAAGGCAGCAGGGGCATTCGTTAATCCGAACGGCATCACCGTAAATTCATAATGTCCGTATCTCGTTCTGAACGCCGTTTTCGGTATATCCTTGTTTCTAATCCTCAACTGGTGATATCCCGTTCTCAAATCAATTTTAAAGAACACCGAAGCCCCTTGTAATTGATCAAACAAATCGTCAATCCTCGGTAAGGGATATTTGTTTTTAATCGTCACTTGATTCAGCTGCCTATAATCAATGCACAACCTCAATGATCCATCTTTCTTCCTAACAAATAACACCGGTGCTCCCCACGGAGACGCACTGGGACGAATAAACCCCTTATCTAACAACTCTTGCATCTGCACCTTTAACTCCTTTAACTCCGATAACGATATCCTATAGGGTGCTTTCGAGATTGGCTCAGTTCCAGGTGCCAACTCGATTATAAATTCTACTTCTCTTTCAGGTGGTAATCCCGGTAATTCTTGAGGAAACACATCGGGATATTCACACACTACCACTATATCCTCAAGTTTCGGCTCTTCAGCCGTCAAATCCATTACTACAGCTAGAAATCCCTGACATCCTTCATTCAACAATTTTGTCATTTCCACCGAGGATATCAACAGAATCGAGGGTCCTCCTCAACTTCCCACAAATTTAAATTCCGGATGTCCAACAGGGTTAAATTGGATCACCCTGCTATTACAATTCATAACAGTCATCTGCTTAGACAGCCAGTCCATTCCTACTATCACATCAAAGTCATACATGTCTAAGACCACTAGATTAATTAGTTCCTTCCTATCTCCAATTACGATCATACAGTTTGGACACCCCAACGAAATTAACATTCTATCATTCAAGGGAGTCATCACACATAGCACAACATCAAGCAATTGCGGTTCTATCCCAGCCAACTCAACAAACTGTTTTGATATAAAGGAATGCGACGCTCCAGGAACAAATAAAGCATACGCAGCATGGTTGCACAGAGAAATCGTACCTGTGACAACCTCTGGTGCATTCTCAGCCTCTTGTCTGGCCATCGCATAAACTCGTCCTTGCACTTGAGGCCTATTCTGATTCAGATTCGCTGTCTGGGCCGCTCTAGTATGATTCTCAATCCGAGGTGGCGGCAAAGCAGGCGGTCTACTCGGCCTAGGACTTGGGCAATTCCTGATGTGATGCCCGAATCCTTCACATCCAAAACATGCTCCACCTTTGTTTGGACATGGCCCGTTTCCATGCCTACCTCCACAGATCCTACACGAACCATTACTAATCTGGACTGGCTTTCCAATATTCCTTTTTGCTGGTGGGGTAAAATGTCTATTATCCACCATCGGCCTCTTTCTAGGATTACGATTATTCCCACCCAGGACAAATCTCGATCTAGATGCGGTGGCTCTATCCACCTGATCCCGCTCAAGGATCTAGGCTCTATCAAATATCTGCTCATACATCCTTAAATTTACCAGTAACAATTGGCTACGGATGTTAGCTCTCAATCCATCTAGAAATCTCCGCACCTTATCCTCAAGATGTTCCACCATTCTCGGCGCAAACTTAGACAATCTCGCGAATTCCGCTTCATATTGATCTACCGTCATCTAACCTTGGCGGAGCCTCATAAATTTCGCGAGTTTTCTCTCTCTAGCGTTGGCCGAAAAGTATTTCTCATAGAAATGCACAGTAAAAACAACCCAAGTCTTGGTTGTGCCTTTAGCAAAAATCCTATCCCTGGTGGCCTTCCACCAATCATTTGCGTTATCCTGTAGCTGATAGACTGCCAAGGTCACCTTCTCATAATCATTACACTCCAGCACCTCAAAAGTCTTCTCCAGTTCCTCTGCCCATCTGGGTGCAGCCTCCGGGTCACTTTTTGGAGAAAACTTAAGTGGTTTCAGCTTAATAAACTGTTCTACTAGTTAGTGCATGGGTCTATTTGCAATCACCTGCCCTTAATCCTGATTCTCATTAGCAACAGCAATGGGCTCGGCAACTTGAGCAATCGGGGCAGCTCGCTCCTGAGTCTGCCGTTCTAATATATCACCAATCCGCTCTAAGGTTCTCATGACCGCTTCCATTCTAGGATCCTCAGCAGGTCTAACTCCCACTCTAGGGTTCGTTGCTACTCCAACATCTACCCCTAAGTCATCTCTCGCTCCAGCACCCATTCCAAGATCCTCGACGATTCTAGCCCGAGCGCATCCTCTACCCCTGGATCCTCTACCAGCGCCCCTTTTTGGAACTCTTTCTACTCCTCTTCGTTCACTGCTCATCGTCTCAATTCTATCACTCTACTACCTGCCATAATTCTACTCAGGAATTAGTGATCTAAACCAACTAGATCAATCTAGTTCTAAATAGTGAATTAATACAGGAATTCACTCAGCAGGCATTCAACTCAACACAACATTCAATTCAAGCAATCAATCATAATAGATAGTCTGAAATACGTGTAGCACTAGGTATATCTATGGCTCACTAAAGTCTCGCAAAATTCCTACCCCAAAATCTTTGCTCCTTATTACTCCAAGCTTCGATCAGTTTAGATCGAGCTGACCTTGCTCTGATACCAATTCAAATGGGAATGTCACGCCCCAAACCCTATCGAGCTCGCGACATCCTCCACTGGTCGATTTATTTACACGACGTCCTATGAATGTCGCCGACCTCAAATAAACATAAGAGAATTCTTTTCGCAAACGAAAACCATGAAATACCTGAACAAATAAATCTGGGGAGAATTGGGAGAATGTACATATCTTTTTCATTTCCTTTTTATACCATAATATTTACATTTATAAACTGTCCCATACATGTACATGCACACCGCCTTTAAAAAAAACGATACTCCATGGATGAAGACTTGGGTTTACTACTACTCCAAAAATGGTGCTCGCCAAAAACCCATTCTGAGTCTGATTCCTTGTCCTTTGAGTCTGAGTTCCCTTATACCGTCCCATCCACTGATGACTCCAAAACGTTCTAGTGATGGTGGCGGAAGATTCAGGGATCCTGTCGAGTTTTTGAAATTGTTGGTTAAAACAACTATGAGAACACTTCTCAGTAAGTTCACCCCTAAACCCAACCTAGGCTATCACCTACCTCTAGACAATTTCGTAAAACACATAAACATACACACATGCCACCTAATCACATAGCAAGCAATTTAATACAATCATATGCATGCATAATTTTCATGTCATGCACTCTTTCCATTCTCACACTATTCCATCCACATTCCTCGCTAGTGACCCACGTATACGTATACGCCTCAGGTACACTGCGATCTCTTTCCATAACACTTTCAGGCCCACGTAAATGTACACGCCTCAAGCCATGTTTCTTGCCCGCGTAAACGTACACACCTGAGGCTCAACATCTACCACCTACTGTGCAATCTGCGTAGAAGTTCACGCCTCAGACTAGCAGTCTTCCGGTAATACAGGGCATTTCTCAACCCTCGCCCGTGACCCGCGTAAACGTACATGCCTCAGGTCCACTGCGACCACATCTCACAACACTTCAAGCCCACGTAAACGTACACGCCTCAGGCCATGTTTCTCTCAATCAAGCATGTGCCATGTCACGCACTATTTCTCGTTCTTTTACACATTCAACAATCACTTGCCACAAAAATAGCTAGTCCCACGTGGCCGTGCACACAACAAATACACGCAATCCATGCTCATCAAACATTTGACATGGCCAAATTTTATCAACTAACTCAATCTAGTACAACGTGCACCCAACAAGCATTTTCAATTAGCCAAATTGCACAAATGCACGCTCAAATCTACCACCACAACTAAATTAATTTCCATACGCACATTTAACACAGAAATTGTTATTTTTCTCTTCTCCCACCAAACGACGCCAAATCGAATCCGGTCCTTCACGGGACTTTCTCACCATAAATTCTCGGTTCTAAAAATCCAACTTGCGTCCCGATCGGCCCATCACGGCCCCATGAACAGTAAATCACAGCCACTGTTATTTTCTAATTTTCAATAATTAATACCCGAATTAAATCCTAAGGCCCGCCATAAAATTTCCACTACCAATTCATATAATTCCACACCTAACTTTATACAGATTTCGCCCAAAATCTCCTGTCAATACCCGAAGTCATAATTTCGGTTTAATTTTCATACGCACATTAAACACAGAAATCGCTATTTTTCTACCACCAAATGACGCCAAATCGATTCCGGTCCTTCACAGGACTTTCTCGCTTTACTTTCTAGGTTCCAAAAATTCAATTTACGTCTCAATCGGACCCTCACAGCCCTATGAACAGTCATCCACAGCTTGTGAACAGTATTTCGCAGTATATGAATAGTAAATCGCAGTCCTTATTTTCTAAATTTTCAAATAAAAATTTCCTGGTTTGAATTCTACGGCCCGCCAACTTATCCCACTTCTAATTCATGCCATTCCGCACCCACCCTATGCCCGGATTCGCCTAAAATCGCCCGTCGATACCCGAAATCCTAAATTGAGTTTAGGCGCGACTTACCCGTGTTCTAGACTTTCACGGTTAGAACGGAATGCGGCGGCCCTTAATCGGGGACGATGGCGACAACGTACGGCTCCCGGGTGGTGGCGATCGGCTTGGACGGCGACGGCGTGGCTTGGGTGTGGCCAAGGGCCTCACGGCCAAGAGAGAGAGAGAGAGAGAGAGAGAGAGAGAGGCGGGAGGGGGGTGATGGTGGCGTACGGCGGCGTGGACGGTGGCTTGAGGGTGGTCCGGTGTGGTGGTGGTGAGCGGCGGTGCCGGCGGTAGGGGAGAGAGAGTACACGGTGGAGGGGGAGAGAACTCACGGAGGAGGGGGAAAATTTGCACGGGGAGAGGAGAAGAAAGAAGAGAGGAGAGAGAGAAATGGGGTCAAGGGCTTAAAATCAATTTTGACCAATTTTTTTGGGCAATTTACCAAAATGCCCTTCTCTCACACAAGTAACCCTTTATTAATTCCCAAGGGTAAAATGGTCCAATTCTCCGTTTATTGCCCAAATCGAATTTTTCCGAAGGATTTGTGTGACATCCCCGATTTCGGGCCTAAGAAGCCGAGGGTTGGTAATAAGTGGATTAGTGGGTAAGTCGAGTTGAGGGTCGGTATTGGAATGGACAGTATGATTGGAACGAGTGTATTGAGGGTTGGTCGTGGTTCGATCGAAAGATTGTCTATGAGTTGGCCTAGGGATCGACAGTGGAATGACCCTGACTACGCAAATGATTAGGGTAATATGACCATGGGGTGATCCTTCGACCATAAGGGCCGTTAGTGGAACGGTCCGAAATAACTGTAAAACAGTCCGGTGAAGGCATGTGTCGGTCGCGGGTGATACCGCACGGCCATGCATTAGTCCCGCGTGACCACGAGTTAATTCCGAGGTACCGGATTTCCACGAGGCTACATGGTAACCGAGGGTCAACCATGGATCGTTGATACTCGAACATGGCCCGGTCATAAATCGGCCACGGATCATAATGCCAAGTCGGGAAGGCCATGGATGAGACATGTACCAGGCTATGTGCCTAATGGCTTAGTCGCGGCCCAGGCAAAATTGCCGGTCGTGGCGGCCAAGGCCATGTGCCTGGTCATGATTGGCCATTGTGCTCGTCAGCCAGGCCACGGACTGACTACGTACCCATTCGTGTGCCAGCTATTGTGCCCGACCCTCGTGCCATAAGTTGTGCCCGTAAGATCCAGTTCCGGTCTTGTCCTGTGCCCAAGAATATGGCTATGATCCGTGCACGTGTCATTCACAGGTCATTGCACAAGTTTGGCCGTGAACCAACCCCTCACTCGTGTGACCTGGCATAGTACTTGGCGCGTTGTCCATATGGCCAGCAAGGCACTAGGTACGCCGCCCGTGCGGCCTAGCACGTTGCCCGTACGGTCCAGTCTCGCGCTCGGCCGTTTACCCGTGTGGCTCAGTAGCGTGCCCAGTCGTGTGCCCGGTCAAGGCCGATGGTACAGGCCACATGCCTAGTAATCCGGCTGGCCCGAAATTGCACCAATAGACTTAGACTTTGGCTTAGAATTGTTCGGTCATATTTGGAGGTTTTTCCACCCCGAACCTCCACCCAGATAGATTAGTCGATCATCTTAAACCCGAGATTTTTCCTTATTTACTTAGGCATCTTGCTAAGTACTATTAGTAATTTTGGGGATTTTGCTTAAGTGCTATTGATCGGTTGTCATTAGTGAGTGATTAGGTGTTCTAGAAGAGCAATAATTAGGTCAAACCTTAGAGAGCAAGAAGCCAAGTGACCAAGTCAAAGTTTGCTTCTATTATTGGATTGCCATCATTAGGAAAATCTTATAAGATAAGATCCACATTTAATGAGGATCTTTGAATGATCTTTGACTAGGCCACATGTCAAGCACCTTGAAAGCCAATAATGGAGGTCAAGACAAGAACCATTAATGAGGCACCAATAATGGAGACTTAGGTATCCTCTAATTCATTAATGTAGGCTTAGGTGTCCCTAGAACAATTAATGCCATTATTGACTTATGTAGCCTAAGATAGGGCATGATGACCCTAGAATGACACTTGGTGAGCAAGCAAGCCATTAAATTATTGTAGCCCAAGATTAGTCAAAGATTCTCCAAGATTGCCTCAATTATTGAAGATCTCGCGGATGAATTCCATTGGTCCATTTGGCATGCAATAATTGAAGTCCTTGGCCTATAAATAGAAGGAACTTAAGCCATTTCTCATTTTTCCCCAAAACCAAGTGAGCCTCTCTTCTTCTCTCTTTCTCTCTACCTTTCTCGGCCATCTCTCTCTATTTCCCGGCCCTTATCCCCGACACCATCCTCCGCTACATACGCTCACTCGCCACATCGTCACTAGATACCTTACCTTAGAGCCCGAGTTGTAAGTGAATTCCCTATACTTTGGTTAGGACGTAGTGTTACGCGTGCGAGCCTGAGAAGTGACTGAGCCGGATGTTTGTTGTTTGCTCATGTTCTTGATGTTTGTTTCATGGTCGTGTGTCAAGCACATCCGAGGTGCGAAACAAGGTATCGTAAGGTTCCGTACTCATGTTGTGGTGTTCCGGGACGAGCTCGATTTGGTGCGGATTTACATTGAGGTGTGTGAATCCGAGCTAAGTTTGGCTCCGAGCCGGCGCTCGACATGTTGGATCGGGCCACGAACCTTCGAGCGTACTTGACATGATAGCCAATTTGTCCTAGAAAGCATGAATTACACAAACACCGCACATTTTATGCTTGAATGCATGGGCTAATGATTTTAAGATAAGAATCGAAAATGTTTGATGTTCGATGCATGATCATATGAGGAACTATGGCTGTCTCCGATGGATTTCGGGACGTTGCCGCCGCCGATAGGTTTCGGGGCGATGCCGTCGTCGATGGATTTCGAGACGATGCCGCTATTCGATGGATTTCTAGGCGATGCCCGGGGGAGGCTCGGATGCCCGGGGAATAGCCGGAAGGATCGATGGATTTCGATCATGAATAATGAATCTCGTGTATTTGATCATTGCATGCAACATGTTAAAGCCAAGTTTGAAGTTCTATTGTTTATTGCTTATGCCATGTTTAGAATATAGGCAAGGTAAGAAGCATTGTCATTGATCTGCCATCGACAAGCTAATGGTAAAGTTTATTTCTCTTGTTCTATGCGAGGCTATTTCCTAGCCAGAGCATAGTGAATTTAACTTACTGAGTGTCGACTCACTCTTATTTATTTTAGCCTTGTAGGTATGGCCACGCCACCTCCTATTCGTTTTAGTCGTCCTGTTGAAATGCATGTTCGTACAGTAGACATCGTCGATGTAGAAACCAACATCACGTACCGGAAGTATAGTACTACCATCTGGGTCCAAGTGAACGCGAATCAAATGGTCCCCCATCGTTATGTAGCTTGGTACGCGGTGATTGACGGGGATGTGCTCGGGCCCATTGAAGGGTATACCAGACCACCCGGGATCGGCGAGGACTAATCGTGGGAAGATGTCCAAGCTTAGGAGGAGGCTAACTTTTTGTTTTGAAGGGGGCGATAGAGGAGCTAAGTTATCCCAGCCGTGCAAGCTTGTAAGCGGATACCGGACTTGATCCGTGTGTAAGCAAATAGACGTATAGGCCCATATAAAAAAAAGGGGGGGGGGCTGGTAAACAAATAATCGTCTATCTTGTGAATATGGTGTGTTTGTGTGATGTGCTTACTTAGCTTACTTTGTTATGTGCTCGTTGTTGTTTAATAATAGCTTCCGCTTGTGCTTAATTGAGTAAGCAATAACGGGACGTTGAGATAAATCCCTAGAAATCATATGAATCACGGCCAAACCGGGGTCCAGGGCTACGGCCTTATCTCGGGGCGTGACGTGTGAGGATGTTACAATTTGAGCGCACTAAAAATTCACACGTGTCACGTGCAACGTTGTCCTAATGTTCCGGCGTGACTTCCTAATTTTCCAGTGTCCAATTTGGGCAGAAATTCCATAATTAAATTTTATTAAACGCAATTTGAGCGTTTCTCAAGCTAATGGTGGCTTGGTGGGGAAATTCGTGAAATCAACTCATGACTGATACTAAATCGAGTTACATGCAAGTCCATCCGGTGCGTGATGATCTCGATTGTCATTAAAATCGTGAAGATCAATCACTTGATCCGAGGGGTACAATCATTCAGTATAATTTCGAAATCATTCGTCAAGTCGTTTCGTGGTCCAACGGAATCACCCGCGATCCACTACTAGGACAATGGCGAACTGACCCCTAACAATCCTTGGATCGGCCAACAGTGGTTTAAAATATCACTTTCGCGATTTAAGAGAGAGAGATGGTGAGGTTTGAGGTTAGTGGTGGTGGCGTACAATGGCGTGGACGGTGGCTTGGGGGCGGTCCGGGCATACGGCGGCAAGCAGCGGTGCCGGCGGTGGAGGAAGAACGGCCAAGGAAAACCCACAGTGGAGGAAAGAAGGAAAACCAAATGGGGGGGCTGATCGTGAAGAAGAAGAGGAGAGAATGGGAAGGAAGACAATATTTTTGACTCAAATAGTGACCATTGACCCAAGTGGAAAATGACCATATTACCCTTGTCTCACAATTTTTATCCGACGGTCCCAATTCGATCTTATCTTGATCCGACGGCCGAGATTGATTCTTGCACAAAAATATCCAAGGGTATACTTGTAATTTCCCAAAAAACCAAGGGAAAAATAGTCTAATCAAAATTTTGTGGTAAAATTACCAAAATGCCCTTTACCCTTAAAGGTTGTCCTTTAATAAATCCTTGGGGTATTTTGATCACTTTCTCCGTTTCCTGTCCAAATTGAATTTTTTTTGAAAGATTTAAGGGCACCAAAAATTGACACGTGTCAAGTGCAATGTCATCCTAACTTTCCGGCGTGACTTCCTAATTTTCCGGTGTCCAATTTAGGCAAAAATTCTATAATTAAATTCTATTAAACGCAACTCGAGCTAACGGACGGCTTGCTAGGGAAATTTGCGGAATCGACTCATGACTGATATTGAATTGAGTCACGTGCAAGCCCGTTCGGTGCGTGACGACTTCGGTTTTCATTAAAATCGCGAATATCAATCACTTGATCCGAGGGGTACAATCGTTCGGTATAATTTCGGAACCATTCGTCAAGTCGTTTCGTGGTCCAACGGAATCACCCGCGATCCACTACTAGGACAGTGGCGAACTGACCCCTAACTATTATTGGAACGGCCAACAGTGGCTCAAAATATCACTTCCGCGATTTAATGGTTGAAATCCATTCACGATCGAATTTCCTTTAGTCGTGCGAATTTAATTCTCCTATTAGCCTTTCCCTAATGGTTAACATTCCTAGGAATGATCAGTTCTGGGCGAGAATTTACTGCGAGCACATGAATGTCATAATCTTCCCCCTTATGAAATTTCATCCTTGAAATTTACAATCTCATTACTACTTAAAATTTACAATTATTACTGCTACTCAAACAACTAGGGTACTGACGTTGCATCATTTCTTCGCTTTCCCACATTACGCCTTCGGTCCCGTGGTGCTCCCAGATAACCTTTACCATCGGGATTGTCTTGTTCCTCAGAACCCCTTCCTTCCAATCTTCAATCCTGATCAGTCTCTCAACGTACGATTCTTTATCATCCACTTCTATCTCTTCGTAATTCAACACGTGCGTTGGGTCCGGTTCGTACTTCCTCAACATTGATACATAAAACATGTTATGCACTTACGACATATTGGACGGTAACGCAAGGTGATACGCCAACTCTCCAATCCTTTCTAACACTTCGAAGGGTCTCACATACCTCGGACTCAATTTGCCCTTCTTACCAAATCTGAAAAGTCCTCTCATAGGCGATACATTTAGAAATAAGTGATTCCCTACTTGAAATTCCAAAGGTCTTCGCCTTCTGTCTGCATAACTCTTTTGACGGCCCTGCGCTGCTCAACTAACTCTGGTCCTGTTATAGCTCATTCTCCCACTTCGTTCCAACACACGGGCGTTCTACAAGCACGGCCATATAGCGCTTCAAAGGGCGCCATTCCAATATTTTGCTGGAAACTATTATTGTAAGCAAATTCCACTAAAAGTAGTTGCTCTTCCCATTTAACTTGAAAAAATAGCACACACACCTTGAGTATATCCTCTAGGGTCTGAATTGTCCTTTCAGACTAGCCATCTGTCTGAGGATGATAAGCTGTACTGAACTGTAGCTTGGATCCTAACGCCGTCTACCGATTTTTCCAGAAATTGGCGGTAAACCTAGGATCATGATCCGAAGTTATAGACATTGGTACCCCATGCAGGCAAACTATTTGCTGCACATACAACTCTACATACCGTTCTAACGCGAAATCCTTTCACACTGCCAAAAAGTGTGCCGATTTAGTTAGTCTGTGGACAATTACCCAAATAGTGTCATGGTCTCTTTGACTTCTCGGCAGTCCCGACATAAAATCCATGATTACATGCTCCCATTTCGACTCTGGGATTTCCAACGATCGCAATAATCCTCCCGGCTTACAATGTTGCGCTTTCACTTGCTGACACGTCAAATACTTAGCCACGTGCTTAGCAATATCCGACTTCATACCATTCTACCAATAATATTGCCTCAAATTCCTGTACATTTTGGTACTGCCTGAGTAGATATTGTACTGGCTACGATGTGCTTCAGATAAAATTTCTTCTTTAACTCCCGCATCGTCTGGCACACATAACCATCCTCTAAACTTCCATACCCCATCCTTGGATACCTGAAAATCCGGCTTTCCCTTAGTAACGTTCGTCCTAATAACCTTTTGTATCTCTGGGTCCATAGACTGTAAAGCTTTAATTTTAGCCTAGATATCCGGCTCAATCCTTAATGTAGCTAACAGACTCGAGACTTGACTTACTTCAAATTTGGACTCTGAGTCTCGCACTTTCTCCAACAGAATCCACTCCTTGACCATCAAATGTGCGATGCTTGACTTTTGGCTCAACGCGTCCGCTACTTGGTTTGCCTTTCCGGGGTGATATAAAATATCACAATCATAGTCCTTTAACAATTCCATCCAATATCGCTGCCTCATATTCAACTCTTTCTGTGAGAATAAATACTTGAGGCTCTAATAGTCAGTATAGATCTGAAACCCTTCTCCGCATAAATAATGTCGCCAAATTTTCAAGGTGAACACTATTGCAGCTAACTCCAAATCGTGCGTCGGATAATTCAGTTCGTGTGGCCTCAACTATTTGGATGCATATGCTACTACTCGCCTATGTTGCATCAACACACACCCTAATCCTTTCAATGACGAGTCACTATATATCTCATATTCTCCCGGTCCTAATGGAATGGTCAACACTGGTGCCGTTGTCAACCTCTGCTTCAATTCCTGAAAACTTCCTTCACACTGATCTGTCCATTTGAATCTATTCTCCTTTTTCAATAATTGGGTCAACGGCATTGCTATCGATGAAAATCCTTCCATAAAGCGATGGTAATATCTAGCTAGACCCAAAAAACTTCGAACTTCCCATCACCGTTGTCGGTCTAGGCCACTTCGTCATGGCCTCAATTTTCAACGAATCCATAGAAATTCCTTCTCCGGAAACTACATGACCGAGAAATGCTACTCGACTTAGCCAAAATTTGCACTTGCTGAACTTAGTGTATAGTGCATTTTCCCTCAAATTTCGCAACACTTGATGCAAGTGAAATTCATGCTCCTCTAGGCTTTTCGAGTACACCAGTATATCGCCAATAAAAACAATCACAAACTAATTTAGAAATTCTTCAAACACTCAATTCATCAGATCAATAAAGGTAGCAGGGGCGTTCGTTAATCCGAACGGCATCACCGTAAATTCATAATGTCCGTATCTCATCCTAAATGCTATCTTCGGTATATCTTCCTTCATAATTCTCAACTGATGATACCCCATTCTCAAATCAATTTTTGAGAATACCAAAGCTCCTTGTAACTGATTAAACAAATCGTCAATCCTTGGCAAATGATACTTATTTTTAACTGTCATTTGATTCAATTGCCTGTAGTCTATACACAACCTCAATGATCCATCTTTCTTCCTTACAAATAAAACTGGCGCTCCTCACGAAGACGCACTAGGACGAATAAACCTCTTATCTAACAACTTTTGCATCTGCACCTTTAATTCCTTTAAATCCGATAGTGACATTCTATAAGGTGCTTTTGAGATTGGCTCAGTTCCAGGTACCAACTCGATTACAAATTCTACTTCTCTTTCCAGTGATAATCCCGGTAATTCTTGAGGAAACACATTGGGATACTCACACACTACCGCTATATCCTCAAATTTCGGCTCTTCAGTCGTTGAATCCATTACTGCAGCTAGAAATCATTGACATCCTTCATTCAACAATTTTGCCATTTCCACCAAGGATATCAACGGAATCGAGGATCCTCCTCGACTTCCTACAAATTTAAATTCCGGATGTTCAACAGGATTAAATTGGATCATCTTACTATTACAATCCATTACGGCCCTCTGCTTAGACAACCAATCCATTCCTACTATCACATCAAAGTCGTACATATCTAAAACTGCTAAATTGATTAATTCCTCCCTATCTCAAATCACAATCTTACAATTTGGACAACCCAATGAAATCAACATCTTATCATTTAAAGGAGTCGTCACACATAGCACAACATCAAGCAATTGCGGTTCTATTCCAACTAACTCCACAAACTGTTTCGATATAAAGGAATGTGACGCTCCAGGATCAAATAAAGTATACGCAGCATGGTTGCACAGAAAAATTGTACCTGTAACAACCTCTGGTGCATTCTCGGCCTCTCGTCTGACCATCGCATAAACTCGTCCTTACTCTTGAGGCCTATTCTGATTTAGATTCGCTATTTGGACCACTCTAGGTTGATTCTCATTCCGAGGTGGCGGCAAAGCAGGCGGCATATTCTGCCTGGGATTGGGGCAGTTCTTTATATGATGCCTAAATTCTCCACATCCAAAGTAAGCTCCACCCCTGGTTGGACAAGGCCCGTTTCCATGTCGACCTCCACAAATTGTACACGGACCATTCCCAATCCGGATTGGCTTTCCAATATTCCTTTTAACTGGTGGAGTAAAACGCCTATTATCCACCATCGACCTCTTTCCAGGATTACGGTTATTCTAATCCTAGACAAATCTCAATCCAGATGCGGCGGCTCTATCCATCTGATCCCGCTCAAGAATCTCGGCCCTATCAAATATCTGCTCATACATTTCTAGATTTACCAATAACAATTGGCTGCGAATATCAGCCCTTAATCCATCCAAAAATCTCCGCACCTTATCTTCAGGATGTTCCACCATTCTCGACACAAACTTTGATAATCTTGCAAATTCTGCCTTATACTGATCTACTGTCATCTGGCCCTAGCGGAGTCTCATAAATTCCGCAATTTTTCTTTCTCTAGGACTAGCTGAAAAGTATTTCTCATAAAAACTCTCGATAAAAACAGCCTGAGTCTTGGCTGTACCTTCAGGAAAAATCCTATTTTTAGTAGCTTTCCACCAATCGTTCGCATTATCCTGCAGCTGATACACTGCCAAAGTCACCTTCTTATGATTATTACGCTTCAGCACCTCAAAAGCCTTCTCCAGTTCCTCTACCCATCTAGGTGTAGCCTCCGGGTCACCTTTCCCAAAAAACTTGGGTGATTTTAGCTTAATAAACTGCTCTACCAACTAGTGCATAGGTCTATTCACAATCACTTGCCCCTGACCTTGGTTCTCGTTATCATTAACAATAGCAGAGGCCTCAGTGGCCTCGGCAGCTTGGGCAACTAGAGCAGCTCTTTCCTAAGTCTGCTGTACTAACAGATTTCCGATCCGTTCTAACATCCTCATAACAATTTCCATTCGAGGATTCTTAACGAGTCTAACTTCCATTCTAGGTTCCGCTGTAGCTCCAACATTAACTTCCACTCTAGGATACTCTACTGCTCTAGCACCTATTCCGAGGTCCTCTACAGCCATAGCTTCAGCACGACCTCGACCTCTCGTTCCTTTTCTTGCACCCTTTCTTGGGACTCTACCTACACCTCTACCTTCACTGCTCATTGTCACGATTTTACCACTCTACTACTTGCTGTAATTCCACTAAGGAATTAGCGGTCTAAATTGACTAGCTCAATCCAATTCTAAGCAACGAATTAACACGAAAACTCATTCAACAAACAATTCCCCACTACCAATCACGAAATCACAATTGCAAAAACTTGAACACTTACCTCAGGTCCATACGCACCTGCAATTCAATTACCACACAACAATCGACTTACTCAAACAATCACAAAAAACAATCTGGAGGCACGTATAGCTCATTCCACCGTACAACCTACCTAGATCTCCCCAATTACTACCACAAGGTTTCCGCTCCTTGTCACTCCAATTCGATCAACTTTAGATTGAGCTGACCTTATTCTGATATCAACTCAAATAGAGATGTCACGTCCTGAACCATCGTTGAACCTGCGACATCCCACCACCGGTCGAACAGTTGCGACGTCCCAGCTTATCGCCGACCTCATCTAAACATCAGAGTTTTAATCACGTAAACGGAAACCATAAAACACCCGGACAGATTAAATTGGGGAAAATTGAGAGAATACAAATTTCCATTTCTTGCTCAACTTGTTCCACCAAATAAACAATAAAACAAATCTCTATCTACCAGTGCACACTTTACTAAAACTACCAAAATCAAAAAGGAGTCGATGACCTGACGTTCAACCTCAAAAATGGTTCTTATCCAAGGCAAGCTTTCCCACTTCTACAAACACGGTCGTCATGTGTCTTATCCAGGTCATCCCGTCACCCATCGGAAACTCAGCTACCTCATACTCTGTATGCACTGATATTCCAAAACGTACTGGTGGCGGTGGTGGAGGGTTCATGGATCCTATCGGGGTTTTGAAATTGTTAGTTGAAACAACCTTGAGAACACTTCTCAGTAAGTTCACCCCTAAACCCAACCTAGGCTATCACGTACCTCCAGACAATTACGCAATCACACACATATATTCACGCACACTGAAACATCACAGCACAGGCACATCAAATAATATTGCTAGGCTCAATCATGCGCATAACAACATTCAAGCTCAATCATGTCAGATGTAAACATGCGTATGTACCACTCTCATCCCATTATTCCTTCCATTCTCATTTTCCATATCCACTCACCAGGGGCCCGCGTTGAAGTACACGTCTCAGGCACACTGCGACCATTCATCACATCCAGCCTGCATACCCGTTCACGCCTCAAGTACCAATCGTGACCTGAGCATCACACGCCCCAGGCCCAATCCAAACTTAGCCCGCGCCAAATGCGACAGGTCTACATGATTGGAACCCGAGCTTATGATGCCTCGATCCAATCCCGATCTCACCCGAGCTGATCGTGCCTCGGACCGGTTCTCATACTTGCTTTTTCAAGCCTCAGCCTGTGCCAAATGTAACAGATCTACGTGATCGCTGCCCGGGTTTACAATACCCAACCCGATCCCATTCTCGTACTATCACACCTTCGCATACTTTTCCACAATTACTAGTCACACCACAACTTCTCCTTGCTCATGCACATGCTCGATATGTATTTACCACACGCAACTGGCCATCACACGCGATCCGTGCACACACCGAGTCACACGCAGACAGAGCTCACTCAACAATTCACATGGCCAATATCAACAATTAATTTAATCTGGCCTACGCGTGCACCAAACAAACATATGCCCACTATATAAATACACAAATAAACACTCAATTAAATCAACCCCATCCAGAATAATTCAAACATGCCAAAAACACGTAAATTGCCAAGTTTCTCCAACCAAACGGCATCGGATTAATTCCGATCCTTCATGACACTTTCTTGCCATTAAATAATGATTCTAAAATCCAACTTGCATCCCGAACAAATCATCACAACCCCGTGAATAGTAATTCGCAACTTGTGAACAGTAACTCGTAGCGTTTAATTCATCTCAAATATTCCTCCAAAAATTCCAAAAATAATCCTCAAGGCCCACCAAACATTTCCAATCATAAACCCCAATATTACGCACCCATATATTGTCAATTTCACCCCAAATCAAATTATCCGTCGATACCTAATATCCTAAATCAGGATTAGAGTATAACTTACAAATTTCTAGACTCAATCGGCTAGAACGGGAAGCGGCGGCACTCTACGGCGACGACGTACGGCTCAAGGCGGCGTCCAGGTTGAGCGGCGGCGGTCCGGCCTCTTGATTTGGGGCTCACGGCCACTTGAGAGAGAGAAAGAGAGAGAGAGATGGTGAGGTTTGAGGTTGGTGGTGGTGGCGTACGGTGGTGTAGACCACGGCTTAGGGGCGGTCCGGGCGTGCGGCGCCAAGCGGCGGTGCCAACGGTGGAGGAAGAATGGCCAAGGAAAGCCCATGGTGGAGGAAAGAAGGAAAACCAAATGGGGGGCTGATCGTGAAGAAGAAGAGGAGAGAATGGGAAGGAAGACAACATTTTTTTCTCAAATAGTGACCATTGACCTAAGTAGAAAATGACCATATTACCCTTATCTCACAATTTTAATCCGATAGTCCCGATTCGATCTTATCTTGATCCAATGGCCGAGATCGATTCTTGCACAAAAATATCCAAGGGCATACTTGTAATTTGCCAAAAATCCAAGGGTAAAATTGTCCAATCAAAATTTTGGGGCAAAATTACCAAAATGCCCTTTACCCTCCAAGCTTATCCTTTAATAAATCCTAGGGGTATTTTGGTCACTTTCTCCGTTTCTTGTCCAAATCGAATTTTTCCAAAAGATTTAAGCGCACCAAAAATTGACACATGTCACGTGCAACATCGTCCTAACGTTCCGGCGTGACTTCCTAATTTTTCGGTGTCCAATTTGGGCAAAAATTCCATAATTAAATTCTATTAAACGCAACTCGAGCGTTTCTCGAGCTAACGGGCGGCTTGCTGGGGAAATTTGCAGAATCAACTCATGACTGATACTAAATCGAGTCACGTGCAAGTCCGTTCGGTGCGTGACGACCTCGGTTGTCATTAAAATCGCGAAAATCAATCATTTGATCCGAGGGGTACGATCGTTCGGTATAATTTCGGAATCATTCGTCAAGTCGTTTTGTGGTCCAACGAAATCATCCGCGATTCACTACTAGGACAGTGGCGAACTGACCCCTAACTATTATTGGATCGGCCAACAGTGGCTCAAAATATCACTTCCGTGATTTAATGGTCGAAATCCATTCACGATCGAATTTCCTTTAGTCGCGCGAATTTAATTCCCCTATTAGCCTTTCCCAAATGGTTAGCATTCCCATGAATGATCAGTTCCGGATGAGAATTTACTGCGAGCACATCTCATAAAACTCAATTATTTAAAAATTCCAATTAGTGGAATTTGGAAATGTCACAATCACCTCATATCCAATCACATGCACATTAAAATCTCATTTCATGCATTCGTTATCATTTCATCATATCCTTTCCATACCACTCGCCAGTGACTTGCATAATGAAACCACCTCAGGTACACTGTGGTCATCTCACACTTGCCTCGCCAGTGGCCCGCATAATGATACCTCCTCAGGCTTACTGCAACTAACTCAAACAACAC
The DNA here is from genome assembly GCA_031216285.1 of Syzygium syzygioides. Taxonomy (NCBI): domain Eukaryota; kingdom Viridiplantae; phylum Streptophyta; class Magnoliopsida; order Myrtales; family Myrtaceae; genus Syzygium; species Syzygium syzygioides. The sequence goes on along the minus strand of CM062244.1, from coordinate 25,205,686 downwards.
TTCCGACCCGCGTAATGGTATTGCCTTAGGTCATGTATATTGCCCGTGTAGTAGTACTGCCTCAAGCTCAACATCCAGTCTCCTAATGCACAACCCGCGTAATGGTACTTTCTCGGGTTGGCTATATTCATGACACTACTTAGCCCGTGTAATGGTATCGCCTTAGGCCATGTATCTTGCCCGCGTAATAGTACCGCCTCAGGCTCAACACTTACCACCTACGACACAACTCGCATAATGGTACCGCCTCAGGTTGATCGTCTTCCGGCAATACCGAACATCTCCCGCGTAGTCGTACCGCCTCAAGATGGAAACATTCCCACGATCGCACATGCCACACTACACACAATTTCTTACTTATTCACATGCTTAACACTCGCTTGCCAACAAATTGACCAATCGCATGTAGCCCGTACACGCACCAATTCACATACAATTTCATGCTCATTAAGCATTTAATACGGCCGATTAATAATTAATTCAATTCAGCCCGGGCGTGCACATAATCAAGCACATTTCAATCAATCAATTGCACACCAATACACCCAATTTCATCACCACAATTCAACCACATCACAAACATGCAATCAACATACAAATTCTCATTTTTCCACCTCTAAACTTCGGCGAATCAATTCTGGCCCTTCACGATATTTTCTCACCATTAATCGCCGAATCCGAATATCCAATTTACGTACCGAACACAACATCACAGCACTCATATCAGCCACCCACAGCCCGCTTTTGACCTCAAATCTTCCACCAAAATTTCTCAAATTCAATCCTAAGCCCGCTAGTCATTTCCGTTCCTAAAACCGTGTTAATTCGCGCCTATTAAAACCCAAATCCACCCTAAATTATCCGTCGATACCCGACGTCCTAAATAAGGTTTAGGGTGCAACTTACCGAACTCTAGACTAGCGTGGCTAGAGCGAAAAGCAGCAGCGATCGGTGGCGGTGCTCGGCAGCGTGGACGGCGATAGCGGTGGCAAGCGGCGATGGTGGCCTTGGCTTCCTTGGCCATGACCCACGGCCACATGAGCGGGAGAGAGAGAGAGAGAGAGAGAGAGAGAGAGAGAGAGAGAGAGAAAGAGAGAGAGAGAGAGAGAGATGGCGGCGTGGGGGTGGTGGCGGTGCAATACGGCAGCGGCGGGGTGGCGTGGCACAATGGGCATGACCGGTGGCAGAGGCGATCGGCCAAAGGGAGGGGACGGCAAGTTTGGTGAGGGGGAGAGGGGGAGCCGAAGGAGAGAGAGAGGGAGGATAAGGAGAGAGAGTGATTTGGATTTAAATAATCCAATTTTGACCAAAAGTGGCAATTTACCATCTTGCCCCTCTTTCACAATCCAAATTGACGGCCCAGATTCGATATTATCTTGAAACCGACAGCCGAGATTAAAGCTTTCTCAAAAATATCCAAGGGTAATTTGGGAATTTCATAAAATTTCAAGGGTAAAATTGTCTAACTCAAAATTTAGGGCAAAATGACCAAAATGCCACTCCCTCTTAAAACTTGTCCTTTATAACCTTCCAAGGGTAAAATGGTCACTTTTCCATTTTCTTGCTGAAATTGAATTTTTCTGAAGGATTCGGGAAAATCCAAAGTTACACGTTCCAACCACAACGTCGTCCTAACGTCCTATTATGACTTCCAAATTTTTTGATGTCCAAATTAGGCTCAAATAAATAATTAAATTTTATTAAACGCAACTCGAGCGTTTCTCAAACTAATTGGCGGCTTTTTGGGGAAATTCGCATATTCGACCCGTGATTGATAACAAATCGAGTCACGTGCAAATTTATTCGGTTCGTGACGATTTCTATTGTCATTTTAATCGTGAGGATTGATCGCTAGATCCGAGGGGCACGATCGTTTGGTATAGGTTTAGGATCATTCATCAATTTATTTCGTGGTCCAGCGGAATCACTCGCGATCCATTACTATGACAGTGGTAAACTGACCCTTGACTATCCTTGGGTCGGCCTACAGTGGCTCAAAATGTCACATCGGCGATTTTATGATCGAAAATCAATTCACGATTGAATTTTCTCTTAGTCGCACGAATTTAAATCCCTAATTAGCATTTCCCTAATAGTTAGTATCTCAGGAATGATCAGTTCCGGGCAAGAACTATCTACGAGTACATTTATAAAACTAAGCATTTCATAAATCCCAAATGGACAAATTTTTAGGAAGTCACAACTCTTCCCCCCTTAGAAAAATTTCGTCCTCGAAATTTACAAATCCCACTACTATTCAAATAAATGGGGGTAGTGATGTTGTATTATCTCTTCACTTTCCCAAGTTGTGCCTTCAGTCCCGTGATGCTCCCATATAACCTTGACCATCGGGATCGTCTTGTTCCTCAAAACTCGCTCTTTCCGGTCCTCGATCCTTATCGATCTTTCAACATACGACACCTTGTCGTCAACTTCTATCTCTTCATAGTTTAACATATGAGTTGGATCCTGTTCATACTTCCTCAATATCGATACGTGGAATACATTATGCACTTGCGACAAATTCGGCGGAAGTGCAAGGCGATACGCTAAATCCCCGATCCTTTCTAAAACCTTAAAAGGTCCCACGTACCTCGAATTCTACTTCCCTTTCTTACCGAATCTAGATAGTCCCCTCATGGATGATACCTTAAGAAATACATGATCCCTCACTTGAAACTCCAAAGGTTTTCGCCTCTTGTTTGCATAACTCTTTTGAATGCTCTGTGCTGTTTTCAACCTTTCACAAATCACCTTAACAGCCTCAATTGACTGTTGAATTAACTCTAACCCGGTGATACTCCTTTCTCTTACTTCATTCTAGCATACAGGCATTCTACAAGCCCGCCATATAGCGCTTCAAAGGACGCCATTCCGATGCTTTGCTAAAAACTATTGTTATAAGCAAACTCTGCTAAGGGCAATTGGTCTTCCCCACTTACCCTGAAAATCCAATACATATGCCTGAAGCATATTCTCTAAAGTCTGAATTGTCCTTTCGAATTAACCGTCCGTTTGCTGATGATAAGCTATACTGAATTGCAGCTTTGATCCTAATGCCGTTTGCAAACTTTTCCAAAAACTGGTGGTAAACCTAGGATCACGATCTGAGGTAATTGTCACTAGTACCCTATGCAAACGAACTATCTGCTGCACATATAACTCAGCATATCGATCTAATGTGAAATCTTTTCGCACAGCCAAAAAGTGTGCCGAGTTGATCAATCTGTCGACAATCACCCAAATAGTATCATGGCCTTTTTGGCTCCGTGGTAATCCCGACACAAAATCCATAGTTACATGTTCCTATTTTCATTCTGGGATTTCCAAAGATCGCAATAATCCTCCGGGTTTACAATTTTGCGCTTTTACTTGCTGGCACGTCAGGCACTTAGCCACATGCCTGACTATGTCTACCTTCATACCATTCCACCAGTAGTATTGCCTCAAATTCTGATACATTTTAGTACTATATAGGTGGATACTATAGCTACTACGGTGCACTTCTGATAAAATTTTTCCTTAAGCTCCGCATCATTAGGCACACATAAATGTCCACGAAACTTCAGTATACCATCTTCGAATACTGGAAATCCGACTTTCTCTTGGTCTCATCCATTTCTAAAATCCATTGGATTCCTTGATCCGAAGACTGCAAAGTCTTAATCTTCACCTGAATCTCCGATTCAATCTTAAGCATAGCCAGCAAGCTTGAGACTTGACTTACTTCGAATCTAAGCTCCGAGTTTCGCACATTTTCCAACAATGTCCATTCCTTGACCATTACATGCGTGATGCTCGACTTCCGACTCAAGGCATCGGCTACTCGGTTAGCCTTCCCGGGATGATATAGGATATCACAATCATAATCCTTTAACAACTCCATCCATTGACGCTGCCTTATGTTTAACTCCTTTTGAGAAAATAAATATTTGAGGCTCTAATGGTCGGTATAAATCTAAAATTTCTCTTCGCATAAATAGTGTCACCAAATCTTCATAGCGAACATTATTGCAGCTAACTCCAAGTCATGCGTCGGATAGTTCAACTCATGCAGTCTTAACTGCCTTGACGCATAGGCCTACACTTGTCCATGTTGCATGAGTACACATCTCAATCCTTTCAATGATGCATCACTATACATCTCATACCCTCTGGATTCTGATGGAATAGTCAACACCGGTGCCGTTGTCAATCTATACTTCAATTCCTGAAAACTCCTCTCACATTTGTCGGTCCATTCAAACTTCATTTCTTTTTTCAACAAATGTGTCAACGGCATTGCTATTGCCGAAAACCCTTTCACGAAATGACGATAATATCCAGCTAAATCTAGAAAACTTCAAACTTCCGTTATCGTCATTAGTCTCAGCCACCTCATTACTGCCTCAATTTTCATTAGATCTACTGAGATTTCTTCCCCAGAGATCACATGTCCGAGAAACGCTACTCGATTGAACCAGAATTTGCACTTACTAAACTTAGTGTACAATGCGTGCTTTCTTAAAGTCTGCAACACCTTACTCAAGTGAAATTCATGCTCCTCTAGGCTCTTCGAGTACACCAATATGTCATCAATAAAAACGATCATGAACTGATCTAAGAATTCTTTAAACACCTTATTCATTAGGTCCATAAAGGCAGCAGGGGCGTTCATCAATCCGAACGGCATTACTGTAAACTCATAATGCCCATATCTTGTCCTAAATGCTGTCTTTGGTATATCGTCATTTCTAATCCTTAACTGATGATATCCCGTTCTCAGATTAATCTTAGAAAACACCGAAGCCCCTTGTAACTGATCAAACAAATCATCAATTCTCTGCAAGGGATACTTATTTTTTATCGTTACCTGATTTAACTGCATGTAATCTATATATAACCTCAACGATCCATCTTTCTTTCTTACAAATAACACTAGCGCTCCCCACGGAGACGCACTCGGACGAACAAATCCCTTGTCTAACAATTCTTGCATTTGCACATTTAATTCCTTTAACTCCGATAATGACATTCTATAAGGTGCCTTCAAGATTGGCTCAGTTCCGGGTGCCAACTCGATTACAAACTCTACTTCTCATTCTGGTGGCCGTCCCGGTAATTCTTGAGGAAAAACATTGGGATATTCGCGCACCACAGCTATATCCTCTAACCTCGGCTCATCAGCCGTCGAATCAACTACTGCCGCTAGAAATTCTTAACACCCTTCATTCAATAACTTGGCCATTTCAAGTGACGAAATCCATGGAATCGAGGATCCTCCTCGATTTCCTACAAATTTGAATTCCAGATGTCCAACAGGATTAAATTGGATCACTCTACTATTACAATCCATTACGGCTCTTTATTTAGCCAGCCAATCCATACCCACTATCGCATCTAAATCGTACATGGCTAGAACTGCTAAATCAATCATTTCCTCCCTATCTCCAATCACAATCTTACAATTTGGACACCCCAACGAGATCAGTATCTTATCATTCAAGAGGGTCGTCACACATAACATAATATCAAGCAACTGCAGTTCTATACCAAGCAACTCAACAAATTGCGCAGATATAAAGGAAGGTCATGCCCCAGGGTCAAATAAAGCATATGCGGCATGGTCGCATAGAGAAACCTTACTTGTGACAACCCCTGGTGCGTTTTCAGCCTCTTTTCTGGCCATGGCTTACACTCGTCCTTGTGCCTGTGGCCTATTCTGATTTGCTATCTAGGCCGCTCAAGTTTGGTTCCCATTCTGGTGTGGCGGCAACGCAAGCGACCTATTATGCCTGAGATTGGGGTAAAAGCTAATGTGATGACCAAATCCACTACATCCAAAACAAGCTCCACCCCTAGTTGGACAAGGCCCATTTCCATGCCTTTCCCCACATAATCGACATGTGCCATTCTAATTATGGACGGGCTTCCCTATGTTCCTTCTAGCAGGAGGGACAAAACGTCGATTACCCATCATTGGTCTCTTCCTTAACTGACGGTTGTCCCTACCTGGGGTAAACCTCGATCCAGAAACTGCGTCCCTATCCACCTGATCCCACTCAAGAACTTGAGCTCTATCAAATATCTCCTCATAAGTCCTTAGATTCACCAGTAACAACTGGCTACGAATATAAGCTTTTAACCCATCTCGAAACCTTCGCGTCTTGTCATCGGGATGTTTTACCATTCTCGGCGCAAACTTAGACAATCTAGCAAATTCTGCCTCATATTAATCTACCGTCATCTGGCCTTGGCGGAGTCTCATAAACTCTGCTAACTTTCTTTCCCTAGCGCTTGCAGAGAAATACTTTTCATAAAAACTCTTAGTAAAAGCAGCCCAAGTCTGGACTGTACCCTCTGGAAACACCCTATCCCTAGTGGCCCTCCACCAATCATTCGCATTGTCCTGTAACTAATATACAGCCAAGGTTACTTTCTTATTCTCGGTACACCTTAATACCTTGAAAGCTTTCTCAAGTTCCTCCACCCATCGAGGTGCAGCCTCAGGGTCACGTCTTCTAGAGAATTTAGGCAGTTTCAACTTCATAAACTGCTCGACCAATTGGTACATTTGTCTAATTGCATTCGCTTGCCCTTGCCCTTGATTCCCATTATTATTATTAGCACCAGTAGCCACAGCGGCCTCGGTAGCTTGGGCAATCGTAGCAGCTCGTTCTTGAGTCTGCAGTCCTATCAGATTACCAATCTGTTCTAGGGTCCTCATGGCCGTTTCCATCCTAGGATCCTCTGTATGTGTAACATCAACTCTGGGATTCACTGTAGCTCCAGCATCAACTCCAGGATTTTCTACCGCTCTAATACCCATTCCAAGGTTCTTTATAGCTCTAGCTCGAGCACGACCTCTACCTCTTATTCCCCTTCCTGGGCCCCTTCTTGGAACTCTTCCTACATCTCTTCCTTCACTGCTCATTGTCACAATTCTACCACTCTCCTATCTGCTATAATTCTACTTAGGAATTATTAACTTGGGCCATCTAGATCAATCTAGTCCTAGGTAGTAAATTAATGCAATAATTCACTTAGCAGGCAATCCATCCCTACAAGTATAAGCCACAATCAATAGGGTCTGACTACTTACCTTAGGTCCAGACGCACCTACATTTCAATTATCACAACAATCAATTCACGCAATCAATTACAATAACCAAGCTGGAGGCACGTGTAGCTCATTCCGCCTTACGACTTACCAAGGTCTCCTAAATTTACTACCCCAAGATCTCTGCTCCTTAACACTCCAACTTTTGACCAGTTTAAATCGAGCTGTCCTTGCTTTGATATCAAACCAAGCCGTGATGTTGCGCCCCGAACCCTATCGAGCGCACGACATACTTCTTTGGTCGATTAATGCGACGTCCCAGGATATCGTCGACCTCACTTATAAATATCAGAGATTTTGATCGCTCAGCGGAAACCACAAATACCTAAACAATTAAAATAGGGGAGAAAAAGGGAGAATGCACATATCCATTTCTCATTCAAATTTATAAAATATTCACAACTTATCAACCACCATATACATATTCACACCATACTGTAAACCACCGATAACCAAAACGATCGTGACCTAGGTATTCTATCACAAAAAATGGTATGCTAAAAAAAAAAACCTAATCCCAACCCCTACTCTAGCCCCTACACACTCTACTCAGAGTCCACTTTAAGTCTAACTCATCATCCTCTGAATCTGGATCTCCCTGAACTGTCTCATCCTCCAAGGATTCCTGCTCGGCCTCAATTTCTATTGGGTTACTAATGTCCCCCGATTTTGCTAGAACTTTGACCTGCTCGTCTTCTACGGTCTCCTCATCGGATTCATCCTCTGGCATAAATTCGGGGTCAGCCCATTGTTTATACGGGAGTATATACTCGGGTTCTCCTTCTGGCTCGTTCTTAAGCTCAGCAGGTTCATTCTCGAGTTCAGCCTTGGGTTCTTCCTCTTCTAGTTCTTCCTCTGGAATTGGCTCGAGATCGACGTCCATTGGATCATCCCCCGCTAGAGACTCTTCTGGCTTCGGCTCATGTTCAGGCCCTGAAGACCCCGATGCTGCAGGTGCTGGCTGTAGTCCTGACTGCGCTAGACTAGTCTCCACACTAGTCAACTCACCATCTGGAGGAGGTATAGCAGACGGGTCCCTGTCCCCGACTCCATCAAAGGGGACGTCAAATCCTCGGATGGGTCCAAACTCGTCTATCCAGTCTCGGAAGAACCATGCGGTATAGGTATGGGGCTACCAAGGGGGTAGTCCTATATCTACCCAAACTATCGTTGTGTGCTTAACCCAGGTCATATTCTCATCTATAGAATACTCTAAAATACTGCGGTTGGTGTCCATTGGTACTTCAAAACACTCAGGCGACGGGGGCGGATTCATTGCTCAGGCCGGGGTTCTGAAATATTTGGTTGAAATAACCATGAGAATACGTCTCAGCAAGCACACACCCTAAAAGCTCACCTAGGCTATCACATACCTTCAGACAATCACAAAACATAATTACACACCCAACCATCTCATAGCAAGCACATCATTTATTCTTACATGGGCCTATCCTGCATGCTACCTGTACGTTAGTCACAATCACCTCATATCCAATCACATACACATTCAAATCTCATTTCACGCATTCGTTCCAATTTTATCACATCCTTTCCATACCACTCACCAGTAACTCGCATAATGAAACTGCCTCAGGTACACTGCGATCATCTCACACTTGCCTCGCCAGTGGCCCGCGTAATGGTACCGCCTCATGCTCACTGCGACTAACTCAAACAACACTTCCAACCCGCGTAATGGTACCACCTCAGGCCATGTATCTTGCCCGCATAGCAGTGCCGCCTCAGGCTCATCATCCATTCTCCTAATGCACAACCCGCGTAATGGTACCGCCTCAGGCCATGTATCTTGCCCGCGTAGCAGTGCCGCCTTAGGCTCATCATCCATTCTCCTAATGCACAACCCGCGTAATGGTACCGCCTCGAGTTGGCTATATTCATGACATTACTCGGGCCGTGTAATGGTATCGCCTCAGGCCATGTATCTTGCCCGCGCAGTAGTACTACCTCAGGCTCAACACTTACCACCTACGACACAACCCGTGTAATGGTACCGCCTCAGGTTGGCCATCCTTCGGTAATACCGGACATCGTCCCGCGTAGTCGTACCGCCTCAAGACGGAAACATTCCCACGATCGCACATGCCACACTACACACAATTTCTTACTTATTCACACGCTTAACACTCGCTTGCCAATAAATTAGCCAATTGCACGTGGCCCGTATACACACTAATTCACACACAATTTCATGCTCATTAAGCATTCAATACGGCCGATTGACAATTAATTCAATTTAGCCCTGGCATGCACATAATCAAGCATATTTCAATCAATCAATTGCACACCAATGCACCCAATTTCATCACCACAATTCAACCACATCACGAACACGCAATCAACAGACAAATTCTCATTTTTCCACCTCTAAACTTTAGCAAATCAATTCTGGCCCTTCACAACATTTTCTCACCATTAATCGCCGAATCCGAATATCCAATTTACATACCAAACACAACATCATAGCACTCATATCAGCCACCCACAAACCGCTTTTGACCTCAAATCTTCCACCAAAATTTTCCAAATTCAATCCTAAGGTCCGCTAGTCATTTCCGTTCCTAAAACCGTGCTAATCCGACATGCAAGCATTCTTTTCTAACAATCTCGACTCAACAACTCACCTATAGCCATGTACGTGCAAATTCTCCCCAAGATTAAGTATGTTGAGAATGCATAGCAGCAGCCCGATACCTTCATTAGGGGGGATCATCAAGAGGGAGCCCAAGTCCGAGCGCATTAACATATCCAGTTGGACCCACATTCACTCAAAGCTTAAGCCAATGAGTTATGGGCCAACTAAGATATATTAACTACTCAACACCACATCAATTATTCGATGTAGGATTTCTCTAACACATCTCACATGTGTATCTCAATAATCTCCTCCTCACGTGTGAGCTCAGTGTTAAGTTTGCTCCTCCTTAATTTAGGTATTCTTTTGCATCAACTTATCTCAACTTGAATCTCCAAGTCATTGCAATGTACCCACAACTATGCATAACAACCATTATCAATTGCTAACTTGGGATTGTATCACCCATGGCCTCTACCTAGCGTTACCAGACTAACTTTTCATAGTCACTTCTCATCAGATCAACCATTGTCACGCTCCGAACCCATGAGCGCGCTAACATTCTGCCAATGGTCGTGAAATGGCAACGTCCCAAGATGCGTCACTGACCCAATCGATCTGACTTACGATTAAACGCATGTAAAAGCGAACTTGGAAACCCCAATAACAATCAATAAAACGGGATAATAAGGAAAACACTTTGATTTAGAAAACAGCGAAGCCATTTTATAAATACAACATTAACCCAAGGAAGATACAATATACAGGCCTATTACAAAGGCGACTTCCTCCAAGACCAAACATGCAAAAAGGGATGTGGATGGTCGAGTTAACCTAACTTTGCTATCAAAAGGGGGCGATAAAAAAGATGAGTTATCCAAACCCATCATCAAACCCAGTGATATGCAATAGGAGGCTCTAGGTCGGACTTCACTTTGTCCACTTCGGACTCCATGTCATCCGAACTGGTATCGAGATCGATAATAGCTCCGTCAGGAGGATTGAGATCCAAGGGCTCCCAAATCTCATCTCCAACGCCACCATCAGGGGGTCCATCAAAGCCCCCTATCGGGCCAAACTGCCTACCCCCTTCCTTAATGAACCATGCTACGAATTCATGCAGTTGCCACAGATGAAGCCCCTCGTCAACCTAGACCACTACAAAAAAACAAGGTTTTAGCGACGAATTTTGCGACGAAAAATTTGGCAAAATTTGTCGCTAAATGAATTTGTGACAGAAAAAAATCCGTCGCTAATTCAGTGTCACAAAACTTAGTGATGGAAAATATCAATTTTCGTCGCTAATTTGCGATGAAAAAAAATTCGTCACAAAAAATTCATCGCAAATTAGCCATGAACTGAATTCGTCGCAAAATTCGTCCCTAATTGTCCATCGCAAAATTCATCTCAAATTAGCCACGAATTGTATTCGTTGCAATTTAGCCACAAACTGTATTCATCGGTAATTATTCGTGGCAAAATTCATCGCAAATTAGCCACGAACTGTATTCGTCGATAATGTGCCACGAAATTTTTTTTTGGTCTCTAAATTGCGATGGAATGTTTTTGTTTTTGGTCTAAAAATTGCGACAAAATGTATTCGTGGCAAATTCGTCGTTAATTTTTGATGAATTTTTTTGGTCATTAATTTGCGACCAACTGATCCGTGGTGAAATTCGTCACTAATTTACCATTCCAAATTTTGACTTTTGCCACAGATGTTGGTCTGAAATGGATTTAGTGATGATTTTTTATTAATTCTTTAGCGATAAAGTGTGCGACAAATATTGTTTACGGACGATTTGGATTTTAAATCTAATTAAAAGCAAAATTAATTTCTAGAATTTATATTTAACATTAATTAAATAATGGAGTAACTACAGCTCCAACGGGCTCGGTGCGGCGGTCGGCACAACGGTCGGCCAATGAGCGAGGCCTCTGTATAGTCTTCGGCATGGCCCTCGGCCACGGGCTAGGTGCTCGGCCACGGCAGGGCAAGTGGTCGGGCGAGCGGGGCTCGGCGACGGGTGACGGCCTGGGTGACTAGGTGACAAATGGACAAGTGGCACGGCTGGGAAGTGGCCAGGCGAGCGGCCGAGGCAGTGGCTGGGATATTGGTCAGCTCAGCCAGGCGAGCGGTCGAGAGAGCACGACAACGTCGAGCTGGGCTAGCAACAACAGCGATGAGTGGTTGCTAAGCAGCGACAGCATTAGGCGGTGAGAAGGCGAGCAACGGCGATGATGGTTAGCGGTCTGGCGACGATGGGCTAGCGGTCTGGCAACGACGGGCTGGCCAGGACGGAGGGCACAACCATAACAGGGGGGTCAGCATTGATGGCAATGGCGTGCGGTGACTGGATGGTGGTCAGGGGCGGCACGGCAGTGTTATAGGCCGTCGGATAACGTCAAGCGAGCAACTGGACATGATGCAAGCGAAGGGCTGTGCATGCGTGAAGGGAAGAGGAAGACAGTTGGCCGAGGGGGAAAAGCATGGCGGCAAATGGCGACAGCGATAGAGACGGGCAGCCGAACGAGAACCGGTGCAAGGCGGATGGCACGCGGTGATGGGGCGACGAGCGACAGCTGCTGGTCTGGGTAGAAGGTCACACTTGCGGTTGGCTCGGGGAAAGGCGCAGTCGAGGGGCAATGGCAGTGACGCGGTGGCCGGGTGGAGCCTGACGGCCAAACGGTGATGCATCGACCAGACAACCGATAGTGGCATGCGGTGGTGGGGTCCCGTCGGTGAGTTGTAGGCGAAGCAGTGGATGCGCACGAGAGGAGGAATAAGAGAAGAAGAAGAATAAGGATAGGAGGAAGAAGATGAAAAAGAAAAAGGAAGAGAGAGAAAGGGGGGAAAAGGATGGTTGGGCGGGAATTTTTCTTTTTTTTTTGTCAAATGGGCGGAAATTTTTCCTTTTTTTGTGGTCAAATCCGTCGCAAATTTGTGACGGAGTTATTTTTGCGACGGATTTATTTTCCTTTGCAAATTTGCAACGTATTTATTTTTTCATCCCAAATTTGCGATGGATTCCAAAAATAAAGGGCATTTTCCAATCCGTCACAAAATCCATCGCAAATTATTTTCCATCGCAAAATCCATCGCAAATTAGCGACGGAAAATAAATCTGTCGCAAATTTGCAATGGATTGGAAAATGCCATTTATTTTTTGAAATCTGTTGCAAAATCCATTGCAAATTAGTGACGGATTCTAAAAATAAAGGGCATTTTCCAATCCGTTGCAAATTTGCAACGGATTTATTTTTCCGTCGCAAGCGACGGATTCATTTCCATCGCTAATTTGCAACAGATTTATTTTTCGTCGCTAATTTGTGACGGAAGTGATCTTTGCAGCACATGGCGCCCATTTTTTCAAATCTGGCGCTAATTTGCAATGGAATTAGCGACGGAAATGTTTATACTGACCAATTTTTCGAATCCGTTGCTAATTCCATCGGAACCTTGAGTAGATATGCTTCTACACTTTTACATACAATGACACATTCCTCATATTTGATGAATTAGTAAATGTCATGATCTAATTCGTCTAAGGGCAGCAAGTCTGGTGATTTTTTTTTTCATTAGAGGAGCAGAGGAATGTCAAACAACTACGAGAGGTTGTTGCAAAATGGGCCGATGTGACTAGCATTACGAACACTATGGAGAAAAATGACTGATGTGTATGTCGTTGTTACAAACAGACTCGATTGACACTTTCTCAAATAACAATAGGGCTCTGATACCAAGTCAAGAATGTGATAAAAAAAATTAAGAGCAATATATATATCATTGTCAGATGAAGAGTACACAAACCTATTTATTAGTTTTATAGGACGACTATCTAAAAGGGAAAATATCAATTACAATCAATTAAAGGAAATATAGGGAATCTTATAAATATTTCTCTAATAGAATGCATGCCCTCTATTCACTCATCATTCAGATGTAACCCTCTAGGAGTAATTCATCCAATTGGTTAGATCAAATTAGTTAGGTCTAAATAAGAATATCTCTTTTATATGATTTCCTATAGATATCCCCATTTAGATACATTGACTTTACATTTCATACATCCACCCGATTCTGATTTATTTGAAAATTGCTATAATTTATTTACCCATATGTTTACGCATACATAAGAGCTACGTGTGGAGGAAACCGCCATATTCAACTAAACAGATATCTTGAGAAAAAATAAGATAAGATTTGTATCTATCGAATCTAAAAAAGCTTATTTGGGACGAGAACATTTTAAGAGATTATCTAATATCTTGAGTTTATAATAGATCTACTTATCTAATTTGAATTTGTAATATCTAATCTTTCTTAGAATTGGACGTGTAGCAAATCATCCAATCTCTTTTGAATTTGAACTTGTGACAATCATCCAATTTAGTTTGAATTTCAATTAATAATTGTTAGTTTGCATTAGATTGATTTCATTAGGCAATATTTAGTTTGCCTTGTGATGGAGTATATTCCTTATGTAGTCCTCATCCTTATCACGAGAGATTGAGACATGGTAATCATTGTGATTAGACTTAGAAGAACTTAGGTTTAGTTTTAGAACACTACAATAAAAAAATATTTTAGCGACGAATTTTGTGGTAAAAAATTTGGCAAAATTCGTCACTAAACGAATTTGCGACAAATCCATCGCAAATTTGCAACGGATTTATTTTCCGTCGCAAATTCCATTGCTATTTTTGCGACGGATTTATTTTCCGTTGTTAATTTGCGACGAATTTTTATTTCGTGGCAAATTCTGTCACAAATTAGTGACGGAAAGTCGCAAATTAGCGACGAAAACTTTTCGTCACTAATTTGCGACGTATTTATTTTTCGACGCAAAATTTCGTCGCAAATTAGCGAACAAAAATTTTTCATCTCTAAATTCCGTGGCAAAATCCTTGTTTTTTTTTGTAGTGGACGGTTGATATATGCTTCTCATAAACCCTACTCGGTCCCACCGGAAACTCTACTACTATTGTGCTCATATCCATAGGCATGCTAAAACGCATTGGAGGGCAGTTCATGGTCAAGGGTTTGAAAAACAGTTAACAAACAACCATGAGATGAACTCAACGAGTTAATGACCTAAGCCTCGATTAGGAGGTCAACTCATCTCGGATGCACCTAAAACATGCAACTCAACTCCATGTACATAACATGCCATCACACAATCGTAGGTAATCTTACCTTGCCATGGCATACTCTCTGCACGTTATCAATCTCTATATATATAATCATCATATAACAAGCATATAATACAATTAAAATACGCAGGAGCTTTCCCATGCACAATGCATCCACACGAGTCTCGATTATAAGGTGAAACCACTTTGACCCATCCCATACCGTGCCTCATAGTTTCATCCCATAATTAAGCGCAACGCTACCACACTCTATCATGTGTATTTCGATTACTACGGCCACTCAGGGCACGGCACAACGCACGATATTCGCATCAGGTTGACGGTCTTCAGGCATAACCGGGTATCATCCCACCCCGTCAGGCATGGCATCGTCTCACCCTACCTCAATGATGACATCCCATAAAAGGGGTTCATTCCGAATTCAATTTGCGAATGACTTCGTCTCACCCTTCTTCTTGCGATGGCATCCAGTTACCAAATTGGGCATGACCTATCAAGGCCACGGCCAAACCCTAGGTTGGCGGTCTTTCGGTATAACCAAGCACAATTGGAACTTTTAGGTGATCATGCACACATAGCAATCACTCAAGTCCCATTATTATCTTTCTCAATTTAGCCAATGCAGACATGATTCGTGCTAATACGTCAAAAAATTGCAACTTTCCCACATAAAAATGCACTAGAATAAGCACGTGATAACTTATATATAATTAAATCATCAAACTTGGCATGCTTCCATATTTAAATATCCTTGCACTATTCCACTCATAAAATTTGACATATAAACCCGACACCTCGAGTTTTACTGTTCATATGCCCATAATTCATCCTTGAAAATAGCAATACAATTCATTTAGCTATACTAGCTAATTTATACGGCAATTTCTAATATAGGCATCGCAATTCAAGCATAAAATAATCACAAATTATTATTAAAAACTACACAAATTAATTAATAAAATATTAATATTTAAATTTCGGAAATTAATTTATTTAATAAGAAAATATTAATTATAAAATAATCCGATAACTTATCGTCAAAACCTCGATAGCTTATCGCCAAAACTCTGATAACGTATCGCCAAAACCTTGATAGCTTATCGTTAAATCCTCGATAGCCTATTGCAAAATTGGCAATAGCTTATCACTAAAACCTCGATTGCTTATCGCATTTTCCCATTAACTTATCAAGTCCTCTTATCACTTATCACGGTAACTTATCAACTAATCCTTAATTAATTAGCACTGAGCATAATTAACTTAAACTAACTCATCCTAATCAAGTTTAACATACTAATCAAGGGATTCGGGCAATAACTCACCCGGAAATGATTCCAATTACACGGACGCGACGGCAGCGACAAGGGCTACACGTGGCATAGTCCGAAAATGACACGAGATGATGACATGGAAGCGAGTTTCACTGGACAATGGCAAAACAGTTCAGTGGAGGCTGGTTTGGCACATGGTGAGGCGGTCTGGCGGTGGAAACGGTTTGGACAAGCAGGGTATGGCTCCGGGTGGACATAACGAGTTGCTGGCGGTTTGGTGGTGGCTTCATAGCTGCACAAGGTGGCCAGAAGGGGTGGTGATGGTGGCGGAAATGGATGAGGCCGAGAGGGAGGAGAAGAGAGAGAGAAATGGCTGGTTGAGAGAGAGAGGAGAGAGAGAGAGTGAGAGAAATGAGAGATATTTCTCCCTCTTGCAAGCTTGATCTTCAAGCCAAGTCCAAGTCCAAGTCCAAGTCCAAGGTCATCATGAAAATTGCCCCCAAAGTCTTCTCTCATAACTCCCTTTTTATCAAGATCATAAATGCTAGAAGGGCATTTTGCTAATTTCACAGAGTATAAAATACTATATGAGCTAGAATATTATACGAGGTCGTATAAATCAAGTTTGGCCTCAAACGGATAAAAAATGGGCTTGAAAATGCTATTAGGCTCAAACTTGGGCTTGAATAAGGTGAAGTGGCTTAGTGGGCCTCATTGCGCCCACTTGGGCTTGTCTTGGGCCCAAATGGCCGAATCACATTGGGCTTGAGGCCCAATCTACCTTTGTCCGGCCCATTTCCTTGTGGGCTCCAAATTCTCAGCCCGTTAACTCCTTTTCGAGCATTTTGAGCAAACCAATAATTCAGAGGATTAATGAGGCGACATCCAATAGCTTAATCTTGAAATCCTCGAAGGTTTGACACCTAAATTTGGATTCAAATTCATGGTCAAAATCGATTGAGTGTGACTTTAGTATATCTTAAACTAGCAGGGGGCTTTTAGGAGTTACGTGTGTTTGACCCGTGGTTGACTTGATATCAATCCACGTTGAAGCTTTCTTGAGCCATGGATGATCTCGGTTGTCATGTAATTGCAAGGGGTCAATCCCTAGTTCCGAAGTACACGTTTGTTAGGAATTGGTATAGGGTCGTTTGCAATCCATATAATGGTCAGGCGGAATCACCCGCAATCCGATTGTATACTATTGGCGAAACATTCTATAACTGTTCCTTGATCGGTCTATAGTGGCTCAAAATTATCCCTCGTCAATCCTTATGGTCGAATTGTCGATCCATGGTCAAGTTCTCAAGTCGTGCATATTTAATTCCTTAATAGCCTTTCCTTAATGGTTAGTCTCTCATGAGTGATCAATTCAGAGCGAGATTTAACTAACAATACATCGATGACTATAATCATTTCATTATATCCTAAATAGGGTCAAATTTGAGATGCTACAACCATGATGGCAATTTCTATCCAAAACAAGCATCGATCATGAGATTTCTTTATTGAAATATTCACCAAATACTAGAACAGATTGGGGGCCCACCAATCAATCATTGGATCTAATACCATTTGTTGAGAATGCATAGTAAAAGCCCGATATCTTCATCAGGGGGGATCGTTAAGAAAGAGCTCAAGTCCGAGCTTGTCAACATATTCTATTGGACCCACCTTCACTCAAAAGCTTAAGCCAATGAGTTATGGGCCAATTAGGATATATTAACTGCTCAATACAACATCAATTATCCGATGTGGGACTTCTTTAACACAACTCGTAAGTGTATCTTAACAGGGTCGGCCAAGTGACATGCAACAACCAAAAATCCAAACAATAACTAGCACACTCAAGAAAAATCGAGAATAAGAAGATCAAGAGGTGTAGAAACTAGAGATTTCTCCTTGCCTTTAGCTTGTTAGGACCGAATCCTTCTCTTGAGTGGCTGATTGTGAGTTTTCTTGAGTGAAAGAGTGAGAAAAATGAAGTTGAACAGGAGAGAACGGGTCTGCCGAGAAGGGAGGGAAGAGGGAGAGAGAGAGAGTTTCCTGTGGGTTTGAGAAAAATGAGAGGAGAGATAGAGACTGCTCAGATTATAGGGGGAGAGTGAGAAGTGTGGAGTGTTCAACACTCTTTGGGGGTTTGCATGTAATTCTAGTGGGCACTAAGGAACTCAATAATCATTACATGCAAAGTAATGATTATTTGGTTTTGAAAAATAAATAAATTGAAGGGCATTTAAGGGAGAGGGAGGCTGGCCATGCATGTTAGGAGTCCTAATTGTGTCATTCAATGCATAAATTAAGCATGCATGACCAAAAATGAAGTCCAATGTGTGACATTCTGAAATTCGACCAACTTGGGATTTATGAAATGAATAATTTATGGATGTGCTTATAGTTAGATCTCACCCGAAATTGATCACTTCGGAA
Organism: Syzygium syzygioides; assembly: GCA_031216285.1. NCBI lineage: Eukaryota > Viridiplantae > Streptophyta > Magnoliopsida > Myrtales > Myrtaceae > Syzygium > Syzygium syzygioides. The sequence continues at coordinate 25,187,139 of CM062244.1, read as the reverse complement.
ATACTAACCATTAGGGAAAGGTTAATTAGGGATTTAAATTCGCACGACTAAAGAACTCGATCGTGAACCGACTTTCGACCATGAAAATTGTCGAGGTGATATTTTGAGCCACTGTAGGCCGATCGAAGGATAGTTAGGGATCAGTTCGCCATTGTCATACAAGTGGATTGTGGGTGATTCTGCTTGACCACAAAATGAATTGATGAATGACCCTAAACCTATACCAAACGATCGTGCCCATCGAAACTAGCGATCGATCCTCGCGATTAAGTGACAACCGAGGTCATCATGACCCAAGTGAACTTGAACGTGGCTTGATTCAGTATCGATCACAAGACAATAATGCCAATTTCCCCAAAAAGCCACCCGTTAGAATGAGATATGTGCAAGTTACGTTATTTAGAACTCGGTCATTAATTAGAGATCGAGTTGGGCATTGGAAATCTGGAAAGTCACGATAGATCATTTGGACGATGTTGTCATTTGCTTGGGTAGCCTCGGATTTGTCCGAATCCTTTAGAAAAATCGAATTTGGCGAGAAATGGAAAATGACCATTTTACCCTTGAGAATTTGTTAAGGACAAGTGTTATTGAGGAAAGACATTTTGGTAATTTTGCCCTAACTTTAGAAAATGACAACTTTGCCCTTAGAATTTTATGATATTCCCAAATTACCCTCAGATATTTTTGGAAAAGATTCGATCTCGGCTGTTGATCTCAAGATAAGATCAAATCTAGGTCGTTGATTTGGATTGTGAGAGAGGGGCATGATGGTCTTTTGGACACCTCAATTATTGGCTTTGGACTATTTAGTCCAAGACTCTCTCTCTCTCTCTCTTCATTCTCTCTCTCACTTTCGGCTTCCTCTCTCTCTCTCCCCCACCGATCGCCGTCCTCTCCCCCTTGCTGCGCCGCCGCTCGCCAGCCACCATTCGCCAGATCGCCGCTATCCCATCGCTGAACCGTGATACCCCCACCCTCACGCCGTCTCTCCCTCTCTCTCTTTTCCCTCGTGGCCTTGAACCGCGGCCAAGGAAGCCGCTCGCCGTCGAGCCATTTGCTGACACCACATGCTACCGTGAGCCTACTGGCCTGCTGTCCCCTTTCACTCTAGTCGAGCCAGCCTAGAGTTTGTGTAAGTCGCACCCTAAACTTTATTTAGGACTTCGGGTATCGACGGATATAATTAGGGACTAAATCAGGTTAATTAGTGTCGGTTTATGGGTTAATTGAGGCCGTTTAGGGGTTATGTTGGTAGACGGAATTGGGGATTTGAATCAACTGAATTATGGGTGAATTTGTGAAGTTTCGGGACTAATTTGAGGCCGAATTGAATGCTGGAAATTGGGACTTGTAGTGACAAGCATTTTGTTCAATTTTAAGTGCAAACGGTGTTGGTTTGATGCGTTGAATTGTGGCTGAATTGTGGGGACAATGAGGGCTGGAAATGGACTTGAAAATATTGAATTTTATGCCGTGATTGTGGGCCCGTTAGTGGCCTTGTATGTTCGTTGAATCGTGATTTGATTGATTGAAATGTGAGTCGTTATGTGCACGCATGAGCTGAATTGAATTGATTGTCAATTAACTGCGTTTGGGTATTTATTAAGCTTGAGAAATATGTGTGGTTTAGTGCGTGCACGGGCCAAGTGTGAGTGGCAAATATATTGGCATGTGGGTGTCGAGTAAGTGAGCAAGCGAGAAATTACGTGTGATGCAGCATGTGTGATCACGGAAATCCCTGAGACGGTACCATTACGAGGGGAATTGATCCATCCTGAGGTGATATGACTACGCAAGATGACGCCCAGTATTACCGGAGGAAAGCCAACCTGAGGCGATACCATTACGCAGGTTGTGTCGTAGGTGGTAGGTGTTGAGCCTGAGACGGTACCACTACGCGGGCAAAATACATGGCCTAAGGCGGTACCATTATGCAGGCTGAGAAGTGTTATGAATATAGCCAACCTGAGGCGGCACTATTACGTGGGTTGTGTACTAGGCGATGGATGTTGAGCCTGAGGCGATACCATTACGCGGGCCTAGAAGTGTTGTGTATATGAGTTGGTCACAGTGAACCTGAGGCGGTATCATTACACAGGTCACTGGCGAGTTGAGGGAAAGGAATATGATGAGGTAGGAACGAGTGCATGAAATGTAATTAGAATATGCATATGGTTGGAAATTGTGCTATTATGACTAACGTGTAGGTTGCACGCAGAAAAGGCCCAAGTAAGTACAAATTGTGTGCCTGCTATGTAATGGCTGAGTGTGGTAGTGTTTATTATTGTCTGGAGGTATATGATAGCCTAGGTGAGGTTTAGGGTGTGTACTTATTGAGATGTGATCTCATGGTTATTTCAATCAACAATTTCAAAACCCCGGCTTGAGCTATGAATCTTCCGCTACCGTCGCCGCAACGTTTTTGCATTCTAATGCACACTGACCACAATGTTATAGAATATCCGATAGATGAAAACATGACCTGGGTGAAGCATACTACGGTAGCTTGGGTAGATATAGGACTATCTCTCTGGCAAGCCCATACATATACAACCTGGATGTTCAGGGGCGGGGCAGATGAGTTTGGCCCTGTTCAAGACTTCGATGTCCCCTTTGATGGAGTTAGGGATTGGGATCCATTAGCCGTACCCCCTCCGAATAGCGAGATGACTAGTTTGGAGACTAGTCTAGCACAGTCCGAACTTCAGCCTACGCCTGCAGCACCTGAATCTCCCGTGGCTGAGCCTGATCAGAAGCCAGAGTCCCAGGCAGGGTACAACCCTATGGATGTGGACCTTGAGGTGATTCCAGAGGAGCATCCAAAAGAAGAAGAAAACCCTAAGGATGAACTTGAAGAGGCCTTTGAAGTAAAGCCTAACGATGAGCCCGAAGAAGAACTAGAGGACGCACCGGAGTATGAGCTAGAGTATGATCCCGAGTTTGTACCAGAGGACGAGTCGGATGAGGAGCCAATTGAAGAGGAGCGGATTGAGATTCCAGCAGAGTCGGGTGATATAAACAACCCGATTGAGATCGAGGTCGAGTCGAAGTCTTCAGAGGAGCAGACAGTTTAAGGGGATTCGGATTCAGGTGATAAGGAATCAGACTCGGAGTGGACGCCTAGTAGAGGACATAGGGGCTAGAGTAAAGGCCAAGTATAGGCTTTTTGAAGTATACCATTTTTGGAGATAGGGTACCCAGGCTATCGATCTTTTTGGACATCAGTGGTGTATAGTTGATAGCAAGATGTGCATGTATAAGAGATGGGTTGTATATGATGAATGTTGTACTAAGTTGGTTAAGTATGGGATATATTTATTCTCCTTTTTATCCTAGTTATTCCTTGTTTGGGTATTTGTGGCTTTCGCTGATTGTTTTAAATCTTTGATAAGTTGAATTGGGTCGGCGATACCCTGGGATGTTGCATTGTTTCGATCGAGCTTAGGGTGTCACATGCTCATTGGGGTTCAGGGCGTGATATCCTTGTTGAATTGGTATCAAAGCGAAGACAGCTCGATCTAAGTTGGTCAAAGTCTCGAATGATAAGAAGCAGAGAACTTTGGGGTAGTAATCTAGGGAGACCTTAGCGAGTCATAGGATGGAATGAGCTACATGTGCCTCCAGATTGTTTGTTGTGATTAGGTGAATTGATTGTTATAACGATTGAAATGCATGTACATCTAGACCTAAGGTAAGTGCATAGACCCTATTGATTGTGGCCTTGTACTGTGGTGATTGAATACCTTCTGAGTGAATTATTGTGTTAATTCGCTACTTAGGACTAGATTGATATAGTGGATTAGGTCTCTAATTCCTTTATGGAATTATAGCAGGTGATAGAACGTGTGAAAATGAGCAGCCAAGAAGGAGGTGTAGGAAGAGCAACTAGAAGAAGTACGGGAAGGGGTGCTGGAAGAGGAATAAGAGGTTGAGGTGGGGTTCGAGCTAGAGCTGTAGAGGACCTCGAAGTTGATTCTAGAGTTGCTGCCGAGCCCAGAGTCGATGGAATTTTAAGGGTACTTGAGGAAGTTGGGACTCTGATGGGTAGGCAAGCTCAGGAGCAAGCTGTCACTATTACCTAAGTGATTGAGGTTGCCGTAGCTGTTGCCATCAATGGCAATAATGAAAATCAAGGGCAGGGGCAGGTGAATGTGAATAGATAGATGCCCCAGTTAGTTGAGCAGTTTCTGAAATTAAAACCCCCTAAGTTTAATGGTAGAGGCGATTTCGAGGCTGCATCGCTTTGGGTAGAGGAGTTGGAAAAAGCTTTTGAGGTATTAGGGTGCACTGAGGAAGAGAAAGTGACTTGGTGGTGTACCAACTCTAGGGAAATACGAGTGACTGGTGGAAGGCCACCAGAGGCAAGGTATTCTCGACTGGTGCTGCCCAAACTTGGGCGATGTTTGTGGAGATCTTTAATGGTAAATACTTTTCTGAGAGTGCTCGGGAACAAAAGTTAGCCAAGTTTATGAGGCTTCATCAAGGGTAGAGGACAGTGGATCAGTATGAGGTTGAATTCACTAGATTGTCTAAATTTGCCCCGAAGATAGTCGAGGACCCATTAGATAGGGCTTGGATGTTCCGAGATTGCTTGAAGCCGGACCTTCGTAGCCAAATAATTTCATTGAATTTGAGAGATTATAACGAGATCTATGATAGGGCTCAAGCGATTGAGTGAGACTTAGCAGATAGGGCCGCCGCATCTAGGTCGAGATTTGCCCAGGGTAGGGATAAGCATCAGTTAGGAAAGAGGCCAATGATAGGTAATCGATGTTTCGTCCCTCCTGCTAAAAGAAATATAGGGAAACCGGCCCGTTTCCATAATAGTCCATGTTGAGTATATGGGGAAAGACATGGAAATGGACCTTTTCCTACCAAGGGCGAAGCATGTTTCGGATGTGGTGGATTTGGTCATCACGTAAGATTTTGCCCCAATCGCAGGCAAGATAAATCGCCTGCATTACCGCCACCCCGGAACGGGAACCAAACTGGAGCTGTTCAGACAGCTAATCAGACTAGGCCATAAGCCCAAGGACGGGTGTACTCCATGGCCAGAAGAGAGATTGAGAACATGCCAGGGGTTGTCACAGGTACGGTTTCTCTGTGTAATCATGCTGCGTACGCTTTATTTGACCTTGGGGTGTCACATTTATTTATATTCGAGCAATTTGTTGAGTTGACTGATATAGAACTGTAGTTGCTTGATACTGTGTTGTGTGTTACAACTCCTTTGAATAATAAGATGTTAGTCTCGTTGGGGTGCTTGAATTGTAAAATTGTGATTGGAGATAGGGAGGAAAGGATTGATTTAGTGGTTCTAGCCATGTATGATTTTGATGTGATAGTGAGAATGGATTAGTTATCTAAGCAAAGGGCCATAATGGATTGTAGTAGCAGGGTGATCCAATTTAATCATGTTGGACATTCGGAATTCAAATTCGTGGGAAATCGAGGGGGACCCTCAATCCCATGGATTTCGTCATTAGAAATAACTAATTTGTTGGACGAAAGGTGTCCAGGATTTCTAGTGGCAGTAGTTGATTCGACGTCTGAGGAGCCGAGGCTAAAGGACATAATTGTGGTATGCGATTATCTCGATGTCTTTCCATAAAAATTGCTGGGATTGCCACTAGAAAGAGAAGTAGAGTTTGTAATTGAGTTGGCCGTTGAGACCGAGCCAATCTCGAAGACACCTTATAGAATGTCGTTGTCGGAGTTAAAGGTGCAAATGCAGGAGTTATTGGACAAAGGATTTATACGTCCAAGTGTGTCTCCATGGGGAGCGCTAGTTTTATTTGTGAGGAAGAAAGATGGATCGTTGAGGTTATGTATTGACTACAGGCAGCTAAATCAGGTGACGATAAAAAATAAATATCCCCTCCCAAGGATTGATGATTTGCTTGATCAATTACAAGGGGTTTCGGTGTTTTCTAAGATTGATTTGAGAACGGGATATCATCAATTGAGGATTAGGAAAGAGGATATACCGAAGACGGTATTTAGGATGAGATATGAACATTATGAATTTATGGTAATGTCGTTCAGATTGACGAACACTGCTGCTGCCTTTATGGACTTAATGAATCGGGTGTTCAAAGAGTTTTTGGACCTATTCGTCATAGTCTTCATAGACGATATATTGGTGTACTCGAAGAGCCTAGAGGAGCACGAGATTCACTTGAGTAAGGTTTTATAGACTTTGAGAGAGAATGCACTGTATGTTAAGTTTAGCAAGTGTGAGTTCTGGCTTAATCGAGTAGCATTTCTTGGACACGTGATCTCTGGGGAAGGAATCTCAGTAGATTCAATGAAGATTGAGGCTGTAATGAAGTGGCTGAGGCCAACGACAGTAATTGAGGTTCGAAGCTTTTTGGGTTTGGCTAGATATTACAAACGCTTCGTGGAAGGGTGGGTTCTCGGCAATAGCAACACCATTGACGCATTTGTTGAAAAAGGAAACAAGGTTTGAATAGACCGATAAATGTGAAAGGAGTTTTCAGGAATTAAAATATAGATTGACGACGGCACCAGTATTGACTATTCCATCAGGACCTAGAGGATACAAAATTTATAGTGACGCGTCATTGAAAGGATTAGGGTGTGTACTCATGCAAAATGGACAGGTAATGGCCTACGTATCAAGGCAGTTAAGACCGCATGAGTTGAACTACCCGATGCATGATTTGGAGTTAGCTGCTATAGTATCCACCCTTAAGATTTGGCGATATTATCTCCATGGAGAGAAATTTTAGATATATACAAACCATCAGAGCCTCAAGTATCTGTTTTCTCAAAAGGAGTTAAACATGAGGCAACGTCGTTGAATGGAATTGCTAAAAGATTACGACTGTTATATTTTGTATCACCCCGGAAAGGCTAACCGAGTAGCAGATGCATTGAGTTGGAAGTTAAGCATCGCACATTTGATGGTCAAGGAATGAACTCTGTTGGAAAAAGTGCGAGACTCAGAGTTTAAGTTCGAAGTAAGTCAAGTCTCGAGTTTGTTAGCCACGCTAAGGATTGAACCGGAAATTCAATCTAAGATTAACGCTTTGTAATCTGCGGACCAAGAGACACAGAAGATTCTGGAGATGGATACTACTAAGAGGAAACCGGACTTCCAAGTATCCCAGGATGGGATCTTGAAGTTCCGAGGGCGATTGTGCGTGCCTGACGATGCGGAACTTAAAGAAGAAATTTTATTAGAAGCGCATCGTAGTAGTTATAGTATCCATCCGGGAAGCACGAAAATGTATCAGAATCTGAGATAGTACTATTGGTGGAATGGTATGAAGGTAGATATCACTAAGCCCATGGCTAAGTACCTGACGTGCCAATAAGTGAAAGCGCAACACTGTAGGCCTAGAGGATTACTGCGACCTTTGGAAATCCCAAAGCGGAAATGGGAGCATATCACTATGAATTTTGTGACGGGATTACCAAGGAGTCAAAAAGGCCATGATTCCATTTGGGTAATTGTCGACAGATTGGCAAAGTCAGTACATTTTTTGGCTGTGCAAAAGGACTTCGCACTAGATCGATATGCTAAGTTATATATATAATAAATAGTTCTATTACATGGGGTACTAGTGACGATTACCTCAAATCGTGATCTTAGGTTTATCGCAAATTTTTGGAAAAATCTGTAGACGGCATTAGGATCAAAGCTGCAGTTTAGTATAGCTTATCATCTACAAATGGATGGCCAGTCTGAGAGGATGATTTAGACTTTAGAAGATATGCTTAGAGCATGTGTATTGGATTTTCAAGGTAAGTGGGAAAAGCAGTTGCCCTTAGCAGAGTTTGCATATAATAATAGTTTTCATCAGAGCATTGGAATGGCTCCCTTTGAAGTGCTATATGGCAAGGCATGTAGAATGCCCGTGTGTTGGGACGAAGTAGGAGAAAGGAGTATAACCGAGCTAGAATTAGTTCAACAGTCAGTTGAGATTGTTAAGGTAATTCGCGAAAGGCTGAAAACAGCTTAAAGTCGTCAAAAGTGTTATGCAGATAGAAAGCGAAGACCTTTGGAGTTTCAAGTAGGGGATCACGTATTCCTTAAGGTATCGTCCATAAGAGGATTATCTCGATTCAATAAAAAGGGGAAGTTAAGTCCGAGGTACATGGGACCTTTTAAGGTTTTAGAAAAGATTGGAGATGTAGCTTATCGCTTTGCACTTCCGCCAAATTTGTCACAAGTGTATAATGTGTTCCACGTATCGGTGTTGAGAAAATATGAATCGGACCCAATTCACGTGTTGAATTATGAGGAGATAGAAGTGGACGACAGGGTGTCGTATGTCGAGAGATCAATAAGGAGCGAAAATCAAAAAGAACGGGTTCTAAGAAACAAGACGATTCCGATGGTCAAAGTTGTTTGGAAACATCATGGGACAGAAGGCTCGACATGGGAAAGTGAAGAGCAAATGCAACGTCAACACCCCCACTTGTTTGAGTAGTTAGCTGAATTGTAAATTTCGAGGATGAAATTTTTATAAGGGGAGAAGAGTTGTGATATTCTGAAATCCGACCCACTTGGGATTTATGAAATGAATGGTTTATAGACGTGCTTGTAGTTAGATCTCACCCGGAATTGATCACTTCGGGAATACTAACCATTAAAGAAAGGCTAATTAGGGATTTAAATTCGCACGACTAAAGAACTCGATCGTGAACCGACTTTCGATCATGAAAATTGTCGAGGTGACATTTTAAGCCACTGTAGGCCGATTCAAGGATAGTTAGGGATCAGTTCGCCATTGTCATACGAGTGGATCGCAGGTGATTTCGCTTGACCATGAAATGAATTGACGAATGACCCTAAACCTATACCAAACGATCGTGCCCATCGGAACTAGCAATCGATCCTCGCGATTAAGTGACCACCAAGGTCGTCACGACCTGAGTGAACTTGAACGTGGCTTGATCCAGTATCAGCCACGGGTCAATAATGCAAATTTCCCCAAAAAGCCACCCGTTAGTATGAGATATGTGCAAGTTACGTTATTTAGAACTTAGTCATTAATTCGAGACTGAGTTGGGCATTGGAAATCTAGAAAGTCACGACAGATCATTTGGACAATGTTTTTGTTTGCTCGGGTAGCCTCGGATTTGTCCGAATCCTTTAGAAAAATTTAATTTCGGCGAGAAATGGAAAATGATCATTTTACCCTTGAGAATTTGTTAAGGAAAAGTGTTATTGAGGAAGGGCATTTTTTGTAATTTTGCCCTAACTTTAGAAAATGACAATTTTGCCCTTGGAATTTCATGAAATTCTTAAATTACCCTTGGATATTTTTGAAAAAGATTCGATATCGGTCGTTGATCTCAAGATAAGATCGAATCTAGGTTGTTGATTTGGATTGTGAGAGAGGGGCATGATAGTCCTTTAGACACCTCAATTATTGGCTTTGGACTATTTCGTACAAGACTCTCTCTCTCTCCTCATTCTCTCTCTCACTCTCGACTTCCTCTGTGACATCCCCGATTTCGGGCCTAGGAAGCCGAGGGCTGGTAATAAGTGGATTAGCGGGTAAGTCGAGTTGAGGGTCGGTATTGGAATGGATAGTATAATTGAAACGAGTGTACTGAAAGTTGGTCGTGGTTCGATCGAAAGATTGTCCATGAGTTGGCCTAGGGATCGATAGTGGAATGACCCTGACTACGCAAATGATTAAGGTAATATGACCATTGGGTGATCCTTCGACCATAAGGGCCGTTAGTGGAATGGTCCGGAATAACTATGAATCAGTCCGGTGAAGGCATGTGTCGATCGCGAGTGATACCGTATGGCCATGCATTAGTCTCGGGTAACTACAAGTTAATTCCGGGGTACCGGATTCCTACGAGGCTACATGGTAATCGAGGGTTGACCATGGATCGTTGATACTCGAACGTGGCCCGGTCATAAATCGGCCACGGATCATGGTGCCAAGTCGGGAAGGCCATGGATGAGACATGTACCAGGCCATGTGCCTAATGGCTTAGTCGCAGCCCGGGCAAAATTGCCGGTCGCGGCGGCCAAGGTCATGTGCCCGGTCATGACCGGCCATTGTACTCGTCAGCCAGGCCACGGACTAGCTACGTACCCGTTCGTGTGCCGGCCATTGTGCGCGACCCTCGTGCCACAAGTTGTGCTCGTAAGATCCGGTTCCGGTCTTATCCCGTGCCCAAGAATATGGCCATGATCCGTGCACGTGTCATTCACGGGTTGTTGCACAAGTTTGGCCGTGAACCAACCCCTCGCTCGTGTGACCCGGCATGGTACTTGGCGCGTTGCCCATATGGCCGGCAAGGCACTAGGCACGCCGCCCATGCGGCCGAGCAAGCGGCCCGGCACATTGGCCGTGTGGCCCGGCACATTGCCCATGCGGCCTAGTCGCACGCTCGGCTATTTGCCCATGTGGCCTAGTAGCGTGCCCAGTCGTGTGCCCGATCAAGCCCAATGGTACAGGCCACATGCCTAGTAATCTGGCTAGCCCGAAATTGCACCAATAGACTTAGACTTTGGCTTGGAATTGTTCGGTCATATTTGGAGGTTTTTCCACCCCGAACCTCCACCCGGATAGATTAGTTGATCATCTTAAACCCGGGATTTTTCCTTATTTACTTAGGCAACTTGCTAAGTACTATTAGTAATTTTGGGGATTTTGCTTAAGTGCTATTGACCGGTTGTCATTAGTGAGAGATTAGGTGTTCTAGAAGAGCAATAATTAGGTCAAACCTTAGAGAGCAAGAAGCCAAGTGACCAAGTCAAAGTTTGCTTCTATTATTGGATTGCCATCATTAGGAAAATCTTATAAGATAAGATCCACATTTAATGAGGATCTTTGAATGATCTTTGACTAGGCCACATGTCAAGCACCTTGAATGCCAATAATGGAGGTCAAGACAAGAACCATTAATGAGGCACCAATAATGGAGACTTAGGTGTCCTCTAATTCATTAATGTAGGCTTAGGTGTCCCTAGAACAATTAATGCCATTATTGACTTATGTAGCCTAAGATAGGGCATGATGACCCTAGAATGACACTTGGTGAGCAAGCAAGCCATTAAATTATTGTAGCCCAAGATTAGTCAAAGATTCTCCAAGATTGCCTCAATTATTGAAGATCTCGCGGATGAATTCCATTGGTCCATTTGGCATGCAATAATTGAAGTCCTTGGCCTATAAATAGAAGGAACATAAGCCATTTCTCATTTTTCCCCAAAACCAAGTGAGCCTCTCTTCTTCTCTCTTTCTCTCTACCTTTCTCGGCCATCTCTCTCTATTTCCCGGCCCTTGTCCCCGACACCATCCTCCGCCACGTACGCTCACTCGCCACATCGTCACTAGATACCTTACCTTAGAGCCCGAGTTGTAAGTGAATTCCCTATACTTTGGTTAGGACGTAGTGTTACGCGTGTGAGCCCGAGAAGTGACTGAGCCGGATGTTTGTTGTTTGCTCATGTTCTTGATGTTTGTTTCATGGTCGTGTGTCAAGCACATCCGAGGTGCGAAACAAGGTATCGTAAGGTTCCATACTCATGTTGTGGTGTTTCGGGACGAGCTCTATTTGGTGCGGATTTACATTGAGGCGTGTGAATCCGAGCTAAGTTTGGCTCCGAGCTGGCGCTCGACATGTTGGATCAGGCCACGAACCTTTGACTGTACTTGACATGATAGCCAATTTGTCCTAGAAAGCATGAATTACACAAACACCGCACATTTTATGCTTGAATGCATGGGCTAATGATTTTAAGATACGAATCAAAAATGTTTGATGTTTGATGCATGATCATACGAGGAACTATGGGCGTCTCCGATGGATTTCGGGATGTTGCCGCCGCCGATAGGTTTCGGGGCGATGCCGTCGTTGATGGATTTCGAGACGATGCCGCTATTCGATGGATTTCGAGGCGATGCCCAGGGAATAGCCGGAAGGATCGATGGATTTCGGTCATGAATAATGAATCTCGTGTATTTGATCATTGCATGCAACATGTTAAAGCCATGTTTGAAGTTCTATTGTTTATTGCTCATGCCAAGTTTAGAATATAGGCAAGGTAAGATGCATTGTCATTGATCTGCCATCGACAAGCTATTGGTAAAGTTTATTTCTCTTGTTCTATGCGAGGCTATTTCCTAGCCAGAACATAGTGAATTTAACTTACTGAGTGTCGACTCACTCTTATTTATTTTAGTCTTGTAGGTATGGCCATGGCACCTCCTATTCGTTTTGGTCGTCCTGTTGAAATGCATGTTCGTATAGTAGACATCGTCGATGTAGAAACCAACATCACGTACCGAAAGTATAGTACTACCATCTAGGTCCAAGTGAATGCGAATCAAATGGTCCCCCACCGTTATGTAGCTTGGTACGCAGTGATTGACCGGGATGTGCTCGGGCCCATCGAAGGGTATACCGGAGCACCCCGGGATCGGCGAGGACTAATCGTGGGAAGATGTCCAAGCTTAGGAGGAGGCTAACTTTTTGTTTTGAAGGGGGCGATAGAGGAGCTAAGTTATCCCAGCCGTGCAAGCTTGTAAGCGGTACCGGACTTGATCCGGGTGTAAGCAAATAGACGTATAGGCCGGTATAAAAAAAAGAGGGGGGCTTGTAAACAAATAATCGTCTATCTTGTGAATATGGTGTGTTTGTGTGATGTGCTTACTTAGCTTACTTTGTTACATGCTCGTTGTTGTTTAATAATAGCTTCCGCTTGTGCTTAATTGAGGAAGCAATAACGGGATGTTGAGATAAATCCCTAGAACTCATACGAATCATGGCCAAACCGGGGTCAAGGGCTATGGCCTTATCTTGAGGCGTGACGTGTGAGAATGTTACAGTGTGTTGTTTTGGTATCAGAGTAGGTTCCCCTCCAGTAAGTTGCAGTTCGGTATTAAGCCTAGTGAAGGCTGTGGACTCCTAAACTAACCCGGTCCGAAGAGGGCGAGGATTGGCATCGGGGCCATAAAACCTGATCATTGTGCGGCTTCTAAATAGAAGTGGTGCCGGGGTGATAAGGCCTGATCATTGAGCGACTCCTGGCAGGCTTCTAGGATGATGGGTAAGAGAGGAACAAACCGAACTAGGCACTGAATAGGGGAGAACGGTTCTGATATGGAAATGGGGATTGTTACCTGGAGTGATAAGGTGCGCTGGGAATCTTGGGATAGGAAGTTAGGAAAGAATACTGCGCATGTGTTTGTCCGATTGTTCGATTGATTTGAGATTGAGACTACTAACTTTTGTGTGTTCCTTGTAGACCAGCTTTCTTAGAATTTCGAGAACATCAGTATGAGTGCTCAGGACCCGACCTCGACCTCGAAGGGGAAATCGAAGCAGGACCCCCGAATAGACGGAATTCTGCAAGCTCTCACGACTATTGGAGACTTGATGGGACAGCAGGTTCAATATCAGCCACCTAATGCTGAAAATATGGCAGGAAATGGGAACGGAAATGGTGATCGTGGGATGAATGGATTAGTTGAACAATTCCTGAAACTCCGACCCCCGAAGTTCAGCGGATTTGGAGATCCTGAAGAGGTGGAGTCATGGATTGATGAACTGCAAAAGATTTTTGAACTCCTAAGATGCTCTGAAGAGGAAAAGGTGAACTTGGCGGTATTTCAGTTACAAGGTAATGCTAGCTATTGGTGGAAGGCAACAAAAGAAACGGTGTTCCCAGAAAACACTGCTGTGACATGGAATGCCTTCGTTGAGGCGTTCAATGGAAAATACTTTTCCGAATGTGCACGTGACAAAAAGATGTAGGAATTTCTACAACTTCGGCAGAACAATCTCATAATGGATCAATATGAGGCGAAGTTTGCCCAATCATCAAGGTATGCCTCTAGACTTATTGAAGACCCGATGGACAAAGCAAAATGATTTCGTGATGGTCTCAAACCTGACATTCGAAGTCAGTTGGTACCATTAAATCTGAAGAATTACAATGAGATATATGAACGAGCCCAATTGGTTGAGAAGGATTTGCTAGAAAGAGCGACTCTTACGGGGCCCTACTATTCTAACTTTCGGATGAATCAGCGTCAAGGCAAAAGACCAATGCTAAGGGGAAAACGTCCTTTCATTCCCAATAAGAAGTAGAATTTCCTGAAGGTAACTAATAAATTTGGAGATGCTTGTTCTATTTGTGGAAGACGACATGGGGACGCTTCGTGCCCAGTTCGCACGGGAGCATGTTTCGGGTGTGGCCAACAAGGTCACATGGTCAGGGATTGTCCATAGAGGCGACGGAATATGCCTTTACAGCAAAGATAGGCGACAGCAGCAACTGGAGTTCAACCTCATGCTAATAACGGTGATTGTCCTCCGGCTCAAGGACGAATATATGCACTTACCCAAGAGGATGCTGAGAACTCCGATGCAGTAATCACAGGTACGGTTTTCCTCAATAACCGTGCTGCATATGCGTTAATTGATACGGGAGCTACCCATTCATTTATCTCCAAGCAATTTGTATGATTGGAAAAATTAGAAACCGAACCTTTAGAAAATGTCCCTAATGTTTCCACCCCAATGAAAGACGAAGTCCAGACCACCCTAGAATGCCAAGGGTGTAAACTCATTATAGGTGAATTAGAAGGAACCATAGGCTTAGTTGTACTTGCCATGTATGATTTTGACATTATCATAGGCATGGATTGGCTTAGTATACAACGGGCCAATATAGATTGTTATAGCAAGGTAATTCAGTTTAATCTGCCTAATCGTTCCTGTTCTGCATTTATGGGAAATGGAGAAGGGTCTTCTACCCCTTTAATCTCAGCATTAAAAGCATTCCGACTCTTAAAGAAAGGTGGTCAAGGGTACCTAGTAACAGTAGAAGATAAGTCAAGAAAGGAAGGGCCAAAGTTAGAAGATATTATGGTAGTAAGTGAGTTTCCCGATGTCTTTCCAAACGAATTACCAGGATTACCTCCGGAACAGGAAATAGAATTTGTTATTGAAGTAGTCCCTGGGACGGAACCTATTTTCAAAGCTCCTTATAGGATGGCTTTGGCCGAATTGAAAGAATTGAAAGTACAACTTCAAGAGTTACTTGATAAAGGGTTTATTCGTCCAAGTGCATCACCATGGGGTGCACCAATACTGTTCGTAAAGAAGAAAGACGGATCATTGCGGCTTTGTATCGACTATCGGTAGTTAAATCGGGGTTACTATAAAAAATAAGTACCCACTGCTGAGAATTGATGATTTATTCGATCAACTCCAAGGAACGTCTGTGTTTTCCAAGATCGATTTAAGATCGGGATATCATCAGCTAAGAATCAAGAAGGATGATATTCCGAAGACGGCGTTCCAAACTCAATATGGCCATTATGAATTCACCGTTATGACATTCGGTTTGACAAATGCTCCAGCAGCCTTTATGAACATGATGAATCGAGTATTCAAGCCATATCTGGATCATTTCATCATAGTTTTTATTAACGACATTCTGATATATTCGAAAAATTCGGCAGAACATGAGCAACATCTGAGACTTGTACTTCAAACACTCAGGAAACACTCACTTTATGCAAAATTCAACAAAAGCGAGTTCTGGTTATCTCGCGTGGTATTTCTCGACCATGTGATCTCGGGAGACGGTATATCAGTGGATCCATCCAAAATAGAAGCAGTAGTTAATTGGCGAAGACCAACAACTATTACAGAAGTCCGAAGTTTCTTGGGATTAGCAGGATATTACAGAAGGTTCGTGGAATGATTCTCTAGCATCGCTATTCCCTTAACACGATTGCTAAAGAAGGAAACGAAGTTCGAATGGACTGACAAATGTGAGCGAAGCTTCCAAGAATTAAAACGAAGACTAACGACAGCTCCTGTTCTAACTCTACCTAAAGGACCAGGAGGATTTGAAATATATAGTGACGCCCCTCACAAAGGGCTAGGCTGTGTATTGATGCATGATGGCAAAGTAGTGGCCTATGCCTCGAGACAGTTGAGGCCATACGAATTGAATTATCCGACCCATGACTTGGAGCTAGCTGCAATCGTGTTTGCCTTAAAAATTTGGCGACACTACTTATATGGGGAACAATTTGTCATTTATACGGATCATCAGAGTTTAAAATATTTATTTTCCCAGAAGGAACTGAATATGAGGCAACGACGCTGGATGGAACTTCTCAAAGACTACGACTACGAGATATTATACCATCCTGGCAAAGCAAACAAAGTTGCTGATGCTCTTAGTCGAAAATCGGCCATCGCCCATTTGATGGTCAAGGAATGGACCTTACTTGAGGAAGCTCGGGATTTGGATTTTAAGTTGGAAGTTGGACATCATCAGAAATTATAAGCTGCTCTCAGAATTAAGCCAGACATCATATTGAAAATCAAGACGTTACAGCAAGTAGACCCTGAGATTCAGAAAGTCTAGAAGGAGTTAGAAGAAAAGAAGAAATCCCATTTTCATGTGATTAATGATGGAATCTTGAAGTTTAATGGACATCTATGTGTGCCAAAGGATGAACAGCTTTGGGACGAAATCTTGACGGAAGCCCATAAGAGCAATTATAGTATCTATCCAGGTAGTACTAAAATGTACCAGAATTTGCGACAACATTTTTGGTGGAACGGCATGAAACCAGACATAGCCAAATATGTGGCTAAATGCTTGACATGTCAACAAATCAAGGCTCAACATTGCAAGCCTAGCGGATTATTACAACCATTGGAAATTCCTGAATGGAAATGGGAGCACATCACGATGGACTTCGTAATAGGATTACCGAGAAGTCAAAGGGGAAATGATTCGATATGGGTGATCGTTGATCGACTGACAAAATCGGTTCATTTTCTTCCCATGAGAAAGGATCTTCCATTGGGAGACCATGCCGAATTATATATTCGACACATTGTACGATTACACGGAGTCCCGGTAATAATCATATCGGATCGAGATCCAAAGTTTACTGCAAGTTTTTGGCGAAGTCTCCAAACTGCTATGGGAACCAAGTTATAATACAGTACAGCTTATCATCCGCAAACAGA
This sequence comes from Syzygium syzygioides, assembly GCA_031216285.1. NCBI lineage: Eukaryota > Viridiplantae > Streptophyta > Magnoliopsida > Myrtales > Myrtaceae > Syzygium > Syzygium syzygioides. The sequence continues at coordinate 25,170,129 of CM062244.1, read as the reverse complement.
TGGCCAAACAGAAAGAACGATCCAGACTCTTGAGGATATGTTGCGAGCATGCGTTGTTGATTTGAAAAGGGAATTGGGATGAACAATTACATCTCATTGAATTTGCTTACAATAATAGTTACCAGCAAAGTATCGGGATGGCACCATTCGAAGCATTATACGGTCGAACTTGCAGAACTCCAGTCTGCTGGGATGAGGTCGGGGAAAAAAAGGTCACGGGTCCAGAGCTAGTCCAACTCACCAATGAGGTTGTGTAAGTAGTTAGAGATAAGTTGAGAACCGCCCAAAGCTGACAGAAAAGTTACGCTGACAAGTGTAGGAAGCCCCTAGAGTTTTAGGTAGGAGACCACGTATTTCTCAAAGTTTCACCCATGAGGTGTGTGTCACGTTTTGGGAAGAAAGGTAAGTTAAGCCCCAGGTACGTCGGACCTTTTGAAATTCTAGAGAGAATAGGGAATTTGGCTTATCGGTTGGCGCTGCCGCCAAAACTTGCTCAAGTGCATGACGTGTTCCATGTATCCATGTTGAGAAAGTATGAACCCAATCCGGCACATGTGCTAAATTTCGATGAGGTCGAATTGGACAGCAGAATGTCCTATGTTGAGGAGCCAGTGTGGATCATGGATCGTAAAGAGCAAGTGCTGAGGAATAAAACCGTTCCCATAGTAAAGGTCCTATGGCGACACCAGGGCGTAGAGGAAGCTACTTGGGAAGGTGAGGAAATCATGAAGCGGCAATATCCGTACTTATTTGAGGAACCAGGTATGTATTTAAATTTCGAGGACGAAATTTTTATTAGAGGGGGAGAATTGTGACATCCCCGATTTCGGGCCTAGGAAGCCGAGGGCTAGTAATAAGTGGATTAGCGGGTAAGTCGAGTTGAGGGTCGGTATTGGAATGGACAGTATGATTGGAACGAGTGTACTGAGGGTTGGTCGTGGTTCGATCGAAAGATTGTCCATGAGTTGGCCTAGGGATCGATAGTGGAATGACCCTGACTACGCAAATGATTAGGATAATATGACCATGGGGTGATCCTTCGACCATAAGGGCCGTTAGTGGAACGGTCCGGAATAACTGTGAATTAGTCCGGTGAAGGCATGTGTCGGTCGCGGGTGATACAGCACGGCCATGCATTAGTCCCGGGTGACCATGAGTTAATTCCGGGGTACCGGATTCCCACGAGGCTACATGGTAACCGAGGGTCGACCATGGATCGTTGATACTCGAATGTGGCCCGGTCATAAATAGGCCACGGATCATAATGCCAAGTCAGGAAGGCCATGGATGAGACATGTACCAGGCCATGTGCCTAATGGCTTAGTCATAGCCCAGGCAAAATTGCCAGTCGCGGCGGCTAAGGTCATGTGCCCGGTCATGACCGGCCATTGTACTCGTCAGCCAGGCCACGAACTAGCTACGTACCCGTTCGTGTGCCGGCCATTGTGCGCGACCCTCGTGCCACAAGTTGTGCCCGTAAGATTCGGTTCCGGTCTTATCCCGTGCCCAAGAATATGGCCATGATCCGTGCACGTGTCATTCACGGGTCGTTGCGCAAGTTTGGCCGTGAACCAACCCCTCGCTCGTGTGACCCGGCATGGTACTTGGCGCGTTGCCCATATGGCCGGCAAGGCACTAGGCACGCCGCCCGTGCGGCCGGGCAAGCTGCTCGGTACATTGCCCGTGCAGCCCGGCATGTTGCCCATGCGGCCCAGTCGCGCGCCCGGCTATTTGCCCGTGTGACCCAGTAGCGTGCCCAGTCGTGTGCCCGATCAGGCCCGATGGTACAGGCCACATGCCTAGTAATCTGGCTGGCCCGAAATTGCACCAATAGACTTAGACTTTGGCTTGGAATTGTTCGGTCATATTTGGAGGTTTTTCTACCCCGAACCTCCACCTGGATAGATTAGTCGATCATCTTAAACCCGGGATTTTTCCTTATTTACTTAGGCATCTTGCTAAGTACTATTAGTAATTTTGGGGATTTTGCTTAAGTGCTATTGACCGATTGTCATTAGTGAGTGATTAGGTGTTCTAGAAGAGCAATAATGGATTGCCAAGTGACCAAGTCAAAGTTTGCTTCTATTATTGGATTGCCATCATTAGGAAAATCTTATAAGATAAGATCCACATTTAATGAGGATCTTTGAATGATCTTTGACTAGGTCACATGTCAAGCACCTTGAAAGCCAATAATGGGGTCAAGACAAGAACCATTAATGAGGCACCAATAATGGAGACTTAGGTGTCCTCTAATTCATTAATGTAGGCTTAGGTGTCCCTAGAACAATTAATGCCATTATTGACTTATGTAGCCTAACATAGGGCATGATGACCCTAGAATGACACTTGGTGAGCAAGCAAGCCATTAAATTATTGTAGCCCAAGATTAGTTAAAGATTCTCCAAGATTGCCTCAATTATTAAAGATCTCGCGGATGAATTCCATTGGTCCATTTGGCATGCAATAATTGAAGTCCTTAGCCTATAAATAGAAGGAACCTAAGCCATTTCTCATTTTTCCCCAAAACCAAGTGAGCCTCTCTTCTTCTCTCTTTCTCTCTACCTTTCTCGGCCATCTCTCTCTATTTCCCGGCCCTTGTCCCCGACACCATCCTCCGCCACATACGCTCACTCGCCACATCGTCACTAGATACCTTACCTTAGAGCCCGAGTTGTAAGTGAATTCCCTATACTTTGGTTAGGACATAGTGTTACGCGTGTGAGCCCAAGAAGTGACTGAGCCGGATGTTTGTTGTTTGCTCATGTTCTTAATGTTTGTTTCATGGTCATGTGTCAAGCACATCCGAGGTGCGAAACAAGGTATCGTAAGGTTTCGTACTCATGTTGTGGTGTTCCGAGACGAGCTCGATTTGGTGCGGATTTACATTGAGGCGTGTGAATCCGAGCTAAGTTTGGCTCCGAGCTGGCGCTCAACATGTTGGATCGGGCCACGAACCTTCGACCGTACTTGACATGATAGCCTATTTGTCCTAGAAAGCATGAATTACACAAACACCGCACATTTTATGCTTGAATGCATGGGCTAATGATTTTAAGATAAGAATCGAAAATGTTTGATGTTGGATGCATGATCATACGAGGAACTATGGCCGTCTCCGATGGATTTCGGGACGTTGCCGCCGCCAATAGGTTTCGAGGCGATGCCGTTGTCGATGGATTTCAAGACGATGCCGCTATTCGATGGATTTCGAGGCGATGCCCGGGGGAGGCTCGGATGCTCGGGGAATAGCCGGAAGGATCGATGGATTTCGGTCATGAATAATGAATCTCGCTTATTTGATCATTGCATGCAACATGTTAAAGCCATGTTTGAAGTTCTATTGTTTATTGCTCATGCCAAGTTTAGAATATAGGCAAGGTAAGATGCATTGTCATTGATCTGCTACCGACAAGCTAATGGTAAAGTTTATTTCTCTTGTTCTATGCGAGGCTATTTCCTAGCCAGAGCATAGTGAATTTAACTTACTGAGTGTCGACTCACTCTTATTTATTTCAGCCTTGTAGGTATGGCCATGCCACCTCCTATTCGTTTTGGTCGTCCTGTTGAAATGCATGTTCGTATAGTAGACATCATCGATGTAGAAACCAACATCACGTACCGGAAGTATAGTACTACCATCTGGGTCCAAGTGAACGCGAATCAAATGGTCCCCCACCGTTCTGGTAGCTTGGTACGCGATGATTGACGGGGATGTGCTCGGGCCCATTGAAGGGTATATCGGACCACCCGGGATCGGCGGGGACTAATCGTGGGAAGATGTCGAGGCTTAGGAGGAGGCTAACTTTTTGTTTTGAAGGGGGCGATAGAGGAGCTAAGTTATCCCAGCCGTGCAAGCTTGTAAGCGGATACCGGACTTGATCCGGGTATAAGCAAATAGACGTATAGGCCCATATAAAAAAAAAGGGGGGGTTTGTAAACAAATAATCGTCTATCTTGTGAATATAGTGTGTTTGTGTGATGTGCTTACTTAGCTTACTTTGTTACATGCTCGTTGTTGTTTAATAATAGCTTCCGCTTGTGCTTAATTGAGGAAGCACTAACGGGACGTTGAGATAAATCCCTAGAACTCATACGAATCACGGCCAAACCGGGGTCAAGGGCTACGGCCTTATCTCGGGACGTGACGTGTAAGGATGTTACATCCTCTCTCTCTCTCCCCCACCGATCGCCGCCCTTTCCCCCTTACAGCGTTGCCGCTCGCCGGCCACCGTCCGCCCGATCGCCGCCGTTCCATCGTCGAACCGTGACACCTCCACCCTCACGCCATCTCTCCTTCTCTCTTTCTTCCCTCGTGGCCGTGAACCGCGGCCAAGGAAGCCACTCACCATCGCCGCTCTCCGTCGAGCCGCTAGCTGCCGCCATGAGCCCACCAGCCTACCGTCCCCTTTCACTCTAGTCGAGCCAACCTAGAGTTCGTGTAAGTCGCGCCCTAAACTTTATTTAGGACTTTGGGTATCGACGTATATAATTAGGGACTAAATCGGGTTAATTAGTGTGGATTTAGGGGTCAATTGAGGCTGTTTAGGGGTTATGTTGGTAAACGGAATTGAGGATTTGAATCGACTGAATTATGGGTGAATTTGTGAAGTTTTGGGACTAATTGGATGCCGAATTGAATTTTGGAAATTGGGACTCGTAGTGACGAGCATTTGTGTCAATTTTAAGGGCAAATGGTGTTGGTTTGGTGCGTTGAATTGTGGCTGAATTGTGGGGACAATGAGGGCTGGAAATGGACTTGAAAATATTGAATTTTATGCAGTGATTGTGGGCCTGTTAATGGCCTTGTATGTTCGTTGAATCCTGATATGATTGATTGAAATGTGAGTCGTTATGTGCACGCATGGGCTAAATTGAATTGATTGTCAATTAACCGTGTTTGGGTGTTTCTTAAGCTTGAGAAATGTGTGTAGTTTAGTGCGTGCACAGGCCAAGTGTGAGTGGCAAATATATTGGCATGTGGGTGTCGAGCAAGTGAGCAAGTGAGAAATTACGTGCGGTACAGTATGTGTGATCACAAAAATCCCTAAGGCGATACCATTACCCGAGGAATTGATCCGTCCTGAGGAAATACGACTACGAGGGACGATGCCCGATATTACCGGAGGATGGCCAACCTAAGGTGGTACCATTACGCGGATTATGTCGGAGGTGGTAGGTGTTGAGCCTGAGACGGTACCATTACACGAGCAAGATATATGACCTGAGGCGATAACATTATACGGGCTGAGAAGTGTTGTGAATATAGCCAACCTGAGGCGGTACCATTACGCGGGTTGTGCACTAGACGATGGATGTTGAGCTTGAGACGGTGCCATTATGCAGGCAAGATACATGGCCTGAGGCGGTATCATTACGCGGGGCCCATAAGTGTTGTGTTTATGAGTTGGTTGTAGTCAACCTGAGGCAGTACCATTACGCAGGTCACTGGCGAGTTGAGGGAAAGGAATATGATAAGGTAAGAACGAGTGCGTGAAATGTAATTAGAATATGCATGTGGTTGGAAATTGTGCTGTTATAACTAACGTGTAGGTTGCACACAGGAAAGGCCCAGGTAAGTATAAATTATGTGCCTGCTATGTAATGGCTGAGTGTGATAGTGTTTGTGATTGTCTGGAGATACCTGATAGCCTAGGTGAGATTTAGGGTGCGTACTTTTTGAGATGTGATCTCATGATTGTTTCAACCAATAATTTCAGAACCCCGGCCTGAGCCATGAATCTTTCGCCACCGCCACCGCAACGTTTTGGCATTCCAATGCACATCGACTACGATGTTATAGAATATATGATAGATGAAAACATGACCTAAGTGAAGCATACTACGGTAGTTTGGGTAGGTATAGGACTACCTCTCTGGTAGGCCCATACATATATAGTCTGGATGTTTAGGGATGGGGAAGATGAGTTTGGCCCTGTCCAAGGCTTTGATGTCCCCTTTAATGGAGTTGGGGATTGGGATCCATTAGCCATACCCCCTCATGATGGCGAGATGACTAGTTTGGAGACTAGTCTAGCATAATCCGAACTTCAGCCTACGCCTGTAGCACCTAAACCTCCCGTGACCGAGCTTGATCCGGAGCCAGAGGAGTCCCAGGCATGGTACAACCCTATGGATATGGACCTTGAAGTGATTCCAAAAGAAGAAGAAGACCCTGAGGATGAACCTGAAGAGGCCCCCAAAGTAGAGCCTGATGATGAGCTCGAAGAAGAACCAGAGGACACACCGGAGTACGAGCTAGAGTATGATCCCGAGTTTGTACCAGAGGATGAGTCGAACGAGGAGCCAATTGAAGAGGAGCGGGTTGAGATTCCAGCGTAGTCGGGTGATATAAATAACCCGATTGAGATCGAGACTGAGCCAGAGTCCTTAGAGGAGCAAACAGTTCAGGGGAATTCAGATTCAAGTGATGAGGAATCAGACTTGGAGTAGACACCTAGCAGAGGGCATAGGGGCTAGAGTAGGGGCCAAGTATAGGCTTTCTGAAGTGTACCATTTTTGGAGATAGGGTACCCAGGCTATTGATCTTTTTGTACATCGGTGGTGTGTAGTTGATAGCAAGGTGTGCATGTATAGGAGATGGATTGTATATGATGAATTCTGTACTAAGTTGGTTAAGTATGGGATATGTTTATTCTCCCTTTTACCTTAGTTATTCCTTGTCCAGGTATTTGTAACTTTCGCTAATTGTTTTAAATCTCTGATAAGTTGAATTGGGTCAGTGATACCCTGGGATGTCACATTATTTCGACCGAGCTTGTGGTGTCGCGCGCTCATTGGGGTTCGGGGCGTGACGCAATGAATCTCTAAATTTTCGGCCCAATCATATGCCAAATGCATATTACCAAAATTCCATAAATATTTCGACAATTGCTTAAAGAAATCATTGCCATCCCTAATCGTGTATGCGGATTTTAGGATGTCGCATCCATCATGGCCATACATGTCATTATAACACAATAATTTGTCATTTCTCATGTAATTAATGATAAACATATAATAACATGCACTTCAACATATATACCCTATTTCTTTTCTCATCATGATATCAATAAAAGGCTTTAGTTAGGCAACTGGGTTATAAGCAGTAAATGGTCATAATCGATAAGTGGGTATGACCAGCAAATGGGTATACTCAGCATGTGAGTATAGTTGGCAAATGGAAATACTCGACATATGGGTATACTCGGCAAGTGGATATATTTGGCAAGTGTATTAAGTGGTATGCGGTTATACTCGGCAAGTGAATATAAGCTGTAAGTGGTTATAGTCAAGAAGTTGATATAAGCCATAAGTGGTTATATTTAGTAGGTGGTTATAAGCGGTAGGTGGTCATACTCAACTAGTGAATATACAAGCGGTAGGTGAATATAATCATCAGGTGTGTATAAGCAGCGGGTGAGTCAAAATTTACAAAAATAACACTTTCAAGCCCGGTTTCGTCATTTTCACATTTTTGACATCCAATATGTTACGACACATCACAAAAATCAATTAAACACCTTTTAGGTAGGGGTGTAAAAAAACTCGAGTTGACTCGACCTAACCCGAAATTTTATGGTATTTTGGGGTCAGGTCTTATTTTCTCTGGATATGGGTTTTAGATGTGGATATTTATTAGGATCGGATCGGGCCAGGCTGGGCTGGGCTTTTTTGACCTAGCACCAAATTTAACCCTTCCCCCCATCTCTCCCCTTCGCTTCTTCTCTCTTTGGTGGCTGTGAACTTCTCTCTCCCCCCTTTCGCTCTCTCTGCTCCTCCTCGCCCTCGAGTTCGAGTTCGCGGCAATGGTAGCCATGAAGTTTGCGAACATGGTTGTGGTGGCCTTCATCCTTGCCCTCACAGCGCTCGTCATGACAGCCCAAGTCGAGGCCCCGGCACTGTAACCTTCTTCTCTTCACCTCCTTCCTTGGGACTCTCCATCCAGTTTAGCCTCGACCGCGGCAGTAGATCAGAGGACGACCTGATCTTCCTCGCCTCCCATGCCGCTGTCGGGATAGTGAAGTCATTGATCCCGGACAGCCCCAGGTTCTGGCACATCCGATCGATCTTGCCCTCGCCTTTAGTCATGACCACGGGCCGGTTTCGAATCGAAACCGGCCCGATCAAACCCGGGCTCGGCCCATTGATCGGGCATGCGGTTTGGAACCGGAACCGGCTCGGAATCACCGGTTCCAGGCCCAGTTCCATTAAAAAAAAAAAGAAGAAAGCTGCAGCACAGCCTGCAGGTGCAGGCCATACTACTGCTATTGCAGCCCGTTGCCAAGGCAGTCCCTGGCAACGAGCAAAATTTAAAAAAAGAAAAAATCCCCACAGCAAGCTTACGGCCCATTGCCAAGGCAACCTCTAGGCTGCCCTGCAACGGCCAACGCCCAAACGGGCAAAAATTTATAAAAAAAAAAAGATAACCATTGCAAAATTACAACGGTTATCTTTTCTTTTTTTTTTAATCCTAAATTTTCTTCTCTTTTTTTTCTTATAAATTCTCTCAAATTCTCTTCTCTCAACTCTCAAATTTTTTAAATACTCGAAATTCTCTCAAATTCTCTTAAATTCTCTCAATTTTCTCAATCCACGCAATTCTTTTTTAATTCTCCCAATTAATCCGTTCAATTCTCTCAATCCACTTAAAAAATGGCAAGTGGTAGTCGAGTGCCAACTGGCAAAGGTAAGAATATCACGACGGAATCCCATCATTCTTTTGATCCTCGTGAATATACAGATTTTCAAGATGATGAAATCAACATTTTTCTCGATGTGGAGCGCGTCCCGGCGCAAGAAAATTTTCATCCTCCTGTCGAAATATTTACAACAAAGGAAGCAGAACGGGAATTTACATATAACATTTGGAATCACTTCACGAAAATGGAAAGGTTTGATATTGGTCAAAAAAGATACGATATAATTTGTAAATATTGTAGGAAAATATATAAATATACAGGTGGACAAGGATATGAAACATTTAAACGACATCTTAGGAGCAAACATCCAACCAAAACGGGAATCGATATCGGGCAACAACAAATTTCCGTGTACGTCAATCCTAACACTTCCCCTTTATTTCATTTTAATGAAAAACTTATAAGGAAGAATTAGCCAAATTTATTTCTGTTGAGCATTTAGCATTTAATTTTGGAGAAAGATTTGATTTTAATGAATTTGTACAAAAAGCATGTGCTCCACAAGCAAAACGTGTTTCAAGAAATTCAATTGAACGAGTAATTAAAGATCTTTACAAAAATGAAAAACAAATTTACAAAACTTTTTTATGCAATTTAATGGATGCGTGCATATAAGTAGTGATATTTGGAGTGATCATTGGCAAAATCATTTTTACATGGGCATAACATGTCATTGGATAGATGTCGAGTGGAGTATTCAAAAAAGAATTATTGCATTTAGAGTTTTCGATGATAAGCATATGGCAAATAATATTTATAGAATAATTAGGCAAATTTTAGAAGAATATTATTTGCTTAACAAATTTTTTTCAATTGGTTTTGATAATGCCGCAGCAAATACCGCTTCAATTGCCGATTTAAAAAATATTTCTAAACCCGCTTTTGATGGGAAATTTTTTTACGTTAGATGTGCTTGTCATGTTTTAAATTTATATGTACAAGATGATTTGAAAACTCTTGATATTTTTCTTCAACCAATAAAAATGGCAATTCAATTTTGATGGAAACATCCCAAAAAATGAAAGAATGGGGTAGATTTTGTAGAGAAAATGGCAAAAAGCCAAAAAGATTTCCAAGAGATGTTCTAACTCGTTGAAATTCTACTTTCCACTTGCTTAATAAATCTTTAGCATATAAAGAATTATTATGTGCATTCATTTCTAATAATATACCTCAAATTAATTTATACCCACAAGAGTGGTATATTTGCCAAAAAAATTTAATGATGCAACGCATACTTTGTCCGGTGTTTATTATCCTACTACACATTTATTTTTAGTAGAGTGTACCAATATTGTCGGAATTTTTTATGAATATGAAAATAATGTTGAATTACAACATACTATAGTTGCAATGAAAATGAAGTGGCTACATTATTATGGCGAAATTTCCATTATTTATTTAGTTGCTTGTGTTTTTTATCCGCGTTGCAAATTAGATGGCTTAAATGATTTTTTGCGTACGTATTATCAATGTTTATATTATGATGCGATAAATATTACAACCATAGTACGTGAGGTTAAAAATGTAGTAATAGAATTATATAATGAATTTTATATTAAATATAATTTAAATGATATTTGATCTTCTCAATCTACGGAGATACAAAATGACAGTACAATTAAAATTAGTAGAGGGTACCAACTTTTATTACATAGATAAAAAAAACAAAAAGGAGTAATAGGAAATATTTCTGAATTAGACTTTACCCAAAAAAAAATATTTCTGAATTAGAGATTTATCTAACTGTTTCATTTGAGTCTATTGAACCCGGAGGTGGTACAGATTTTTTTAATTTTGGATTGGTGGAAGAGGCACGCAAGCCAATACCCAATCCTTTCTCTTATTGCAAAATAGATATTTTCAACCCCTTATTCCACAGTTGCAGTCGAACAAGCATTCAGCGCCGGAGATAATATTTTAGGCAAACATCGTTCAAGATTAGCTTCAGAATCAGTGGAGATTCAAGCTTGTGTTGCTGATTGGACGAAGGCCCAATACCGGCAACAGGAGATAGATCAGAATAATGAATCCGAATTCTTTAACGACGGACATACTATCGCTACCGGTACCGGTACCGATACTGGAACGGGTAGTGATGATTGAGGGTAAAAGAACTATTGGAGTTGGCAAATATTTCGGGAACTCTTATTTCTCATACCAGGTACGCCCACGTGAGCTTAGGGAAATCGAAGTATAATCCAATGACATGTGACCTATGGTCTCTTGCGCACGGAATGCTTAGGTTTTGGGATCATTTTAGGGCATATATATTGTGCTCTTTTTTTTATAGATCGTTATAACGAATTGTAATGTGCTTAATGATAATTTATTAAATTCAAGCCCTCTCTTTCTCTCTTGTCTTTTTATCCCCAAATTTGATTACAATTTATATTGAATAATGTTCCATCACCAGAACAGTATTTTTTTAATCTTTTTATTTTTTTCTTTTATGTTTTTCTTTTCTATTTTTTTTCTTTTCCTTTTCCTTTTCTGTTTTTTTTCTTTTCCTTTTCCTTTTTTTTTCTTTTCTTCCTCCGCTTGCCATAGCCGAGGCCGGCGAAGGTCGCCGGCCTCAGGCGAGGCTGCCCTCGTCGGCGTCAGGCGAGGGTCGCCTTTACTTGGGCTGGGCGAGGCCAGCCTCGCCAGATCAGGCGAGGTCGGCCTTGCCCGACGCCGGTGAGGTCGAGCCTTGCCAGATCTGGCGAGGGTTCGACCTTGCCGGCCTCAGGAGAGGTCGCCTTTGCCAGTTGCCGGCGAGGTCAAGCCTCGCCAGATCTGGCGAGGGTTAGACCTCGCTGGCCTTACCAGATCTAGCGAGGGTTCGACCTCGCCGGCCTCGCCAGTTGCCGGCAAAGTTGAGCCCTCGCCCGACGCCGGCGAGGGCTGCCCTCGCTTGAGGCCGGCGGAGGAAGAAAAGAAGAAAAAAAGAAAGGGAAAAGGAAAAGAAAAAAAACATAAAAGAAAAACTATGAACCAGCCCGGAACCGGTTCCGAACCTGAACTGGAACCGGAACCGGCCGATTTCGATTCATACTTGGCCACGAACCAGAACCGGTCGGTAGCGAACCATGGCCATGACTACTTGCCCCCCTCAACCCGAAATCTCGTCTACTCAAACAAGTCTAGCGATCGTGTGTGGAGTGAGGCCAAGGCGGAGGACGAGGAGTCGTTGGGCAAATGCAACGACGAGGATGCGTCGTAGTCGTAGTGCTTTGTCACGTTCTGGCGCTCGAGCCGCCTCTTCGTCGACCCCCAATTAGTCCCGGACTCCATCGGCTTCGCTCTAGAGAAGAATTGAAGCATGTGGCAACCGCATAAGGCTTATGGTTTTGGGACCCTAAACCCGATCCAGACTGACCCGACCCAATCCTATTCTTGGGGTGTATACTGAAAAGGGTCTTGGGTTGGGTTGGGTCGGGTCGAGCGTGACCTTGTATATTTTGAGTCGAGTCAGGTATCATGAAAGCCCGACCCAACTCGACCCATTGACACCCCTACTTTTAGGCATGTAATAACTCATCAAAACAAGCTAGGTCATCATAATATTTCAACACAGCGCTACTAAGCCCTGCTCACACTTGCCATCAAATTCATCTAAAATTAACAAAATCAATTAATCAAGTCAAAAGTACTAAGTAAATCAATCTAACTTACCCCTAGAGTTTCCATTTACCTTTACTGAAACTTGAACAACTCAAAGCTTTAACCAACTTCAAGGTAAATAAGCAAGAACAAAGATTAACAACTTTCAATATCTTATAAACTAGTTTAAGAAAATGATAAAGTCCACCAAATCAACTTGTAATTCTTGAAAAAAAAGGTATTTTGTATCTTCAACAATACAAGTATGGAATTTGTGCTTTTAAATCAAAGGATCATAAAGTGAAAATAGAAGAGGAAAGTGAAAGGAGATCTCATTTTTTCTTTGTAAGAACAAGTTGGAGTTCTTTTGAAGCTTGAATACATAAGAAGATCTATTTATAGGCCAAGTGAGATATGAACAAGTAACCCAAGTTAAAAGAAATGATGACTTGATGTTAAAAAGTGATAGGTGGAGAATGCAAGAGGTGTGTTCTAGTTAGATAATCACAAGTGGCATAATTATATGGCTGCTTCCAATGATATGACCAGGGGGAATGAATCTTAGAAGACGAATGTTAAAGATAATAACGACATTGGGCTAGAATCACTGTGTGTAAAGAGAGGAGTGATGCTTAAATCCAAAAGATACAAATGACATTACAAGTGGCCAAATAAGAGGAGATATTTTGATTGAAAAAGAGAGAGCATCTTCTTTAGTCAAGTGTAATGAATGAGTCATCAAGAGTCTTAATTGGCTGAGGATTTGTTCAAGTAGAAAAGTGACAAGTAAGTATAATAATATGGTTCCAGAGTAGATATTTTGATTAGTTACAAGATATCTAGTAAATCGGTATGTAAACAAGTAAACCAGTTTCCGTTCCCAGCACTGACAAATCAAAAAAAATATTTTCAACTCACTAAAATTATCAGCGAACAATATTGGATTCTAGAAAATTTTCAATTAAGTAAATTTAAAACTTAAAGATCAACAAATATATAATTCAAATCATATTAGTCCATTTTTACAACTAATATGGCGATAAATCAATTACTATTACTTTATGTCAACATCTATCAATTTAAGTTTAATGCATTGGACATCGGACTCTAGGCGATTATTACCATGGAAAAATCATCCGTCGTAACTTCCAAACCTCACAAAATGAATGACACACTTGAGATTCCATATGAGCCATCCAAAACTCCAAACTAAACTTTATATCTTATATATATTATTATTGAACCTAGAAAGTTTTGGATGTCATATTAGTGATCGCATGAATTAGGTCCATATGGGTAATAACAAATCACTTGTTGATGTAGTGGTATACTATAAAAGGCAAAAGAACACTAGAAGTACCATAAGTTGTGTACGGAGGTCACTTTGGTGCCATAACTTTTTTTTGGATCACTTTGATGTCAATTTTTTTGAAAAATGATCAATTTAGTGCCAACTCCGATTTGCTTGCCGAAAATCCAACATGGCGTTGACATGGCTCGCTGAAGAGTTCTAGTCAGTATTAAAAACAAAAAACGATGCCGTTTAGTCCGCTGACGTGTACTTTTTTAGAAAAATAAAATTTAAATTATATTAAAATAATTAAAAAACCACAAAAAATCCTAAACTATGATACTTGTGACAATTTACCCTGAACTTTTTTTTTACATAAAAAGCCTCAAACTATGCCATTTGTGACAAGTTTACTATGAACTTTTTTTTTGTGATACTAAAAATCCCAAATTATACTTATTCTCATAACACTTTAACCGAAGGGTATTTTCATCTTTTTTCTATTTTTTTTCTTTCTTCCCAGGCGAGGGCAACCCTCGCTGGCATTGAGTGAGACTGCCCTCGCTGATGTCGGGCGAGGGCGACCTTCGCCTGACGTCGGGCGAGGGCAACCTTCGCCCGACGTCGACAAGGGCGGCCCTAGCCCGACATCAACGAGGGTCGACCTCGCTTGACTCAGGTGAGGGCTTCCCTCGCCCAATGCCAGCAAGGTTTGCCCATGCCAGATCCGACGAAGGTAGCTCTCGCTTGAGTCGAGCGAGGGCTTCTCTTGCCCGATGCCGGCGAGGTTCGCTCTCCCTAGATTGGGCGAGGGCCGCCCTCCCCGGCATCGAGCGAGGGCAACCCTCACCTGAGTTGGGCAACGAAAGCCCTTGCCCAGCCGGCGGTGGTAGGGCGGCGACAAGCCCTTGCCTGCTGCTACTTCCCCTTTTTTTCTTTTTCTTTTCCTTTTTTGAATATAATTTAAATTTAATTTTTTTAAAAAAGCCACCTAATTTCCATGTGTACAAGGCAGACCATTTTTTTTAATATAAATGCCAAGTCACCATTTTTTAAAAATGTAAATGCTAGGTCAATTTTTGGCCGGAGTCATTAAAGTGATCTATTTTTCTCCAACTTGGCACCAAAGTGATAAAAAAAAAAGTTATGGCACCAAAGTGACCTCTGTACACAACTTATGGCACTTCTGGTGTCCTTTTATCTACTATAAAAGATTATTGCCATTCCTAAGGTGAGAATAGTGCAAAATTACAATGAAAGAGAAGTTGAGTTAAGCTCTTAGTGAATTTCATATCCATTATTGCTTGTGTATTAAATTGCAGTATACTCTTGATGAATCACCTATAAAAATGTGTAGTGAAGCTGCTCCTATGATAATTTTGCAAAATCTCGCAAAATCTCTAGAGCATCTATAAATAAACGAGGTAGGCACTTGACCTATTAGCGCCAATCTATGTCGAACAACAAACATTGTAATTTGCAAAGGGAAAATTCTTGATTCATAGAAGTTTCAAACTTCACAATTAATTATGTGAATTATATTTCATTCTTTTTAGATCCGGCTCATAGCCCAAAAAACACTAGTTTCAATGCCTTGCATTCAATTGAGTTTAACCTAGCATGATTCTTTTGCTTTTTTCAAAACCTTTTCATGTGGGGGATTGTTGAATATTTTGAAAATTTTAAAGTCATTATTTTATAACGGCTTTGATAGCAGTTATGACAACCATGAAAGCCATTATCATATAGCGATTTTGATAGCCATCAATTTGATGATTGTTAATTGTTTTGTAACAATTTTGACAGCCATCAATTTGTGAAAATAGGGTGATTTTGATGGCTACGAAAATGGTATGCCCAGGATCACCATAATTAGAAAACGAAACACATTAATGGAGAAATTATCGGTTCGCGTACCTAGTTTGGAATCCATCGAACTTAACGTGGAATTTGCGATGGTTTCCGAACACAAACTCAAGTACTTCTCTCCTATACCCTTCGTTAGAATACTGGCCTAATGAGATTGCCACTCACGAGAAAAAAGTTCTCTCTAGATCCATATGTGAGTCAAATTGTGCATCATCCGGTTAGGGGAGGGATTTGAGCGCTATTTATAGAGTTTTCGACCATGGGCACTCTCATTACGGGCCGGGCCGTATTTGGCCCACACTAGGCAATCCCATATTAGACTTATTAAGAACTCATATATCTTATTTTTATTAGACCAAAGTAATTCGGTTAATTTCAATTAATGAAGCCCATATTAGGAAATTCTTACATTCTCTCACTTGGGCGATATTAATTGAAACAGAACTGTGTGCACACTTTATATTGATCTAGAGATTATTCTTAATAGTCAATCTGATCACATAAAGTCTCGAATACTGAATCATGGCGGTAACTGCATGTACTCATGCAGAGCCTTTCATGGTCACGAGTACTTTCAACTTTACTGATATGGATTTAATATGGTAGTGTGTCAAATGGATAATACCTCATAATGAGTGATACATCATGTGTTGTCCATTTTGTTAGTCTAAATTCTCTCTCCTTAAGTGTCACAAAACCTAGATTATCACCAGAGAATATCCTTCATGGTTCCAACAAACCTTCATATATCTTACCTTGATAGTTAATTGTACTTTATGTGTAACAAGACATATCGTTAAGGCTAATACCAAGAATACCCCATAGCCTGTACTCAAGGTTTACACAATGCCTCGAGATTTTCATCAAATATGTGTACTCAACTTGATAAATCTACATTCACAAATATCTTATTGAATGTAAAAGAGTTTATACATATTCAAATATTACAAAATGTAACGAAATCAGATACAAACGTTATAAGAGTAACATAAAACTAAATAGATCCTACTAATTAATAGTATCTCATGATACTCTTAAGCCCATGTTCATGACATGTCAATCAAATATACAAAGGTGAAGGCCTTTAGTTAGTGGATCTGTGATCATATCATCTATTGAAATGTGCTCTACTGCAATGTCACCATTCTGAACTTTTTGCTTTATAGTCAGGTACTTGACCTCCATATACTTAGACCCCTTGAGACCTCTATTATTGTTAACAAACAACACTACAGAGTTATTGTCACAATACAACCGTATAGGCCTATCCACAAAATCAAATACGGTCAACTCCTTAATGAAGTTCCGGAGCCAAATTGCCTGAGTAACAGCCGAAAAGCATGCTACAAACTCCGCTTGCATGGTAAAGGATGTCATTGATTTTTGTTTGTCACTTTTCCATGATATTGCACTTCCTGCTAACTTAAAGATGTAACATGTTGTCGACTTTGTTTTATCCTAACAGCCAGCAAAATCTGAATCCGAATACCCAACTAGCTGTAGGTCCTCAACATGTTTGTAAATCAACATATAACCTTTTGTCCTTTTTAAGTACCTCAAAACCTTATTGGCAGCAACTCAATGATCGTGTCCTGGATTTGACATATATCTGTTTAGAAGTCCTGTTGTAAAATCAATATCTGGTCTAGTATATACTTGAGCATACATGATACTCACAAGTACACTAGCATAAGGTACATTCTTCATTTGGACTCTCTCAAAATCTAAATGAGGACATTGTGATAGACTCAACTTATCACCCTTACTGACAGGAGCAATTCCTAGCTTGCATTATTGCATGTTGAATCTTTCTAAGATATGATCAACATATGCCCTTTGAGATAAACACAATAGTCGCGCGAGAACGATTCCTATGAATCTCAATGCCCAGGACAAAAGACGCCTCACCAAGGTCCTTCATATCAAAGTTCTTTGACAACATCTACTTTGTCTCATGCAATAAACCAAGGACATTGCTTGCAAGCAGGATATCATCTACATAGAGTATAAGAAAAATGAATTTCCTCCAACTGACCTTGTAGTATATACATTGATCTACTTTGTTCTCAACAAAATCAAATGAAGTGACAACACTATGAAACTTCAAGTACTATTGTCTAGAAGCTTGCTTGAGACCATAAATAGACCTTTTCAGTCTACATACAAGCGTACCTGAATCAGTTTTAACATCCATATGGTGTAACTCCATATTAAAATGAGCTATCAATGCCATGATCACTATGAAAGAATCTTTAGAAAAGACCGGAGAAAAAATTGCTTCATAGTCTACTCCTTCTCTCTGAGTGAAACCCTTGGCTATCAGTCTGGCTTTAAACTTCTCAATCTTTCCTTTAGAGTCTCTTTTAGTCTTATACACCCATTTGTAGCCAATAGGTCTATGACCTTCAAGTAATTCAACAAGTTCCCAAACTCCATTATGCTTCATAGACTGCATTTCATCTCTCATTGCATCCAACCACACTTCTGACTGAGGACAAGAAACAGCTTCCGTATAAGTCACTGGATCAACCACATAATCGATATCGTAGTCTTGCTCTCCTATATATACTAAATAGTCCGGTGGTATAGCTAAGCGTCTCTCCCTAATTGATCTCCTTACTGGAGCAGCAATAACCTCATCTTGCACCTGAGAGCTATGAGAAACTTTATTAGAAGCTGTCTCGATAATAGGATCCTGAGCCTCAACAGATTCAGTCTATGGTGTGGGAGTTTCCACAATTATCTGTATGGGAAGAGATAAAGATACAATATTATCCACTGAACTATTATCCTCAATAGTCTGTGAGCAACTACTTTCTTTGGCCGTATCAAACTCCATAAACTTGGCTGTATGCATTCGACAATTCTTGTGCCTCCATTGGGATTATAAAACTGATATCCCTTCGAATGATCCGGGTAAGATACAAAGTAATACCGAGTGATTCTAGAGTCTAACTTACTTAATGTTAGATTATATAACTTCACTTCTGCAAGATATCCCTAAACCTTAAGATGGTTTAAGCTAGGCTTATGTCCAGTCCATAACTCTAAAGGAGTCAATGGAACAGCTTTAGTAGGTACAAGATTCAGAATGTACAAAAATATTTTCAAAGCTTCACCCCATAGAAAACCAAGTAAATTTGTTTTACTAATCATACTCCTCACCATTTCTATAAAGGTGCGATTGCGCCTTTCGGCTACACCATTTTGCTCAGGACTCCCAAGCATAGTAAATTGAGCCACTATCCCAAAATCCTCTAAATATTTGGCAAATGGCCCATTAAGTTGTCCGACATCGCCATGCTTGCCATAATACTTTCTACCTCGGTCAGATCTAACAACCTTTATGACATTTCCCAATTGTTTCTCGACTTGAGTTCGAAAAATCTTGAACTTGTCAAGAGACTTAAACTTTTCTTTAATCAAGTATAGATAGCCATATCGAGAATAGTCATCAAAAAATGTGATAAAATAAAAATTTCTACACAAGGATGCCGTATAGGGTCCACTTATGTCAATGTGAATGACCTCTAATAGGTCAGAACTTTGAACTGTAGTTTTCTTCCTTATATTGGTCATTTTACCTCTACAATAGTCTACGCATGTCTTTAGGTCATTTTTAAGAGCAGGCAGGATGTTAGTCTTTATCAGCCTTTCTACTTTATCTTTAGAGATATGACCAAGCCGTTTATGCCACAATGCATAAGACTGTTCTTTAGGTAGTGATCTCTTGGAAACAACCTTTTCAGCTGTGTAAGCAACGTATATATCATTGGGAGACAAACACAATCGGTACAATCCGTTAGACATATAACAGTACCCAACCTTATTTGAATTAAGAAACAAAAAAATAACATTATTCTTGATTTCAAAAGAGTAATCATACATGTCCAAACACGATACAGAAACTAAGTTTCGTCTAAAAGAAGGCACATAAAAAGTGTCTTTCAACATTAATCTAAAACCTGAATCTAGAATTAATATAGCATTTCCCACAAACACAACATCGGCTTTATTGTTGTTTCCTACAGTGAGTCTTAACTCATCCTGATTTGGCTTCCTCCGGTTTTATGAATCCCTGTATGGTAAATGCAACATGATTAGTTGCACCATTATCGAGCCACCAAGAACTGGATGGTGCTTCTGATAGGTTGGATTCACAAACAAGTACCAAAGAATCATTACCTGTAGGCCATGTTTGGACAACCAAGCTTTAAACTTTTCGCAGTCCTTCTTTATATGACCTTTCTTCTTACAAAAGAAGCAGCGGTCACCATCCCTTTTGAAGGATATTTTCTTTAGACCCATATTGTCATATTGACCGGTAGTATCATGAATACCTTTATGAGTATGATTTCTGGACTTCTTATCCTTCCTTTTGTTGGAACCAGAAACATGTAATGCTAGATGCCTTTTTTCTTTCTTAAGTTTCTCTTCCTTTGCCACTACCCTTGCTATCAAGTCATTAACTGACCAAGTCTCATCTTGAAAATTGTACTTTATCTTTATAATCCCAAAATCAGGTGGAAGGGTGTTTAGGGCTTGATGTACAATGCAAGCATCAGGAATGGAAACATTAAGAGCTTGAAGTTTTATCTTTAGGTCTACCATCCTAAGGACATAATCTCTAACCCCAGCAGTACCATCATATTTCTTATTGAAGAGCTTTTGAAGAAGTATACCAACCTCAGCATTAGATAAAATACGGTTTCTAGCCTCTAAGGTTGCCATCATTTCCTTCGTAGTACAGTCAGTTGGCAAATCACTTTCCAAGTGTTCTTGAATGGATTTCTTCATTGTCAATAGGCAAATTCCATTGCTCTTTTTCCAGGTAGCATAGTCTGTTTTCTCAGCTTCAGTAATGGTGGCCGTGATATTTGCTGGCTTATCCTTTGTAATAGCAATGTAAACATCCGCTAGCTCCATTCCAAATAGAAAATTCTCTTTTCATTTCTTAAAATTGAACCCAGTAAGAACCTCAATGGAAATGGAATTGTCGTTTACAGAAAAGGTGACTAAAAAACAAACAAACAATATAATTAGTATCATGTGAATACTTATCCAGAGAGTTACATACAACATCACATAATCACTTTTGAGCAGAAAATATGATATGCAGTTGTACACTATCTACATGACAGCGACCATGAGAACATATTTCAATCTTTCGTGAAATCACCACCTATGAGTATATGAACCACCAAGATCAGTCATTTCTCAAGCACATGCTATACATGTACCCCTTCATGAACCAGTACGAGATCACCTCCTTTGGGAGTATAATTACGCAATAGAACATGAGACATTCCATCACAATATGAGATTGATATCTCTCAAATCCAGTCAAGTGTGCCACTTTGGCGGTCACTATCCAACTGAATCTTTGAAAATCTCTCATACTAGGGATATAAGCTTTATGTATCACATTCACTATATACATGTAATGCTAGACGTAAAGACATGGGCGTATGTCTTTGAAATTACATGTCATGCTAATTATATTATTCCATTCATTGATAGACAATGAATTACACTCTACATAGTCCTTATATGGTGATATACATGTGAGCTACCATATGTATTTCCAAAACCATAGAGAAATACAAGAAAATATGCAAAAATACCCTAAAAATATGCGTATATAGGGTTCTATACATATTTTCACATTTGTAAAAGCTTCAAACATGTAAAATAAATACATCACAATATAGAGAATCTCGATACGAGCGCATCAGTACCAAGAACGTCCAAAACGGACGTTGGACGTGCCCTCACGCGCCGCTAGAAGGCACGACGTGTGAGCACGTGTTCAGCCGGTCAAACCGGTCTGAACAACCAGTCCGACCGGTTAACCGATCGGGTCAACAATCGAGTTTGGTCAACAGTTGGGTTGGGTTAGGATTCGGGTCGACCTAAATCCGCGCCCTCGCTGTCGTTAGCCTATGGTTACCAGTGAAAAACGCCCCGGTTCGGCACGACCGCGCATGGCCGTCATGTGCTGCCACGCCCACAGCACTTGTCGGCGCATGAGGGCGTGTACGACCTCTTCCGGCGATGTGCTACCCGTCAATTTTCTTGTCTCGATGAGTAGATTTTGAATATGTAATAAAATTTTACATTCATCCGACAAAAAATTTCGAAAATGGGTAAAAACCTCTCGAACATAACGAAAACAGTCCTAATTTGCATGTTTCGGTTCTAATCTACGGCAGGCTTTGATACCACATGATAGCCATGAAAATGGCACGCCCAGGATCACCATAATCAAAAAACGAAACGCGTTAATGGAGAAATTATCGGTTCGCATACCTAGTTTGAAATCCATCGAACTTGACGTAGAATTTGCGACGGTTTCCGAACACGAACTCAAGTGCTTCTCCCCTATACCCTTCATTAGAACATTGGCCTAATGAGATTGCCACTCACGAGAAGAAAGTTCTCTCTACATCCGTATGTGAGTCAAATTGTGGATCATCCGGTTAGGAGAGGGATTTGAGCGCTATTTATAGAGTTTTTGACCACGGGCCCTCTCATTACGGGTTGGGCTGTACTCGGCTCACACTAGCCAGTCCCATATTAGACTTATTAAGAACTCATATATCTTACCTTTATTATACCAAATTAATTGAGTTAATTTCAATTAATGAAGCCCACATTAGAAAATTCTTACAGATTTTTGAACTTGTGGAATAACAGATGATGCAAGAATTGATGAAAGACAAACGACTCTCTCTTTCATTTGCTTATAAATAGAACTCCAAACCACAATAAAAAGTTACACCTCAATAAGAAAATTCTCTATTCTCCTTCCATTTCTTTCCTTTCTTTGTTGGTTTTTTAATTGTTATAATTTTTGAGAAATTTTCCAATTTTTATTAAGTTTTTTAAATTTCTAAAAAATTTTGAATTTTCTAAAATTTTTATTGAATTTTCGAATTTTTTATGAATTTATGAATTTTCTTTTTTTCACTATTTTTCTAGAATTTTTTTAGGATTTTTATTTGATTTCCTAATTTCTAATTTATTTATTTATTTTTTAAAATTTTCCTGCCGAGGGTTGAATCAGATCAGAACGGCCGGCACCAGTGCTAGCTAGCACCTCGGCGGGCACAGTGCCAAAACGGCGCCGTTTTCCTTCTTTTTCATTGCGGTATTTTGTCGAACAGTTGGTAGACATGATATCTTGTTTTGGATTATCAAGGTTGTGACTTCGAATCGAATTCTAACAAGCATCCGGCGATCTTCTGTTCATGTTTTTAGGTTTTGTATTGAGTCCGGAAAAAACCGAACCCAAAAACACCAAATCAGAATTGGGCTATTCAACTTTTCTAAGATTTAAACTACTATTCTAATCCCCTTAGCCATCTAAATCGCTCAAAATGAACATAAAATTATCAAACAAGGCAAGAATTGACTAACTTGAGTGGCCTAGGGCCACGGGAAGTACTCCGGCAAGGGTCCCCAAACTCCGGTGAGGGTTAACAATAGCGATCGACTCGATTTTATGCATATTCAACCATTCCAAATGCAAACAAGCAACGAAAATGTGATCTAAACATCTAGAATCTCAAAATCAAAGAGAAAACTGCATAATCAACAAGATTGAACTCAATCATGTCCTCTGGAATTCTAGAAAACCGTGATGAGTATCGAACTTTACCTGCTTCGTTCAGGATCGAAACATTGTCCCTGGGCTAATCTATGGTTGTGGAACTCTTCCTTGGCATTTGTACTATGAGCTAATGGTCTTAGACTCGCCAAAGGAATTCTGGACGCGCTGGCTGAGCTCGACTCTCAGGTGCTAGCGACCAAGTTTGTATCGATCGTTTCAGGTGAGGAAGCTTATCGTTTAGGCCAATTCGTTGAGGCTTTTCCAGTTGGAAAAGCGCCGATCACTCGATCTTAGGAGCCTCGACTCACTCTCTTTCTAGGAATCTCTCTTTCTCTCTCTATCTCTCTCCCTCTTCTCTCAGGTTTTTTTTCGAGCAGGTTCTATGCATTTGAATGTTTCTTTAGCTTTTTATCACCTGATTTTTCCGCCTAAAGATGGTTATCACCGACTTGGGGTTGGTTGGATCGAATCTCTAATGCCAGCTGGAGATTTTTTAGCTAGAATTGGAGTTTAAAACATGCTCAATAGGTTGGATTAAGTCGGCAAAGAGGCAGGCACGAGCTGATTTTTCTGGGTTTCGTATGCTTCGGGCAAGTCGAGTGTAG
Organism: Syzygium syzygioides; assembly: GCA_031216285.1. Taxonomy (NCBI): domain Eukaryota; kingdom Viridiplantae; phylum Streptophyta; class Magnoliopsida; order Myrtales; family Myrtaceae; genus Syzygium; species Syzygium syzygioides. The sequence continues at coordinate 25,146,465 of CM062244.1, read as the reverse complement.
AAGGAGACCGACCAGGGTCGGGTCGGGTGGACTCGTTCGACCCAGCAGGCTCGAGTTGGTCTAAATTTGCAAATTAAGCCTGATGTTGGCTCAATTTTTCAGATTTAACCTCAAAATTGAATTCCTTGGCACATTTTGCATCAAAACATGAGATTTTCCCTAATTTTTGTCACAATCAAACCAAATATTCCCAAATTTTAAAATCCAGGTCACTAGGGTTCTATTCAATCCGATACCTAACTGACTTGATTGAGCAAAATTGATACCGAATTTGGATTACCCATGACTAATTAACCCTAGAAATAATGGTAACAAGGTTCAACAATTTCAAATTGATCATGAACCCCAATTAGGGATATAAATCCTAATTTTCAATTGAATTTTGGGACTTTTTAATTTCTTCATAAAATTATGAAATTGGACTAACCATTATGCAATTCAGGTCCCAGAATCATTTGTTGTGAAGACATTACGATTGAAAAATGGCTAGAAATGAATTAATTCAATTTTTAATTCAATTTGGGCTTGTTTTTATCCAACTTTGGGAAAAACACGTTCCCAATTGAAATTTTCTAAAATTAACACTGTATTAATTAAATTGGATTTAAAAGAAGACTAATGACTATTTTTATGGAATTTTTATACTCTATTTACTATTTTTCTTGATTTTCACACTTATTTTGACACAAAGAAATTAAAGAAAAATTCAGAAATTTTTTTTAAAATATTATTTTTGGTTTAGAAATAGGTTCCTAAGGTTGGCCAAGGTTCCTAATCCTAATTTTGTGATTTTTGGAAAATTTTTTAAAATGATCTAAAAATCATATGCCGATAGCTATTCCTCTTTGAGATTGAGCTCGTTAGAAGTTGATCTCAAAGACAATGTGGCACTTGAGTTTTTAATAGACTCTACAGACAAAAGAAATGGAAATTTCATAACAATTGATTAGGAATCTTGCTTGAAATTCATGATCCAACCCAAATTTTCCTCTTTTGAATGCATCTGAGCGGTTCATAATGATTAAGGGATAAAGAAACTTATCTGTTTGCGAGCAGTTTCCTTGTTGATTGTCTCCAAAGTGTGAATTAATGGTAGTGATGATAATGATTATGATGAATTGATTTATGATCTCATGGTTTAAGGATATATCCAAGAACCATGAGTGGCTGAGGCTCATTGCTTGAGGACTTAATGATTTGCTTAGTGGCTTCTCGCCAGTAGGATTTTGGATTTGCCTAGTAGTTCCTCATTAGTAGGGCTTAAAATTTTCCTAGTGACTCCTCGTCAGTAGAACTTGAATTTGCCTAATGGCTCATCACCAGTAGGACTTGGGATTTGCCTAGTGGTTCCTCACCAATAGGACTTAGGATTTTCCTAGTGGTTCCTCACCAGTAGAACTTAAGATTTGCCTAGTAACTCTTCGTCAGTAAGACTTGTATTTGTCTAGTGGCTCCTCGCTAGTAGGACTTAATATTTTTTTAGTGGCTTCTCATCAGTAGGACTTGGATTTGCCTAGCGGCTCCTCGCCAATAGGACTTAGGATTTGCCTAGTGGTTCCTCACCAGTAGAACTTAAGATTTGCATAGTAACTCTTCGTCAGTAAGACTTGTATTTGTCTAGTGGCTCCTCGCTAGTAGAACTTAATATTTGCCTAGTGGCTCTTCATCAGTAGGACTTGGATTTGCCTAGCGGCTCCTCGCCAATAGGACTTTATATGATTTTTAGTTAACCAAAAACTATTTGAAATGTGATTTTAAGTTTACCACAAACTACTTGAAATTTTGGTTTAAAGTTGACCAAAAACTATTTAAAATATGGTTTTAAGTTTACCACAAACTACTTGAAAACTTGGTTGAGAGTTGACCAAAAACTATTTGAAACGTGGTTTTAAATTTACCACAAACTGTTGAAAATTTTGGTTTTAAGTTGACCAAAAACTATATGAAACGTGATTTTAAGTTTACCACAAACTACTCAAAAAATTGGTTTAAAGTTAACAAAAAACTATTTGAAACGTTGATTTGGAAACATGCCTTCTTTGTGCCAACGCATTCAAGCGATCAAATTTCCTTTCTAAGAAAGCATGTGAACAAATTGCTTGCAATCTTTTGAGAAATGCTTGAAATAATCATTTAAAAGACCTTCATTAGAAAGGATTTATCTCAATCTATGAACCTGGTTTTTTTTTTGCTAATTGAAATGGGAATCATCTTGAGGTCCTCAATTCATCTCTCTTAACCAATCCTTAGGTACTTGAAGATGTTCGCAATGTATACAATTTGATTGATCCGATAAGGTCTTTCAAAGGATTGTAATGTAGACTTGGTTAATGGCTATTCAAAGGATTGACATTTTGAGGCCAAGAAAAGAATTTCATCATATTTTTTTCGACTCACTTCGGGTCTACAAGTTAAGAACCTCGAGGACAAGACAAGGCATCATTGCATACACTCCTTTGAGTGATGACTTCTTGTCATAAAATCATGTTTTCACTCTCAACATCCCAATCTGAAGAGTCTTTGGAGAGAGATTGTAATATTGGTATTGGGTAGGCTCAAAAGGCACATTTATTTTTGCATTCAGGGCTTTTGTGAAATTGGTGATCTTCTTGGCATCACCACCCCTTTTCCTCTTGTCTGCTATGATCTTTTCTCTTTCATGACCACAAGAGTCCTCTAAACTATCATCATGATTTTTTTTCTTTTCTCTTTTTATCGTGCTACTTGTTGTGATCTTTGATCATTTTGAGCTTTCTTTCCAAGTCTCCTTTTCTTTTATTCATTTTCTTGGGCATTTGGCCTTGCTTTTACCAGGTACACTACTTTTTCATGCCCCTTGTTTTTTTGTATTTTCTAAATCTTTTGGCTTTTGACCTTTTGAGTTCTAAAGACTCTGTGTCATGCCTTTTGTTTCTTATTTATCTAAAGTGAAGCAAATGCTCATGCTCCGGTGTAAAGAGATGGTCACCAATTTAGGATTTTGAAATAAATATTCAAGCTCAATCGAGCTTTGCAAAAAGGTAATGTGTTTAGGGGTAAGAAAAGAAATGCTCTTCTTCTTCTTGAGATGTTGCGAGCTTTCATATGACTTTATATGAAGTTTTTACAAATAGATTGATGCAAGTGTACGCAATAAAATCTTTCTTGATTCTTTTATCTATAAATGTCAACCACAAATCTCCTAGTTTGCCCTAATGTGGGGTTATTCTTAACAGGGTTGTTTTAAAAAACTTCTCCACTGTTTCAAGCTCAAATTTAGTTTGCAAGGAATAATCATGTGTTTGAGATAGTGAAACGATTGCCTTTCATAATTTCGATCTGTGTAATCATTGCGAACATCCCCCATCTTCTTTGGATAAGGTTTTTCTCACTTTTAGCGCTCATTCTTTCCATTCCACTCGAGTGTATAAGGGACGTGTTTGGACATGGCTTACCTTTCATTATTTGAAGATCTTTTCATTTGGTTTCATCCAAACATTTTCTTTGAAATCTTCCAAAGCTTTTTGTCAAATCATCTTTTTCAAGGAATTTTGATGCATAGTGCATGCTCAAAGAATGCATGTTTCAAAACTTTTTTTGGTTGAAACTCTTTGAGATGATCTTTGAAACAAATTGTTTTGTTTTCTTTAGCTTTCACGTCAACCCACTTGGGGAAAAAGAAGTTCAATCTTTCCACAAAGGTAAACTCTTTAAAACCCAAACTATTTTGTTTTTTTGTTCAAATACCCGATCGTTTTGATGAAATTCCTTTTTGACTTGATGAAGGTCCTGTAAAATTAGGAATCAAGTGTTAAAATTCATTTGAGCAATTATTAACAATAATTGGAACGATTACCGCCAATTCTCTTGTATGTTTCCACTTTGATTCCACTTGGATTTTCTTTTCATTGCTTCCTATCTTTGAGCTCCCTGGGGATAACAAAAAGGAAGAACATATTAAAAGATGACATCAAGGAAAGTAAATTGGGAACGATACTTTCCTTTATCTTTTATCAACTCTGTTGGGGATTTTGGAGATCATTGATCATCTTAAACTCCTTTTACTTTATTCTGCAAAAATAACAAACATGTTTATGAAATGCATGATATGCACATGTTCTGGAGTGACCCAAATCATTTTATTTCATGGAAAGAATATCTTGACATCATCTGCATTTACAGGATGGGCCAATTTTATTCCAACCATATCTACAAGAATTAATGCTCCTCCACGAAGAACTTTCTTGACAACATATGAACCTTTAGGATTTGGAAAGAATTTCCCACGGGAATCTGAATTATTGAGAATGACTTTCTTTACCACCAAATCTTCTACCTTAAAATGCCTTGGTTTTACTTTTCGATTAAAGGATTTTACAACTCTGTTCTGATAGGCTTGTCCATGACATATAGCCTTCAACCTCTTTTCATCGATCATATTGAGTTGTTCATATTTATGTTGAATCCTTTCAGCTTTTGAAAGCTTCAATTGAGATAAAATCCTTAATGAAGAAATTTCCACTTCAATGGGTAATACCGCTTCCATCCCATAAATCATGGAAAATGGAGTTACCTTAGTTGATGTTCAAATTGAAGTTTAGTATGCCATTAGAGCATATGGCAGCCTTTCATGCTAGTCACGATAATTTTCAGCTATCTTGGACAATATCTTCTTAATGTTCTTGTTTGTTGCTTCCACTGTTCCATTCATTTATGGACGATATGGGGATGAGTTCAAATGTTGAGCGTGGAAATGTTCAAGCAAACCATCCACAATCTTGTTATTTCGATTTTAGTCATTATTAGTAATGATTACTTCTAAAACCCCATATCTTGCAATGATGTCTCACCTAATAAATTTTACGACATTCTTGGCTGTGACATTTGTATAAGAATTTGCTTTATTTTACTTGGTGAAATAATCAATTGCCACTAAGATGAAGCAATGCCCATTCGAGGCCTTAGGGTTGATTGGGCCAATCATATCGATACCCTACATCGAGAATGGCCATGGCTTTGACATTTGGTGCAGCTCATTCGGCAGTGCATTAATTCTGTCTCTATAAACTTAACATTGATGACAACATCTCTCATGTGTGGATGTAATCTGTCACACCCCGAACACTTATGGCACGGAGCATCCCTTCTGTGGTCGAATTAGTGCGACATCCCAAGACTCGTTATCGACCCAAAACCCCGAATCAGAGAATATACATACGCGGAAATGATCATACACCCGTACGCAAATAAACATGACCAAGATAGCAACGGAAGATATACATGACAAACGCAACAACATACTTCTAAACACATGCTTATATTTATCAAGAGGATTTACAACAGTCATTAGAAATATAAGTATACAAAGGCCAAAATGGGTCAGCAAGCCACCGTCATCAGAAAGGAATACGTGGCTTGGGGCGGTTAGGTGATATATCCAAAAAGGGCTTCCTTCCAAAAAGTGTCGGCTCTAAACACTAGCTATGCTCTAAGCTAATACCTAGGTGGTGTCCAATCCGAGTCGGATCTAGAAGACTTGGTTGAATCATCGGACGACTCGACCTCGGAATCCATAGACTCGGGCTCAGACTCAACCTCCAACGGCTCCTCCTCGGGATCATCCTCGGGCTCTAGCACCTCTTCAGGGTCCTCCTCATGCTCTGGCTCCAACTCCATCGACTCCGGATCAAGATCGGACTCCTACTCCATAGGCTTCTCCTCCTCCTCGTCATGCTCAGAATCCATATCGGACTCTATGATAATGGGCCGGGGGTTAGAATCCACCTCGAACGCTGAATCGAGGCTCACTACCTCCCCATCAATTGTATGCGGGTCTCATCGACCTAACCCATCAAACGGGAAGTCAAAAGTCCTCAGGGACCCATGAAAGCCGGACTAGTCCCGAAAGTGCCAACTAAAGTAAAGATGGGCCTTGAGTTGTGGCCTGCCCTTGTCAACCCATACGATGGTGTAAAATCTAATATAAGCCTCCTTGTTCCGACCAAGGTACTCGATCACCGAATGCTCTATATGGTTCGAGATCCCAAAACGTAGCGGTACACTGGCCACCCTCAAAGTTGGGGTTTGAAATATTAGGGGTTACAACAGTGAGAACGAATTTCAGTAAGTAGGCCCCCTAAACCTAACCTAGGCTAACATGCACCTCCAAAAAAGTAACTATTCAAACATACAATCAAGTAATCAAACGACTTAGACCCTCGGGCCCAAATCAAGCGTATAATCTACCCTGCATGTTAGACACATAATAATCATACAAAAGCCAATCATGGTATATACGCATTATCACTTGGCCACGCACACTTGTTAATCACATACTTGCACCCATTAATGCACAATTTGCACACATGCCAATTTCCAATTGATCTCTGACCCACGTTAAACGTATCAGGTCCATCATTGCTCGAGACTCTCGTAACACTCCTCAAATCCATGACACAACTCGCGTGAACGACACCTCAGGTTGGCCATCATCTGGTAAACAGGGCATCATCCTGTGTTAAAGGCCTTAAGACGGGTTCAATACCCCGCGTTAAACGCCTCAGGGCTTATGTGACCACACGTACACACTTCACCAATTATTATCTAAACCCTGCGTAAACCACACTTTATGGCACTTTAAGTGATCACATGCTCAATGACATTCATGCAAACTCACATGATTTACACATTATGCCGTCACTCAACATTCACAAAATCATGGCCATATCATTTGGTAAACTGGGACATCAATTGAATCCACATTATTTACTCAACTCACATATAGCATGCTCAATTCGCTATGCAAGATAATTCAGCCACGGTCCACCATTTGGCGCGTAAAAATCATACTATTAAGTCATTGAAAGCACACATGCCTATAGCCCACAATGTCCCTCATTCCTCAGCCATATCAAGCACCCACTACAACATCACATAATTAATTTCAAACCATGCATAGATCAGCCATTTCATGGTCCAACCCTAGCACACACAGCAATTCACATTTAAACCCTAAGCTAACAACTTATTGTTCAATCAAGCCGATACTTTTGAATCATAAAGCAGCCCGCTATATGCCTCTAATTCACTTTTAAAATAGCACATTAGGCTACCAAAATCACCTCACCATCAGCCCTAATCACCAGCCATTAAACAATCCCTAAATCTCCCTAAATAACCACTAAACTTGCCTAAAAATGCACAAAAGTCTAATTAGGGTTTGGGGTTTCCACTCACCCAAGTCCTAAGCTCTAAGGGACTAAACTAGAGCGAGCAAAAGGGTTGAATAGCCGTTGGTTCATGCCAGACCAACAGGGACTTCAACGGCTCCCACGGATGGCGAACGGCGGTGGCGACAGGGCTGATGGCTTGCAGCCGAGCAAGACGGTGAAGGAGGGTGACGGTATGGTGGTGTGTCATGGAAAAGGAGAGGGGAAGGGTGAGACTGGCGGTGATGCTGGTGCGTGAGGTAGTCACGGGGCCGGCGGTGGCGAGTGGCTTCGATGGGGGTAGCACGGCTGCGGCTGGTGGGTTGCTCCGGCGGGCTGGCTTCACGAGAGTGAGGAGGAGAATAGAGAGAGTGGAGAGAGTAAAAGGGGGGTTGTCTCGGCCGAATGGGGGAAATGAGAGAAGAGGGAGAGAGAGAGAGTTTTATCAAAACTATGAGTGGGGTTAGGTGAACTACTCCACTAGCAAAGACAAGTCTACCCACTCCACTAACACTCTAATCTAAGGGCTAAGATTCAAAGGCTAAAGATGTTATCTAAAAACCAAAGGCTAGGACTTCTTGAACAAAATATCTAAGGGTATATATGGGAATAAGCAAAAGTGACTGGGGCCTAAGTGTCCATTAATTTCGGCCACACTTGGGGCTGAATAAGTCCATATTAACCTCCAAAATTTCGGAATTAAGGCACAGGGTTCAAGGGCAAAATGGTAATTTTTCATTCCTAGTCTAAAATTCAATTTTTTTACCAAACCGATCCCAAATATGCTTAGCCACACTAATACAACATCATCCTTGAAAATTAGTCGTACACGTCCGTGAAATTCAACACTCAAGTCCGGATTTAACTTAATGATCAATTTCGCTTAATTGCGATTTTAGTGTCTCTTACTGACGGGTGACTTTTTAGGGGTTACACGTATCGACCTAGGGTTACTCAAGCTATGGTGGCCTTGATTACCAAGAAAACATGAGGGTCCATCACTAGTTCCGGAGGTCGCGATTATTTGGAATAAGTTTTGGATCGTTCGTCACGTACACAATCGGTCATGCGGAATCACCCGCGATCTGATCGTACGTCGTTGGCAAATCGGTCCGCAATCCTTCGTTGGATCGGCCCACATTAGCCCAAAATCTTCCCTTGTCGTTCCTCGAAATCGAAGGTCGATTCACATTCGAGTTCTTGGGTCCACGTATCGCTTTCCCAATTAGCCTTTCCCTATTAGTTAGTATCCAGAGAGTGATAAGTTCCGAGCGAGACTTACTAAAATGAAATGAGAAATTCACATTCATTTCATTGATCCTGGAAGTGGGTTGAATTCAGAATGTCACACAATCTATTTCTATTGTCATCCAATTGTATCCCAACCTCATGATCTTTTGGGCTAGGAGATGGTCATTCATATGTGGCCCACATTCGCCTTCATAGATTTCTTTTATGATCTGTTCAACTTCTTTAGCATCAACACATCTTAATAGGACTGAATCAAATGATTTCTTGTAAAGAGTTTGACCGCTGAGGAAGAATTTAGTGGCTATCTTCTTTATAAACTTTTTATCGTTTGATTGACTTCTTTCAAGAAATTCTCCAGTTTGAAGATACCTTTTAATGTCATGGAACACAGTTCGTTATCAAATTCAGCTTGAATCATCATGCAATGAGGTGGTTGTTCAAGAATGTCAATTCTCAATGGTTTTACATCCACACTATCTTCAGCTTGCAGTAAAGATGATAACATTGCAAGAGTATTTGCGGAATGATTCTGAACTCTTGGAAGATAATCAAATGTTATTTCTTCAAATTCCTTCACCATTCCTTCTAAGTATTTGTGATAGGGTATCAACTTGGTATCTCAAGTTTACCACTTATAACAGCCCGAATTTCGATGTAATTCCGAGATTAATAAAACTGATATTATTTCGCATTTCATTTTAGTAAGTCTCGCCCAGAGCTGATCACTCTCGGGATACTAACCAATGGGGTATGGCTAACTAGAAAATGGTATGTGGATCGGGGACCTTATCGTGAAACGGACACCGATCATGAGAAACACTGAGTGAATATTTTGGGTCAATGTGGGCCGATCGTAGCAAAAGGTAATGGATTGGGTTTGGCCAAGGCCTACGATGTACAATAAGGACGCAGTTGATTCTACAAGACTGAAAGTACACGTGGTCAACCAGTCCTGAACTTGAACCGAACGATCGTGACCTCTGGAACTAGCGATAATTTCTCATTCTCTCAATGATCAAGACTATTACGATATGGATAGCCCTAGGTCATTTCGCGTAACCTCTAAACAGCCGTCCGTTAGTGAGAGACCCTGAAATTGAAAGTTTAGCGAGTTTTGTTCATGGAATTGGACCTAAATTTCGATGCCGATTTTCGAAGGCTTAAGAGACCATTTTTTGGAATCTGACGTCATATTACGCTGGCTACACATGTTTAGAGTTAGTATGAGTAAAAATTGGAATTTCGATAAAAATTAGAAAAATTTACGACTTTGTCCCTCGGGACGCCAGCATTGCTTTTCAAGGTCAAATGAGGTTATTTTTTGAGGCCAATGCCATTTTAGGGTGGCCATGTATACTAGGAGTTGTTATGGCTAAAAATTGGAATTTTGAGAAAAATTGGAAAAATTTGCGATTTTGCCCCTCAAACTTTGACGTGGATTTTCGAGGGCTTGCGCGATGAATTTCGCAATTCCAATACCACATTATTTTGGCCACGCACATGGAGGGTTGGTACGGGCGAAAAATAGAACTTCGCCCCGAGACTAGAAAAATGAAGGTTTTACCCCTGAGCTAATTTTGATTTCAAATTTTGGGGGATAATTAAGGAAATTAATTAAAATTGGACTTATCCTAATTATTGCAGCAAAGGACCAAAATGCCCTTGAATTATTGGATAAGATTTAATGGTGGCCCTTGAATGAGGGGTAAAATGGTAATTTTTGCTAGATCTTTGACACTTGGCACCTTTCACCGCTAATATTTGACTAAGATAAGACCCTCTCTCTCTCCTCTCACCCTTATCTAGCCCGACCAGCCTCTCTCTCTCCCGAAGATCACTCTCTCTCTCATTTTTCCTCTCTCGGCAAGCTTAGCTAGAGCAAGCCGCCAGCCACCGTAGCACCGCCGCCGGCCGCCGTGCCCCACTGTCGACCACCTTTGTCCCCAGTCTCAGCCTTGCCTCACCCGACTCCTTTCTCTATCTCTTTCTCTCCCTTTTTCTCTCCCGGGCATCACCGTCGCCGCGCCGGAGCCAAATCGGCTGATTTGCTGCCACTGTGACCTCCAGCTGGTCCGTACGTCGCCGGCCATATAGTGTCCCCCGTACGGTCCGTACAGGTGACCGTACATCGTCCGTACGCCATCGCCGAGAACACCGCCGTCAGTTCTACTGTTCACCACTAATCGGCCGCCATTCCCCATTGTTGTGACTTTGGATTAAGTGAGTAAAATTGCTAAACTCGGATTATGACTGATAGTGCATTTTTCTGGAATGGATTAGGAGTGCTAGTACTAGCAGAGAAAAATTAGTGTACCGACTTATAGAAATTATTATCGGGAAAAATGTAGTGGACCAATGAGAATTTAATTGGGGAGATTAATAGGGTTGAATGGCCAATTTAATTTAATTGGGGCCAATTGAGCACGTGTTGTGATATTGAGTGTTTGAATTTCATTGGTGCTTATGGTGCATTGCATTGCATAACATGGACACGCATTATGTATGCCTAGAGTGAGGCATGTGGTGAAATTGTGCGAGAATGCGTGCCTGCCATGAGTGTGTGATCACCTGAAATACCCAGAAGCGTCATATGTTGGGTTCAGATAATAATGAGTTGCGTGATCACCTAAGGACCTTCGGGTCGATATCGTCCTCATGCACTTTAAAGCAGGACGATGCCCAATGTGTCCGGAAGATAACCATTCTCATGCACTTTGAAGCAGGCTAGAGACACTGGGCCAGATCGGTTGCTGCACCTCATGCACTTTGAAGCAGGCTAGACGCACCGGGCCATGAATATTGTTGACTCGAGTCGTAATAAATAATAAATTAGGCGATTGCCAGTGTGCTAGTGTGGGCCAGTGGTCTTGGAAATGCATATGACATGTCAACGACATTTGCATGCATGAACATGCATAGACTGGCATACGAGTGTGTGAGACTCGGTGCATGAGCATGTGATCGGCGTACGTGTGACTATGTGTGCCATGTATGTGCCGTGATTATTATATATTGAACTGTCTAACCTACAGGATTAGAGAATTATTTGATTGTTGTTATGTTATGGTTTTTAAGTATTTGTTTCCGGTCAGGAGATTGCATGATAGCCTAACCTAGCTGCCTAACCTCGGTTTAGGAGTTGAACTCGCTGAGATTCGTTTCATGGTTGTGTAAACCGAAACTTTTTAGACTCCTGGCCGTGAGGATGGAGAGACCACCGCCTCTTTTTGGGATCCCTTTGTAGATCTGGCAGTATACTAGTACCTACCCCTCGGGAAATGGGGAGGCTTTTGTGAGGTATCTATCAGAACTAATTGTGAACATAGGCGAGTATTTTTACCAGAAGCAGGAGTACGTGGCATGGTGCCATCGAGATACCAATGGGAATGAGGGAGAGCCTCTCAGGACCTTTGATATCTCGGTCGATAGTATTGGGTTGTTGCACCTAATTATAGCTGATGGTGAGGTGATAAACCCTGAGGTCACACTCGAGTGGATGGGGCAGGAGGAAGAGATGGATGAGGAGCCCGATGTATTAGTGGAGAACCCTGAGCCTATGGATAAGGAGGAGGATGATGACCCGAGGCCATGGAGCAGGATGTAGAGGAGGACGAAGAGGTTGTAGAGCTGGGATCAGATGAGAAGGGATTTGAGATTTACCTGGACCTGGAGTTGGAGCTAGACTCCAAGGACGAGCGAGCTCAGGCCATGGATTCGAAGGAGTCGGGGACTAGCGAGGATGCGTCCGAGGAGCTGTCAGATGATTCTACTGAGTCGTCTGATCCTGACTGGGAGCCATAGAGTCGTCCTGTGTCCTTAGCTAGTAGTGAAGGCCGTTACTTTTTTTACTGTAGCCCTCTTCCCAAGTTTTAACCTAATCTCCCTAGCCACTTACCACTTTTTGACCAAGTGGCTACTGATCGTGTGTATCTTTTGTTTGTATTTGTAAATATTGTATAAATGGTTTTTAATAGCAATATAAATGTGTAATTATTTTCTACGATGGTATTTGATGTGTGGCTATCCTTGGCTCATATTGTAGTTGTCTACGTTTATTTATTTAATACTTCCGCGTGTGCTTGATTTCTGTTTTGAGCGTGGGTCAGTGACGCATCCTAGGAGCGTTGCATCACAAACGACCGCAGGTGGGATGCTCGCGCTTCGTGGGGTATGGGGCATGACACCACTCACCAGCCGTTGCAATATGATGAGTATAGAATCTCCATATACTTGCAATCTCCTTACCTTCATTGAGAAGGCTAATTGTAAGCCAAGAATATAAGCTTCATACTCAGCAATGTTATTAGTGCATAGAAATGTCAATTTCATAGATATTGGATAATGTTGGCCTTCTAGGGAAATCAGCACTGGCTCAATTCTTGATCCAGATAAATTGGTTGCACTGTCAAAATACATGGTCCATTTATCGTCAACCAATGCTAATATATGATCGTCAAATCATTCATCGTCAGGATTAGTAGTATTTTGGGAATTCTCTGCCAGCATATCCGCTATTGCTCGTCCTTGGATTGATTTTTGTGGTGAACTTCTGATATCAAATTCTGATAACAAAACTTACCACTTTCCTAGCTTTCTAACCAAAGGGGATTTCTCAGGTAAATACTTGATTGGATCATTTTCGGTTACCAACAAGATTTGGTGATGAAGAGTGTATTGCCTTAGTTTGTGCAATACCCATATCAATGCAATACTTGTCTTTTCAACTGCTGGGTAATTCATCTATGATGTTGTAAACTTTTTACTTAGGTAATAAATGGCTTATTCCTTACCATTGTCCGGTCTTCTTTGGACAAGCACGGATCTCAACGACTCGTGATGAATTGTCAAGTATAAGATCAATGGAATCCTAGGGATTTGTGGTATAAAGACTAGCGGACATACCAGATATGTTTTGATCTTGTCAAAGGCTTACTCACATTCTTCGTCCTATTTCACTTTAGCATTGTTTTTTCAGCAATTTGAAGAATGGCTTTGCAGTTTTAGAAAGCTGATAGATAAATCGGGTAATGTAATTTAATCATCCCAATAAACTTCGCACCTCTTTTACCGTTGAAAGAGTCCGAAAATCATATATTGCCTTGATTTTTTAAGGATCTATTTCGATGCCCCTATTGCTAACCATAAATCCTAGCAATTTGCCAATTTTTTCCCCAATTACACATTTATTGGGGTTTAACCTCATCTTGTATTTTCCAAGTCTTTCGAACAATTTCCGAAGCACTTCAACATGATCTTCTCCTTGTCTGGATTTTGCAATCATGTCATCTACATATACTTCATTTTTTTATGCATCATATCATAGAATAAAGTTATCATTTCCCTCTGATACGTGGCACCAGTATTTTTCAAATCGAAAGGCATCACTTTGTAACTTAATGTGCCCCATGTCATAATAAAGTATGTTTTCGCCTTGTCTTCTTTCTTCATGAGGATTTGATTATATCCAGAAAAGCCATCCATGAATGAAAATGTTTCAAATCTTGTAGTACTGTCCACTAGTACATCGATGTGTGGAAGCAGAAAATCATCCTTAGGGCTTTGCTTTATTTAGATCACAATAATCGATGCAGACCTGTACCTACCCATCTTTCTTTAATACAGGAGCTATGTTAGCAGCCCATTCTAAATATGGTACTACTTCGATGAATCTAACCTTAAGCAATTTCATCACTTCCTCTTCTATTTTCTTTACTAATTTCGGCTTAGTTCGCCGAAGTTTCTGTTTCTTCGGAGGGATACTTGGATCGATTGGTAAAGCATGTTCAACTATGTTCGGATCAAGGCCTAGCATGTCGGCGTAGGACCATACGAATATATCTTGATATTCTCTGAGTAAATCAATAATTCTCTTTGCTTCTACGCAATTTTTATCATAGGTTTGGTTTTATTTCCACGTGTCCTTAACAAAACACTAAACACTTTTATTGAATTGAAAAGTGTGATTACAGCTACATCATCAGGAATTAAAATTGCAACTAAATTTGAAATTGCAAATAGAACTTGTATGAAACTAGAAACTATAAAAGCAACAATGCAATGGAAAAGACATCAAACAAGTAATAGCTCGAGAGAATCTTCCTACTCTAGTGTATAGGTATTTTCTGCTTCGGTTATGATGACGTTGATAACATTCTCCACAAATAAACCGAATAAAACAGATTCTTCTTTTCTATGTAAATCCTCCTCTTGAAGTAGCTTGGAGGGTCTAAGAAAAGTTTTCTTGATATGGATTTGATAATAAGGAAGCTTCTTAGCTTTACCTTTCCATATTAACGGATTAATAACATGATCACTTCAACTTCCATAATCTCTATGGTTCTTCTGACCTCGGCTTTGAATTCCCTGGTGATTATTAGAGCTCTCTATGATATAGCCTATTCCATGTCTCTTTTTCGTGGCAAGTGGGATAATAGGTTTCTTGATCCCTTTGGCTTTTAACCCAAGTCTGTCGCCAAGAGTGAATCCATATTGGGATAACACATTCCCCGACATAATAGATGATGTTAAGAGTTCTGCAGACTTTATGATACTTCTGGCAGGGATTTGCACCATCGAAATCATTTCAAAGGAATGATAGCTCAGTTCTTCTTTTACCTCAGGTTCAATATATGGTATCGCACTTTCCTTGTAAGTGGTGAAATCTGTCTTTCCATGTACAGTGATCATTTTACCGTTAATAACGAATCTAACCTTCTGGTGAAGACTTGAAGGGATAGCACTATATGAATCCAAGGCCTTTCCAGCAGTAAGTTAAAAGTTCTCGGAATATCCACCACTTGAAAATCAATTAAGAAGGGCACAGGGCCTATATTTACCTCAAGCTCGATATCGCCAATGACATCTTTCTTCATTCCGTCAAACGAACGAACAATTACCTTAGAAGGTTTAATGAACTCTTCACTGATCCTCAAGCAATGCAGTGTGCTTAGAGGACACAAATTAAGTACAGAACCATTATCAACCAACACATTTTATACTTCTTTGCCCTAGCATCTGATGACAATATATAGGGCCTTGTTGTGTGAACGCCTATCCATCGGGAAATCCTCATAAGAAAAAGTGATATGATCTTTTCAAATAATAGTGCCAACAAAATCCTCCAACTACACTTCATTGATTATTTCCAGGACATGTACATCATTAAGAAGTTTCATAAGCACTATTTTATGACTCTCTGAGGTTTTGAAGAGATCCAGCAAGGAAATAT
This sequence comes from Syzygium syzygioides, assembly GCA_031216285.1. Classification (NCBI taxonomy): domain Eukaryota; kingdom Viridiplantae; phylum Streptophyta; class Magnoliopsida; order Myrtales; family Myrtaceae; genus Syzygium; species Syzygium syzygioides. Next base: position 25,130,799 of record CM062244.1, on the reverse strand, counting down.
GTGCCAGCATCTTCCTTAGCTGCTTTATTACTTTATACTCGCTTATTTTCATGACTAACAGCAACTTCTTCATATCTTCCTCGGTTACACCCTTTTTCTCATGTTCACCCTCGTTTGAGACATAGTACTTTCCTGATCAAGTTATGGCATCAACTTCTTTAGGTGCGTAATCTCAGGGCATGCACTTAGTGTAAAACTTTTCTTTTGGAGGCAAGGTAATGATCATAGGCTGTGTCTCCTTTTCTTCAATTATTAGCTGATCAATTAGAAGTTGAATGGTAATTGGTTGATTATGACCTTTTTCTTCCTCATACTTATCCACTTCATCAAGTTTGATTAGAAATGGTGTGATCATGGACATTATGCTTCTGTCGGCTTCATTGGTATTCATTCCACCCAAACCATCAGGTGTGATTATTTCGTTCTTAAAAGGCCATGGAGAGGGTGTGTATTTGTCACGGTAATTATGTCAGCCACTATCTTGACCCAAGAAGTCCATAACTTCATCTTGCTTCCGTGCTTTGTGTAACATCCTCAATTTCAATCCCTGGAAAATGGCTATGGTTTAAATTTGGTATTTTTCAATTGGAACCAATTTTTTTACTCTTGTTTTGGAAAACCCAGTTTCGGAGCCTTTATACCCTTTCATTTTTTTATTTTTATGGAGACTTTTGTGATCCTAATTTCCGAACACTTTATTCTTGAAAGTTGTTCCAAACATCATGAAATTTTACATACTTTAATTTCAGAATTTTTTTACTTGACTTGAGCAGTACGACAGCCTCATTTCTAGACCATGTAAAACTGCCCAGAATGGGTATTTCGGTGATGTTTACCCTTTCTTTATTTTATACAAGCTTTTCTGAGCTGATTTTGAAAAAGTTTCCATCACAAAAGTTGTTGAAAGCTTATATTTCTATAACGTATATAAATTTGGGAATTTTTTGAGATGATTTGGATTCTGGACAGACCTTACTTTCAGAAACAAGAATTCTGTTCCGGTGAATTATTTTTAGTCTGTATTTGAGCTACTAAAAACGGTATTTACAGGAAGATTCTAATTTTGTGTTCTTCATGAAAAATATTTGTTAAGGCCTTGTTTATGACATATACAAATTTGAGAATTTTTGGAGTTCATTTACTATGCTTTCAAGTCCGATTTCGTGAATAGTGCAAAGTTGTCCGGTTTTGTCAGATTTCAAAGATTCGGCATTTTCTATACGAGAACGCTGGAATTTGGACTTGATGTCTTCTGGTGATTTAAAGTATACATTCTGAGCTTTCAAATGAGACATATTATGCTTTGAATAGAGGTCAGCCCAGGGGAAAACCGAGAGAGAGGAAAGAGAGAAACAAGCTTGGAATTGGATGATTCTAGAGAAGTTAAAACTTGAAGCCCAAGTTTGGAAATGAATGGCCAAGAATAAAGCTTGTTCAAGAAGTCTAATTAAATGACCTTGACTTTGGAGTCCCTATCATGATGACATGCCTTAATTGAGCTTAGACTTTAGGAACCCCTTTCATAATTACAAACATTAATTGGCCAAGCCAAGAGAGCCGTGATGAAGGCCATTCGGCCAAGGAGAAAAGAGAGAGAGAGAGAGAGAGAGAGAGAGAGGGCCAATGAGAGAAGATAAGCATTGGCCTCTTCATCATTTTAGTTCATTAAGAGCATTTAATGGCATTTAATGCATGCCATCATGAGTCTTGACTTTGGAGGCCTTGTCATGATGGCCATGTATCCTCTTGAGAAAGATGGAGAGCAACTTGGTGAGCAAGTTTGGCTTGCCTATAAATAGGCTTGGCTATCCTCAAGCTCTCTCATGCCACTCTCTCCTCATCCTCATGTCACCACCATCTTGCTTCTTGCTTCTTGCTTCTTGGTTCACACCAAAAAGAAAGAATGGAAGAGGAATAATCACTCGAGATTCGCTAAGGTCTATTTGCTCACGTGTTCAAGCCCGAGAAGCTCACGCCCAAACAAGTCTCGAACCGGCCCGTGTTTCTCCTTGTTTCCACCCAAGAGCCTACGGTTTGGCCTTTATAAGCCTAAGTTTACTCAGCCAAGCAAGAAGAAAGCAAGGAGAAGGCCCGAAATTTCCCAAACTCACTCGTTTCTAACTCTTTCTCTAGTTTTGTTAGTCATTATGTAAGTGAATTCCCTAATATTGGGAAAGGATGTTGAGATGCGTTGTGACGTGGTTTGCTTGGACCGTTTCTCAATCAATTGGTTGGTCGTAGCTGGTTCATTTTCTCGATTTAATCATGTTTTATGTTTGATGTTGTTTTGAGATAGAACCGAGTCTTGATTGGTAAAGCATACATGATATGGTCATGCGTGATGCTCTCTTGTTTTAATTTTGCTATTGATTTGCCATCGATGCGGGTGTGGTAAGAGCCGACTTATGTTAACAGGCGATCGATATATCCTCGCTTGATATTAGTATTTTCACTTGCTGAGTCTCCCCGACTCATCCCTCGTTGTCTCCCTTTTCAGGTCCGTAGGATGGCATATCCCCCAGCCCGCGTTGGCAATCCTATAGCGGCTCACCATGATAAATGTCAGCGAAAACCGTGCCTACCACCGAATCACGACGTTTGTGATGTTCGATAAGGACCTAACGAACTTGGTGCCTCATCCATACGTGGCGTGGTATCACTACGCGAACGGAGAATGGATTAATCCCTATGTGGGTTCAACGATGCTTTAGCAATGTCGGCGGGCCGATTTCGAGATAAAGCCACTGGTGGGATGTGAGATGGCCAGGCGGATGAGATCGGGTAGAGATGAAGAAGCGAAGAATGAGAAGTCATAGTGGGTATAGGATAACCCAAGTCAAGTTTTGCTATTCTTAGTTAGCCTATATTTAATATGCTCGCGCGTGTTATAAACATAAGGTTTGCTCATGATGCTTCTTGTCTTATTTTCGCTGTGTGTATTGATTGTGATTGTCTCGAAATATGCTTCCACTTGTGTATAAATAAAGATAATAATAAACGGGACGTCACGTTAATGACTTCGAGGTGGAGGCATTACACTTTGCGCACGAACCGCCTATCACCTCAATGAGTCTTTTTCTTCTTTTTCTCTTCTCGATCTTCCTTTTCTTCGAGACTTAATTTGTTAATCGAAACCTCATTCATGCCATCCATCCATGAGGCACGATAACCTCATTTTTAAATGCCCGTGGAGGGGGGTGTATTTGACGCGATAATTATATTTGCCACTGTTCTAAGCAAGTAGGTTCATAGTTTCATCTTACTTGAGTGATTCTTGGGTAAAACATTTTTTGCCCTGACAGATTCTTTCCTTCTCTCTTCCATATTGATCCGTTTTATCTTCGAATGGAATTTCATTCTCAGGATTTAGCTCATCATCCATACCGCCCCAACCATTAGACACAATTACTTCATCCTTGAATGCCCATGGTGGTGGGGCACATTTCACTTGGAAGTTATACTTACCAAAGTTTTCTCCCATGTTGTCTACAATTTCACTTTTTAGAAGTGCTTCATGACAAAAATGGGCATCCTCTAATCAAGAAGTTTTTAGCTTGGGTTCATATTCATTTTCATCATCACACCTAATTATTTCTTCTTCATCTCGAATTATGTTTACCGCATAATGCTCAGGAAGAGGATTATGATGCACGTTTGGTTCAGGCTCTTGAAAGTTAAGTATCTTCTTATCAATGAGCTGCTGAATATTGTATTTTAGAGTGGGACAATTATCTAAGTCATGTCCCCTTTCTCCCATGAGGCGCGCATAGGTTTTTTATTCATCATATTAAGTATACCTTACAAGATTGTCTCTTGGCACCTATTTTGCCACCAAATGCCTTTCTAGAAGTATCGGTAATAGCTTTAACAGGGGATGCGACAAAGGTTTGAATTGCCTTACAAGCCTTTTCTTTGGCTCAAATTGCCTTGGGTTCTTCCAGATGATGTTGGATTGCTTTGGAAATGGCATCTGATGAATGTTCGGGCTAGACACCATCGCTACCTCATGAATAGACTCTTTGTCTTTCTTCTCAAGATAAGGTCTCCGTGTTATCGTTTCTTGGGCTTTCTTCTCTTTTAATCCCCACTTAATCCTTTTACCTACTTTTACCAGCATGGTGAATTTTTGACAGCGTAACACATGTAGCTTGTCATAATATTCAATTGGCAACGATTTCAAGAAGAGTTCAATAAGCTCATCCTCACTTATGGCAGGTTTTACTTGTGAAGTGACAGCTTTTCATCTCTGGACATAAGCTCGAAACCCTTCATTCTTTCTTTTCTCCATTCTGATGAGATCATCCCTAGTTGGGAGTACTTCAACATTGAATTTATATTGGTGGAGGAATTCTCTTGCCAAATGATTGCATTATGTGAAATCTTCTATGTCAAGTGCAGTGTACCATGCCAGGGCTGCTCCTCTTAAGCTATCTTAAAATGTGCTAATGAGAAATGACGTGTTGTCTGAATATCTCGCAATCTGCGGAGGTAATACTTCAAATGGCTTTTAGGATAGCCAGTTCCATCATACTTACTCACGAACTCTGGTTCCTTGTAATTTTCTGAAACAACTACTTTTGCAGTTCATATCCCTAACTTGCCAAACAATCTTCAATTTTGGCTAATCTTTTGGAATCTTCCTCATTCTTCACTTTAGATGTCCTCTTAGCTTGATCCTCTTCTTCAAAATCTATTACTTCAGGGGTAGCTTTTGGAGGATTTTCTTGGACTGGTTCTTTACTTCTAACTGGTTCTTCAATAGGAGTTTCCGTAGCATTGAAATTTCCATCATTAGGAATGGTAGAATAAGATCCTTGTGAAACAATGATGAAAGCTTTCATTTCTACTATCATGACAGCCATTTGAGTCATTTGGTTCTCAACTTTAGCTAGTCGGATACGAGTTTTTTCTTCCACCATTTAAGTCTATGAACAAGTTCGAATTCGGGCTCTTCTTTCTTCCATTGCTATGTTACCTGTTTTATAGAAAGACAAGGTGTTAGCATGATGAAACAAACATGAAATTCTATATTTTTTTCAATTGTATGATTTTTCTTATGATTAACAAGGATAAGAACATTCATACAAGCCTTAGCCTTGTATAAAACTTTTATCAATAGCTTTCTCAAGCAACCATATAATTCAAAAAATTATAATCCATGGTGATTTTCTTTTTTCGAAAATGTGTTTAAAATTTCATCATACTCTTATTTATCAAGCAATTGTTTCAAAATGGGGCAACTAGCTTAAGCAAGTCTAGGCTTCTTCCTAGCAAAGGTAGCTTTAACCTTTTCATATCTATCATATTCTTTAACCCATGCTTCCCATTCTTCTACATCAATCACAACTTCTTCAAGAATATATGGCTCCACACTAGGTGTATTCGGCACAATGTATTCTGGGACATATGGATCATTGAGGTTAATTGTAACGCTTAATGGCACATACGGTTCAACATCAATTAGACACTTAGCCTTCAACCACTTTATGTATTCATTGGATGCCAAATACAGCTCATCTCTCCTTTCAAACCTTCGGGCCATTCCACCATTTGCTCAATTAATCTCTTCAAAGAATCGACAATTTTGTCAACTCTATTTTGTAACTTTCTACTTTCTTCTTTCGGTAAGGATCCTTATGGTATCATGAATGTGAACTCCTCGGGATGTCAACCAAGTGGTATGTGTTGGATCATTCCAAATTGTTGCACAACCCTTGATGGGCAATAGGTGGTTCCACCATTCAAACCAAGCAATGATACCGAATTGCTTTCTTGACAAGTAATCCGAGTTTTGACTATCTTTGGTCACTTGATCCTCCATTGGAATTGATAGGGAGTCAATGCCCTAATGAAGTTAGCCCATTCATGGAAGGAGTATTTTGGTAGTTTCTCTTGGATTTTAAGGAACCTCTCAATAGGATTAACAGCTAAACAAATTTCTTGAATGTGCATGTGTCGTTCCCAAGGTTGAATATGTGAAACAAACCATATAGAAAGCAATCCGGTAGAAGTTTGGAGCATACCTTTCTCTTGGCTTTGGTACTTGTTCAAAGAGATGATAGTTTTTGCTAAAAGCATATTAGAGAAGTCCCATCTTAAGCAAGCTTGCTTAGCAATTACTGCAACTAGAGGATTCACCCCGGTTCTTGATGTAGGAAATAAGACGAACTCAAAGAAAGCAAGAATGAAAACCTTTGCAAAAATATTTCGATTTCCTTTGGCTATTCGGAGTACTTCGCCATTAGAAAGGATATGAGAAATCTCCTAGTATTCGACTTAATCAGCTTTTCTACTTGAGAAGTCTTCAAGTTGAGGAATTCAGCTATCACACTTGCAAGCTTTAATCCAATCAGAGGTTCTATGATTCTTGGTTTGAAATCAATCCCAATGGTAGCTTTATACTCTTATAACATTGGCACCATTTCGTATTCTCCAAGTTGAAATGTCGTAGTGGGTACTTCCTAAAAAATGGGCTAACGCCTGAATTAAGCTCACTTGAGGTTTAAGGTTAATAAGCTCAAATAAGTATCCAAGTCTCTCCCTGACATAAACCTGATTGTCTTTGATCATATTTCTCCACCATGTTAAAAGCTCCTTTTGGCAAACTAGAATGACTTGCATATCTAATTTCCCCATGTTTGATCTAAAGCATTAAAAAAAGTTTTTATTAATCACCATAGATTACCAATTAATTTTAATGCCTCTATTTCAATCATACGTCCTTTTAGGGTAAAATGGAGGTAAAGTACATTTGCATACTTAGAAAGTGATACAAATGTCACCTTTAATCCATTTAAGCTTTAAAAGAGCATATACTTGAAAATGGGGATGAAATCAATGTTTTATGCAAATGCCCTTTTGTTATGCTCCATTTAGACCACAAAGGCCTAACCTATGGATTACAACTTTGAATACATCAAAATGGACATTTGACTCATTGAGTTGTACATGTCATATTTGAGCACAAGACTACTTGAATTACATCAAAAATCCACCATGAACCTATACATTCCATCTAAAAGTGAAAGAAAAAAATCAAATGGAGTATGTCACCATAATCATTCATTCTAGTACAAAAGGGCATTTAGATCAACTATTGATTGTCATTTAGGCATAGGCATTTTATTCAAATTGTGTCAACAAACTTGCATAATTGAAAGAGAAAGGAATGGAACGAACTTACTCATCGGGATATTTTTGTTTGGTTTTAGGTATACCAACAACAAAGACATACAGATGCAACAAGTGAGGTTTTCACACCTAAACGGGCAGGATATACTAAAGGCTCAAGGTCATCACCTTAATGGACAATGGATTCCATTCCAATAGGCAATCAACCTAAAGTAATGGAATATTATTCCATTTTGGTGATCGGTATTGCATTTAGACGATCCCGTGAGCAATTGGCTCATAGTTTCGCTTCAATACATACCTCCTAATGGTAATCCTAAATATAGCCGGGGTTGGGTCACGGGTGGTGTATGTGAATAATGTAGTGCTAAAGCAATTTAAAGACATGCATAGAAATTTAATAACCAAACAGCACTTCTAAAATTCAATCAAATCACATTCAATCCCAACACCATCCTACAAAACAAAGGTCGGCAAAGACAACACCCCTTGTACCTCCCACCTACAAAATCATTTAACACGATTATTAGTGAGACGTATATGGGATCCTTGCGTGAACACAAAACACATGCATATTGTTCTATCTAGGCCTAAGTCCACTTAGAATTCTTTAGTCCCTAGTGGAGTCACCAAGCCTGTCGCGGTGCACTTTTGGCACGCTAAGGAGGTATTATCATTTGTCACGAATGGGAAAACTATCCCCGAATGAGCTACTAGGATCCAATACGAATATTTCGCTCAAACCTCCCACAAACATCTCATCACTAGACAAACGAGGGCTTCTCCTAGATCATGCCTCACGTGACAGCGGATTATGATTTTTATCTTTTTATGTAGTTCGAGTTTTGATTTGGAGTTGCCACTATTAATTATTGGTAGGTTGACTAGAAATCTAATCGGGTTCAAGAGAAATACCACGATTTTGCAAACCAAAGATTCTAGATACAAGGACTTGGTTACACTAATGATCTCGAGTCGAGATCCTTAACGCCCTTTCGATACCTAAAACAATATGATGTGTTTAACATGCCACATGAGTTTCCAAGGTTTATCCACTAATTTTTGGAGCATACCTTTCTCTTGGCTTTGGTACTTGTTCAAAGAGATGATAGTTTTTGCTAAAAGCATATTAGAGAAGTCCCATCTTAGGCAAGCTTGCTTAGCAATTACTGCAACTAGAGGATTCACCCCGGTTCTTGATGTAGGAAATAAGACGAACTCGAAGAAAGCAAGAATGAAAACCTTTGCAAAAATATTTCGATTTCCTTTGGCTATTCGGAGTACTTCGCCATTAGAAAGGATATGAGAAATCTCCTAGTATTCGACTTAATCAGCTTTTCTACTTGAGAAGTCTTCAAGTTGAGGAATTCAGCTATCACACTTGCAAGCTTTAATCCAATCAGAGGTTCTATGATTCTTGGTTTGAAATCAATCCCAATGGTAGCTTTATACTCTTATAACATTGGCACCATTTCGTATTCTCCAAGTTGAAATGTCGTAGTGGGTACTTCCTAAAAAATGGGCTAACGCCTGAATTAAGCTCACTTGAGGTTTAAGGTTAATAAGCTCAAATAAGTATCCAAGTCTCTCCCTGACATAAACCTGATTGTCTTTGATCATATTTCTCCACCATGTTAAAAGCTCCTTTTGGCAAACTAGAATGACTTGCATATCTAATTTCCCCATGTTTGATCTAAAGCATTAAAAAAAGTTTTTATTAATCACCATAGATTACCAATTAATTTTAATGCCTCTATTTCAATCATATGTCCTTTTAGGGTAAAATGGAGGTAAAGTACATTTGCATACTTAGAAAGTGATACAAATGTCACCTTTAATCCATTTAAGCTTTAAAAGAGCATATACTTGAAAATGGGGATGAAATCAATGTTTTATGCAAATGCCCTTTTGTTATGCTCCATTTAGACCACAAAGGCCTAACCTATGGATTACAACTTTGAATACATCAAAATGGACATTTGACTCATTGAGTTGTACATGTCATATTTGAGCACAAGACTACTTGAATTACATCAAAAATCCACCATGAACCTATACATTCCATCTAAAAGTGAAAGAAAAAAATCAAATGGAGTATGTCACCATAATCATTCATTCTAGTACAAAAGGGCATTTAGATCAACTATTGATTGTCATTTAGGCATTTTATTCAAATTGTGTCAACAAACTTGCATAATTGAAAGAGAAAGGAATGGAACGAACTTACTCATCGGGATATTTTTGTTTGGTTTTAGGTATACCAACAACAAAGACATACAGATGCAACAAGTGAGGTTTTCACACCTAAACGGGCAGGATATACTAAAGGCTCAAGGTCATCACCTTAATGGACAATGGATTCCATTCCAATAGGCAATCAACCTAAAGTAATGGAATATTATTCCATTTTGGTGATCGGTATTGCATTTAGACGATCCCGTGAGCAATTGGCTCATAGTTTCGCTTCAATACATACCTCCTAATGGTAATCCTAAATATAGCCGGGGTTGGGTCACGGGTGGTGTATGTGAATAATGTAGTGCTAAAGCAATTTAAAGACATGCATAGAAATTTAATAACCAAACAGCACTTCTAAAATTCAATCAAATCACATTCAATCCCAACACCATCCTACAAAACAAAGGTCGGCAAAGACAACACCCCTTGTACCTCCCACCTACAAAATCATTTAACACGATTATTAGTGAGACGTATATGGGATCCTTGCGTGAACACAAAACACATGCATATTGTTCTATCTAGGCCTAAGTCCACTTAGAATTCTTTAGTCCCTAGTGGAGTCACCAAGCCTGTCGCGGTGCACTTTTGGCACGCTAAGGAGGTATTATCATTTGTCACGAATGGGAAAACTATCCCCGAATGAGCTACTAGGATCCAATACGAATATTTCGCTCAAACCTCCCACAAACATCTCATCACTAGACAAATGAGGGCTTCTCCTAGATCATGCCTCACGTGACAGCGGATTATGATTTTTATCTTTTTATGTAGTTCGAGTTTTGATTTGGAGTTGCCACTATTAATTATTGGTAGGTTGACTAGAAATCTAATCGGGTTCAAGAGAAATACCACGATTTTGCAAACCAAAGATTCTGGATACAAGGACTTGGTTACACTAATGATCTCGAGTCGAGATCCTTAACGCCCTTTTGATACCTAAAACAATATGATGTGTTTAACATGCCACATGAGTTTCCAAGGTTTATCCACTAATTTTAACCATCCTAATTACAGGAATTCAATCAATCAATATAAGCAGCACAATCAATTGCAAACAAACCATACAATCCTAATTTGGATCTCTAAAATGAAAACCAACTCAAAACATCGAAACCCTAATAAAATCCTAAAGGCTTGTTTATTCGTTGATATGTGTCATTTTAGGGTTTAGGGTTTTTTTTTGGATAAAAACCCCTAAACTAAAGATTTTCTAAAAATCCCATTTAGGCACCTCTAAAAATTCTAAGCAAAGGTTGCCCACATTGTTTTTGGGTCATTCTGTGAATTTTTTAAATTTTTGATTTTTTTTGAGAATTTCTTTCTCGAGTGCTAATTTTTATTTTCTAAAAGTTTTTAAAAAAAATTCTGAAATTTTAAATTTTTTTGTAGATTTTCAAATTTTCCAATTTTTTTATTTTCCTGAATTTTTCATATTTTTGCAAATTTTCTAAATTTTTTTTAATATTTATGATTTTTTAGAAATTTTCCAATTTTTATTAAGCTTTCTCAATTTTTGAAAAATTTCGAATTTTCTGAATTTTTTATTGAATTTTCGAATTTTCTATGAATTTCTGAATTTTCTATTTTTACCATTTTTTAGAATTTTTTAGGATTTTTATTTGATTTTCTAATTTCAAATTTATTTTTTTTTTTAAATTTTCCCACCGAGGGTTGAACCGGACCGGACCGACCAGCACCGGCACCGTTTTCCTTCTTTTTCATTACGGCATTTTGCCGAACAATTAGTGGGCATGATATCTTGTTTTGGATTAACAAGGCCGCTGTAACACCCCGACCTCGGGGTCATTCATGTGACGTCCCGTTCATTATTCTTTTATTACACACAAGCGGAAGCATACTCGGGATGATCACAACAAAAGAACAATCCACGGAAATAAGACAAGCATTATGAGCAACTTTATGTTTACGAAACATGCAAACATATTTAAACAAGCCTTTCTCTCTTGGGTCATAGCAAACATCACACGTATTCTACAAGCCTATTCCAAAGGCTTTTCTAATTACAGATCGGCGTGGCTTGGGCTTTCCTATCCCCACTATAATTTCTCGCTCCTCGCTTTTTCACCTCCACCCCGGTCCCGTCCGCCTGGCCATCTCACATCCCACCCGTGGCTTTATCCCGGAGCTGACCCGCCCTGAGGCACCAAGTCCGTTAGGCCCTCATTGAACATCACAAGCATCGTGATTCGGCGGTAGGCGCGGTCTTCTCTGACATCTATCATGGTGAGTACTTCAACTCCTGCTCCACGGGATTGCCAACACGGGTCGAGAGAGATGCCATCCTACGGACCTGAAAAAGGGAAAACAACGGGAGATGAGTCGGGGAGACTCAGTAAGTGAAAACACTAATATCAAGCGAGAACGAGACAATCGTTATTCACACAAGTCAATTCTTACCGTACCGGCATCAATGGCATTTCAAACAGCAAAGTCATGCTACGAAACCAACAAAATAAATATCAAATGTGAGTATCACAAGTGAACATCATTAGATGCGAAAGAACGAACAACCATGAAACCAAGAAACGGGCCAACCAACCCATGTTACAACGTATCGTAACTTCCTTTCCCGATATTAGGGAATTCACTTACACAACGGCAAACAAAACCAGAGAACGGGGTTCGAGATAGGTGAGCTCGGGAAATTTCGGGCTTTCTCCTTGCTTCCTTCTTGCTTGGTCGACCAAGACAAGGCCTACCAAGGCCAAACCGTGGCTCTTGGATGGGAACGAGTAGGAACACGGGCCGGTTCGGGGTTGGTTCGGGCGTGAGCTTCTCGGCCAAAGTGAGAAGACAAGAACAAGGGAAGAAGAAGAAGATGTTGGCGTAAGATTGGAGGGTCGCGTGAGAGAGGAGGAGAGGGGGGGGACTTCACATAAGGTTTCTTACTTCTTATAGACAAATAGGCTTGGAGAAGAAGCCAAGCATTAATGTGCATTAATGCACAATAGTCAAAAGTCATGATGTATAGCAATTAAGGGCATTAAATTGGATCTTATCCCTTGGCTTCTCTCTCTCTCTCTCTTTCTCTTTTTCTCTCTTGGCCAAATGGCCTCTCTCGACTTCCCTTGGCTTGGCCAAATGGCCTTGCATTATGCCTCATAATGATAGGGCCTTCAAAGTCTAATGTTATTAATGCTTGTCACCATGAAGTATGGCTTCTAAGTCAAGGGCCATGATGGCTTGTATTTAATGCCATTAATGGACTAAGCCTCTTAGTCAAATTTCATGATAGCATGTAATTAATGTCATTAAAGGACTAATATGATGAAGAAACCAACTTTGGTCCTCTCTTTCTCTCTCCCTCTCTCACGACTACTCTCTCTTTGGCCGAATGGCCATTCCTACGGCTCCCTATCTACCATACTCCTAGCTGGGCCATTAATGCTTGTCATCATGATGAGGCTTATGTCATGGCTTAGGTCATTTGGGGCATGAGGTCATTGCTTACCTCACATGGCCATTAAGAACATAAGCCAAAAGTCATGATGAAGGGGATAAGCTTGGACCAATAAATGTGACTTCCACAAGAAGATTTAACCCTTGACTTGGTTAATTTCGTTTTTCCCTTGGATAACCTCCAATCAAAGCAAAAAATATCTCATTTGAAAGCTTGGAACGTGTACTTTAAATCACCAGAAAACACCAAGTCCAAATTCCCACATTTGCATGTAGAAAATGCTAAAACTTTGAAATCTGATAAAATTGGACAGTTTTGCACTGTTCACGAAATCGGACTTGAAAATATGGTAAATGAACTCTGAAAATTCTCAAATTCGGATATGTCATAAAGAAGCCCATAATAAACATTTTTCATGAAAACACAAAATCTAATTCTCTTTGTAAATACTATTTTCAGTCACTCAAAAACAAACTAAAAATAGTTCGCTGAAACAGAATATTTACTTCTCAAAATAAGCTCTGTCCAGAATCCAAATGATCTTAGAAAATTCTCAAATTTACACACGTTATAGAAAAGGAAGTTCTCAATAACTTTCATGAAGGAAACGTTTACAAACTCGGCCCAGAAAAGCTTGAAAAAAATAAATACGTTGTGAACATCACCGAAATATCCATTCTGGGCAGTTTCACACGGTCCAAAAATCAGGCCATTATACCACTCATATCAACTCCAAAAATTCTAAAATTAAAGTATGTAAAATGTCATGATGTTTGGAACAACGTTCAAGAAGAAAGTGTTTAGAAATTCGGATCACAAAAGTCTCCCAAAAAATAATAAAACCAAGGGGTATCAAGGATCCGAAATATGATTTTCCAAAACAAGAGTACAAAATTTAGTTCCGATTGAAAAACCATCAAACTTAAACCATAGACATTTCCCAGGGACTGAAATTGAGGATGTGATAGCCGCGACTTCGGATCAAATTCCGACAAGCTTCCGGCGACCTTCCGTTCATGTTTTTAGGTTTTGTATTGAGTCTTCATTGTTCTCTAGCCATCTAACCTAGTTGGTACATTGTTGGACCTCCACCAGCCGGCAAAAATCGAACCCAAAAACACCAAATCAGAGCTAGCCTATTCAACTTTTCTAAGATTTAAACTCCTATTCCAATAGCCCAAGCCGTCTAAATCACTCAAAATGGACATAAAATCATCAAACAAGGCAAGAATTGACTAACTAGAGTGGCCTAGGGCCACGAGAAGTACTCTGGCAAGGGTCCCCGAACTCCAACGAGGGTTAACAATAGCAGTCGACTCAGTTTTATGCATATTCAACCATTCCAAATGCCAACAAGCAACGAAAATGTGATCAGAAATTTATTCTAAACATCTAGAATCTCAAAATTAGAGAGAAAACCGCACAATCAACAAGATTGAACTCAATCGTGTTCTTTGGAATTCTAGAAAACTGTTATGGGTATCGAACTTTACCAGCTTTGTTCAGGATTGAAACATTGTCCCCGGGCTAATCGGCGCTTGTGGAACTCTTCCTTGACACTTGTACTATGAGCTAATGGTCTTAGGCTTGTCAAAGGAATTCTGGACGCACTGGCTGATCTCGATTCTCCGGGTTTGATGACCAAGCTTGCACCAATCGTTTTAGGTGAGGAAGCTCACCGTTTAGGCCAATTCGTCGGCGCTTTTCCAGCTGGAAAAGAGCCGATCACTCGGTCTTTAAAGCCTCGACTCACACTCTCTCTAGAAATCTCCCTTTCTCCCTCTAACTCTCTGGAATTTTTTCGAGCAGGTTCTATGCGTTTGATAGTGTTTCTTTAGCCTTTTATCACCTGATTTTTCCACCTAAAGTTGGTTATCACTGACTTGGGGTTGGTTGGATTGAATCTCCTATGCCAGCTGGAGATTCTCCAACTGAAAACGGAGTTTAAAATGTGCTCATTAGGTTGGATTAAGTCAACAAAGAGGCGAGCACGAGTTGATTCTTCTGGCTTTAGTATGCTTTAGGCGAGTTGGGTATAGAAGGAAACTGACCCGGCAAACCCGGGTTGGTCTTAATTCATAAATTAAGCCCGATTTTGACCCAATTTTTCATATTTAACCTCAAAATTGAATTCCTTGGCACATTTTGCATCAAAACATGAGATTTTCCCTAATTTTTGTCATAATTGAACCAAATATTCCAAAATTTAAAATCTGGGTCACTAGGGTTCTATTCAATCTGATACCTAAATGACCTGATTGAGCAAAATTAATACCAAAATTGGATTACCCATGATTGATTAACCCTTAGAAATGAAAGTATCAAGGTTCGACAATTTCAAATTGATCATGAACCTCAATTTTGGCTATAAATCCTAATTTTCAATTGAATTTTGGGACTTTTAAATTTCTTCAAGGTCCCAGAATCATTTGTTGTGAAGACACTACGACTGAAAAATGACTGGAAATGAATTAATTGAATTTTTTATTCAATTTAGGCTTGTTTCTATCCAACTTTGGGAAAAACACATTCCCAATTGAAATTTTCTAAAATTGACAATGTATTAATGAAATTGGATTTAAAAAAAGACTAATGACTATTTTTATGGAATTTGTAGACCCCATTTGCTATTTTTCTTGATTTTCACACTTATTTTGACAAGAAGAAATTAAAGAAAAATTCAGGAAAATTTTAAAATTTATATTTTTGATTTAGAGATAGGTTCCTAAGATTGACCAAGGTTCCTAATCCTAATTTTGTGATTTTTGGAAAAATCTAAAAAATGAGGTAAAAATCATGTGTTAACAGTTATTAACGGCAAAATGATCACTATACATGGAGAGATAGATTTCAACACTTACAAGAAAAGTGCGATACAATATATTGAACCTGAGGTAAAAGAGGAACCGGGCTATCATTCCTTCAAAATGATTTTCATGGTGCAAATTTTTGCCGAAAGTATCATAAAGTCCCCAGAACTCTCAATATCATTTATTATGTTGAGAAAGGTGTTATGCCAATATGGATTCACTTCTGATGACGGATTTGGGTCAAAAGTCCACAGGATCGAGAAACCTATTATCCCACTTGCCACAAAAAGGAGACATAGAATAAGTTATATCACAGAGAGCTCTAATAATCACCAGGGAATTCAAAGTTGAGATCAAAAGAACCATAAAAGCTATGGAAGTTGAGGCGATCCATATGAAAAGGTAAAGCTAAGAAGCTTCCTTATTGCCATATCCATACCAAGGAAACTTTTCCTAGACTCTCTAAGCAACTTCAAGAGGAGGATTTACGCACAGAAGAAGAACCTGTTTTACTTGGCTTATTTGAGGAGAATGTTATCAACATCATCATAACGAAAGTAGAAAATACCAACGCACTAATCTCTGATGCTAGCTAGAGATTCTTTAGCTCGAATCGGAGTTTAACACATGCTATATTGATCGGATTCAATCGATAAAGTCATGGGGCCGAGGAAGATATTTTCTGGGTTTATCCCATTCTCAGCAAGTTGGGTGAAGAATGAGACCAACTCGGGTTTTGCCGGATCCAACTTGTATTTTCTGAGTCTTTCGAACAATTTCTGAAGCACTTCAACATGATCTTCTCTTTGTTTGGATTTTGCAATCATGTCATTCACATATACTCCAATTTCTTTATGCATCATATGATATGTGGAACTAGCATTTTTCAAATAGAAAGGCATCACTTTATAACAGAATGTGCCTCATTGTGTAATGAATGATGTTTTCACCTTATCCTCTATCTTCATGAGGATTTGATTATATCTAGAAAAGCCATCTATGAATGAAAATGTTTCAAATTCTGCAGTACTGTTCACTAGTACATCGATGTATAGAAGCGGAAAATCATCCTTAGAGCTTGCTTTATTTAGGTCACAATAATCGACACAGACCCGTACCGGTCCATCTTTCTTTAATATGGGAACTATGTTAACAATCCTTTTTTGGATATGGTACTACTTCGATGAATCCAACCTTAAGAAATTTTGTCACTTCCTCTTCTATTTTCTTTGCCAATTCTGGCTTAGTTCACCAAAGTTTCTATTTCTTCATAGGGATACTTGGATCGATTGGTAAAGCATGTTCAACTATGTTCAGATCAAAGCTTGACATGTTGACATAGGACCATGTGAATATATCTTGATATTCTCTAAGTAAATCAATAATCCCCTTTGCTTCTGCAGAAGAAAGACTTTCTCCAATCTTAACTTCTTTAGGATTCTTTTTATCACCTAGATTGATGGTAACTGTTTTCTCTAATGTAAGTGTCTTTGATTCTTCATGACGAATCCATTCCTTCTTGACCCATTCTTCATCCTCGTTACCTTCTTCGATATCACAAGTGATTTCTTCCAAAGGATTTAGGTCACATAAGAACCTATTATGAATATGTGAATGCTCATGCCTGACACACGACAAACATGATTAGTAATCACATATGAGGTATAACAATGCATGAGTTTTCATGAAAAGCCTTTTTTGGAAATCCATTTTAAAAGCATGGAATGATAGAGCTAGTCCTCATATCTTTGGACTCCCTTGTTCTTAAAACCACTTTCGAAACCAGGAGCAATATAGAAATCCAAAACCTTAAGCCTTACAAGTGAGGGCAATTTTCATCATAAGTTTGGTTTTGTTTTCATATGTCCTTAACAAAACATTGAACATTTTTATTGAATTGAAAAGTGTGAGTACAACTACATCATTAGGAATGGAAATTGTAACTAAATTTGAAATTGTAAATAGAACTAGTATGAAACTAGAAACTATAAAAAATAACAAGACATCAAACAAGTAAAAGCTTGAGTGAATCTTCCTACTCTAGTGCGTAGGTATTTTCTGCTTCGGTTATGATGACGTTGATAACATTCTCCTCAAATAAGCCAAGTAAAACATATTCTTCTTCTGCGCGTAAATCCTCCTCTTAAAGTAGCTTAAAGGGTCCAGGAAAAGTTTCCTTGATATGAATCTAGTAATAAGGAAGCTCCTTAGCTTTACCTTTCCATATTTACGGATTAATAATGCAATCACCTCGACTTCCATAGCCTTCATGGTTCTTTTGATCTCGGCTTTGAATTCCCTAGGGATTGTTAGAGCTCTCTGTGATATAACCCTATTCCATGTCTCCTTTTTTGTGGCAAGTGAGATAATAGGTTTCTTGATCTCTTGGGCTTTTGACCCAAGTCCTTCACTAGAAGTGAATTCATATTGGCATAATACCTTCCCTGACATAATAGATGATGTTGAGAGTGCTGGAGACTTTATGATACTTCCGGTAGGGATTTGCACCATAGAAATCATTTCGAAGGAATGGTAGCTCGATTCCTCTTTTACCTCAGGTTCAATATATGGTATCGCACTTTCCTTATAAGTGGTGAAATCTGTCTCTCCATGTACAGTGATCATTTTTCCGTAAATAACGAATCTAACCTTTTGATAAAGACTTGAAGGGATAGTACCAGCCATATGAATCCAAGGCCTTCCCAGCAGCAGATTGAAAGTTCTCAGAAATCCACCACTTGAAAATCAATTAAGAAGGGCACAGGGCCTATATTTACCTCAAGCTCGATATCGCCAATGACGTCTTTCTTCAGTCCGTCAAACAAACGAACAGTTACCTTAAAAGGTTTAATGAGCTCTTCACTGATCCCCAAGCGATGCAGTGTGCTTAGTGGACACAAATTAAGTGCAGAGCCATTATCAACCAACACATGTGGTACTTCTTTGCCCTAGCATCTGATGGCAATGTATAGGGCCTTGTTGTGTGAACGTCCATCCATTGGGAAATCCTCACCAGAGAAAGCGATGTGATCTTTCAGAAGAATAGTGCCAATGAAATCCTCCAACCGTACTTTGTTGATTGTTTTCAGGACATGTACTTCATTAAGAAGTTTCATAAGCACTATTTTATGACTCTCTGAGGTTTTAAAGAGATCCAGCAAGGAAATTTGTGCCGGCATCTTCCTTAGCTGCTCATTTACTTCATACTCGCTTGTTTTCATGATTGATAGCAACTGTTTCATATCTTCCTCGGTTACACCCTTTTTCTCATGTTCACCATTTTTTGGGACGTAACACCTTCCCGATTGAGTTATGGCATCAACTTCTTTAGGTGTGTAATCTCAAGGTAGGTACTTAGTGTCAAACTTTTCTTTTGGAGGCAAAGTAATGATCATAGGCTGTCTCCTTTTCTTCAATCATTAGCTAATCAATTGGAAGTTGAATGGTAATTGGTTCAACATGACCATTTGCTTCCTATACTTATCCACTTCATCAAGTTTGATTAAAAATGGTGTGATCATGAACACTATGCTTCTGTCGGCTTCATCGGTATCCATTCCACCCCAACTATCAGGTGTGATTATTTTATTTTTAAAAGCCCAGGAAGGGAGTATGTATTTGACACAATAATTGTACCGACCACTATCTTGACCCAAGAAGTTCACAACTTCGCTTTGCTTCGGTGCTTCACGCACAAACTGCCTATCGCCTCGACGAGTCTTTTTCTTCTTTTTCTCTTCTCGATCTTCCTTTTCTTTGAGACTTAATCTGTTAATTCAAACCTCGTCCATACCGCCCCATCCGTCAGGCACGATAACCTCATTTTTAAATGCTCATGGGGGTAGGGGTGTATTTGACGCGGTAATTATATTTGCCACTATCTTGACCAAGTAAGTCCATAGTTTCACCCTACTTGAGTGATACTTGAGTAAAACGTTTGTCGCCCTGATGGATTCTTTCCTTCTCTCTTTCGTATTGAACCATTTTGTCTTCAAATGGAATTTCATTCTCAAGATTCAGCTCATCATCCATACCGTTCTAACCATCGGGCACATTTACTTCATTCTTGAATGATTATGGTGGTGGGGTATATTTCAATTAGAAGTTATACTTACTAGAGTCTTCTCCTAAGTTGTTTACAAGTTCACCTTTTAGAAGTGCTTCATGACGAAAACGGGCATCCCCTAATCGAGAAGCTTTTAGCGTAGCTTCAAATTCATCTTCATCATCAAACCTAATTATTTCCTCCTCATCCCGAATTATGTTTACCGCATTATGCTCAGGAAGTTAAGTATCTTCTTGTCGATGAGCTACTAAGCCTTGTATTTTAGAGTGGGACAATTATTTACGCCATGTCCCCGTTCTCCCTTATGGTATACACAAGTTTTTGATTCATCATACTAACTTAACCTTGCAGAATTGTCCCTTGGTATCTCTTTTGCCACCAAATGCCGTTTTAGAAGTATCAATAATGGTTTTGATAGGGGACGCGGCAAAGGTGTGAATTGCCTTACAGGCCTTTTCTTTGGCTCAAACTGCCTTGGGTTATTCTAGGCGATGTTGGATTACTTTGAAAATGGTGTCTAATGAATGTTCGGGCTAGACACCATAGCTACCTCACAAACAAGCTCTTTGTCTTTCCTCCGAGGATAAGGCCTCCATGTTGTCGTTTCTTGGGCTTTCTTCTCTTTTAATCCCCACTCAATCATTTCACCTACTTTTACCAGCATGGTGAATGCTTGACAACCTGACACATGTAGCTTGTCATAATATTCAATTGGTAATGACTTCAAAAAGAGTTCAATAAGCTCATCCTCGCTTATGGCAGTTTTTAATTGTGAAGCGACAGCTTTCCATCTCTGGGCATTGTCGCACCATGCTCTCGTATGCTATAATGGAGGTATTTTGCTACACGGGTCTCTCCCAGACCATACCTCATGTAACAGCAGGGTTTATTTAATCTAAACTGAACTTGGAGTCACCACTAATCATTTACGATAGATTGACTAGAAACCTAATCGAGCTACGGGAGAAATACCACGATCCTACGAATCAGAGATTCTGAATAAGGGACTTGATTACGTTAACTATCCCAAATTGAGACCATTAATGCCCTTTCGGTATCTAAGAACGATATGGCATGTTTAACGTGTCACACGAACTCCTAAGATCAATTCACTAATCTAATCATGAACAAACAATTAAGCATCCAAGAATTAAATGCGCAATCAATAGCAAATCGATCATAGCAACCTAATTTGGCCTCTAAAAATAAAAATCAAGCAATATAGCCAAACCTTAGTGAAGCCCTAAAGGCTTATTCATTTAATGGTGCATTTTTGGGTTTACGGTTTTTTTAGGGGTTTTAACCCTTAAATTTGGAATTTTCCAAAAATACCACTTAGGTATTTTCGAAAATTCAAATTTCACTTTTTATGGCTGGTCACAATGATTTTGAATCATTCTGTGGATTTTCAAAATTTTTTATTTTTTATTTTTTTAAAAATGCCATTTGGGCACTTCCAAAATTCAAATTTCACTTTTTATGGATGGCCACGATGATTTTGGACCTCTATGTGAATTTTCAAATTTTTTGAATTTTTGAATTTTTTTTTCTTTTCAAGAAAATTTTTAAACCAAGAATTGATTTTTTTATGATTTTCTGAAAATTTTTGCAAATTTTCCAATTTTTCCAATTTTTTTTTTGGTAACCCAGGAACCCCCCGCACGGCCGACAGTCGGAGGGGTAAACCTGGGGTGACGCTAGCGCAGGACCCACCACCACGGCGCCACACTTAAGAATCCCTAACGACTACGCTGGGGTTTGAACTCTGGTCCCTTCGTGGGGAGACAAGAGCGCAAGCCAACGCAGCCGCTGCGGGCGATGGTCAATTTTTCCAATTTTTTATATTTCTGAATTTTTATATTTTTATATTTTTTATTTTCTGAATTTTCTGAATTTTTATGAATTTTCTGAATTTTTTTCAAATTTTTCCGAATTTTTTAATTTTTTTATGAATTTTTTGAATTTTTTATTTTGAATTTTTTAATATATTTTTTCTCTTTTTTTTAAAAAATTTTTTGCCTTTGGCGAATTGAACCGGACCGGACCGGTTTAGACCGGTTCGGCTGAGACCGAACTGGCCAACGCCAATCTTCTTCTTCGGCGGGCACAGCACGCCAAAACGGCGCCATTTTTGCCAAAATTCATTGAGGCATTTTTGCAAACGATTGGTGTGTGTTGTTCCGCATTTAACATTCTCGAGGTCACCGGTTTGGGCTCACTGCCGACAACCTTCGGGCGACTATTTCACCGTTCCACTTGCACCATCATCAAGTCCACATGTTCTATTATCAACTGAGTTCTATTACAACGCCGTCGGACATTCGCCGGTGGGCAAAAACCGATCGGAAAAACCTAAACCATCTCTAATCTAAACAACATTTCCATACTTTAAATCACCATTCAAATCGCCTTAACCGTCTAAACCAACTCAAAATACTAGAAAAACATCAATCAATGTCAAAGAAAACTGACTTGGATGACCTATGGTCATGGCGACGTTCCGGTCAAGTCGGGGAAGCTCCGGCAAAGTTCAACAACCATGACCGACTCGATTTATGCAGGATTTATCGTTCAAAATGCAACCAAATAATGAAATATGTGATCAGAACATGTTTTAATCATCAATCATAGCTAAAATCGAGAAGCACATGCACGATTAAACTAAAAACCTATTATGGAAAATCGGGAAAACTGTGATGACAAACGAAGTTTACCTGCTTCGTTGGAGGGCAAATAGGAGTCTCCGAGCTAATTTGCCACCGTAGGACTATTCTTCGACAATGGATCTCTCAGTCTGTGACCTTTGCTTCGCCGGACAACACCTAAACTCACCAATCGAGCTTGATTTTCAGGCCTTGCCGATCAACTTTGTCTCTGAATTCTCAGGTGCAGAGGTCCATGATGAGAGCTAATTTGTGGGCGTTTTTCGCTGGAAAAACACCAGTCGCTCAACTCCAGAGACCTCTATGCACAACCTCTCTCCTTCGGGCTTTCTTTTGCGATCGTTTCTCTCTCTCCTCTCTTTCTGAAATTTTTCCGAACACTTTTTTTTTCTTCTTCTTCAGTTTTTCTCGTTTTTTGTTGATTGATTTCCCGCTCAAATTCAGTTGGAACTGACTTCCGATTGTTTAGGGTCATTAACCGGTGTCAGCTGGACATTTTCCAGCTGGCAAAACCAATTAACACGTGCTAGTTTGATCGAGAATGATCGGTGAAGTCGTGGGCACGAGTTGTTTTTCTGGGTTTAGTTTGGTCTGGGCAAAGTCGGGTGAAGAGAAAACACTGTTCGGGTCGGGTCAAGTCGACCCGCCTGACCCGGCAGTTCCGATTTTGTATAAATTTGCAAATTAAGTCTGATTTCGACCAAATCTTCGAAATTCGACCCAAAATAGAATTTCCCATCACATTTTGATCCTAAACATTTTCTTTTCCCCAATTTTTGATATAACCATGTCCAAAATTTTCCAAATTTCATATCTGAGTTATTCGGATTTTTCTCAATTCGACATCCTAATGACCTGATTAGGCAAAAATGATGCCAAAATTGAATTACCCAGGTCTGATTAACCCTAGAAATGATAGTCTCATATTTCGACAATTTCATGTTGGGCACGATTTCCAATTTGGGTTCAAAATTCTTAATTTTCAATCAAATTTTGGGGATTTTTTATTTTTATGTCAAAATGTGCAATTGGACTGACCATTGTGCAATTCAAGGTCCCAGAATCAATTGTTGTGAAGACACTATGACTTAAAAATGACTAGAAAAAATTTAATTTAATTTTTGATTTTGCCCAAATTTGGGAAAAACATACACCCGATTGAGATTTTTCAAAATTGACAATGTATTTATGAAATTGGATTTAAAATAAGACTAATGACTATTTTTATGGAATTTTCTGATTCCATTTGCTATTTTTGTTGATTTTCTCGCCTATTTTGACTAAAAAAAATTAAGGGAAAATGTAGAAAAATGCTAACAAATTATTTTTTGGTTTATAAATAGGTTTCTAGGCTTGGACAAGATTTCTAGACCTAATTTTGAAATTTTTGAAAATATGAAAAAAAATGAGCTAAAAATTAGGTGTCAACAAGCCTAAGCTCGAAATCCTTCATTCTTTCTTTTATCCGTTCTGATGAGATCCTCCCTAGTTGGGAGTATTTCAACATTGAATTTGTATTGGCGAAAGAATTCTCTGGCCAAATGATCCCATTCTATGAAATCTTCTATGTCAAGTGCAGTGTACCATGCTAGTGCCGCTTCTCTCAAGCTGTCTTGAAACATGTTAATAAGAAGTGGCGTGTTGTCTAAATACCTCACCATCTTGCAGAGATAATAATTCAAATGGCTTTTGAGACAGCCAGTTCCATCATACTTACTCACAAACTCTAGTTCCAAGTAATTTTCTGGAATAAGTACTTTTGCATACGGTGAGAATTTATCAAAGCTTTGCAATTCATATCCCTGACTTGCCAAACATTCTTCAATTTTGGCCAATCTTTTGGACTCTTTCTCATCTTTCACTTTAGATGTTCTCTTAGCTAGATCGTCTTCTTCCAAATTTACTACTTCAAGGGTAGCTTTTAGAGGATTCTCTTGGATTGGTTCTTTACTTGTAACTGGTTCTTCAATAGGAGTTTCGGTAGCATTTAAAGTTTCGGTATAAGGAATGGTGGGATAAGATCCTTGTGAAGCAATGATGAAAGCTTTTATTTCCGCCATCATTGCGGTCAATTGAGTCATTTGGTTATCAACTTCAGCTAGTCGAGTACGAGTTTCTTCTTCCGCCATTTTAGTCTGCAAACGAGCTCGGATTCAGGTTTTTCTTTCTTCTGTTACTATGTTACCTGTTTTATAGAAAGACGAGGTGCTATCATGATGAAACAAATGTTGAGGAAAACTCCTATTGATTTTGAAGTTGATAAAACCTTCCACAATAATTGTAAATCTGTTACTTATTCTGATCTATTTTTGTTCCAGGCTTATACATATACATGTTCTGGAATTTCAGAAGAAAGGTTTTCAGACTTTACAATCTATATGTTCTTGAACACCCACAAGCTAAAGTTCTGAGATTCAGAAAATTCAGAAGCAGACGCGTAAGCTAAAATTTTTCAGAAGCAGATTCTTCAGAAGCAAACGTAGAAGCTGGAATTTTCAGAAGTAGACGAAGATGCAGTAATTCTTCAGAAGCAGACGAAGACGCAGTAATTCTTCAGAAGCAAAACTCAGAACAAAGAAGAATAGCTAGTGATCTGGTAATGGATTTCACAGAAGGAAAGTATTGGTTTGTTCAATCGTAATCAAATTGATTGACAATCAAATACTAAGACAAGAATGATTTACAACGGACAAAAACTCTACTTTTGGAAACCAAGATTATGATTGTATGAGCGACCAGAATCAGTGGGATTCAGAATCTATCAACTAGCGGCTACTCAATCCTTAGTTTACAAATCTGTCCAAGGTGAAGATTGGAAGATGATCCTCTGTGAGTTGTCCAACGGCTAGTGTGGATGAAGAGGAGTATTTAAGGAGAACATGAGCAGCAGAAATGAAAGAGATTCAAGAATCAACAAGTCCAAAGTCTGAGTTTACTCCAATCTGTCCTCTTATCATTCTGAACTTAAGATCAAGATCTTGAGGATTACTTTGTAAAGGGTATTTGTGTGAGATAGAGAGTCCTATCATACACAATAGTTCTGAGACTCAAAGTCTGTAAATTCCTCTTGATTACATAGTGAAATCCAGCCAGTAGTTTGTAAGCGTGGGAGAGTAGACGTAGGCTTGCCATAAGCCGAACCACTATACATCTGTGTCCAGATTCTCTTTTCCTCTTCTCTTACTTTTCTTTCTGCATTTCAGAATCTCTTTCCTCTGATCTAACTTGAATCTGAACCTTGTTCAGACTCTTTTGTTTTTCATTTCATTTCCGCGCAAATATCAAAGATTTGTTTAGGATCACCTATTCACCCCCTTCTAGGTGACTCGTGCTAGCCATTTCAACAAATATGAAATCCTATATTCTTTTAATTGTATGATTTTTCTTGTGATTAATAAGGATAAGAACTTTCATACAAGTCTTAGCCATGTATAAAACTTTTATCAATGTCTTTCTCAAGTAATCATACAATTCAAAGAATTGTAATCCATGGTGATTTTTGTGTGTTTTGAAATCATGTTTTGAACATAACCATACACATTTAGAAAGTGATAAATTCATCATTGCACATAAAACTTGAAATTGTTTAACATCAAAATCTTGAACTCAAATGAAAATCTAAATCATCTAATTCTAGGCTTTTTGCTAGCTAAGGTAGCTTCCGCCTTTTGGTATTCCTCCCATTCCTTAATGCGTGATTCCCATTCATCAACATCGATCACGACCTCTTCGGAGACATAGGGCTCTACTCCAAGCGTGCTTAGAACAATATATTCATACTCTTCCTTAGAATCTGATATAACACTCAACGGGATATCCGGTTCCACATCAATTGGATGTCTGCTTTCTATATATTTGATGTATTCTTTGAATGCCATGTAAATCTTCATTTAACCTTCCAAGCTTTTAGGCCACTCAATTACTTGTTTTGGCGAGTTATCTAAAGATAAGATGATCTTGTGAATCCTGGTTTGAAGGCTATTCTTCTCCTTTTTGGGTATGATTCCACTTGGATGTTGAAGGAAAACTCCTCGGGATTCCATGTCAGTGGAACTCGCTGAAGCATCCCAAAATGTCTAACAACCCTTAGAGGGCAATATGCAACTCCTCCATTCAAATCAAGTAGTGGTACCATATTTTCATCTTGGTTTGTAATCCTCGCCTTGCCAATCTTTGGCCAATTAACCCGTTATTGGATTTGATCGGGAGTTAGAGCACGAATGAAATTGGCTTAATCTAAGAAAGATTGCTTGGGTAATTTGTTTTGAAGATGAATGTATTGCTCTATTGAATTTGTTGCTGAACAAATTTCACGAATGCTCATGAAACGACACCATGGTCGAATGTATGAGATAAATCATAGTGAAAGAAGACCAGTAGAAGCTTGAAAGACAAGCTTCCCACGATTTTGGTTCGTGTTTAAGGAAATAATAGTTTGTGTAAGAAGCATGTTTGAAAAGTCTTACTTGATGCATGCTTGTCTTGCAATCATAGTAACTAAAGGATTTAATCCTATTCTAGACACAGGGAACAAAATGAAGCCGAACAAGTCTAACATCCTCACACGTCATGCCCCGAGATAAGGCCGTAGCCCTTGACCCCGGTTTGGCCGTGATTCGTATGAGTTTTAGGGATTTATCTCAACATCCTGTTATTGCTTTCTCAATTAAGCACAAGCGGAAGCTACTATTAAACAACAACGAGCACGTAACAAAGTAAGCTAAGTAAGCACATCACACAAACACATCATATTCACAAGATAGACGATTATTTTTTTACAAGCCCCTTTTCTCACTATGGGCCTATACGTCTATTTGCTTACACCCGGATCAAGTCCGGTATCCGCTTACAAGCTTTCACGGGTGGGATAACTTAGCTCCTCTATCGCCCCTTCAAAACAAAAAGTTAGCTTCCTCCTAAGCTTGGACATCTTCCCATGATTAGTCCGCGCCGATCCCGGGTGGTTCGGTATACCCTTCAATGGGCCCGAGCACATCCCCGTCAACCAACGCGTACCAGGCTACATAACGGTGGGGAACCATTTGATTCGCATTCACTTGGACCCAGATGGTAGTGCTATACTTCCGGTACGTGATGTTGGTTTCTACATCGACGATGTCTACTGTACGAACATGCATTTCAATAGGACGACCAAAACGAATAGGAGGTGGCATGGCCATACCTACAAGGCTGAAATAAATAAGAGTGAGTCGACACTCAATAAGTTAAATTCACTATGTTGTGGCTAGGAAATAGCCTCGCATAGAACAAGAGAAATAAACTTTACCGTTAGCTTGTCGATGGCAGATCAATAACAATGCATCTTACCTTGCCTATATTCTAAACATGGCATGAGCAATAAACAATAGAACTTCAAGCATGGCTTTAACATGTTGCATGCAATGATCAAATACACGAGATTCATTATTCATGACCGAAATCCATCGATCCTTCCGGCTATTCCCCGGGCATCCGAGCCTTTCCCGGGCATCGCCTTGAAATCCATCGAATAGCAACATCGTCTTGAAATCCATCGATGACGGCATTGCCCCGAAATCTATCGGCGGCGGAAACGTCCCGAAATCCATCGGAGACGGCCATAGTCCCTCTTATGATCATGCATCAAACATCAAACATTTTCAGTTCTTATCTTAAAATCATTAGCCCATGTAGTCAAGCATAAAATGTGCGGTGTTTGTGTAATTCATGCTTTCTAGAACAAATTGGCTATCATGTCAGGTACGGTCGAGGGTTCGTGGCCCGAACCAACATGTCGAGTGCCGACTCGGAGCCAAACTTAGCTCGGATTAACACGCCTCAATGTAAATCCGCACCAAATCGAGCTTGTCCCGGAAAACCACAACAGGAGTACGGGACCTTACGATACCTTGTTTCGCACCTCGGATGTGCTTGACACACGACCATGAAGCAAACATCAAGAACATGAGCAAACATCAAACATCCGGCTTAGTCACTTCTCGGGCTCACACGCGTAACACTACGTCCTAACCAAAGTAAAGGGAATTCACTTACAACTCGGGCTCTAAGGTATCTAGTGATGATGTGGCGAGTGAGCGTATGTGGCGGAGGATGGTGTCGGGGACAAGGGCCGGGAAATAGAGAGGTGGCCGAGAAAGGTAGAGAGAGAGAGAAGAAGAGAGGCTCACTTGGTTTTGGGGAAAATGAGAAATGGCTTAGGTTCCTTCTATTTATAGGCCAAGGACTTCAATTATTGCATGCCAAATGGACCAATGGAATTCATCCGCGAGATCTTCAATAATTGAGACAATCTTGGAAAATCTTGACTAATCTCGGACTACAATAATTTGATGGGTTACTTGCTCATCAAGTGTCCTTCTAGGGTCATTATGCCCTATCTTAGGCTACATGAGTCAATAATGGCATTAATTGCTCTAGGGACACATAAGCCTATATTAATGAATTAGAGGACACCTAAGTCTCCATTATTGGTGCCTTACTAATGGTTTTTGTCTTGACCTCCATTATTGGCTTTCAAAGTGCTTGACATGTGGCATAGACAAAGTTTATTCAAAGATCCTCAATAAATATAGATCATATCTTATAAGATCTTCCTAATGACGGCATTCCTCCAATAATAGAACCAAACTTTGACTTGGTCACTTGGATTCTTGCTCTCCAAGGCTTAACCTAATTATTGCCCTTCTAGAACACCTAATCACTCACTAATGACAACCGGTCAATAGTACTCAAGCAAAATCCCCAAAATTACTAATAGTACTTAGCAAAGTGCCTAAGTAAATAAGGAAATCCTGGGTTTAAGATGATCGACTAATCTATCCGGGTGGAGGTTCGGGGTGAAAAAGCCTTCAAATATGACCAAACAATTCCAAGCCAAAGTCTAAGTCTATTTGTGCAATTTCGGGCTAGCCGGATTACTAGGTACGTGGGCTGTACCATCAGGCCTGACCGGGCGCACGACTAGGCACGCTACTGGGCCACACGGGCAAATGGCTGGGCGCGATACTGGGCTGTACGGGCAACGTGCCGGGCCGCACGGGCAACGTGTCGAGCGGCCTGCCCGGCCACACAGGCGGCGTGCCTAGTGCACGGGCGGCATGCCTAGTGCCTTGCAGGCCGTATGGCCAACGCACCAAGTACCATGCCGGGTCACACGAGCGAGGGGTCAGTTCACGGCCAAACATGTGCAACGACCCGTGAATGACACGTGCACGGATCATGGCCATATTTCTTGGGCACGGGACAAGACCGGAACCAGATCTTACAGGCACAACTTGTGACACGAGGGTCGGGCACAATGGTAGGTACACGAACGGGCACGTAGCTGGTCCGTGGCCGGGCTGACGGGCACAATGGCCGATCATGACCGGGCACATGGCCTTGGCCGCCGCTACCGGCAATTTTCTTGCCCGGGCCGCTACTAAGCCATTAGGCACATGGCCTGGTACATGTCTCATCCATGGCCTTCCCAACTTGGCACAACGATCCGTGGTCGATTCGTGACCGGACCATGTTCGAGTATCAACGATCCATGGTCAACCCTCGATTGTCATGTAGCCTTGTGGAAATCCGGAATTAACTCGTGGTCACCCGGGACTAATGCATGGCTGTGCGGTATCACCCGCGACCGACACATGCCTACACCAGACTGATTCACTAGTATTCCAGATTGTTCCACTAACGGCCCTTATAGTCGAAGAATTACCCCATGGTCGTATTACTCTAATCATTTGCATAGTCAGGGTCATTCCACTATCGATCCCTAGGCCAACTCATGGACAATCTTTCGATCGAACCATGACTAACCCTCAGTACACTCGTTTCGATCATGCTGTCCATTCCAATCTCGATCCTCAACTCGAGTTATCCACTAATTCACTTATTGCCAGCCCCCAACTTCCTAGGTCAGAAATCGGGGATATCACAATTCTCCCTCTCTAATAAAAATTTCGTCCTCGAAATTTAAACCCGTACATGGTTCCTCAAATAAGTGCGGATACTGTCACTTCATGATTTCCTTACCTTCCCAGGTAGCTTTCGCTATGCCCTAGTGTCGCCATAGGACCTTTATTACAGGAATGGTTTTATTCCTCAGTATTTGCTCTTTACGATCCACGATCCGTACCGGCTCCTCAACATAGGACACTCTGCTGTCCAATTCGACTTCGTCGAAATTCAACACATGTGCTGGATCGGGTTCATACTTTATCAACATGGATACATGGAACACGTCATGCACTTGAGCAAGTTTTGGTGGCAGCGCCAACCGATAAGCCAAATTCTCTATTCTTTCTAGAATTTCAAAAGGTCCGACGTACCTGGGGCTTAACTTACCTTTCTTTCCAAAACACGACACACCCCTCGTAGGTGAAACTTTGAGAAATACGTGGTCGCCTACCTGAAACTGTAGGGGCTTCCTACACTTGTCAGCATAACTTTTCTGTCGGCTTTGGGCGGTTCTCAACTTATCTCTAACTACTTGCACAACCTCATTGGTGAGTTGGACTAGCTCTGGACACGTAACCTTCTTTTCCCTGACCTTGTCCCAACAGACTGGAGTTCTGCAAGCTCGACCGTATAATGACTCAAATGGTGCCATCCCGATACTTTGCCGGTAACTATTGTTGTAAGCAAATTCAATGAGATGTAAATGTTCATCCCAATTCCCTTTTAAATCAACAACGCATGCTCGTATTATATCCTCAAGAGTCTGGATCGTTCTTTTTGTTTGGCCATCCGTTTGCGGATGATAAGCTGTACTATATTGTAACTTGGTTCCCATAGCAGTTTGGAGACTTCGCCAAGAACTTGCAGTAAACTTTGGATCTCGATATGATGTGATTGTTACCAGGACTCTGTGTAATAGTACAATGTGTTAAACATATAATTCGGCATGGTCTCCCAATGAAAGATCCTTTTTCACGGGAAGAAAATGAGCCAATTTTGTCAGTCGATCAACAATTAAACATATTGAATCATTTCCCCTCTGACTTCTCGGTAATCCCATTATGAAGTCCATCGTGATATGCTCCCATTTCCATTCAGGAATTTCCAATGGTTGTAATAATCCACCAGGCTTGCAATGTTGAGCCTTGATTTGTTAACACGTCAAGCATTTAGCCACATATTTGGCTATGTCTGGCTTCATGCCGTTCCACTAGAAATGTTGTCGCAAATTCTAGTACATTTTAGTACTACCCGGATGAATACTATAATTTCTCTTATGGGCTTCCGTCAAGATTTCGTCCTTGAGCTGTTCATCCTTTGGTACGCATAGACGTCTATTAAAATTCAAGATTCCATCATTAGTCATATGAAAATGGGATTTCTTCTTTTCTTCTAACTCCTTCTGGACTTTCTGAATCTCAGGGTCTATTTGCTGTAACATCTTGATTTTCAATATGATGTCTGGCTCAATTCTGAGAGCAGCTAATAATTTCTGATGATGTCCAACTTCTAACTTAAAGTCCAAATCCCGAGCTTCCTCAAGTAAGGTCCATTCCTTGACCATCAAATGGGCGATGGCCGATTTTCGACTAAGAGCATCAATAACTTTGTTTGCTTTGCCAAGATTGTATAATATCTCGCAGTCGTAGTCTTTGAGAAGTCCATCCAGTGTCGTTGCCTCATATTCAGTTTCTTCTGGAAAAATAAATATTTTAAACTCTGATGATCTATATAAATGACAAATTGCTCCCCATATAAGTAGTGTCGCCAAATTTATAAGGCAAACACGATTGCAGCAAGCTCTAAGTCATGGGTTGGATAATTCAATTCGTATGGCCTCAACTGTCTCGAGGCATAAGCCACCACTTTGCCATCCTGCATCAATACACAGCCTAACCCTTTGTGAGAGACGTCACTGTATATTTCAAATCCTCCTGGTCCTTTAGGTAGAGTCAGAACAGGAGCTGTCGTCAGTCTTCATTTCAATTCTTGGAAGCTTCGCTCACATTTGTCAGTCCATTTGAACTTTGTTTCTTTCTTTAGCAATTGCGTTAAGGGAATAGCGATGCTAGAGAATCGTTCCACGAACCTTCTGTAATATCCTGCTAATCCCAAGAAACTTTGAACTTCGGTGACAGTCGTTGGTCTTGGCCAATTAACTACTGCTTCAATTTTGGATGGATCCACTGATATACCTTCTCCCGAAATCACATGGCCAAGAAATACCACGCGAGATAACCAGAACTCGCATTTGCTGAATTTTGCATAAAGTGAGTGTTCCCTGTGCATTTGAAGTATAAGTCTCAGATGTTGCTCATGTTCCGCCGAATTTTTCGAATATATCAGAATGTCGTCAATATAAACTATGACGAAATGATCTAGGTATGGCTTGAATACTCGATTCATCAGGTCCATAAAGGCTGCCGGAGCATTTGTCAAACTGAATGGCATAATGGTGAATTCATAATGGTCATATCGGGTTCGGAACGCCGTCTTCGAAATATCCTCCTTCTTGATTCTTAGCTGATGATATCCCGACCTTAAATCGATCTTGGAAAACATAGACATTCCTTGGAGTTGATCAAATAAATCATCAATTCTCGGTAGTGGGTACTTATTTTTTATAGTAACCCGATTTAACTGCCGATAGTCGATACAAAGCCGCAATGATCCGTCTTTCTTCTTTACGAACAGTATTGGTGCACCCCATGGTGATGCACTTGGACGAATAAACCCTTTATCAAGTAACTCTTGAAGTTGTACTTTTAATTCCTTCAATTCAGTCAAAGCCATCCTATGAGGAGCTTTGGAAATAGGTTCCGTCCCAGGGACTACTTCAATAACAAATTCTATTTCCCGTTCCGGAGGTAATCCTGGTAATTCATTTGGAAAGACATCGGGAAATTCACTTACTACCATAATATCTTCTAACTTTGGCTCTTGCTCTCTTGACTTATCTTCTACTATTGCTAGGTACCCTTGACAACCTTTCTTTAATAGTCGGAATGCTTCTAATGCTGAGATTAAAGGGGTAGAAGACCCTCCTCCATTTCCCACAAATGTAGAACAGGATCGATTAGGCAGATTAAACTGAATCACCTTGCTATAGCAATCTGTATTGGCCCGTTGTTTACTAAGCCAATCCATGCCTATGATAATGTCAAAATCATGCATGGCAAGTATAGCTAAGTCTATGGTTCCTTCTAATCCACCTATAATGAGTTTA
The DNA here is from genome assembly GCA_031216285.1 of Syzygium syzygioides. Lineage (NCBI taxonomy): Eukaryota > Viridiplantae > Streptophyta > Magnoliopsida > Myrtales > Myrtaceae > Syzygium > Syzygium syzygioides. The sequence continues at coordinate 25,097,294 of CM062244.1, read as the reverse complement.
CACCCTTGGCATTCTAGGGTGGTCTGGACTTCGTCTTTCATTGGGGTGGAAACATTAAGGACATTTTCTAAAGGTTCGATTTCTAATTTTGCCAATCGTACAAATTGCTTGGATACAAATGAATGGGTAGCTCCCGTATCAATTAACGCATATGCAGCACGGTTATTGAGGAAAACCGTACCTGTGATCACTGCATCGGAGTTCTCAGTATCCTCTTGGGTAAGTGCATATATTCGTCCTTGAGCCGGAGGACGATCACCGTTATTAGCACGAGGTTGAACTCTCGTTGCTGCTGTCGGCTATCTTTGCTGTAAAGGCATATTCTATTGCCTCTGTGGACAATCGCTGACCATGTGACCTTGTTGGCCACACCCGAAACATGCTCCCGTGCGAACTGGGCACGGAGCGTCCCCATGTCGTCTTCCACAAATAGAACAAGCATCTCCAAATTTATTAGGACAAAAGTACACTACAAGTGCTATAACTTGTGTACGTCGCTCACTTTAGTGCCATAACTTTTTTTTGGATCACTTTAGTGCTAAAATTTTTTAAAAACGATCACTTAAGTGTCAATTCCGGTGCCGTACACAATTTTTCGCCGAAAATCTGACGTGGCATTTTTTTATTAATTTCTGAAGCTGACGTGGCTCACCGGAGTCTCGCCGGAGATTGGCACTTAAGTGATCGTTTTTCAAAAATTTTAGCACTTAAATGATCGTTTTTCAAAAATTTTAGCACTTAAGTGATCGTTTTTCAAAAATTTTAGCACTGAAGTGATCAAAAAAAAGTTATGATACTTAAGTGATTGTTTTTCCTCCGACTTGGCACCAAAGTGATCCGAAAAAAAGTTATGGCACCAAAGTGAGCGACGTACACAAGTTATGGCACTTGTAGTGTACTTTTACCAATTTATTAGTTACCTTCAGGAGATTCTGCTTCTTATTGGGAATGAAAGGACGTTTTTCCCTTGGCATTGGTCTTTTGCCTTGACGCTGATTCATCCGAAAGTTAGAATAGTAGGGCCTCGTAAGAGTCGCTCTTTCTAGCAAATCCTTCTCGATCAATTGGGCTCGTTCATATATCTCATTGTAATTCTTCAGATTTAATGGTACCAATTGACTTCGAATGTCAGGTTTGAGACCATCACGAAAATCGTTTTGCCTTGTCCACTAGGTCTTCAATAAGTCTAGAGGCATACCTTGATAATTGGGCAAACTTCGCCTCATATTGATCCACTGTGAGATTGTTCTGTCGAAGTTGTAGAAATTCCTGCATCTTTTTGTCACGTGGGCACTCGAAAAAGTATTTTCCATTAAACGTCTCAACGAAGGCATTCCATGTGACAGCAGTGTTTTCCGAGAACACCGTTTCCTTCGTTGCCTTCCACCAATAGCTAGCATTACCTTGTAACTGAAATACCGCCAAGTTCACCTTTTCCTCCTCGGAGCATCTCAGTAGTTCAAACATCTTTTGTAGTTCATCAATCCATGACTCTGCTTCTTCAGGATCTCCAGTTCCGCTGAACTTCGGGGGTCGAAGTTTTAGGAATTGTTCAACTAATCCATTCATCCCACGATCACCATTTCCGTTCCCATTTCCTACCATATTTTCAACATTAGGCAGCCAATGTTGAACCTGTTGTCCCATTAAGTCTCCAATAGTCGTGAGAGCTTGCAGAATTCCGTCTATTCGGGGTCCTGCTTCGATTTCCCTTTCGAAGTCGAGGTCAGGTCCTGAGCACTCATACTGATGTTCTCGAAATTCTAAGAAAGTTGGTCTACAAGGAACACACAAAATTTAGTAGTCTCAATCTCAAATCAATTGAACAATCGGACAAACACATGCACCATATTCTTTCCTAACTTCCTATCCCAAGATTCCCAGCGCACCTTATCACTCCAGGTAACAATCCCCATTTCCATATCAGAACCGTTCTCCCCCGTTCAGTGCCTAGTTTAGTTTGTTCCTCTCTTACCCATCATCCTAGAAGCCTGCTAGGAGCCGCTCAACGATCAGGCCTTATCACCCCGGTGCCACTTCTATTTAGAAGCCACACAATGATCAGGTTTTATGGCCCCGACGCCACTCCCCGCCCTTTTCGGACCAAGTTAGTTTAGGAGTCCACAGCCTTCACTCGGCTCAATACCGAACTATAACTTACTGGAGAGGAACCTGCTCTGATACCAAATCAACACACTGTAACATCCTCACAAGTCACACCTCGAGATAAGGCCGTAGCCCTTGACCCCGGTTTGGCTGTGATTCGTATGAGTTCTAGGGATTTATCTCAACATCCCGTTATTGCTTTCTCAATTAAGCACAAGCGAAAGCTACTATTAAACAACAATGAGAACGTAACAAAGTAAGCTAAGTAAGCACATCACACAAACACACCATATTCACAAGATAGACGATTATTTGTTTACACGTCCCTTTTCTCACTATGGGCCTATACGTCTATTTGCTTACACCCGGATCAAGTCCGGTATCCGCTTACAAGCTTGCACGGCTGGGATAACTTAGCTCCTCTATCGCCCCTTCAAAACAAAAAGTTAGCTTCCTCCTAAGCTTGGACATCTTTCCACGATTAGTCCCCACCGATCCCGGGTGGTCCGGTATACCCTTCAATGGGCCCGAGCACATCCCCGTCAACCAACGCGTACTAGGCTACATAACGGTGGGGGACCATTTGATTCGCATTCACTTGGACCCAGATGGTAGTGCTATACTTCCGGTACGTGATGTTGGTTTCTACATCGACGATGTCTACTGTACGAACATGCATTTCAATAGGATGACCAAAACGAATAGGAGGTGGCGTGGCCATACCTACAAGGCTGAAATAAATAAGAGTGAATCGACACTCAGTAAGTTAAATTCACTATGCTCTGGCTAGGAAATAGCCTCGCATAAAACAAGAGAAATAAACTTTACCATTAGCTTGTCGATGGCAGATCAATAACAATGCATCTTACCTTGCCTATATTCTAAACATGGCATGAGCAATAAACAATAGAACTTCAAGCATGGCTTTAACATGTTGCATGCAATGATCAAATACACAAGATTCATTATTCATGACCGAAATCCATCGATCCTTCCGGCTATTCCCAAGGCATTCGAGCCTCCCCCGGGCATCGCCTCGAAATCCATCGAATAGCGGCATCGTCTCGAAATCCATCGACGACGGCATCGCCCCGAAATCTATCGGTGGCGGCAACGTCCCGAAATCCATCGGAGACGGCCATAGTCCCTCTTATGATCATGCATCAAACATCAAACATTTTCAGTTCTTATCTTAAAATCATTAGCCCATGCAGTCAAGCATAAAATGTGCGGTGTTTGTGTAATTCATGCTTTCTAGAACAAATTGGCTATCATGTCAGGTACGGTTGAGGGTTCGTGGCCCGATCCAACATGTCGAGCGCCAACTCGGAGCCAAACTTAGCTCGGATTCACATGCCTCAATGTAAATCCGCACCAAATTGAGCTCGACCCGGAACACCACAATAGGAGTATGGGACCTTACGATACCTTGTTTCACACCTCGGATGTGCTTGACACACGACCATGAAGCAAACATCAAGAACATGAGCAAACAATAAACATCCGGCTTAGTCACTTCTCGGGATCACACGCGTAACACTACGTCCTAACCAAAGTATAGGGAATTCACTTACAACTCGGGCTCTAAGGTATCTAGTGATGATATGGCGAGTGAGCGTATGTGGCGGAGGATGGTGTCGGGGACAAGGGCCGGGAAATAGAGAGGTGGCCGAGAAAGTTAGAGAGAAAGAGAGAAGAAGAGAGGCTCACTTGGTTTTGGGGAAAATGAGAAATGGCTTAGGTTCCTTCTATTTATAGGCCAAGGACTTCAATTATTGCATGCCAAATGGACCAATGGAATTCATCCGCGAGATCTTCAATAATTGAGACAATCTTGGAAAATCTTGACTAATCTTGGACTACAATAATTTGATGGGTTACTTGCTCACCAAGTGTCCTTCTAGGGTCATTATGCCCTATCTTAGGCTACATGAGTCAATAATGGCATTAATTGTTCTAGGGACACCTAAGCCTATATTAATGAATTAGAGGACACCTAAGTCTCCATTATTGGTGCCTTATTAATGGTTCTTGTCTTGACCTCCATTATTGGCTTTCAAAGTGCCTGACATGTGGCATAGTCAAATATTATTCAAAGATCCTCAATAAATGTAGATCTTATCTTATAAGATCTTCCTAATGATGGCATTCCTCCAATAATAGAACCAAACTTTGACTTGGTCACTTGGATTCTTGCTCTCCAAGGCTTAACCTAATTATTGCCCTTCTAGAACACCTAATCACTCATTAATGACAATCGGTCAATAGCACTCAAGCAAAATCCCCAAAATTACTAATAGTACTTAGCAAAGTGCTTAAGTAAATAAGGAAATCCTGGGTTTAAGATGATCGACTAATCTATCCGGGTGGAGGTTCGGGGTGGAAAAGCCTCTAAATATGACCAAACAATTCCAAGCCAAAGTCTAAGTCTATTGGTGCAATTTCGAGCCAGCCGGATTACTAGGCGTGTGGCCTGTACCATCCGGCCTGACCGGGCACACGACTGGGCACGCTACTTGCCACACGGGCAAATAGCCGGGCGTGAGACTGGGCTATACGGGCTACATGCCAGGTCGCACAGGCAATGTGCCGAGCGGCTTGCCCGGCCGCATGGGTGATGTGCCTAGTGCACGGGTGGCGTGCCTAGTGCCTTGCTGGCCATATAGCCAACGCACCAAGTACCATGCCGGGTCACACGAGTGAGGGGTCGGTTCACGGCCAAACACGTGCAACGACCCATGAATGACACGTGCATAGATCATGGCCATATTTCTTGTGCACGGGACAAGACCGGAATCGGATCTTACGGGCACAATGGCAGGCACACGAACGGACACATAACCGGTCCGTGGCCCGTCTGATAGGCACAATGGCCGGTCATGACCGGGCACATGGTCTTGGCCGCCGCGACCGGCAATTTTTTTGCCCGAGCCACGACTAAGCCATGAGGCACATGGCCTGGTACATGTCTCATCCATGGCCTTCCCGACTTGGCACAACGATCCGTAGCCGATTCGTGACCGGACCACGTTCGAGTATCAACGATCCATGGTCGACCCTCAGTTATCATGTAGCCTTGTGGAAATCCGGAACTCCGGAATTAACTCATGGTCACCCGGAACTAATGCATGGCCGTGCGGTATCACCCGCGACCGATACATGCCTACACCGGACTGATTCACAGTTATTTCGGACCATTCCACTAAGGGCCCTTATGGTCGAAGGATTACCCCATGGTCATATTACTCTAATCATTTGCGTAGTCAGGGTCATTTCACTATCGATCCCTAGGCCAACTCAGGGACAATCTTTCGATCGAACCATGACCAACCCTCAGTACACTCGTTCCGATCATGCTATCCATTCCAATCTCGACCCTCAACTCGACTTATCCACTAATTCACTTATTACCAACCCCCAGCTTCCTAGGCCAGAAATCGGGGATATCACAAGAAGGCTAGAATGAATACCCGAGCTGAAGCGTTTCCCATTTCCCTAGGAAGTTTTGTAAAGTTGGCTATTAGGAAAGATAGTGGAAATCTACTCGTGTTTGATTTGATTAGCTTTTCGATTTTAGAAGTTTTGAGGTTTAGGAATTCAGCTAGAATGCTTACAGGACTAAGTCTAATGGGTGGCTCTACAATTTTAGGCTTAGAATTGATCCAATGGCAGCTTGATATTCCTCTAAGGTTGGTACCAATTCATGTTCTCCAAACTGGAAGGTGGCGGTAGAAACTTCCCAAAAATGAGCCAAGGCTTGGACTAAGCTAACTTGGTGTTCAATATGCATTACCTTGAGAAGATATCCAAGCCTTTCTTGGATATAACTTGGTTGTCCTTAGACATATCCTTCCACCAAGCAATGAGCTCCTTCCGAGGAATGGGATTTACTTGAATGTCTAGCTTCCCCATTTGAGTCTAATCATGCAAAGGAAAAAATTCATCAATATTCACCATGGATTATGAATCAATTTTAATGCCTCCATTTTAATTATATGTCCCTTCTAAGGTAAAATGGAGGTAAAGTACATTTGCATACCTGGAAAGTAGTACAAATGTCAAATTAAGTCCATTCATGCCTTTAAAGAGCATATAATTGAGAATGGGGGGGATGAAATCGGTGTTTGATATAAAGGCCCTTTTGTCATCTCCATTTAGACCATAAAGGCCTAGCCTATGATTTACAACTTCAAATACATCAAAATAAACACTCGACTCATTGAATTGTACATGTCATATTTTGGGCACATCGTCACTCGAATTACATTGAAAATTTGCCATGGACCGATACATTCCATCTATAAAAAAATGGTCAAATGGAGCATGTTTCCCTAATCATTCATTCTAGTATAAAAAGGGCATCTAAATCAACCATTGGCTGTCATTTAGACAATTTTTTTTAAATGGTGACAACTAACTTGCATATTTGAAAGTGAAAGGAACGGAATGATATAGTACTTACCAGAGCATTTTTGTTTGGTTTTAGGTATACCAACTATAAATTGCTAACACACCGATAAATAGAAGACTCCAAAGGAACTGGGAACTCTCACCTTCCACCTTCTTTTAATTTGGTTGCTTAGTCCTCTGTCTTGTATAGGGCTTTGCTGTTCTTAGTTCTTCTTGTATAGGGTTTTGCTCCTTGTTTTGACTTGTTGAGTGGCCCTCCCTTTCCCATCTTTTGTTTCATTGGGGAAGAGGGTCCTTTTGCTTTGTTTGTACTTGGTGATATTGAAAAGTAATATAATTCTTACCTTACCCAAAAAAAAAAAACTATAAAAACAAACAGCCTTACCAAAAAAAAAAACATAAAGACAAACATATGCAACAAGTAAGGTTTTGACACCTAAAAGGGTAGGATACTAAAGGCCTGAGGTCACCACCTTAATGAACAAGGGATTCCATTCCAATAGGCAATCAACCTAAAGTAACGGAATATTATTCCATTTCGGTGATCGGTATTGCATTTAGACGATCCTATGAGCAATCGGCTCATAGTTTCACCTAAACACATACCTCCTAAGGGTGATCCTAATTGTAGCCGGGTTTAGAACACGGGTGGTGTGTGCGAATAGTGTAGTGCTAAAGCAATTTAAAGGCATGCATAGTAATTTAATAACCAAACAGCACTTCAAAAATTGAATCAAATCACATTCAATCCCAACACCATCCTGTAAAATAAAGATCAGCAAAGACAACACCCCTTATACCTCCCACCTACAAAACCATTTAACATGATCATTAGTAGGACGTACCTAGGATCCTTTTGTGAGCACAAAACACATGCATATTATTTTATCTAGGCCTAAGTCCACTTAGAATTCTAATTCCCTAGCAGAGTTGCCAAGTCTGTTGCGCTGCGCTTTTGGCACGCTGAGGTATTTCCATTTGTCACGAATGGGGAAATTGTCCCCGAATGAGCTACTAGGATCTGATATGAATATTCGCTCAAATGTCTCACAGACATCCCATCACTAAACAAATGGGGGCCTCTCCCATACCATCTCTCACGTGACAGTAGGTTGTGATTTTTTTATCTTTTTATTTAGTCTGAGTTTTGATTTGGAGTCACCACTAGTCATTATTGGTAGGTTGACTAGAACCTAATCAGGATACGGGAGAAATACCACAATTTTATGAACCAAAGATTCTGAAATACGGGGACTTGGTTACCCTAATGATCGCGAGTCGAGATCCCTTGTAATGCCCCCACCTCGGGGTCATTAACGTGACGTCCTGTTCATTGTTATCTTTCTTTACACACAAGAGAAAGTATAATTTCGGGACAATCACATTTAGAACAACAGCAGAATTTAGACAAGCAAGATCATGAGCAAATCTTATGTTTATAGTGTATGCAAACATATTTTAACAAGCCCTTCTAGCTATGGCAAACATCACATATTTTAGACGTATAATCTAGAGGCTCATCTGTTCTTAGCCAACTATGAATAGCAAAACTTGACTCGAGTGATCCTATCCCCTCTACTTTATCTTCTCGTTTCTAACTCCACCCACATCTCCTCCCTGCTTCTCGTCTACATGGCCGACCCATACCCCACCCGTGGCATGCCCTGGAGCCAGCCCACCTACACCGCTAAAAGGTCCATTAAACCCACGTAGGGGTCCAACCCATTCTCCGTCAATGTAGCCATGGCATGCTAAGTACGGGTGAGGCACCAAGTCCGTTAGGCCCTCATCGACCATCACATATGTCGTGATATGGCAGTAGGCTTGGCCTTCTTGAGCATTTATCACGGTGAGCACTTCAGCTCTCATTTCCATAGGGTTGCCAAACCGGGCCGGGGGGGATGCCATTCTTCGGACCTGAAAAGGAAACAACGAGGGATGAGTCGAGGAGACTCAACAAGTAAACCTACTAATATCAAGCGAGGATGGGGGGATCGCCGTTAACATAAGTCAGCTCTTATCGTACACGCATCAATGGTAGATCAATAGCAAAGTTCATACAAGAAAACACCACGCGTAGCTATAACATGTACACTTTACCAGCCAAATCTCGGTTCTATCTCAAGACAAACATCAAACATGAAACATGGTCAAATCAAGGGAATGAACCAACTATAGCCAACCAAACAACTGAGAAACAGTCCAAGCAAAATGTGTCACAATGCATCACAACTTCCTTTCTTGTTATTAGGAAGTTTACTTACACCATGGAATAAAACTAGAACTAGAGAAAACGGTTGGCGTGGGGTGAGCACGTGAGCCTTGACGAGTCTTGAGCAATTCTTGACGTATTTCTTGAGCACGTGGAAGGTGGGGTTGTGATCGGTTCTTGGGCTCTCCAGTTTACCAAACAACAAGAAAAGACACGAGCTAGTCGGTGAGCTAACTCTCTCTTTCTCTCTTTCTCGGCGTGAACAAGAAGCAAAGAAACAAGAGAGAAGGTTGGCTGGTTGGTGGTGTGAGAATGGAGAATGGTGTGAGAGAGAGAGAGCTTCACTATTTATAGAAGTCCTTCCTTGGTCATCACTCTAGGACATTAATAAAAGGAGACAAAATAACATCATTAAATGGCCTCAAAAGTCTAAGGTCATTTATGACTTGTCATGATAAAGGGGCCTCCAAAGTCCGAGCCAATTAATGTTTGTAATTATGAAAGGGGGTCCCTGACTCAAGAACAATAATGGAGGCTTCTTGAGGAAGATTTGACTAGGTCAAAGCTTATCTTCTAGTTTCTTCTCAACAAAACAAACGTGGTGCCTATTTTGGCCTTATAGAAATGTTGGTTCGGCTCACAATAACTCAGCACCATTGGGTTGCACAATAACAACTAATCGACACTTAAGTCACAAACCCGCATCGTAATTAATTCCATGATTTCCGAGAGTTTTTCGCGACCAAGACTCACTTAATAGTTTCATTCATTTCGAGGTTCGATGCGAGAACAACCTCAAAAACCATCTAACGCAACCAAACCAAGGCCCAAGCAAAATGGAATAAGCCCAAGCAAACTGGGTTGCTAGGCTTATGGTCGGGCCTAACTGGGCGCTTGGCCTGGCGCACTACCGAGCCACACGAGCACATGGCTGAGCACATGGCAGTGTGCATGGCCAAGTGCATGGGCACTACGCCGGCTTGCACGGGCAACGTGCTAAGCACTACACTGGCTACACAAGCAACGTGCCGAGTATTACATCGGGCCATACGAGCAAAGGGTCGGTTCTCGACTAAGCATGGACATTGGCTCATGAGTAGCACAATGCATGGTTCATAGCCGAGTTTCTTGGGTATGGGACTAGATCGGAGTCGGATCCAACAAGCACAATGCTTGGCATGAAGGTCAGGCACAATGGTCGGCACAATGCTAGGCACGTAGTTGGTCCGTGGCCTAGCACAATGGCCAATCATGATCGAGCACATGACCTTGGCCGGCGCAACTAGTAATTTTACCCGGGCCGCGACCAAGCCATTAGGCACATGTCTCGGCACATGTCTCATTTTTGGCCTAGCTAACTCAAGGTAATGATCCGTGGTCGATTCGTGACCGAGTCACGATCGAGTATCAACAACTCATGGTTGACCCTCGGTTGTCATGTAGCCTCGTGAAAATTAGTATCCTGGAATTAACTCATGGTCACCCATGACCTCTACCTGGCCGTGCGGTATCACCAGCGATTGACATATGCCAACACGGTACTGATCCATACTTATCTCGAACAGTACCATTAACAGCCCTCATAGTTGAAAGGTCAATCCATAGCCATATTACTCTAATCAACTTACACGATCGCGAAGTTGGATCAGTACCGTCAATTCACCGTCATGGTCATTTCACCGTCAATTCCTAGGCCATATCATGAACAATCTTTCGATTGAATCATGATCAACTCTCAGTATACTCATTTTCGACCATATTGTCCATTCTATTACCGACCCTTGGCTCGAACTACTCATTCGTTCGTTTATCACTTATCCTTGGCTTCTTAGGCCTAAAATTAGGGATGTCACAATTCTCCCCCTCTAAAAAAATTTTGTCATCGAAATTTAAACACGTACCTGGTTCCTCGAACAAATTTGGGTGTTGACGTTTCATGAGTTTCCTCACTCTCCCAGGTGGCTTCTTCTATATTATGATGACGCCATAGGACCTTTACTAAGGGAATTGCCTTACTTCTCAATACTTGCTCCTTATGATCCACGTTCCGCACCAGCTTTTCAATATAGGACACTATGTTATCCAATTCGACCTTGTCGAAATTTAGCACACGTGCCAGATCGACTCATACTTTCTCAATATTAATACATGAAACATCAGATACCTCAGCAAGTTTTGGTGTCAATGCCAACCAATAAGACAAATTCCCTATTCTTTCTAGAATTTAAAAAGGTCCTACGTACCTAGGATTTAACTTACCTTTCCTGCCGACGTGTGACACATCTCTCATTGATAACACCTTCAGAAAGATATGGTCGCCTACCTGAAACATAAGTGGTTTCTGGCGCTTATCAGCCTAATTCTTTTACTGACTTATGCAATCCTAAGTCTTTCTCTACTTATCTAGACAACATCTATAGTGAGTTGGACTAGCTTTGGACCCGTGACCTTCATTTCCCGACCTCGTTCTAACATACTAGAGTTTTGCAAGCTCGACATTTTAATGCCTCGAATGATGCCATCTTGATGCTTTGCTAATAACCGTTATTACAGTTGGATTCTACCTTCCTTTTTAAAGGTAGCCCTGCTTAGCTTTTTCGAAAAATGCCAAAAAATTTCTTTATGGAAAAGTCTTCTAACTGTGACTTACGCTTCCGCTGTGCCACTCTGATTTATCTTTTACCAATCTTAAATATTTCTTATACTTACTTGGATCTTTCGGTACATTAAAATGTCATACATAAATACTATGATAAAATAGTACAAATACAGTTCCAGTCACCCGATTTATCAAGTCTCCGTAATAACATTCTTGGAGTTTTCTGCTTCCTCTTGAGTAATTGTAATCCTTCCTTGAGCTGGAGGACAATTATCATGCGGTGGAACTCCGTTTTGTTACATCACTTGTGGTTGTTGTGACTGCTTTACTTGCTGTCGTTTCTGGTAATCCTTTATGCGGTGGCCTTATTGACCATAGCCGAAACATGCTTCCATTTGTTTTGGACACGGAGCATTTCCATGAAACCTTCTGTAAGTATGGCAGGCATCGCCTTTAGTGAAGTTTGGCTTCTGATTTTTTATCTTTTTATTGGGAGTGGAGAAACATTTTTCTCCTAACATTGACCTTTTGTCACGACGCTGATTGGGTTGGGATGCTGGATGATAGGACTTCCTTTGGTTAGTCACGATGGCAGCTCGTTCCAAGGATTCTTTCTCTACCAGTTGGGCTCGCTCATAATGCTTGTTGTAATCCTTGAGGTTCAGCGACACCAATTGACTCCAAATGTTTGGGTTCAAATCATCTCGGAATCTTTTTGCCTTTTCCACTAGATCTTCAATAAATTTAAGGGCCTACCTCGACAGTTGAGCAAACCTTGCTTCGTACTGATCCACCGTCATGTTGTTCAGCTGAAGTTGTAAAAATTCCTTCATCTTTCGGTCACGAGTACATTCGGAAAAATACTTTCCATTGAATACTTCAACGAAAGCATTCTAGTTGATAGCAACATTCTTTGAAAACATGATTTTCTTGGTCGCTTTCCACCAATAGCTGGCATTACCTTACAATTGATAGGCTGCTAAGGTAACTTTCTCTTCCTTAGAACATCTCAAAAGCTTAAATTCTCTCAGTAACTCATCAATTTAGGATTTCGCCTCTTCGGGATCTCCCGTTTTAGCAAATTTTAAGGATCAAAGCTTCAAGAATTGCTCGACCAATCCATGCAACATACGATCACCATTCCCATTTCCATTTACTACTACATTCTCAGCATTAGGCATTCGTTGTTGGGCTTGCTATCCCAACAGTTCTCCCACGGTTTCTAGAGCCTGCAGAATTTTATCTATTCGGGGGTCTTGATTTGACTTTCCCTTCGAGGCCGAGGTCGCAACTGGGTCTCGAGCACTCATATTGGTATTCTAAGGGATCTTTCTTCAACACAAGAATAGGCTAGTGGTCACAAACAAATATTAGCACACAACCTATTCAACTACAATCAATCATTCACATGCATAAGGGTGTTTCTTAGCTAACTATCCCAACTTCAGTGCACCTTATCACTCCAGGTTTTTATTTCTGCTTGGATTTTATAATCGTTCTCCCCCATTCAGTGCATAGTTCGGTTTGTTCCTCTCTTACCCATCATCCTAGAAGCCTGCTAGGAGCTGTACCTTCTTCAGGTCTTCAACCCTGGCAACCACTCTTGCTAAAAGCCACACTTTGATCAGGCCTCATGCCCCGGTATCCACTTCATAGCCAAGAGTCGCTCCTTGATTAGGTTTTACCTCGTCGACCACTCCCTATCCTCATCGGATCAGGTCCTTTTAGGATTCCACAGCCTCTTCTTGGCTCAATACCGAACTTGTACTTACTGGAGGGGAACATGCTCTAATACCAAATTAGACTATAATGCCCCCACCTCAGGGTCATTAACATGACGTCCCGTTCATTATTATCTTTCTTTACACACAAGCAAAAGCATAATTTCGGGACAATCACATTCAGAACAATAGCGGAATTTAGACAAGCAGTATCATGAGCAAACCTTATGTTTACAGTGCATGTAAACATTTTTTAACAAGCCCTTCGAGCGATGGCAAACATCACATATTTCACACGTATATTCGAGAGGCTCATTCGTTCCTAGCCGACTATGAATAGCAAACCTTGGCTTGAGTGATCCTATCCCCTCTACTTTATCTTCTTGCTTCTAACTCCATCCACATCTCGTCCCTACTTCTCATCCGCATGGCCAATCCACACCCCACCGGTGGCATGCCCCGAAGCCGGCCCGCCTACACCGCCAAAAGGTCTATTGAACCCACGTAGGGGTCCAACCCATTCTTCGTTAGTATAGCTATGCCATGCTATGTACAGGTGAGGCACCAAGTCCGTTAGGCCCTCATCGACTATCACATATGTCGTGATCCGGCGGTAGGCTCGGCCTTCTCGGGCATCTATCGTGGTGAACACTTTGACTCTCATTTCCACGGGGTTGCCGAACCGGGTTAGGGGAGACGCCATTCTTTGGACCTAAAAAGGAAACAACCGAGGATGAGTTGAGGAGACTCAACAAGTAAACCTATTAATATCAAGCGAGGACGAGGGGATCGCCGTTAACATAAGTTGGCTCTTACCACACCCGCATCAATGGCAGATCAATAGCAAAGTTCATACAAGAGAACACCACGCGTGGCACTAACATGTGCACCTTACTAGCCAAATCTCGGTTCTATCTCAAGACAAACATCAAACATGAAACATAGTCAAATCAAGGGAATGAACCAACTATGACCAACCAAACGACTGTGAAATGATCTGAGCAAACCGTGTCACGACGCATCACAACTTCCTTTCCCGATATTAGGAAGTTTACTTACACAATAGAATAAAACAAGAACTAGAGAAAACGGTTGTCGTGGGGTGAGCACGTAAGCCTTGATGAATCTCGGGTGATTCTCGACGTATTGTTTGAGCACGTGGAAGGTGGGGTTGGGATCGGTTCTTGGGCTCTCTAGCTTGCCAAACAATAAGAAGAGACATGAGCTAGTCGGTGAGCTCACTCTCTCTTTTTCTCTTTCTCGGCGTGAACAAGAAGCAAAGAAACGAGAGAGAAGGTTTGCCGGCTGGTGGTGTGAGAATGGAGAATGGCGTGAGAGAGAGAGAGAGGGAGCTTCACTATTTATAGAAGTCCTTTCTTGGTAATCACACTAGGCCATTAATAAGAGGAGACAAAATAACATCATGAAATGGCCTCAAAAGTCCAAGGTCATTTATGGCTTGTCATGATGAAGGGGCCTCCAAAGTCCAAGCCAATTAATGTTTGTAATTATTAAAGGGGGTCCCTAAGTCAAGAACAATAATAGAGGCTTCTTGAGGAAGATTTGACTAGGTTAAAGCTTATCGTCTAGTTTCTTCCCAACAAAACAAATGCGGAGCCTATTTTGGCTTTCTAGAAATATCAGTTCGGCTCATAATAACTTAGCACCATCAGGTTGCACAATAACAACTAATTGACACTTAAGTTGCAAATCCGCATCATAATCAATTCCATGATTTTCGAGGGTTTTCCACGACCAAGACTCACTTAATAATCTCATTCAATTAGAGGTTCGGTGTGAGAACATCCTCAAAAGCCATATAACACAACCAAACCAAGGCCCAAGAAAAATGGAATAAGCCCAAGTAAACCGGATTGCTGGGTGCATGGCCGAGCCTGACTGGGCACGTGGCCTAGCGCACTAATGGGCCACACGAGCACATGGCCGGGCACATGGCCGAGCACATGGCCGAGTGCACAGGCGCTATGTCGACCCGCATGGGTGATGTGCTGAGCGCCACTACGGTGGCTGCACGAGCAACGTGCCGAGTATCACATCGAGCCACATGAGCAAAGGGTCGGTTCTCGACTAAGCATGGACATCGGCTCATGAGTAGCACAACGTATGGTTCATGGCCGAGATTCTTGGGCACGGGACTAGGTCGGAGTTGGATCCAACGGGCAAAACGCTTGGCACGAGGGTCGAGTACAATGGCTGGCACACGGCCAGGCACATAGCCGGTTCGTGGCCTGGCTGACTGGCACAATGGTCGGTCATGACCAAGCACATGGCCTTAGCCGGCATTACTGGTAATTTTGCTTGAGCCGCGACCAAGCCACTAGGTACATGGCTTGGCACGTGTCTCGTCCATGGCCTACCCAACTCAATACAATTATTCATGGCCAATTCGTGATCGAGTCACATTTGAGTATCAACGACTCATGGTCGACTCTCGGTTGTCATGTAGCCTCATGAAAATCAGTATCTTGGAATTAACTTATGATCACCCGTGACCTCTATATGGCCATGCGGTATCACCTACGACTGGCACATGTTGACACGGTACTGATCCACAGTTATCCCGGACTATACCACTAATGGCCATTATGGTTGAAAGGTCAATCCATAGCCATATCACTCTAATCAACTTACGTGATCGAAAAGTCAATCCACTATCAATGCCTAGGCCATATCATGAATAATCTGTTGATTGAACCATGATCAACCCTCAGTATACTCATTCCAACCATATTATCCATTCCATTACCGACCCTCGGCTCGAACTACTCGCTCATTCGTTCACCACTTATCCTTGGTTTCTCAGGCCCAAAATCGGGGATGTCACATCCCTAACGCCCTTTCGGTACCTAAAACGATATGATGTGTTTAATGTGCCACACGAGTTTCCGAGGTCTATCCACTAATTCTAGCCATCCTAATCGCAGGAATTCAATCAATCAATATAAGCAACACAATCAATTGGAAGCAAACAATGCAATTCTAATTTGGGTTTCTAAAATGAAAATCAATTCAAAACACCCAAACCCTAGTGAAGCCCTAAAAGCTTATTCATTCGATGATACGTGTCATTTTAGAGTTTAGGATTTTTTAGGGATAAAAATCCATAAACTAAGGATCTTCTAAAAATGCTGGTTAAACACTTCTAAAAATTTAAATTTCACTTGCAAAGATTGGCCAAAATGTTTTTGAGTTATTCTGTGAAATTTTGAATTTTTTTATGAGAATTTCTTTTCCCGAGAGCTAATTTTTATTTTTTGAATTTTTTTTTAAATTTTGAAATTTTTTATGTAGATTTTAGGATTTTCCATTTTTTTTGTATTTTCCTAAAATTTTTTTATATTTTTGTAAATTTTCTTAAATTTTTTGAATTTTTATGATTTTTTTAGAAATTTTCCAATTTTTATTAAGTTTTATGAATTTCTGAAAAATTTTGAATTTTATGAAATTTTTATTGAATTTTCGAATTTTTTTTATGATTTTTATGAATTTTCTATTTTTTAGGTTTTTTATTTGATTTTCTCTATTTTCTATTTTTTAGATTTTTTTATTTTTTTTATTTTTAAATTTTCCCCACCGAGGGTTGAATCGGACCAGACATACCAGCACCCTAACGGGCACAACGCTAAAATGGCACCGTTTTCGGCATTATTCTTTTTGGCATTTCGCCAAACACTTGGTAGGCACTATTCTAGGTTTAGGTTCTCAAGACTGTCAATTCGAGCTTGCCATTGATGAGTCTCTGACGACCTTTTATCCCTTTTTATTGGTTCAGTGTGAAAATTATGTTATCCCCTATTGACCTCAACTCACCAAATTGCTGTCGGATCACCGCCGGCTAGTGAAAAACCGATCAAAATACCCTAAACCATCATTGACTTAAGCAACCTAATTTCTGGCACAGATCAACCTATAGAACGCCCTAGCCATGTAAACCGATTCAACCAACAATCAAAGCAAGAAATAAGATTGAAAATCACTGACTTGGATAGCTTATGCTATTATAGATACTCCGGCGAGGTCAGAGCTGCTCCAGCAAGGGTTTTCATGTATGGCCGACTCGGTTTAATGCAAGTTCAATGATTTAAAATGCAATCAAACAATGAAAGTATGATTAGAAACATGTTTTAGGTATCAAAGAATTCAGAATCATCAAAGAAATCACACGATCATCAATATTGAACTTTAAGTTCATCATCTGGAATTTGGAAACCGTGATCATGAACGAAGTTTACCTGTTTCGTCGAAGGAACAAATGAAGTTTCTGAGTGAATCCGCGGCTGTAGAACTCTTCCTTAACACTTGAACTCCAAGCTAGTGGTTTCAGCTTTGTCGGAGCACCTCTGGATCAATCGGCCGAGCTCAAGTTTCAAGCCTTCACACACGATGAACTCAATTGAACCTAGGGAGAGAGGTCAAGGCTAGGTTCTGATTTGCTAGCGCTTCGCCATCTAGGGAGGCGCCGAACGCTTAGAAGGGGACTTCTATCTTCTCCTCTTTCTCTCTTTGCCCTTTGTTCTAACTCTCGTTCTCTCTCCCTCTCTTTGTGATTTCGTCGAGTACCTTCTATGCTCGGGATAATGTTCTTCCTCCCTTTATGTTACCTGATTTTACCACCTAAAGTTGGTTATCACCGACTAGGAGTTGGTTGAATCGAATCTCCGATGCCAGTTGGAGATTCTCCAGCTGGAATCGGAGTTTAACACGTGCTGTATTGATCAGATTCAATCAATAAAGTCACGGGGCCGAAGAAGATATTTTCTAGGTTTATCCCATTCTAGGCAAGTTGGGTGAAGAAGGAGACTGACCCAGGTCGGGTCGGGTTGACCCGGTCGACCCAGGTTGATCTAAATTCACAAATTAAGCATGATTTTCACCCAATTTTTCATATTTAACCTCAAAATTGAATTCATTGGCACATTTTGCATCAAAACATGATATTTTCCCTAATTTTTGTCACAATTAAACCAAATATTCCCAAATTTTAAAATCCGAGTCACTAGGGTTCTATTCAATCCGATGCCTATTCAATGTCCCAGAATCATTTTTTGTGAAGGCACCACGACTGAAAAATGACTAGAAATGAATTAATTGAATTTTTGATTCATTGTGGGCTTGTTTTTACCCAACTTTGGGAAAAACACATTCCCAATTGAAATTTTCTAAAATTGAAATTGTATTAATGAAATTGGATTTAAAAGAAGACTAATGATTATTTTTATGGAATTTTTGGACTCCATTTGCTATTTTTCTTGATTTTCACCTTTATTTTGACATGAAGAAATTAAAGAAAAATTCAGGAAAATTTTTAAAATTTTATTTTGGGTTTAGAAATAGGCTCCTAAGCTTCGCCAAGGTTCCTAATACTAATTTTTTATTTTTTAAAAAATCCAAAAAAGAAGCTAAAAATCAAGTGTGAACACTAGGATGTAGCAAGGAATCCAGAAATTGACCTGATTCTAATGAAATTGGTAATGAAGCGAAGCCCATGCCACTTATTGTGGAAAGCCAAAGGCTGATCTTGGTAGCTTACATATACTTGTTGGTTTATGATTGAATCCAGGTTGTCTTCCTGATATGGGACAAAGGTGGCCTCGGTTATTTTTGCCGATTTGTCAAGTTATTCTAGTTTTTTTCACTTTTTATCTTTAAGAAATTGCTTCAACTCAAAGTAAAAGACTCGAAACACCTAATACTCCATTTTAATGGAGGATGACAGAATTTTTTGGCAGAAAATGTGATTAGATCTTTCATATTTCACTTATAAGGTGTGATCGTTAAGAAAGTTTATAACGGTGAATGCAAATCAACGGTGACCGTATTTAGAATTTTCCTCACTATCATGAAATAAACTCAGCTTTAGTTAGACGGACTATCCAAGTAATCACAAAATGCTCAATGAATTATTATGTGGCCTAATAGAGCACCAGACATCGTTGTGGGCCCAAAGTACTAGTAAATGAATTCAATGTTGTGACTTGTCCAAATTGCCTTTTATCCTTTTGTTTGATCTAATATTCCTGACTTCATTGATGGTAATGGTACTTGTGTACGGCCATCTGGCAAAGAGAAAAAGAAAATTCGTTACTAAGATTCGGCTTTAAAAAATAAAGAGAGGATTATTCTGATGCATATCGTGCATCACCCGTTTCAGATAAAGAGAGTTATTCTAATCGTGCGAATACCACAAAAAATTTTAAATTGTGTCCCTTATATCATTAATAACCGACATTTTTTTTGGTGTCACCAAAACTCTCATACTTGTACTAGTATGACAAAAATACTTTCCGTCTTTCATCAAAAACCCTAAATTTTACGTACTGTTACTTCAATATCTCAATTTTTTTTTTCGTGTCGCTTTTACCCCAATCTTGTATCAATGTAACAAAAATACCCCCCAATGGACGCCAATGACCAAAACATTTGTCATGTTATCAATACACCAAACTGGTACAAATGATTCAAAAATAGGCAAAAGTACACTACAAGTGCCATAACTTGTGTACGGCGCTCACTTTGGTATCATAACTTTTTTTCGGATCACTTTGGTGCCAAGTCAGAGGAAAAACGATCACTTAAGTGTCATAACTTTTTTTTGGATCATTTCAGTGCTAAAATTTTTGAAAAACGATCACTTAAGTGTCAATCTCTGGCGAGACTCCGGTGAGCCACGTCAGCTTCAGAAATTAATAAAAAAAATGCCACGTCAGATTTCCGGCGAAAAATTATGTACGGCACCGGAATTGGCACTTAAGTGATCGTTTTTCAAAAATTTTAGCACTTAAGTGATTGTTTTTAAAAAATTTTAGCACTAAAGTAATCCAAAAAAAAGTTATGGCACTAAAATGAGCGCCGTACACAAGTTATGGCACTTGTAGTATACTTTTGCCTTCAAAAATACCTTCCCTTACATTTCTGTCTAAGATGACCATTCAAAGTTTGACATGACTGCTTGCATAAACAATGGTAGGCAAACCAAATCTAAATAGAACCCACATCGTTTATCCATTTGTAGGTTTGAAAATACGTGGGGTTTAAGTATCAAATCCACTGGGAACTCATATTTTAGGGTAACAACTCGTCAAAGTTTACCTTTTTTTCAAGAAACTGTATCTCCGTGATAACAAGTTGTCTCTTCGGCAATTTTTAGTGTTTTCAAAGTGACATAATACGTGAATTTGGACTAGACTAAAGCCAATCAACTTCGTTTGCCTGTTGTTGTCCACGGGTCCATGCAAGCCGCGTTGGATTTCTAATGGCCATCTTGGATGAAGCTGTGATGAAAAGTATTCTTGTCACACTGGTAGAAGTTTTGACATTTTGATGACACAAAAAAGTTTAGTATATTAATATCACCATAGATATAATTTAAGATTTTTTTATGGTGTTATCCCTATTCTATTTCTACTAATGGTGATCTATGTCATCACATCTATTAGGTATCCGTACACAATTGTCATCTTTTGCCGCAAGATTGCTTCTAAAGGTGAAAGATGCCAAATTTTTTTCCCTCTTTAGAATGTAATTTGCCATAGAATAGCATAAAGTTAATAAAACAAATGGGGCCTTTCTCTTTTAAAAGGAGAACAATTGAGTAGAGTACTCTGTCAGCATGGAATTATCAATAGTGGTCCGTTGTGATGATGATTTGATTCTTGCTGTTCCCTTCATCCAATAAGTCCAAACTGATTATTACTAAGATTAATTTAATCTCGGGATGATATGGTTCTTTCATGCAGAAAATTTTATAAGCCATCCGCTGTGAAAAGGTCATTGTACGGAAAAACTAGCTGTCACCAGTTTCTTATTTGGATTGTTAATAAACTTACTTCTTTCGGTATTAATATATACACCAAGTTACTTGAGCTTATACGAACCACTTATGAATTGTCCTAGTAAGTGAAGGTAAGTAGCTCCGTTGATTACACGGTTACTAATCACTTATACAAGATCGAGCTATGTTGGCTGTGTTGTCATCGATAGGCTCAAGCGGCGTGGATTGGAGCTGGCGGATCTGGTGTCGTTGTTGGTAGAAGAGAGATCAAATGAGAGACTGACAAGATAGAGAGTGGTTTGGATTTGGAAGTGATTAGGGGCGTTAGTTTAGTCCTTTTAATTTGGGTGTCTTGTCTTGAGATGTTGTACATCTTAGAAACTAGGGATGCAAATATTTGACATGGAGATGAAAGGTCGAGATGATTTTTAGAATTTTTCCTAATGAATAACAAGCAAAAGTGAATTCAAACGCACTGAATTCACAAAGCATAGATAATCTAATAGTTACTAAGATAGGCCATATATTTGACAACATGAGTTCAAACTTATTTTGTAATTTGGATTGACTTTAATACTAATACTTATATCAAACTTGCAATAAAATATTTAAACAAATAAAAGATTACACTGCGATTTAGTTAAGAAAATATATAATTTATATTATACATATTTCTATTCTTTATTTTTTGAACAAACATATTTCAAATATACCTTTCCTTACCATATACTAAAATATCATTTGCATTGGTACTCAATGTGCTCAAGAAGGTTGCATTCGTTTCGCAAAAAATGAGTGATTTGGAAAATATCTTCTAAAAAATGATTGCTTATATCGTTTAGAAAAATTAGTCAACGGAAAATATTTTTATTATCGATAATAATATATGCTTAACTATTTTCGTGGGTGATTAAAAAATTTTCCATTCATTTATTATTCTAAATGATATAAGCAATTATTTTTCGGAAAATATTTTCCAAATCACTCATTTTCCGCGAGGCTCTGTTTGTTTCCTAGAAAATGCGACGTTTCTAAAAAATGTTCTCTGGAAAGCCTTTTTCAAAGAAAATGACATATTTTTTGGTGTTCGGTCGAAACCTAAAAACGAATTGGAATATATTTTCCACCGTTCGGTATCCAATTTGATTTTGTAAGAAAAATTACCAAAAAATTCGAATTTTTAAATACTTTCTTTCTTCTTCTTTTTTTTGTCTTCTTCCTTGGCCGGTCGCCGGCCACGGCAAGGGCTGGTGACTTGTCACAGGTGAGGTTGAGCCTTGCCATAGGCTAGCAAGGCTCGAGCGCACTTGAGGTTAGGGAGATCGAGCTCGCTCGAGGCATTAGATTTGGGCCCAAGTAGCTAGAGCCTTGTTGACCTCTGGCAATCTTGACCTCCCTGCCAGTTGCCATGGCTAGCGACCGGCCAAGGAAGAAGACAAAAAAATAAAATGAAAAAAATAAAAAATAATTAAAAACTCAATTTAAAAAAATAAAAATAAAAATAAAAGGAAAAGAAAAATGTGTAAGAAAATGAGGTGCAAGAAGAGATAAAGCAGAAAACATTTTCATCACTTTTGAAGGTGTTTTTTTATATTGGTAGAAAATGTTTTTCATGATTAGTTTATTTTTCATCAAATGAATGCCGTAAAATTTGGAAAACGTTTTCCTGGATGTTGTTTTCCGTGAAATAAACGGAGCCTTAATGTGCTAGCAGTTTTTCTCTACTACCTATTAACCTTAGGCATTCATAATATACTCTTCTACAAAATTATAAAGTAAACTACACAAAATCACATCATCTTCTCCTACATCACATCTCATATTCATGGATTACTGACAATAAAACAAAACGCCCATAGTCATGCCCGCACAAAGCGCAGGCGGGGTAACTAATGTATAGCAATTTCCCAAAGTCAGATGTAACTTGACAACTATTACATAAAGCTTGTGGCTCTTAAATGTTGTTAGTATTTTTTCACGTGGAAAAGTAAATTGCATTATATTAGAATACTATAGTTCTCCACCTTTGTAAGTATTTTTTTCAATAACAAAGGTAAGTTCTACTTTTATCCTTCCTTTCATTGCTTAGTAAGCTTTGTTTAGCTTATGAGTTAGTAATGTTCTACGCGTTGAGTAATTTCTTAATATAGAAAGTAGTTTTCATTAAATCAGTTACTAGTAAGTTTTTATTAGAAGTTACTCATTCTTGTTCTATCCATCAGTAGAGACAAGATCTAACTTGCCAACAACATGGGTATGACAATTCTTGTCAATCCAGTGTTATCCTCTATTAGATCATGGTTGAATTTACAAGATAGTCATGCTGTCATCAGGAACAAGAGCTCTAGACATGATTACCACTATCAATCTTGAATAAGATTCTGACATGAAAATGGAAACCCTAAATCCAATTGCGGAAGCAGAGGGAACACCAAAAATGAAAAAACCATAAACTTTTGCAGATTTTCTATGATAATGGACTAGGACTCTTGAGGATAAATCTCTCCATGCTCACGCACCTCCTTAGCTTTGCGCTTCTCATAGAAAATATCACCCATAACTTTTACAGCTAGTGGCCGACCAGCACCCTTCTTTGTGACGTCTGGTTTCAGCTTCTTGATGTCGTCATCGTTCAATTTTTCACCATCTTTCTCGACCTCGTCCTTGAATATACACCAGCAGCTCTCAGAATCTGTGAGAGGTTGCAGGCGGAGTACATTGTCTCTTTCAACCATGGTGTTGGCCACTGCCTCTGACCTGCTTGTGATAATGACTGAACCACCATAACCTTTTGACAACCCATAAGCGAGCTGCTCGCGCCATTCATCTTGGGCCATTCGGCCGGTGTATAACTTGTCGAACCATGGGCTAGTCTTCCACGCGTGGTTGTCGCACAATTTGTTAGTATCGCGCACGTCATCGAGCACTATCAAGTACCTTTTGCCCAGTAGTTGCAGGTGGAGAGCGTAGAGCAGGCCGCGGAGGCCGTGGCTCTTGATCGAACTGATTATGTCCGTTTCAACTCCTAGACTAACTTCATGACGATAGCCTCTCTCGGGTCCTCGTCTACGTTGGGTTCTGGGGATAATGATAACCCGATTCTTGGAGGAAGTGTGCCTTCACTTCTTGTTTGTTGTATAGCAATTGGGCTAATGTCGTTTTTTCCGACGCCGCTCACACCAATGATTGCATTTGCATTGAAAGAGTGGGATGGTTTTCCTTTTCGGAGAAGCATTCTCTCCAAAGTCACCACTTCATTCTCAAGCCCATGGACTCTTGACGGAGCGACCCATGTGGAGCTTCCTCGAGAAGCTTCCAGCCCCTTTGGCAGAAGACAGAAGGTCCCATGAGAACTTGCTATGGATTGGTCGATCCTGTGAAGTTTCTGTTTGATCTTGTCCAAGATTCTCCTGATTTGGGCAATTGAGGGACTTAGAACTGTTTTAAGAGAGGTAAGGTTTTGCTTCCTTGCTAGCAGTTGGCACTCTTCCAAGACATTATTGAGGCAGTAGAGCTCCTCTTTGATTAATCTCTTTACAGGGGACTCAGAGGCTGTGATTTTGTTGACCAGAGACCCCAGTTCTGTGAAACGTCTATGGAATCGGACTCTCAGGCCATTGCGCAACTTCATATGGAATTTTTCAGTGACATATTTCTCAATGATTTCTTCTATTTTGATTCTCTGAGTGGTGAGCACTCTTCTCTCCCAAAAACTCTTAGTGCTATGTTTTTGAAAATGGAATCCTAAATGCAGGGCATGAATATTTTCCATGCTCCATAACCTTTGGAGGAGTCTCAGATGTGGAGGTCACACAATGGACACCTCAAATTGACGAATAACTTGTGCTCATTGTGTATAATTACACTAGCCACTAAAATAAGCCAACTCCGAGTTTTTTACCGTTGGTTGCTGCGAGTATACGGTTGATGGTGTAACCATTATGTGGACTTGGCCTGCGTAGACTGTTGCCCGTAAGCTGTAGAGTTCATGGACCCCACACGATCAAACCTTACAGAAGTTTAAGCTATGTGGGCCCGGTTTGAGGACGACTCTTTTGCACGAACATTTAAGAAGGAAATTCTTCATTGCTGATTTTGTATTTAATTTGCATTCCCACCACGGAGTTCAGTCTGCGGGTGTGTGTGTGTGTGTGGAGAGAAAGAGAGAGAGCTGAAATATGGGTATGGATTCCTACATAAATGACCATATCAAGAAGATTTGGGATGCATGGAACCTGAGGGGAGTCATACTCCTGAGTCTCTCACTCCAGACCTTTCTGATCTTGTTTGCAACCTTCAGGAAAAGAGCCTCCAAGAACGTGATCTTCATCCTAATCTGGATCACCTACTTGCTTGCCGATTGGGCTGCTAGTTTTGCAGTTGGTCTCATCTCCAAAAGTCAAGCCAACCATCCAGGCCCCGAATACAATGGCGACCTTCTCACGTTCTGGGCCCCGTTTCTTCTGCTTCACCTTGGCGGTCCAGACACCATAACCTCTTTCTCTCTTGAGGACAATGAGTTGTGGCTCAGGCACTTCCTTGGGCTCATATTCCAGGTAATTGCCGTGGCTTACGTCTTCTATCAGTCACTGCCTAACAAGTTATGGATGCCAACTGCCCTGGTCTTCCTATCGGGAATCATCAAGTATGGTGAGAGGACTCGGGCATTGTACCTTGCGAGCATAAACAGATTCAGAGTTTCAATGCACACAAAACCGGACCCTGGACCGAACTACGCCAAACTCATGGAGGAGTACTCCTCCAAGAAAGAGGCCAATCTTCCAGCAAAAATTATTATGATCCCGGAACCTGACAGAAAATCCAGGACCCAGGACACCGCAGTTAGCCCGGTTATGGATGATATCGAGGTGGTTCAGGAGGCTCACCGCTTTTTCG
The DNA here is from genome assembly GCA_031216285.1 of Syzygium syzygioides. NCBI lineage: Eukaryota > Viridiplantae > Streptophyta > Magnoliopsida > Myrtales > Myrtaceae > Syzygium > Syzygium syzygioides. The sequence continues at coordinate 25,071,558 of CM062244.1, read as the reverse complement.
AAACCTTTAAGGGACTGTTTGTAGACATTATCTTCAGCTTCCGTGAGAGAAATGAAAGCCGGAAATTCTTCCATAGGAGAAATGCGGAGGATACCCTCAGATTGCTGGAGGTAGAACTCAACTTCTTTTACGATGTCCTCTTCACGAAGGTTGTGGTAGTGCGGGATAAGTTTGGATACATATGTCGCTTCGTTTGTTTCAGTTTGGTGGAGATTGCTTTGGCGCTCTACTATTTCATGGACAAGGATGGCTCCGGGAGATTCAATGTTAAAGTTACCTATGCCTTACTCCTTGGTGCTATAGGCTTGGACGTTGTCGCTCTCCTCCACCTCATCTTCTCCGACTGGACAGTTTCAGCATTGAAGAACCTCAAGAAACACTCGGTTTTGGCCGAAATCTTCACAAAGTACCTTTCTCTCAAGGAGTCGACCTGGTCCAATGATGAAGAGAAGTCAGAGATCGGACTCTTGGCCTGGCTTAAGAGGGGCCTGTTTAGCAGGTGGTCAGAATCTACCTCGACATACAACTTGATTGATTATTCTATTCTGGAACGCCCTCAGAATATTCAGTCCATCTGTGCTCGTGTTGGACACTTATTCAACAAGATCATTGTTCTGATGGGCCTAAAGGATCTTCTAGACCACATGAGGTACTCATCCAGGACCGCTTTTACTAAAGAACTATGGTTATTTATCCATCAGGAGCTGCGAGACAAGTCAGTGCTTGCTAACGACCTGGGATTTGCAAAGAGGATATATTCAGCCAGAGGTGACTGGGTGCTTCACGATCTTCATTGGAGTAAGCTGTTGCCTTTCGTTACTGAAGTTGAGTATGATGAGAGCCTTATATTGTGGCATGTGGCTACTGATCTCTTGTATTCCACTACCACTAGCATTGAGGAGAGCAAAGATGATCACAGAGGATTTTGTAAGGATCTCTCTGATTATATGCTCTATCTTCTTGTTGTGCAACCTAAGATGATGTCTTCCATTGTGGGTATTGGACGGATAAGATTCCAAGACACTTGTGCCGAGGCCAAGAAGTTTTTGGCCAGGAAGCAACTTTCACCTGGGGAAGAGCATAAAGAAGCCTGTGAGTGCATTCTCAAGGTGAAAACAACAGTCAGACCTGCCCATGTAAAGGGAGACAGAAGCAAGTCAGTGCTGTTCGATGCGAGTAGGTTGGCTCAAGAGTTGAGGACATTCAAGGAGGAGAAATGGAAGATCATGAGTAAAGTATGGGTAGAGCTGCTGTCATATGCTGCGAGCCATTGCAGCGCAACTGCTCATGCTCATCAACTGAGCAAAGGTGGGGAGCTTGTGACTTTTGTGTGGTTGTTGATGGCTCATTTTGGTCTAGGGGAGCAATTTCAGATAAGTGAGGGTCATGCAAGAGCAAAGTTGATCGTGAAGAAATAGCTATATGCAATCTCATGTTCCTGGATTCTACCAATATATGTATGACTTTAAATTGCAGTAGAAAACAGATGTTCTTCATCTTTTTGCACTTATCTCGCTGCGAATTCTGCTTCATGTAATTTTGCGATTGAATGTACTTTCTCCTTTGGCCAAAAACAAAACGCAAAAGTTTGTAAATGACAACATTGGGAAATTTGATGCAAGGGCAAGTGAAGGTATTTTTCTTGGGTATTCAACTATCATTAAAGCTTATCGTGTGTTCAATAAAAATTCACAAGCAGTTGTTGACACCTGATTTTTAGTCGACGCGTTTTAAAAAGGTAAAAACTTGATATTAGGGTTTCTGATTATGACAGAACCTGTTTCTCAACTAAAAAAAGAGTCATTTAGCATTTGAATTAGTATTAGTTTTTCATTTTCTAGCTTTTTGCACTTTAATCTCAAAAAGTCTAAACGTTGACTTTTGAGTTGACTTTTTTGTTAAACTTTGATAAAAAAATTCAACCCAAAGTCAAAATATGATTTTTTGCATGAAAAGTTTCAAAATAGTGTCAAAATCACTTTTGCATTATCTTTTTTTTTTGTAAGGGTAAGAGTATATTTACTTTTCACAACACCAAATACAAGCTAAAGCACCAACCAAAACTTGAACCTGGAAGGACATAGGGCTGTCCAATTAGGTTCAAGGAAGGTCCTGCAAGAACTATACAAGAGCAAGTACAGCGAAGAAGAGCAAAGAAAACAAGTTACATCCAAGGCCTATCCACATCAAAGATGGAAGGGGGTAGTCCCCACTTTTGCATTATCAATTTTTAAAGAAATCAAAGTTTAATCTATTAATTGACATTTTACTAAGTAATTACTAAAATGTTGACTTTTGGTCAATACTAAGTCAAAACAATGAAAAATATGAAAAACCTCTAAATCAATTCCTTTTTACCTTAATTTCACTTAGGCATCATCAATTTTATAAAAATCAGTTTGTAATCAACTTTTCCCCGATTCACAGATTTTGGTTCCAATCGGCCAAAAATAAAATCACTTCATTTCTAGTCATTTTTTAGATTAGTTTACTTCACGACATTTGATCTAAAAGTCGTCTCGTATTCAATTTTAAGCCAATTTTAGAATTTCAAATTGAGGGTGAAAACCCCCAATTTGAGCCCTAATTAGGAATTCTAGTCGGTTCTTCATGAATTGCACAATCAAATCGCGAATGAGCCTAATTTCTTATATTCAACTCAAATCTAACATCAAATTTGGAAAATTCACATGAATTCAAGTCAATTCGATCAATTTGGCTAACCAAAGACTTGCGAAATCGAGTTAGTTTGGTTTGATTGATGCAATTTGACTTGACCATACCTATCTATGGGTAAATTTGATAGATCGAGCTTCAATTTGATGACTAAGCTCAAATTTCTTTTTGGGGTCTAAATCGGATCAGTATGTGTAAACCAATTTGAGCACATTAGAGTGTTTCAAACCCATTTAATTGAATCAATTGATTGCTTTTCAAATCAATTGAGATTAATTGAAATTAATTTTTCCAATTGAGGACAGAAATTACAAAACTTGATTAATTGATTGAAAATCCTCAATTTGTGCAAGACAAATCAATTGAGATGAAATTGGCATTACCTATGATGTAATTCGAACAAATAATTCAATTGAGGTGTCAGAAATTAGTTTGATTGACTTTAATCGATTGGATTTGAGTTGTTTAATTTCAATTTGATATGTTCCTTTGATAATTGGATATAAATTCTTTGCATTAGGTCCCCTAGAGAACAAATTGGACTAAATTGCACAATTTGCATAACATTAAACCGACCGAACCGGCTTAATTCGATTTGAACTAGCCCAACCGGTTTGACTGGCCCAATCGGCGAGAAATGGCTAGATCTTGGCTTTTTTCCAGCCATTTTGTGTGATATCTTGAAAATTCAACCCATTTTAGTGATTTTATGAAATGGCGATTTCCTTAACGCTCTATTAGTTAATTCTCACTATAAGCTGATCACTCAGGGAATACTGACCAAAGGGGAAAGGCTAACGAGGAATTTACTTCCAACAGCCGCTCGTTAGTTTGAGATGTACTATAGCTACGATTGATTGATTTTAGCCACGAATTATGATCTGATTTTGAGTGTCAAATGTTTAAGGATTTCACACCCGAACCTTAGGACATTGCCCCATAATTTTACGAGTTGGCCATCAAAAAATTCAATCTTGGAAAAGGATCGAAGAATTGGAATTTGACACGAGAAACGGAAGTGAGCCGAGCAAAACCTATTGGGCCTCGTGCTCGAGTGGTCCGGCCATCAAGGCTCGATAATAATTGTCAATCCACAATCGATACTTGGGCCGAGGACAAAGTGGTAATTTGGGGGACAAAAATTTGAGAAAATTACGTAAGAAAAAGGAAAAATTGTGGGAAGATATTTTTTGGATAATGATTAACCCACCTTCTCGTTTTCTCTCTCTCTTCCCTTCCCCCTTCTTCGGCTAACTTCCCCACCGACTCCACTAGCCATCATCATTGCTTCTTATTCTTCTTCTTCTTCTTCTTCTTCACTTCTTTTGGTCCTTCTCAGCTTCTTCTTGCTGCACGCCGACCAAAGCCAGCCACCCCCAAGCATCACTCCACCCTGCCATCGCACCACTGCCGTTCCAGCTTCCTCCCTAGTTGAGCAGTACCGCCACCTGCTACCCGTCGTCGGTTGGTTTCTATTGGATGCCAGCCTCAACGCTCGCCGGTTGCACCCGCTGGGCTTGTCCACCGCCATCCCAACTGCCAAGACGCTATCACCAGCCACCATTCCATCCTCGACTTAGCTCCCAAACCACCACAAAACAGCTACCAGCCATTGCCCCTCTGTCGCGCCTGTCCACCATCGATCACGCTCATCGAACGCGTTCGCCGCTGCAGCTGCTGGTCTGCCATTAGCCAGGCCGCCTAGCAGCCACCACCGACTGCTGTTCATGCTTGAAACAGGCTCCAAACTATTGCCACCCAACCACCCTAGCAGATGCTTCTTTATCGCTTCCGATTGCCGTCGTCTGCCGCCCACCGAACCCAAATCGGAAACCACCGTAGACAGTTGTGTTGTCACCGTCGTTCTCGTGTAATTTCCATCATTCGGCGAGTAAGTTAACCATAGATGATAGGTTATCGTTGGATGGATAAGTTATCGTGAGAAATTGGTGATAGGTTATTGGTGAATTTGGCGATAGGTTATCAAGAATTAATTGATTAGTTTTCGGTAATTGAGCGATAGGCTATTACTATCTATGTGATAGGCTATTGATGTATGGACGATAAGGTATCGTTAATTTTGGTGATAAGTTATCGAATATTTTAATATTATATTTCTTTTATTGAATAAATTAATTTTTGGAATTAAATATTAATATTTTATTATAAAAATAATAAATAAATAAATATTTCATTTTCGAGAATTAAATGTTAATATTTTCAAATGATTTTTAATGCCAAATTGATATCGTTTTACGTTTGAATTGTGACGCCAGCGTTAGATTTCGTTGTACAAATTGATGTATATGGCCAAATGATTTGAACATTATTTTCAAGAAAAGATTTTTGAATCTTTGAAAATGAATCATTTTTATAATTATGTTTGAGAAAGGAATTTGATGTCTTAAAAAGGTAAAGGATATTTTGAAATGATGGTTTTACAAAGTAAAGCGTGGTTTGCATATATAATCACGTGAAATTGCATGCGGCATTGATTCAAGCATGATCCATGTTTGCATGGGCTAATTGAAAAGATAAGAATTTGCTTGAATGCTCGTGTGCTCGTGTGATCACATGTCACAGCCGTGTCGCTGTGTATTGCTCGACGATGCCCGATTTGTCGAGGTCTGCCGTGTATCGCGCTCAACTTATTAGATGCTTGAAGATTATCTGGATTGCCGATACTTCAGGTGTCAAATCATAGCCTGATGGCAGATTCGATGCTCCTTACGGGATACCATCTTATTATGTATCGCTTGATGCTACCGTATTGGAATGCTGTAATCCTGTGTATCATATGACGTTGCCATGCTCAATGGGGTGGGATGATGCCCGGTCATGCTAGAAGACTACTATCTCGCTGCGTATCGCTTGATGTGTAGTGGCCCAGAGGGGTCGTAATAATTGGAACACGAATGTTGCATGGTGTTTGATTATGGGGTGAATACTGCTAAGTATGGTATGGAACGTGCCCAAGTAGTTTTACCTTATAATTGAGACACGCGCGAGTATGGATGCGTAATGCATGGAAAATCTCTTTATGTGTTTCGAGTACGTGTTAAGCTGTATGCAGTGTTGTGATGTTTGTTGATTGATGTCATGCATGTCACGTGTTCCAAGGCGAGGTAAAGATGCTTGTGATTGTTGTGCGGTATGTGATTGACCCGTATATGATATGTGGTTGCTTGACTAGGAACCCCGAGGAGAGTTGGCCTTCTAAACAGGGCTTAGGCCGTTAACTTATTGAGATATTTATCTCATTGTTGTTTTATTAACCATTTTAGACCCTCGAGCATGAATCGCCTGACCATATGTTTTGGCGCCCCGATGGACATAGATTCAAAGTATACAGAGTATCCATTAGGTTCAGATAGAGCTTATGGGAAGCTAGTGTCCACTATTTGGGTAGATGTAGGTCTAGGCGTTTGGCAGGCTCATGAGTAGGTAGCATGGTATATTCGGGAGGGTGATGAAATTTTTGGCCCAATCCGTGGCTTTAATGGACCCCCAGGAGGCGGTACCGAGGAGGTTTTGTGTGATCCCATAGAGCGCGATATCCCAGATAGGGAGGCGATCGACTCGAACACTAGATCATCTAATTCGAGTTCGGAGGATTCGAACCCCGAGTTGAATTACATAGTATTTGAACTAGAATCGCTACAGGCATTACATGGGGGTTGGTGATGGGTTAGGACACCTCATACTTTTTAGACTGACCTACTAAGGGTGAAGTAGATTGAACCCAGCCTGTTATCTTTTTGTAGGCTTTTTGTGGAAATGCCCGAAGTGGGCTTTATAAAGAAAATGTTTCTTAGGGGTTAATTAAGTAAATATTAAAATGGTGTTGTTGTTTGATTGATGTGAATCGTTTTCCTACCTATCTTTATTTATTGTTGTTGTCTGGGTATTAGTTGTTATTGCTTCCACATGTGTAATAAAAATGAAAGGGCCGGCAACGAGTCCTGGGACGTCGCATCATAACGACTGTTGTGGGATGTTGCGCGTTAGCGGGGTTCAGGGCGTGACATCCCTATCCGAATTGGTATCAGAGCAAGGTCAGTTCCATCCAAGTTTGATAGAGACCTAGAGTGATAAGGTGCGAAAGGTTTAAAGATAGTAAATTAGGAAAACCCTTTGTACCTGTGCTTGGTTATTAGGTTTCTCATTTTTAAGCAGGTTGTTCATTACTTCTAATTCCTTGTTGGAATTGGAAAGTAGGTTTCTGTAAAGATCCTATGAGATGAGCAATCCTGACCTGAGGGCCCTTAGGAGAAGGGCTAAGTCGAGTCAGACTGATGCTAGAAAAGGAGCGCCAAAGGATCCTAAATTAGATCGGATCCTATAGGCCTTAGAGACTTTGGTAGGGTGGCAAGCACAGAACCAAGTTGCTACCGCCGCCGCCGCCGCCACTATGCCTGTACTTGCACCTGTACCTATAGATGTTTTGTTGGTTGGAAATGGAAATGGGAATCGGCCCATGCATAAATTGGTGGAGCAGTTTCTAAAACTCAAGCCGCCTAAGTTTACTGGCTCGGGTGATCCTAAGGCTGCAACCCTCTGGATCAGGGAGTTGGAAAAGGTTTTTGCCTTGCTAAGATGTTCGGATGAAGATATGGTGACGCTGGCAGTCTACTAGTTACAAGGTAATGTCGCGACCTACCCCTCGAGGGCCGAACTCGGTGAGGCGGGTTTAGATATAAGTGTTCATGAAATGGTTCATATGGCATATCATAAAAAATGATTTTATTGAAGTATGAATATTTTGACTATCCATATGATCCATTGATCATGAACGTGGATTTTCCCTAAATTCATATCTCGCGTGACAACGGATCGATTTATTATTATTATTTTTGAGGAGTCGCCACTAGCCTAGGTCGGGGGTCGGCTAGAATACCCAACCGAAAAGCGGGAATTTCATTTCGGTTTCTACGAAAACCAGAGATCAAAAGTTCGGGGACTAGCTTACGTTAATATTTCTATTAACGCCCTTTCGGTACCGCTAAACTTAACATGGTTGTTATATAAGTTGTCATGCATTTGTTCCTTACCATTTTCATGTTTAAAGTCTTAGTCCACTAGGTGATCATGCATCTTGTTTTTGTATTTTCATTTAATATTCTAAACTAATCCTATTTTAGTCTAGAGAAAAAAAAGAAAAAAATAATCAATTGTATTGAAAGACATTTCATAAAGTAAACACTCAAAGTATTGAAAAGACAAGCTACTTCTAAATGCGAGAAAGTAAAAACCCGTAACTCGTTGGGTGTTTATTATAACACAAATTGAAAACCCGAGACATGATCAGGGATGAATGAATTGAATACAAATTGAAACCGGATTGGACATCGGTCTATCGCCATCCTCCAATGAACAGAAATTAAGACCGGATTGGACATCGGTCAATCACCTTGGCTTTTTCAATTTTGGATTATCTCCCATGGACCGCCTCTCGAGTGTCGGTGTTTACATTCATAACATTCATTCACGACGAACAACATATGAAAAAGTACTCCAAAGAAGAACAATGGTGTAAATAATTCACTAATTAAGCACGGGCCTCGGGATCGGCCTTTGTTTTTCATGCGTTTCGATTCATCATTCGCCTAATCATCTAATATTATTTGATTAATGGTTAACGATAATAGGCTACCATTTGTATTCACAAAACAGCAACTCATATCGATTAACCTCTAAGGTCGGGCTCTAAGTGACCATGATGGGCTACCCACCGAACATGCACCGGGCCTAACATTCATCTAACAATCACATTCATAGCAATAAAATAAGCATGCATTCAAGCCCATGGGCCTTATTTCAAAGTCAATCAAGCAATGAGAAGTGGGCTTTATAAAAAGACCACTTATCCAATTATTATCTAATTCGGATTGCTTCTGTTCAAATGTGATTAACTAATCTAATGATATCCAAATGAAGTAATTTAGGTGTCATTAGAAAGCTTATGACATGAGGATCAAAAGTCAAGAAGACCAATATTTCTAAATCCTCACCGATTTCCCCAAAAATATCAAATTTGATCTCAATGACAGGCTGGACTCGGTTCTGTTATGGATTTTAAACAAAATGGTGGAAAAAACAACAAACCTTATCAAAACCACGTGACAATTTTTATTCAATTAGGATTCCCCGTGTGTAACAACTTTCATGTTTTGAGTTTTTGCTAAAGAGCCCTCCAAATTTTTATAAAATTCGATTTTCGCGAAGGATTCAATTGCAAATGAAATTTTAACCCGTGAAGACCTTTTATGAAATTTTAAGCAAATTAATCCTCCAAAAATTGTTATTAGACTCTCAAAATTTTCATTTAACATAATGAGACCCTAATGAACAACTTTGTAGTTTTGAGTTTTCGCAAAAAATGACTCTAACTTTATCAAATTCGGAAAAACATCCTTTGAACTCCAAAGGAATGAAAATCAGATATGGATACATATACTGATCAGATTGTGAAAATTCCATTTGAAAATTCAAATGACCTCCGATGTTGATGAAATTAGTATCAATAGAAAGATATCGATCTCAGTGAAAACCTTCATGAAGAAAACTTTTTCATATTTCGAACACACGAATTTATGAAAATCGAAGAACACACGAAGGTCAGTCTGAAAGTAGTCTATCACCAGATTCATACAAACATGACGTTGTAGATCGTACAAGGGTAATATGCTTGGAATTTTGTGAACATTTTATGATGAATAGATCAAGATGTTCTCTATAACTTTCATGAAGAAAGTATTTCCAAAAAATGATCGTACAAAATCATAAAAAATCATCAAACAACGCAACGTCAATCAGGAAAATATCAGAACAGACTTGAACATACTATTTCAGATTCTGATCCTAACTTCTAAAAGTGTTTTGTCATAGTAAATCAAGTCCAATCAAGGCATATGATATATCAAATCGAAGCTTAAGACGCGCTCTACGATTCTCTAGTTTATCACTTCACCAGATTTTGACGTTAACAAGCTCAAATCAGCATCTCAGACATGCAGTTTTTCCTGGACACGAATTTGCAGAATCATGTTCAAGTGCACTTACCTTGTTTAACGATGATCCAACGCGTGATTGAGCGATCCGGCCTCCGTATTCAGATCAGGAACAGCACGGAGAAGTCTCGAAAAGCTCAACCAACCTATGATAATAGATTGCACAAAATATAGTGAGAATCAATTCGTTTTCTCACGAATGAACTGTAATGGAGAAAATCGAATCAAAGAACTCAATCCGGTGGCTGTTCAACGAGCGAATGAACACCACAGCCACACGGAGATGTTGAAGAACGTTGCTGGAGGTTCGAGATTGTTGAGGAGGACACCGATCATCCGGTTCAGCCGCTTGAACCGGCTAATCGCATCACCAGCAACAGCGCCGGTGATGTTGCCGAGAGGAAGAAGTCGCCAGAACAGCAAGCTCCGGCCACTGAGACGGACAGCTGGTGTTGCGACCAGCCTTGGGCCACCGTGGGGGATGACGGTGAGGTGCTGGTTTGCCGGAAAGCAGCCAGTGATGAGGCAGAGGGGCTGCCACCGAGAGAGAACACGAGAGAGAGATGGCGTGAGAGGAAGAGAGGAGAGAGAGATGACGTAAGAGGAAGAGAGGCAGAGGGGGAGAGAGAGAGAGACAAGAGAGAGAAATCAGATCTGAAAAATGAGTCCCCCCCTCAAATTTTGGAGGGAAAAAACATTATATACCCCCTTTAATTTTGGAATTTAACCCTTATATTAATCCAATAGCCCAAAATGCACTTTTTAATGATTAAAAATCTTCTTTAAGGGCTAAAGATTAGTGACATGGCATCATGTACGGATGCAATCGATTCTAAATGAATGGCCACG